>JAZKLR010000277.1:0-1200000 GCA_037103525.1 Ganaspis brasiliensis | reverse complement strand
TTTTAAAACATTTCTTTGATTTTTTAAATTGCTTCTTCCAATATTTAATTGATTTGATTTGATTTTTTTTCAATTAATTTTTGTACAATATATAAAATTCTCACCATCTCTGATAAGAGTACAAGAAGGACTTTCAGGATTGTGCAGAAAACCATGTGTAATGATTTTGGTATCCTTTGCTTTATTAAAATTACTCCTAAGTAAAGTCTCAGTATCATTAAGATACAATATACTTCCTGTTTTATTTTCTTTGGTGTAAAGATAGAAAACAAAATCATTCTCTGGTGCTTCCTGTGAATTGACCTTTCGGATACGGCCTGGTATTTTAAAGTGTTGAAGATCGTCTATAGAATTGCATGAACGCTTGGCACTCGATGTTCCTTAAAATAAAAATTAATTTCTTTTTTGTCAATTGTTAATTTTTAACCATACGTGTACTGCAATTTAAGAATAGAATTTCCAAAAATCCAGATAAAATTAGTTAATAATGACACTTACCGAATGTGAGAAAAATAAAGAGACAAAAAAATGCAACAAGTCTCATAGTACTGTTGAAATTTCACAGATCTAAATAAATAAATTGTGTCAGTTTTCTAAAAGGTAAAAAGTGACTAAAAATTTTAATGTGCCACTATATAAATCAAAAGCTAAGGATCATTAGTAGTGCATTAAAAAGCATAACCGATAATTAAGTGATAAGACAAAAATTTGAGTAGTTATATAATACGTTATCCAATTAAAAAGTTTTAATTTGTTTATTATAATTCGTTTAGAAAAATTTAATTTAAAAATGTTCCATACAGTTATATTTAAGAGAAGCTACGGCATATGTGTGACATTATTATTATTATTGTATAAGTACTTTGTATGGTTCCCATAAAGGTCTATTTTTTACTATAATAAAATAATTTTAGGGGTTGATATTAAAACTTACAAGCTCATATGACTTTACCTTGACTTTCAATCACTCACGGATTTTGTTTCTTCAGTAAATTTTTTTTTTATTTTTGTTCAATTTATTCGTTTATTTTATTTATTTACAACTTACATTAAACCTCTTTGAAAAAGTTTCCTTTTCAATATACATAAAAATTACATTTCAGTCGACTTAAAAATTACATTACAATCTGCTTAAAAATTAGGTACAATCTGTTTAAAAATTAAGTAAATAATAAGAGGACAAGTTTTTTAAAAGTTTGTAAAGTTTATATAAAAATTACAAAATATTTAAAACCTACTTATTTAATTACTGTATAGGATAGTAATTTAATTATAAACTCTTTTTTTTCTATATTTTTGAAAATATGTTTCGCTATTAATATCATACGTGTTTCATATGACCGAAAAAATAAAATCTCCCGGTAACATTTTTCATTTATTTTCTCGTTTTCTGGTTCAGACAAATTATTTGTAAGACAAAAAATACCTAAACTACTAAATCAGATTTCTTAATGGATTTCTCATTTATTTTGTGTTATTTTTAACACACAACGAAACAAATTAGTCGATGCCGTTTGAACAAATACACAAAGATAAGGTAAATGTCCCAATTAGTGTCATACTTAAAATTTTTCGGGAGTTTATCAAGAAAAAATTCGTTTCAAACTTTTTTATGGAAATAATTTTTTACATTTACATGAAGCTACTCTTTTTCTAAATTAAAAATGATTTTGATTCAAGTTTTATTATAAAAATGTACTAAATTATCGTTTTTTAAAAATATAATGCTATTGTACCAATTTGTGCGCTCACACATGAAAAATGCATGGCGATTGTCATTTTTTTCTTGATTTGTCAAAATAGACAACAAGGCTATGGTTTTTCTGTAAAAGTTTATATTTTTAAGTGAACCAGGATCATAAAACACAAATCAACACGAAGAATATAAAAAATTAAATTGAAAATGTATATTTTTAGGGTTTCGTGGTTCGGGACCGAAACCCTTATAGTGAGACTTTGTCGTCCGTCCGTCCGTCCGTCCGTCGTACACAGTAGCCTATGTTACTTCAAGTAGCCTACGTCACTTCAAGTAGCCTATGTCACACCTCAAGCAGCCTATGTCACACTTCAAGTAGCCCACGTCACTTCAAGTAGCCTATGTCACACTTCAAGTAGCCCATGTCACTTCAAGTAGCCTATGTCACTTCAAGAAGCCTATGTCACTTTAAGTAGCCTATGTCACACTTCAAGTAGCCCATGTCACTTCAAGTAGCCTATGTCACACTGCAAGTAGCCTATGTCACTTCAAGTAGCCTATGTCACACTTCAAGTAGCCTATGTTACTTCAAGTAGCCTATGTCACTTCAAGTAGCCTATGTCACTTCAAGAAGCCTATGCCACACTTCAAGTAGCTTATGTCACTTCAAGTAGCCTATGTCACACTTCAAGTAGCTTATGTCACTTCAAGTAGCCTATGTCACACTTCAAGTAGCCTATGTCACATTTCAAGTAGCTTATGTCACTTTAAGTAGCCTATGTCACACTTCAAGTAGCCTATGTCACACTTCAAATAGCCTATGTTACTTCAAGTAGCCTATGTCACTTCAAATAGCCTATGTCAGACTTCAAGTAGCCTATGTCACATTTCAAGTAGCCCATGTCACTTCAAGTAGCTTATGTCACTTCAAGTAGCCTATGTCACACTTTAAGTAGCCTATGTCTCATTTCAAGTAGCTTATGTTACTTTAAGTAGCCTAAGTCACACTTCAAGTAGCCTATGTCACACTTTAAGTAGCCTATGGCACATTTTAAGTAGATTATTAAATATTGTAAAAATCGTAATGAATATTTTTTAACGATCTTACTTTTTTTTTTCGTTTATGAAGATTTTTTACTCAATTTTCAGCTTTTTTTGATAATTTCCAATTGATTTTTAAATCACTCTTTCTTTTCTTAAGTTTCACTTATTTTATTCAATTTCTAGTTATTTTGTAGCATTCCAGTAATTCTAGTAATTACTGTAGTGCGTTCTTTTACCATTTGATTGTTCTTTTAACATTCTAGTTATTTTTCTACCTTCAAAACGTATTGCTTTGGAATTTCTAGTAATCGTTATCTTTTCTAGTTAATTTTTTTCTTTATTTTTGCACTTTTTTAGAACTGTTTAGTATTTCTACTTAATTTTTTCGTGCAATACTTTAATTAGGGTTTCGTGGTTCGGGACCGAAACCCTTATAGTGAGACTTTGTCGTCCGTCCGTCCGTCCGTCCGTCCGTCGTACACAGTAGCCTATGTTACTTCAAGTAGCCTATGTCACATTTCATGTAGCCTATGTCACTTCAAGTAGCCTATGTCACACTTCAAGTAGCCCACGTCACTTCAAGTAGCCTATGTCACACTTCAAGTAGCCTATGTCACTTCAAGTAGCCTATGTCACTTCAAGTAGCCTATGTCACTTCAAGAAGCCTATGTCACTTCAAGTAGCCTATGTCACTTCAAGAAGCCTATGTCACTTCAAGTAGCCTATGTTACATTGCAAGTAGCCTATGTCACTTCAAGTAGCCTATGTTACTTCAAGTAGCCTATGCCACACTTCAAGTAGCCTATGTTACTTCAAGGAGCCTATATCACACTTAAAGTAGCTTATGTTACTTCAAGTAGCCTATATCACACTTCAAGTAGCTTATGTCACTTCAATTAGCCTATGTCACACTTCAAGTAGCCTATGTCACACTTCAAGTAGCCTATATCACACTTCAAGTAGCTTATGTCACTTCAAGTAGCCTATGTCACACTTTAAGTAGCCTATGTCACTTCAAGAAGCCTATGCCACACTTCAAGTAGCCTATGTCACTTCAAGAAGCCTATGTCACTTCAAGTAGTCTATGTCATTTAAAGTAGCCTATGTCACATTTTAAGTAGCTTATGTCACTTTAAGTAGCCTAAGTCACACTTCAAGTAGCCTATGTCACACTTCAAGTGGCCTATGTCACTTTAAGAAGCCTATGTCACTTTAAGTAGCCTATGTCACTTCAAGAAGCCTATGCCACACTTCAAGTAGCCTATGTCACTTCAAGAAGCCTATGTCACTTAAAGAAGCCTATGTGACTTTAAGTAGTCTATGTCATTTAAAGTAGCCTATGTCACATTTCAAGTAGCTTATGTCACTTTAAGTAGCCTAAGTCACACTTCAAGTAGCCTATGTCACACTTTAAGTAGCCTATATCACATTTTAAGTAGCTTATGTCACTTTAAGTAGCATATGTCACACTTCAAGTAGCCTATGTCACTTCAAGTAGCTTATGTCACACTTCAAGTAGCCTATCTCACTTCAAGTAGCCTATATCACTTCAAGTAACCTGTGTCACTTTAAGTTTTCTATGTTATTCAGCTTTTCAGATTGCATGTGAGACAGACGGAAACATAGAGTAACAGAAGATCACGAAACCCTAGATGGTAGGCGCAATGCGCCTGCTTTCTGTGCTGTTTATTCACACTATTTTCATATTATTTTTATTTTATTTGAAGCATTTAAATTCCGTTGAGTACAAATTGGTACATGGACACAAATTGGGACATTTACCATAATCTCTTTTATCGAATCACTTATTTTTAAATGCATTATAATGATTAATTCTCACTAATAGTTAGTGACATAATAATATTGAAAAAAGCAATTTGTGATTGAGTAATAAATTATAAATAATTTCTGACCAGAAAGGAAATAAAGAAAATAATTTAAATTTCGTAATTTTCTAAAATTTCTACTTTTGTCTTGTGTGTGTTGTTAATGTCGATTACGACCTATTGCAAAAGGAGATTTTTCTCTCGTTTTTAAGAAGAATTTACCTTTTGATTTTAATTTTTTTTTCGAACCTCCCATAAGTGCAATTTCGTCGCTGCACTTGTTTTCGTTAAAAGACTCATAGTCATCGCATTTTTTGGCATAAAAGCCGTCTTTACTTAGTAATGATTCTGAGTAAAATAGAATGGCTCGTCTGTGGGAACAAGTTCCAAAAAAGTCGCTACTGCAGCCTATTTGAGAAGCTCCACCATTTGGAAAAAAATCCGCGTCCCCGATATCGCTCTTAAATCCCAAAAATCCTGCATTTGTGTGAATAATTTCCACATTCGTTGCGTCATTTAAAGATAGTCTTGAGCCTTCAGTGGCTAAGCCAAAAAGTGGCAAGGCAGGGTCCAATCCTTAGAAAATATTTATTTTTATTAAATGCTAATTTTTTTATTTGTTAAAACTTAAAACTCGGCAATTTGGTTAATTTTAAAATAATTATAGATAATTGTTCTTTACCGACAATGTAGTTGAGAGTGTTGACAGAAAAATGTCCGGCAAGGCCCATAACATGTGCTCCAAGTGAATGACCAACGAGAATTGTTGTTTTTGGATCCATGCCCATTGACGTGAGAAAATCTATCATAGATGAAACATAGCGAGCAATATTTTTTACATGCCAACTGGCTAAAGTGTAAGAACCTTTTGCAATACTGCTCCAGTCGATAACGATTATATTATAATCACCTTGCTTCATAAATGCTGAAATAAAACAAAACTTTGGCAAAATTAACCAAGTGGGTGGTAAAATAAAGGAATTTTTAATTTTTCCAGGTTGCTCTCTAAATCTGAATTAGTGGTTTTCTACTAATGAATTAGCGAAAAGTGAGCTACTATTAAAATAGTAAGAATTTTAATAATTCTTAGTAGAAAACTACTAATAATTAGTAAAAAGCTACTAATTTTGTAGCAGAAAACTACTAATTAAATTAATAAAAAATCTACTTTTTTAAAAGTAAAGTTTCACTATTTCAATTAGTAGTTTTCTACTAAGAATTAGTAGTTTTCTACTATATGAATTAGAGAAAAATGAGCAATGAATTTGACCAATTCATAGTAGAAAACTAGTAATTCAGATTTAGAGAGTGAATTAATTAAGAGCATAGTACCTAAACAAATATGTTTTTAGTTTAATTAACAAAAAAAGTTGGTAAAGTCTAGAGACATTTTTTGTAAATTATTTTGAATCTTGGGTAACAGTACCAGTAGCGTGATGGTGAGAGCTAGGGCCCTGGGGCAAAACGGAAAATGGGGCCCCAATTATAAATAATAATTTTCAAGTTTAATTCATTTAATCTGTCCACATCTGCTATCATTAGATGTTTTTTACTTTTAAAATTTTAAATCATAAATCACCTTTTAAAAATGTTCTGAAATTTTAAATTTATTGCAATTTTAATTTCTTCAAATTTTAATCAATGTGAACTTGTATAGATTAAAAATTCAATTAATCCACGTTTCAAAAATACTATGAAGTGATTTAAAAACGTCTTCAATTTTTAGTAATTCTTTTCTATTGTGATTTAAATAAGTTAAAATACAATTTTGTACTATTTCTATAATTTTTAAACAATTTTGTACAATTCTTAATTACGTAATTTGTTTTTAAATTGGTTCCCTAAATCTTAAATTTACCTTCCTCAAATTTCAATTATTTTTTTTAGTTTTTTTCAATCACTTTTTCATTTTTTATTAGTTTTACCTCCACATTAAATCAATTTAATTATTATTTATTCCTTAATTTTATATTATTCATCGCAAATTTAAATTAATTTTTTTAATTTACCATTATTTATGTCATTTTGCTACTATTATTTTCAATTTTTAATCATTTTTATAATTTCTGAATTAATTTACTGAACTTTCAATTATATATATCTCAATCTTCAATTATTTTGTTCAATTTTCATTTCTATTTATTATCTTTCAATTAATTTCCTAAATTTTCAGTTCTTATCTCAAATTTAGATTATTGTCTTCAAAATTTCAATTTTTAAACGATTGTTTAATTATTTTAATTCTTTTGATACAATTTTCAAACATTTCAATTATTTATCTGAAATTTTAATAATTCTTTTCATCAATTTCCGATTATGTCTGCGATTTTTTAATTTTTTCTCTGTAATAACAATTTGAAAAAAATTTTGTAATTATTATCTTTTTTTAAACATATATTCTATTATTTTTTCAATTATTTTTCTCAAATTTTATTTACTGTTTCCAATCATTCATATTTAAACTATTACCATCATATTTCAAATATTTTTCTCAATTTTGAATTAATTTTATCATTTTTTAATTATTTTCCTCAATTGTTAATTTTTATTCTCATTTTCTTCAATTTTTAAGTATTTTTCTAAAATTTAAATTATTTTCTTCAATTTTTAATTATTTTAATTTGTATTCATAAATTCCAAATTTTTTTGATTAATTATCGCAAAGTTTCATTTATTTTTAGCTTTCCTTATTTCTTTTCTCCAATTTTTAGTTATTCTAATTTTTTCAATTGATTTCTAAGATCTTTATGTATTTTTGTAACGTCATGCTAATTTCTGCATGTCGTCTTTTTTTAATTTTAATTATTTTGTTAAAATATTATATATCCATTTAGCCCATATTTAAATAGAAACTCGGTTTTAGAGGAAAATGTAAAATCGACTTGTATTTCTTGAAAATTTGTTCTTCAAGAACCATCTCTTAATACAGGACACATAAATTAGATAAGATCCTTAGCTTTCCATGAAAAGTAACATGTGCAACCTCTTGGTAGGCCTGGGAAAGAAATTCAGTCCTTTAACGGAAAAGAAAACACTGACTCTGTCTCAATGAAACATTAAAAAGTCAGCTGCTTCCCAACGTTACAATCGGTACTTTTTAAGGCTGCACACGATGGTCAGCCTCCTCTAAAAAATATTTGAAATTTAACAGAGTCGAAGAAACTCTGAAATCTCCGTGTCAAAGAAAACTCAAGTCCCCCTGTGTCTGACCAACGCATTCCAGAAAGCATAGTCCCTGGACTACAGATAGCCTAAAAAGGAACACTCAGCGCCAAGGAAATCTAACATATGTTAGCCATTATGATTTCCGCTCTTTTCGTGACTAACTTCTTAGAAATAGTCCTTGAAACTGCTCCACTAATCTTATTCCTAAAAACTATACAAATTGACAATAAAAACTTTCCATTAAATAGATTATATTTTAGATATTTTACTAATTATATTACAACAATTGTTTAGATGATGTTTCCACTTATTCCTTTAGATTTCAGGTTAGGATCATATCATAATCTTGATTAATTAAAATTGGATTAATAAATTTATTAATTCTTAATGAATTAATTTCTTCTTATTTTAGCAATAAATTATACTTTGTTTACTCATAAAAATTAATATTTAACAAATTTAATTAATCAGAATATTATTATTATTACTATTATTATTATTATTATTATTATTATACCAGAAACTAACTTTACAGGTTATACTATTATAAAAAGTCAAATAACAATCAATTGTGAAGCATAACCTATAAATAATTGAAACTAAGGTTAGAAATCATTTCAAACAAGTATCATTTGCTATTAATCAAAATTATTAAATTAATGAATTTAATCAATTCTAATTATATAACATATCCAAATAAACTTCAAACTTGGAGGTTACGTAGCAAAAATAATTGAAACTGTAAAAGAATTTCATTGTACAAACTATATAAGTATATTAAAATTGCCAAAAACATTGAATTGTTAACAACTTAAATATTAATGAATTATTAACTAAAAATGATAAATAATGCGAATATAACCTATAAATTGGTAAAATTTGTTTGAATACGTAATTATTTGTTAAAAGTAGTAATAATAAGCGAAATTAAACTTTGTTTAATTAAAAATATCAAATAAACATGTTTATTAACCAATTATATTGTAAAATTTATCACCGACATCAATTCGACGCATTTTGTGTAATGTAACATTTAATTTTATACTTTTATACAATTAAAATCATTATTTTGGAAATATTTGTAAATCAGGATTCTTGAGAGTGGCACGGAGGGCAGCACGCATCGGATCAACTCAACTTTGGGCGTATTTTCTCTCCACCCACTCATCAGCACGACACTTTTCCAGGATCAAATCAGTGTCAGGAAAATGGAGGATCTTTGGCTCCCTTAGTGCATTGCACACCGTCTTGGCCGGGCCTCACACCTCCCACGCACTATGACAAGACCCACTTGTCACCACCCTTATTCTCTGTCTCTCTCTCTCCGTCTTCGTCTTCCCTACAGATTCTCTCGCCACCCTCTCAATTTCTTCCACTTCTCTTTGTCAAATCTACCCCAGGCCCTTTTCTATTGGTAATTTCCAACTTTCCTCCACTTTTCTTCGTTTTCAAGAATAAGTGGGGAAAAAGACGTAAATATCAATGCATCCTGTATTTCCACACACATTTCTTCTAAGTCTCAAATCTAAATCTACACAATCTTCCCAGTTTCAAACTATCTCAGTTTTTACTCAATTCTTACAAGTCTTAAATCAAGATATACACAATTTTCTCAATCGTCTTAATTTTTTAAAATCTTAATTTTCTATATCCATTTGTTTTGGACTTTAAATCAACATTTCTGTGACTATTGTGATCGTGCATATTTCTATTTTCATTTGTTTTGGACTTTAAATCAATATTTCTGTGACTATTGTGAACGTGCATTTTTCTATCTTCATTTGTTTTGGACTTTAATCAACATTTCTTCGACTATTTTCCTGCTGTCGCCGCCCTTGCTGTCTTCGTTTCTGCCGGCCTTATCCTTGTTCCTGAAATCAACACCAGCCGACTGCCGTGCCAACTACTTGACAGTCCTGCAGTGCTACTCTCGAGCTCCCAATCTTTGTCAACTTGTTTAAAAAAAAAAATCTCAAAGTAAGTTAAATAAACGCCTAACATTATAAATTAATTATTTTGTAATTGTCTCTTTTTATACTCTCCTAAAATATTTATTTTTGAGATTTCTGGGGTCGGGTTCAAATTCTTTACGACCTGAATCTCATTTTTTTTTATTATTACACGGAGAAAATGTTTCAGATAAAGTTTACCATGTTAGCATGATACACCTCGGATCAAAGTGATTTTTAGAAAACTTTACCATTCAATTTATAATAGAAATTATTCAAGAATTAGAAATGTTTTATACAAAAATATGGATACACATCACTCTCCAGCATGGTAATTTGATGGTCGGAGGGCGATTCCTCGATTGCCAGAAAGTTGAGTAGTATTATACACAGCACGTGGGAAAACTTTACCATGCTGGATGACAAGGCGCTGAGCTCGAATTCTTGAGCTCAGCGCGCCTCGACAATGTTCTTGTCAAGGCTCCTGCTCACCAACATGGTAAAGTTTCTATTCAACCAAAAAATAAAAAGATTTCCTTCATATTAATTACAGATTTATTTCCTATAGAGATTACTTATTTCGCTAATTATAATTACATTTAACGATACAATCACGATCATAGTTTTAACCTTAAGATTAATTTAATATTCTTTTCAACTATATACAAGACGCGATTTACCTAAACTAAACTTACGCCGCAATATACAAATATCTAAATACACATTCACGCACACCGAACACGCTCGAATACATTTGGAATTAGAGATTCAAACTTTCCTTATATACTAACTGAGTAGAATTGTATCCCTTTATGAGAAACGGTTTTAATTCTTATATCTTTAGACTGAATAATTTTAATTTAAAACAATTATGTGTTAATTATTGCTTCCTTCCTTGATTAATTTTTTATATAAATCAAGTTTCAAAATTTTGGTAATTTCTATTAAATCTTTCTTTTTTGTCTTGCAATAATCTGTGAATCAAATTCAAAATGTTAATTTAGAACTTATTTTGTATTTTAAATTCTAAAAAGTACGACCAAAATATTATATTAATGTCAAATAGTTTTTTAATTTAAAAAAAAGTTTTATTTAATGTATATAAAGTTATAATTATGCAGTTCATTAATTAAATAAAACTTAAAGGTCTTGTTATAAAAATAACTTGTAGATATTTTAAAAAATATTTTTTATAATGTGTACAAATTTAACAATTATCTAAATATTAAAAATAGGTGTAATTAACAAAACCTTTGACTTTATCTTTTATTCACTTTAGATCAATTTCACTTGTGTTAATTTCGATTTCCGAGACTCCTGTATTATATAATTTTTAAATAAAGTAATTTAATAATTAGACAGAAAATTCTTATTTATTAAAATTTTAATTCTTACAATGTTTAAAAAACCAAATATTCATTTATTAAAAATATATTATATGTATTATATATAAAAATATTAATATAAATGTTATTTAATATAATAATTTTTATAGAAACAAATTTGTATTTTCTGCATTAAAAGTTTAATAACCTAGAAAATCCTATCTGTTCTTTTAATCTGAATTAGTTAAAAATAATTAATTATTAATAATAATCAGAATTTTACTAAAATATTATCTATTTTGATATAACTTAAAAATAAACTAAACTAATAATTATTTATTTTTTACTAAATGATTAGTAGAAATATAGCTATTTGAATTAATAGCTAACTTTTTGATTTCAAGCTAGTTATTTTTAACTAACTCAGATTTAGAGAATTTGTTAAACGTTATTTACGAAAATAAATATTATTTTGAATAAGAATTTGAATAAATAAAAGTTATTACAACTAAAAATTGAAAGTAATGAATTAAGTAGATCTTATAAAGGTATAATAAATGAAAAGTAAGAAAAATAATAATTTTAAAAAATGACATTTAGCTATTTAAAAATAGTAAAGAGTAAAAATTACCATAATTGAAAATTTTCAAAGCAAGAAAGAAACTTTAAAATATAAAAAATCTGCCTTTAAATTACAAGAAATTTTATTTAAAAAAATTTACAAACATAGAAGTTTAGAAGTTGTAAAATATATGTTTGATAGTTTAATTTTACAATGATAAAAAAACCAAGAAAAGCATCATATCTGAAATATTTTAGGTAATTTTCTTTTTAATTAATGTAAAATACAAATATTGTTTAATTTATTATAAAATTTATTATTTTAGTATTAAATGTAAATAAATATTAAGAATTAAACTATTTACAGAAATACACAATTAAAGAATCAAAATATTATAAGAATTTAAAAAATAAACTAATTGAAAGAGTAATCAGTAAAATATGAAATATCTAACAAGTTTTCGTTTAAAATTTGTTTGTCATAATTGCATGTTATATAATTCAACGTAAGCTAGGCTAGCCTCTAATATAAGTATTAAAATTAATAATTTAAAGATCATTCTTTTTCCTTTTAATAGAAAGAGTTCTTGTGGAATTAACAGACAAATAATATGTGATCGCATCTGCAAATTAAAAATGGAAAAAGAGGGAGAAAGTTTGATTTATCATGCGATAGGAATAAATTCCGAGTTTTGAGGAGAGTTTACCATGCTGGAGAGTCATTGGACTTGACGCTGAGCCCGAACTCCGATTACCCGTAGCATGGTAAACTTCTGCACATTTCTCGGCAAACTCTTTTCAACTTTAATGCACATTTTACAGCTTTAAGCGAGTAGTCTTTTTCAGTCTACTTTTGACTCTCAAGTACCACGTATATGGGAAAATTTTTCTTATTTTTTTAAAATAACTATCAGAATTTTGAACACAATATCTCAATTGTAACTTTGATCCGAGGTCCTGCATATAATATGGGAAAGATTACCTCAAACGTTTTCCCCGTGTACCCTTCTATTTTCCTTTAAATTATTTTTCTTTTTGTTTTCCACTTTCATTTCAATAAGCGAAAAGATTAGGGTAGAGTTTTTGTTTAGGGTTCCACATATTATGAGGGTGAACCCCAGGGTTTAGTTTTCAATTATTTTATATTATTTTTCCGTGACGTGAACTAAATTACCTTAAAATCAAATAATGCACCACAAATATTCTTTAAAGCTATTCCCGAGCTATTGCAATTAATTTTGTAGGCTCGAAAAAGTAAAGTTAAATAAGATTTAAAATTAGTGTATTTTAGTCATGATCATTCTGACGTGACATTTTTCTCAAATTTTCTTTATTTTTTTTTTAGTCAAAATTTTGTAATTTTTTCAATTATTTCTCTCAAATTTTATTTTCTGTTTTCAATCTTTCATATTTAAATTATTTTCTTCATATTTCAATTATTTTTCTCAATCTTAAATTATTTTTAGTATTTTTCAATTATTTTCATTAATTTAGAATTAATTTGAGTATTTTTCAATTATTTTCCTCGATTGTTAATTTTTATACTAATTTTCTAAAATTTTCAACTATTTTTCTAAAATTTCAATTATTTTCTTCAATTTCATTTCAATTTCAATTTTCATTTGTTTTCATAATTTCTCAATTTTTTTATTAATTATCGTTAATTTAATTTATTTTTATACTTCCTCAATTTTTTCTACAATTTTTAATCATTTTTATTTTTTTTTTTGTTAATTTTTATGATCTTAATGTATTTTTCGTAAAGTGTGATTATTTTCTTCAATTTTTAATTATTTTAAATTGTATTCATAATTTCCAAATTTTGTTTATTAATTATCGTAAATTTCATTTATTTTTTGCTTTTATGAATTATTTTCTGCAATTTTTTAGTTATTCTAATTTTTTCAATTAAGTTCTAAGAGCTTTATGTATTTTTTTCAAATATCAATTATTTATTTTTTTTTTTTAACAAAATTATGTAACTTTTTTAATTATTTCTTTCAAATTTTATTTACCGTTTTAAACCTTTCATATTTAAATTATTTTCATCATATTTCAACTATTTTTCTTAATCTTAAATTATTTTCAGTGTACTTTAGTTATTTTTATTAATTTGGAATTAATTTTATTATTTTTTAATAATTTTCCTCAATTGTTAATTTTTAGAGGCGCATGAATTCTTCCAAAATGACATTTGATCGAATGGACATTCGTCCGAATGTCATTTGATCGAATGGTCATTAGATTGAATGGACATTTGATCGAATGGACTTTCGACCGAATGGACTTTTGATAGAATGGACTTTCGACCGAATGGACTTTCGACCGAATGGACTTTCGACCGAATAGACTTTTGATCGAATGGACATTAGATCGAATGGACATTTGACCGAATGGACATTCGACCGAATGGACATTTGATCGACTGGACATTTGACCAAATGGACTTTTGACCGAATGGACTTTCGACCGAATGGACTTTCGACCGAATAGACTTTTGACCGAATGGACTTTTGATCGAAAAGTCATTCGGCCAAAGTGTTTCTTTTATGTGAGTTTACTCTCTATTATACAGCAGTCTATGGATACCAGTCTTGCCAGATACCCTCACCCGAAGCATCTGCGCAAGTCTCTAGAAAGTCGTATGATTGGTCCAAGTGAGCGGGGTAATTTGAAATAGCTTTATTTAAAGCTTTTCAAACCACTTGACTTTTCGATCATAAGTCCATTCGGTCAAAAGTCTATTCGGTCGAAAGTCCCTTCGGTCAAATGTCCATTCGATCAAATGTCCATTCGATCTAATGTCCATTCGATCAAAAGTCTATTCGGTCGAAAGTCCATTCTATCAAAAGTCCATTCGGTCGAAAGTCCATTCGGTCGAAAGTCCATTCGGTCAAAAGTCTATTCGGTCGAAAGTCCATTCGATCAAAAGTCTATTCGGTCGAAAGTCCATTCGATCAAAAGTCCATTCGGTCAAAAGTCCATTCGATCAAAAGTCCATTCGGTCAAAAGTCTATTCGGTCGAAAGTCCATTCGGTCAAAAGTCCATTCGGTCGAAAGTCCCTTCGGTCAAATGTCCATTCGATCAAATGTCCATTCGATCTAATGTCCATTCGATCAAAAGTCTATTCGGTCGAAAGTCCATTCTATCAAAAGTCCATTCGGTTGAAAGTCCATTCGGTCGAAAGTCCATTCGGTCAAAAGTCTATTCGGTCGAAAGTCCATTCAATCAAAAGTCTATTCAGTCGAAAGTCCATTCGATCAAAAGTCCATTCGGTCAAAAGTCCATTCGATCAAAAGTCCATTCGGTCAAAAGTCTATTCGGTCGAAAGTCCATTCGGTCAAAAGTCCATTCGGTCGAAAGTCCATTCGATAAAATGTCCATTCGATCAAATGTCCATTCGATCTAATGTCCATTCGATCAAAAGTCTATTCGGTCGAAAGTCCATTCTATCAAAAGTCCATTCGGTTGAAAGTCCATTCGGTCAAAAGTCTATTCGGTCGAAAGTCCATTCAATCAAAAGTCTATTCAGTCGAAAGTCCATTCGATCAAAAGTCCATTCGGTCAAAAGTCCATTCGATCAAAAGTCCATTCGGTCAAAAGTCTATTCGGTCGAAAGTCCATTCGGTCAAAAGTCCATTCGGTCGAAAGTCCATTCGATAAAATGTCCATTCGATCAAAAGTCCATTCGATCAAAAGTCCATTCGGTCAAAAGTCTATTCGGTCGATTGTCAATTCGATCAAATGTCATTTTGGAAGAATTCATGCGCCTCTAATTTTTATTCTCATTTTCTAAAATTTTCAATTATTGTAGGGTATTTTATTAATGACAATAATTAAATTTAAATCAAAATTCGCGCCTGTATTTGTAACTCAACGAATTGGACTAGAGGGCGTTTAGTTAGGAGCGAAAGAGACAGAAATAGGCGATCAGATTTTACCGAACCATCGAACATGGCGGATTGCTTTTGTATTTTATCTATTCGTATTTTTATATTATTAATAAACTAAGTGTTAAATGAAAGTGTTAGTTTCCTTCCATGAAAATCCCTATAATTTTATTGGTAGGAATTTAAATTGTTTCAAACTTTAATCTGTATGAACTATAAAATATTCAAATTTTAATAAAAATAATCTTTGTTTATTTATAACTTGTAATGGTTCTAATTAATCCATGTTTAAATTATTAGATATTTTAAATATTTTTGAATTCTAACAATTCACATAATTAAGTTCATATTTATACTTTAACCAATGTATAAAAACTGAAAATTTCAAAAAATTTGCATTGTTTCAAAACTTGAATAAATTCAAATTTTCTTATTACAATTACAAGTATTAAAGACTGATATTTGTATAACAATTGGAATTAATAGATCTTGAAATTATTCGAAAATTAAAAAACGATTAATTTCAATTTCCAGAAATTTGGAAACAACAAATTCACACTTAACTTCAATTCAAACTTTGATATTAATACTTGAATTTATAGATTCTAAATTTTTTTATTGGTTCAGAATTCTATTAATAAAGAATAATTTGAAACATTTTAAGTTTTTAATTATTAATTTCCAAACATCCAAAAATCAACAAATTTAATCTTCTACGCATAAACTTGTAAAAAATTTCTAAATCAATCAAATTAAACAATTGTAATTTATCATCATTTTAGTCTATTTAAAAATGGAGTTAATTCTTTTATTATTATTATTTTATATTTATTCTTTTTCAATTTTATGTATTTATTATAAGTATTCGATTTTTGTGATCAGTGTTTTTTTTGAAGTTTAATAATTTACCCACACAGAAAAAAAGCATTTTGAGATAAAAACATTTATTTAGAGAATCTTAATTTGGTACATACTTTTGTTTAAAAAACTGTTTACTTTTTTAATTATCCTAAATTTCAATTATTTTTAGCATTCTTTCAGACTTTTTTCCAATTTTTAGTTATTCTCATTTTCTTAAATTAATTTCTAAAAATTTAAAGAATTTTTATAAAATTTCAATTGTTTTCTTCAATTTTTAATTATTTACATTTGTTATCAGAATTTAAAATTTTTTTTATTAATTATCGTAAACTTCAATTGTTTATAGCTTTCTTTTTTGACAAAATTTTGTAATTTTTTTAATTATTTTTCTCAAATTGTAGTTACTGTTTTCAATCTTTCATATTTAAATTATTTTTATCATATTTCAATTATTTTTTTCAATCTTAAATTATTTTTAGTATATTTCAATTATTTTTATTAATTTTGAATTAATTTGACTATTTTTCTATTATTTTCCTCGATTGGTAATTTTTATACTAAATTTTCTAAAATTTTCAAGTATTTTTCTAGAATTTCAATTATTTTCTTCAAGTTTTAATTATTTTCATTTGTTTTCATAATTTCCAAATTTTGTTTATTAATTATCGTAAACTTCAATTGTTTATAGCTTTCTTTCAGTCTTTTCTCCAATTTTTAGTATTTCTCATTTTCTTAAATTGATTTCTATAATTTTAAAGAATTTTCTAAAATTTCAATTGTTTTCTTCAATTTTTAATTATTTACATTTGTTATCAGAATTTCAAAATTTTTTTATTAATTATCGTAAACTTCAATTATTTTTAGCATTCTTTCAGTCTTTTCTCCAATTTTTAGGTATTCTCATTTTCTTAAATTAATTTCTAAGATTTTAAACTATTTTTCTGAAATTTAAATTGTTTTCTTCTATTTGTATTTATTATTGTTTGTTATCAGAATTTCAAATTTTTTTTATTAATTATCGTAAAGTTCAATTATTTTTAGCTTTCTTCCAGACTTTTCTCCAATTTTCAGTTTTTCTCTTTTAATAAAATAAATTTCTAAATTTTTTTCAGTATTTTTCTCAAATTTCTATGATTTTCTTCAATTTTAATTATTTTTCTTTGTTTTCATAATTTGCAACAAATTTGATTAATTATCGTAAATTTAAATTATTTTTAGCATTCTTTCAGTTTTTTCTCCAGTTTTTAGTATTTCTCATTTGCTTAAATTAATTTCTAAGATTTTAAAGAATTTTTCTAAAATTTCAATGGTTTTCTTCAATTTTTAATTATTTTTAGTTGTTATCAGAATTTCAATTTTTTTTTATTAATTATCGTAAAATTTAATTATTTTTAGCTTTCTTCCAGACTTTTCTCCAATTTTTAGTATTTCTCATTTGCTTAAATTAATTTCTAAGATTTTGAAGAATTTTTCTAAAATTTCAATTGTTTTCTTCAATTTTTAATTATTTACATTTGTTATCAGAATTTCAAAATTTTTTTATTAATTATCGTAAACTTCAATTATTTTTAGCATTCATGCAGTCTTTTCTCCAATTTTTAGGTATTCTCATTTTCTTAAATTAATTTCTAAGATTTTAAAGAATTTTTCTGAAATTTTAATTGTTTTCTTCAATTTTTATTTATTTTTATTTGTTATCAGAATTTCAAAATTTTTTTATTAATTATCGTAAACTTCAATTATTTCTAGCTTTCTTCCAGACTTTTCTCCAATTTTCAGTTTTTCTCTTTTTATAAAATAAATTTCTAAATTTTTTTCAGTATTTTTCTCAAATTTCTATGATTTTCTTCAATTTTTAATTATTTTTCTTTGTTTTCATAATTTGCAACAAATTTGATTAATTATCGTAAATTTAAATTATTTTTAGCATTCTTTCAGTTTTTTCTCCAGTTTTTAGTATTTCTCATTTGCTTAAATTAATTTCTAAGATTTTAAAGAATTTTTCTAAAATTTCAATGGTTTTCTTCAATTTTTAATTATTTTAATTTGTTACCAGAATCTCAAATTTTTTTATTAATTATCGTAAATTTCAATTATTTTTAGCTTTCTTCCAGACTTTTCTCCAATTTTTAGTATTTCTCATTTGCTTAAATTAATTTCTAAGATTTTGAAGAATTTTTCTAAAATTTCAATTGTTTTCTTCAATTTTTAATTATTTTTAGTTGTTATCAGATTTTCAATTTTTTTTTATTAATTATTGTAAATTTTAATTATTTTTAGCTTTGTTCCAGACTTTTCTCAAATTTTTAAGTATTTCTCATTTTCTTAAATTAATTTCTAAGATTTTAAAGAATTTTTCTGAAATTTCAATTGTTTTCTTCAATTTTTATTTATTTTGCTTCAATTGTTTTCTTCAATTTTTAATTATTTTCATTTGTTTTCATAATTTCAAAATTTATTTATTAATTATTGTAAATTTCAATTACTTCTAGCTTATTTCTTTAATTCTTTTCTCTAGTTTTTAGTTATTTTCTTTTTTTTTTTTAATTGATTTCTAAGATCTTTATGTATTTTTCTCAAAACTCATTTAGTTTTTCTGTATTTTCAAAAAAATTCTGTAGTTTTTTCAATTATCACACTTAAATGTCATTTATTTTTTACAACTTATCATTGTTTTTATCATATTTTAATTATTTTCGGCAAGTTATAAAATGTAAAAACATTTTTCAATTATTTTCCAAAATTTATTTCCATTAATTTTCAATTCTTTACATTTGTTTCATAATTTCAGAATTTTTTATCTATTTATCTGACTTTTCAGTTATTTCATTCTTTATATTATTTTTTATTTTATTTTCTTCAATTTTCAATTACTTTCGTTCTTTTTCTCGTCTTTTTTCCATAATTGCCAAAAAGTTTTTACTTATTTTTCTTTAATTAAAACTTGTTCTGTTCAATTTAAAAAATTATGTTTATCTTATTTCATGTATTTTCTCTAATTCTTAATTATTTTCTTTTATTTTAATGAACTTCGGAAAGTTTTTAGTATTTTTCTAAAATTTTGTTTAACTTTAATTTATTTAAAATATTTTATGTAATTTGTTTCATTATTTTCTCAAATTTAAATTAATTTCTGTACGTTTTAAACATTTTTATAATTGTTTAAATTATTTTCCTCAATTTTGAACTGATTTCATTATTTTTTTTCAATTAATTTGCAAAATTTACAATTATTTTGTTTAATTTCAATTATTTTTTGCAATTCTTTTTAATTCTAAAATATTATAAATTTTGTTTTAAATAAATATTTATTTTATTTATATTAATTGATTTTTAAAAATTATATTTAAAATATTTATTTCTTCATATTAGATAAATATTTACCGATTTGTTATTATTTATTATTGTATTTTATAATTTCTAAAATGTAAGAAAAACTAATCGCGCGTTTTATTTTGCTAGTATTTTAATAATTCCAAATAAAATGTAAAATTCTCACCATCTCTGATAAGAGTACAAGCAGGAGCTCTAGAATTGCTCAAAAAACCATGTGTAATGATTTTAGTATGCCTTTTTCGATTAAAATTACTCTTAAGTAAAGTCTCGGTATCATTAAGATATAATTCTGTTTCATTTTTTTTGGTGTAAAGATAAAAAACAACATCATTCTTTGCTATTGGGTTTAAATTACCTTTTTTCGAGGATAAAAGCGATTTCTTTACATTGACTTTTTTTTACATCGGTCAATATCATCTTTAAACTTGCGTGAACGCTTGGCACTTGATGTTTCTTAAATTAAAAAATAATCTCTTTTTTGACAATTGTTAATTTGTAAATCGTACGTATACTGCAATTTAAGAATTTAATTTCCAAAAATCTGGATAAAATTGATTGTTAATGACACTTACCGAATGTGAGAGAAATAAAGAGACAAAAGAGAGCAGTGAGTCTCATAGTATTGTTAACATTTAATTGATTAAACTGAATAAATTGTGTTTATAAACACCAAAATCAATAATTGGGATAAACAGACAGTTTTCTAAACGGAAAAAAGTCACTAAAAATTTTTAGCTTACTTACTTTTTTTCCGAATGACGTGTCACTGGAAAAAAAAGAAAAGTAAGAAATATTAGTTGTGTATTAAAAACCACAACAAAAATTAAAATTATGAGGCAAAAAGTTTGTTTTGTAGAATATCACGTTATCCAATGAAAAGTCGTATCGTGTTTGACCACAACGCGCTTTCCGATTGGAAATCGTAATATTTTTAGACTTGACACGACTTCAGAAAAAAAACATTAATTTGTTTATAAAATTTTCATTTGTTTGTTTATTTTAGTTTCTTTATTATAAATCGTTTAGAAAAATTCATTTTATTAAAAAATTTTAATTTAAGAATGTTCTATCATATTTAAGAGAAGCTATCGACATATGTATGATATTATTATTATTTTTATTACTTTGTATGATTCCCGTAATGATTTATTTTTTACTATAATAAGATAAAAAATACAAATCAATAATAAGTAAATATCAGATAACTAATGATTTACAAGTTTATGACTTTACCTTGACTTTCAATCACTCACGGACTTTTTTCTTCAGTAATTTTTTTTTCTTTTTGTTCAATTTATTTGTTTATTTTATTTATTTACAACTTACATTAAACTTTTTGGAAAAGTTTCTTTTTCAATATACATAAAAATTAGATTTCAGTCGACTTAAAAATTACAATTTGTTTAAAAATTAAGTATATAATAAGAGGACAGGTTTTTTAAAATAGTTTATATAAACATTACAAAATATTTAAAACCCACTTATTTAATTACTGTATAGGATAGTAATTTAATTCCAAACACTTTTTTTTCTACATTTTTGAAAATATTTTTTCGCTATTAATATCATATGTGTTTATTATGACCGTAAAATATTAATAAACTGGAGAAAATAATTTTAAAATAATTTAAAATCGACCAACTAATTGAAAGTTTAAGAAATAATTAAAATTTATAAAAATGTATTAATAAAATTACAAAATATATTTAAAATATAAGAAAATTTTTAAAAAATAATATTTAAAATTACACATCAATAAAAATTATTAAAGTATGAAATAAATAAAGGTAAATTAAGGTAATTGACTAAAAAATATTGAAAATTCTCATAAATCGGAGAAAAGAATTGAAAATTGATTAAAATAACTTAAAATAAAAAAAAATAATTAAAATTTGTGAAAAATAATTGAAAATTCAAAAAACTACTAGAAAAATAATTTTAAAAATTAAGCATTAATAAAAATTATTGAAAGTTGAGATAAATAATAGAAAAATGTAGGAAATTAAAAAAAAATATTGAATATAATTTAAAATTTGAGAAAACAATTGCAAAATAGTGAAAATTGAAAAAAATTGAAAAAAATAATTAAAATTTCAGATAAATAATTGAAAATTAAAGAGTATTGTAACGATCGACTTCGTTACTTATTATATCTATTTTATAAAATTAGCTGTTTATTTAAATATTTTAGAATTGTTTAAAGATTTCTTTTGATGAATTATATACTTCAGAAAATATGTTGAAACATATATAGTGATTTATAAAATGAGCACAAGTGACCTAATAATTTAATTACAAAAGAGAAATATTAAGCAAATGTTATTTAAATCATGTATCTTGTTGTATTATTATTTACTTTCTTAAAACGTTAAATCTGGTAACTGCTTTAGAAATCAGTTTATTTACAATATTAAATTATGTCACTTTGTAGCTCACATTCATTGTATAAATTAAAGGAAAACTTATAATGCATCTTATTTTCGACAGAATTATGTAACATAAACAAATATCTTTCTTAAATATGGATTTGATTGAAACAATGCTTTTGACACACATTAAGGAATTATTATCTTTCATTTTAAGATTCTGTTACGTAATAATTGTTTATTTAACTGTAAACAAAGAATATTCATCCTTTGTAGAAGACTTATTTCCAAATAACTTAATTTTGCAGTGTCAGAATAACTAAATATAAGACAAATGTTGGGAAACCGAAACAACTGTTTTGAACACCAGGAAGTTGGTGCAATTCAAGAAAGGTTACTAAATAATCTTTTATATTAATCTGCAAGTAAGCAGAAATCAGCTTACTCACATCTTAATTTTACTTCCTCAATCTTGTTAAACAAACAAATTGATGCTGTATAAAAAGGAGATGAAGAAAGCAGTTAGAGATTATTCAGTGAGTGAGTCTTTTTGAGTCAAGTGAAGTAGTGAGTGTAAGATCAAAGGGTTAGAGATTAACTCTTTGATCGAGAGGTCTCAAAATGAGATGGAGTAATTTGAAGTTTTGACTCTTAAAGTTATATTAGTTGATAAAGTCTAATTTGAATACAAGTTGTAAAAGGTTTCTATTAACAATTGTTTTAAATGAAATTATTTGCAAATGAATATAAAAGATATTATGAGAATAAAATAATAAATAATAGTAAATGATTAAATATTGATAAAAAGTAAAAGGATAAATAATCTAAGATACAGTTATTGAAAGATTGAAAATAAATACAAAGAATATATGAAGAATACGATTATAAAATAAAAGAGAGCTTAATTCCTTGGTGAGTATTATATCACATTGTTATAGCAAAAGATACAGATAAATGAATGAATATTATTGAACTATTGAAAAAGAATATATAAATGAATATTTTACAATGAATTATTACAAAGAATAAATAAATGTATAGAACAGACAAAGATAATTAAAGTATAAAGAATAGTTTTTGCAAGATATTGAATATAATTGGAAGATTGTAAAGAAATGTTTAAATTACTAATGAAACTATAATATAATTGGTTTGTTAAAGAAAATATTAAATATGTTTATTTTAATTTCTCATTTCAAATTATTTCAAAATCCTTAAACCAACTTTCACAGAATACAATCTCATTGATTTATTGAACAATAATAAATTTGGGAAAGATCCACTACCTTTATAATTTTAATTGTCCGAAGGGCAACGTTAGTTAGAGCGGTTAAAGTGATATTTTGTTTATCAGATATACTTTATTATTGATTAAATGAATTTATTGATCTAAAATATCAATAAAATATTGATACGGTTAAATTCTCATAATTTAAATAATTCGTCTTTAACAAGTATAATTAAAATTTAAGAAAAATAAATGATAATGCTTCCTATATGAGAATTCAAAATTAAAAAATGTAATTAAAGTTAAAGAAAATAATTTAATAATAGTAAAAGCAATTAGAAATTGAAGAAAATATTTGAAATTTAAAGAATTAATTAAAAGTGGGGTAAAATGGTAGTTAGAATAATAATAATAGTTGAAAATAGAAGAAAATAATTAAAAATTTGTAAAAAAAATAATTGAAAATTTCTTAAATTAATTGTAAAATAATAGAAAAGTTTAGTAAAATAATTAAAAATAATCAAAATATTAAAAAACTGGAGAAAATAATTTTAACATTGTAAAAGTAATTGAAAGTCTAGGAAATAATTAAAATTACAGAAAAATGTATTTATAAAATTATAAAATATATTTAAAATATAAGAAAATAATTAAAAAATAGTATGAAAAATTAAACGTTAATAAAAATTATTGACATATAAAATTAATAATTGTTAATTAAGGTAATTGACTAAAAAATATTGAAAATTCTCACAAATCGGAGGAAAGTATTACAAATTAATGAAAATAATTTAAAATAAAAACATCATAATTAAAATTTGTGATAAATAATTGAAAGTTGAAGAAAATAATAAAAAAATAATTTTAATAATTTAACATTCATCAAAATTCTTTAAATTTGAGATAAATAATTGAAAAATTTAGGAAATTAAAAAAAAATAAAAAATATAATTTAAAATTTAAGAAAACAATTGCAAAATAGTAAAATATTTGAAAATTGAAAAAAATAATTAAGCTTTGAGGTAAATAATTGAAAATTTAAGAAAATAACTGAAATTTAAGAAAAGTAAATGATAATACTTTTTATATGAGAAAGCAAAATCAAAAAATGTAATTGACATTAAAGAAAATAATTGAAAAAACAATTAAGCATTGAAGAAAGTAATTGATATGTAAAGAATTAATTAAAATTTGAGATAAATAATTAGAAAATTGGAAAATTCATTAAAAAATTATTTAAAATTTGAGAAAACGATTGTAAAATAATGAAAATGTTTAAAAATTAAAAGAAATAATTTAAATCTGAGGTGAAGAATTGAAAATTGAAGAAAATAATTAAAATTTTGAGGTAAATAATTAAAAATTTAAGAAAATAATTGAAATTGAAGAAAAATAAATGATAATATTTTCTAGATGAGAAAGCAAAATCAAAAAATGTAATTGAAATTAAAGAAAATAATTGAAAAAACAATTGACCATTGAAGAAAGTAATTGATATGTAAAGAATTAATCGAAATTTGAGATAAATAATTAGAAATTTGGAAAATTCACTAAAAAATAATTTAAAATTGTTATATGTCAAACATATAAAATCACGCCGAAAATCGAAAGAGAACCTCTGCACGGATCCTCCGCTTGAGAGCCACTTTGCGGCAGATTTTTCAGCCAGCTCTTGGCGCCAGCAAAAACCGGTTACACCGGTACTCCCCTCAGAGTTTTCGCCCCCCACAATGGCCTACGAGCGAGTTCCAGCAGGCGCTCGCCGGAGTAAGCGAGTTGGTGCATTTTCGTGTAGTTTTAATTACTATTGTTCTTATTATTATTATTATTATTATTATTATTATTATTGTATTATTATCATTATTGTCATTTGTGTATTTTGTGCTTTGTAGGTTGACACTCTGGAAAGAGTCTAGAAGCTTCTAGAAGCTTCTAGAAACTTGGAGGGCTTGGAAGGGGAAACTTTCTGTGTAAGTTTTTTTACACAGAGCGTTTCCCTATATAAACTGCCCTCTCAGAGCTGTTTGCCAATCCACTCCGGTACGCCAAACCGGACGCCTCGACTCTTCCTTAATAAAGATAACTTCTACCAATTCTCGACTACCTTATTTTCTTGCTAACCCCTAACCCTCTACCTTTCGGTCGCGTTCCCGGTGTTACGAGTTCCCGCGCCACCATGCGTGTGAAACCTTAACGCCACAACCGCCAAGCATATCCCCGCGCCACCAAGCGTGTGTGCTATCAGTCGCGGAAACCGCAAATCGCGAAATCCGCGAAGTCCGAATTTCACCGCTTACCTTGGAGATACAAGATCATGCGCCTATAAGCGTGTGAATCCTAACGCAGCGGCCACAAAGTTTCTCTCCCCACCGCGATCACCAGCTTTGGTTAAAGCGAGCCGTAACAATTGACGCCCAAAGCGTGGGGCAAAATCTCCGATGGACATCGGAGCGATCTTTTAGACGTGGCGCCCTACCGAAAACGAGCTAGTCCGCACACACCTCTTAATACAGGCTCCGCGAAACGTGCTTTACGAGATTTACCATCGCGTAGAGCAGCAGACCTTTCGAGAAACCCTCTTTTCTCTCATCGCCTCTCGCAAACGCAGTCCCGTGACACCCCTAACCCAGATCAATCTGACAAACAATCGAGACTTACTAATCCTGTAGTAAGCTCTTCCCCCTCCACTTCCGGGAGTGGAATTCAACACCCGGTGGCGTCCAACAACTCCCCTATTGACACCATGAGTAACCTCACAAGAGACCAGGCCCCTGGACCAAGTACCTTGGACCAAGGACTCAATCCCACGGTAACTGACGTCTGATAACACTAGCACTGGCCCAGCCCTGGCCTTGCGTAACACCCTAAACTTGAATGATTGGATGAGGCTAATTCGAGCCTTCCAATCACCACCTCCGCCATTTCCCGAGTTTTCTGGCCAAGACCATGAAGACCCACAACGGTTCGTGACAAACGGCGAACGACACTTTGCCCAAGCTAGAACTCCGAACGACCTACGTACACAGTTAGTTGGGCAAGGTCTAAAGGGGGAGGCCCAAAAATGGTGGTCTACATACACCAATTTGGCCCTCTCCTGGGACGAGTTCAAAGAACTCTTCCTTAAAAAGTACTCTGGCCCGGCCGTGATCATGAGGCTGCAAGCTGCCCTCTACTCCCAAAAACAAGGGGAAAAAGAACCAGTTGCGGTTTTTCTCCAACAAAAATCTCTGTTGGCCAGACGACTACAACTGGCCCTAGATCCCGCCGACCTAACCACCCTATTCTTAGAGTCTATGAAACCAACTCTCCGTCGACTTGTTCGCCCCACTGCTCCCCGTAATTTCCCTGAACTCTTCGAAGCAGCTATCCAGGCAGAGCAGGATGAAGCAGACTGCACACCAAAGAAGAACCCCAACCCACCGAAAGAGAAGCCTCCGAGAAAAGTCACGCCAGGACACTTCTGCCCCCAGGCAGATTCGACTTTCTCCCTGCCACTACTGTCCGGAGTTTCACTACCACCGGGACTGTGCAGTATACAAGGCCCAGGTCCAGGGAAACTGGCGAGCCCCGGCGGGCAGACCGACAGAGGACGCCGGCAGTCCCTCATCCAGCCAACCTCAAATTCCATTTATTCCTCAACCCAAGACTTGCCCCGAACACGTGTGCGGCTCGGTAACCGAGAAGTAGTGGCTGAGATTGAGTCCTGCGCCTCCCATAACTTCGTGAAACTCTCCATCCTCACTGAAGCCGAGCGCAGTTCCCTCCAACCTGGACCATCCCAAGCTGCCCTTGCTGCAACCGGAGTCACCATTCGCCTGCATGGGACAGTGCCCCTCGCACCCATTATTGGGAACCAGGAATACCCAAGTTTCTTTCAAGCCTGCAACGAGCTACGGGCCGACCTGATCTTGGGCCGTGCTTGGCTTAAGGAGCACGACGTCCACCACGAGCAACGGACGGATTGCCTCTATCTAGGCAACAAGGAGCGGCAACGCATCTTTTTGACTCCTTCGCCGGTCTCCAACGATTCGGTGCCCGACCCTCTAAACTTCGACCTATCGTCTTCAGTTCCGCCGGAATATGTCGATAGATTGCGACAAGTCCTTGGGACCTATGAGTCCGTTTTTCACAAAGGTGGGCCCTTGCGACAGACGCCTACCATTACCCACGACATTGAACTCGCAGATCCTCGGCCCTTTCGTGAAGCCCCCCGCAGATTTTCGGACATCAAGAAGAAATTTATTGATGAGCAAATGAGAGAAATGCTCGCCGAGGGTATAGTCGAACCTACTACATCCCCCTGGAGCTCCGCTATCGTGGTAGCTAACAAACACACGGAGGCGACTATCGATTCTGCATCGATTATCGCCGCTTAAACAAGCAAACCACAGACGCCCCCCAATGCCTCCCAAGGATCGACGAAATTTTAAAAGACCTCGGAACAGCCAAGGTATTTACGACCCTAGATCTAAAAAGCGGATATTGGCAGATTCCCATGAGCCCTGGGGCACGGAAGTATACTGCCTTCTCTACACCCGACGGGGGCCAGTACCAGTTCCGAGTAATGCCATTCGGACTTAAAAACGCCCCCGGCACCTTCCAGAACCTCATGCGCTCCTCCTTGGCCTCCTACTGGGCCAAGTTCTGCATCTCCTACCTGGATGACGTCGTAATCTACTCTCCAGACTGGGAGACGCACCTCCGACACTTGGCCCTCGTTTTAGAAAGGCTTATGGTCTTTGGCCTAACCTGTTCTCTCCCCAAATGCGCGTTTGGCCAAAGTAGCCTGCACTACTTAGGACACACGATAACCGCGGATGGCAACCACGCACAGCCGCGACACGTAGACGCTATCCAGGATGCAGACCCCCCACGAAATAGGAAGGAACTGGCGTCCTTCATAGGGACTTGTAATTGGCTTATGGAGTACGTGCCCAAGTACTCGGACGTCTCTGCCCCTCTAACCAGTCTTTAATCACCCAAACGTCCCTACCGTTGGACACCGGAACACGACGCTGCTTTTAACGCCGTCAAAGAGGCTTTCCGTAACCCAGACCTTACCTTGCCATGCAATGAGCAGGCATTCCTGCTCATTGCAGTGGTAGCGGGTCTCCGTAGGGTTAAATTTTTCACTCCCGTAGGAGATAATGCTTCGTCTGCCGGAGGGATCTTCATGGTAGAGAACGGCTCCCATACCGGACGCCTCGACTCTTCCTTAATAAAGATAACTTTTACCAATTCTCGAGTACCTTATTTTCTTGCAAACCCCTAACCCTCTACCTGTCGGTCGCGTTCCCGGTGTTACGAGTTCCCGCGCCACCAAGCGTGTGTGATATCAGTCGCGGAAACCGCGAAATCCGCGAAGTCCGAATTTCACCGCTTAACTTGGAGATACAAGATCATGCGCCTATAAGCGTGTGAATCCTAACGCAGCGTCCACAAAGTTTCTCTCTCCACCGCGACCACCAGCTTTGGTTAAAGCGAGCCGTAACAAAATTTGAGAAAACAATTGCAAAATAATGAAAATACCTATTTAAAAAATAAAAGAAATAATTTAAATCTGTGGGAAAGAATTAACAATTGAAGACGATAATTTAAATTTCGAAAAAAATGATAAAATTAATTTAAAATTGAAGCAAGTAATTGAAAGGTAAGAGAAATAATTGAAAATTTAGGAAATTAATAAAATATTGAAAAAGTATAATAGAAATGTAGGAAAAATAGTTGGAAAATTATAAAAGCAACAAAAAATTGTAGAAAATATTTGAAATTTAAAGATTTAATTAAAAGTGGGGTAAAATAGTAAGTATAATAATAATAATAGTTGAAAATAGAAGAAAATATTTAATATTTGTAAAAATAATTATTATTATTTTTTATTATTATTTGAAACATAAACGGGAAAAGATCCCTTTATTACATAAAAAGAGAAAAGAAAAAAGAAAATTAATAAGTAAAATCAAAAGATAAATCTAAGTGTCGACAAAAAAAAATCATAAGTTTTGAATAAGTAGATATAAGTATAAACATAATTATAATTTTTATAATTTATAAACATAATTATAAATTTGATTTAAAATTTTAAATTGGCGGTGACATAACACTTGGTAAAGAATATCTGTTTACATTTCGGATTAGCTTTAATTAAAACCACATTGAAGTGGTATAAAATTTGAAAGTAAAGAAAAAAAACTAGTTTCTAATCAATCTTGTGAATCTTCACAATTTTCGGGACATTGTTCATGTATGTAATCTTGATATCCATTTCTCCAGCATCCTTCCTCGATTGAAGTTCCAGTTTGACAGATCGTAACTGAATTAGCTGTGCTCTGGTTCTGTCCGGAGCAAACCAAAGATTCGAGTATTCTGTATTCGGAATTTTCATCTTGACTCTGATTGCAGAAGATAGTACTCGAAGGAGATTTTCGGCTACCTGGGAGCTTTCGCAACAGATTTTCAATGGCCTTGGCTTTTGTTTCGCTATTTCCTGCGAGGCAATACCGATACGTTTAAATGTCAGTAATGGGATTTCACGATTTGAGAGCAATGATTTAAACAACAGTTCAAATTTATTTTTAATTAATTCATTATTTTCATTGTTGGCTTCAGGCAAACCAAAAAGCATAAAGTTACTTTTCTTATTTATTCGGCGTTCCATTTCATCAAAAAAGGAGTTTTCAAGAACTTGATTATTCGAATCATTCACAAGTTTTAATTCCTGCAATGTATCCTCCACTTTATCAAGCCGTTCCTCAGTTGCTGCTACTCTAGTTACCAGGTTATCAAACTTCGAATCCAGTTTCTTTATGCTCGATAAGACCGCTTGATTGTCATCAAATAATTTTTTTTTAAGCGAAACAATAGATTCATTTAACCTTATGAGAAGATCATCCGGTGCTGGTGGATCCGAGGGTACAGGCGTAGATGGGCGCGAACTGCAGCATTTGGCGAAATTTCCATTTGGTAATTTTTCACAACGAGCAACACACCCCGGGTGATAATAAGCTGAACATCCAGGGCAGGAAACAAAATCAGTGACTACCGCTGCTTTACACCTTCTACAGATTCTCTCCACAGATAGCTTCCCCTGAGTTTCAGTCATACTTAAGCATCAAAACACACGAGGATAGAAAAACACGTGGTCAAACAATTTAGGTTAGAAAGCCAAACCGGCGAATAATGTGCAACTTAATAAAGTTAGCTTAAGTTTGATTGACTAACTAAAAGATGCAAAACACTAGCCACACTTCTTCCTCACGTAATCCAGTAAGAAAAACTTTTAAACAAACTTATAAACTTTGAGAACAATCGTGCACGTTTCGTTTTTAAGGTTAGAAATCAAAGAACCATGAGAAACAGAGAATAACTGGTGAAAAAGTAATAAAAAATGTAAAAATTAATTAATAATTTTACAAGGATGCAAACAGCACCCTTTTAAAAAAACTTGCAAATAAATAACCATACGAAAAGTTCAGAATGGCATTAGAGGTATATTAAGGAGCACTTGTCAACCGCCATGTTCGAGATAATAATAATAATTGAAAATTCCTTAAATTAGTTGAAAAATAACAGAAAAGTTTGGGAAATTAGTTAAAAAATAATTTAAAATATTAAAAAACTGGAGAAAATAGTTTTAAGATGATAAGAGTAATTGAAAGTCTTAAAATAATTAAAATTTCAGAAAAAAGTATTTATAAAATTATAAAATATATTTAATAGTATGAATAGTATAATAGTATAAATAGTATAATAGTATGAAAAATTAAACGTTAATAAAAATTATAGACATATAAAATAAATAATTGTTAATTAAGGTCATTGACTAAAAAATATTGAAAAATCTCACAAATCGGAGAAAAGAATTGCAAATTGAGGAAAATAATTTAAAATAAAAAAATATAATTGAAATTTCTGATAAATAATTGAAAATTCAAGAAAATAATAGAAAAGTAATTTTAAACATTGAACATTCATAAAAATTCTTTAAATTTGAGATAAATAATTGAAAAATTTCGGAAATTAAAAAAAATATTGAATATAATTTAAAATTTGAGTAAACAATTGCAAAATAGTGAAAGTATTTAAAAATTGAAAAAAATAATTAAAATTTGAGGTAAATAATAATTGAGAAATTAAAGAAAATAATTGAAATTTTGGAAAAAAAGATATAAAATGTAAAATGAATTGGAAATTAAAGGAAATACGTTAAATATGAGAGGAATAATTGGAAATTTTAAGAAAAATTATAGAAAAATGATAATGACAGTTGAAAAATTGTTTAAACAATTTTATTTTGTTTAAACAATTTCTTTCATATTTTCTGTTTTAATTAAATACCTTAAAATCTTCCAATTTTTTAAAAAGCGGATGGAAAAACAATCTATGTGATTTATTATAATTCTTGGTTGTCCTTACTAATTTCTTGTTTAAGAAATTAAATGATTTTTTCTTTGTCTAAATAAACAAATGAATTAGTAACATATACTAATTATAATATTGATACTAATATTTTATAATATTAAGAAACTTTTTGGCAACTATTTCTCTACTTATGTAAAATAACACAAAATAATTAGTTTCATTATTTTGTTATAATTATAACAATTTCAATTATTTTCATAAATTTTCGATTATTTCTGCGATTTTTTAATTATTCTTTTTAATCAAAGAATTTTAAGTAATTTTGTAATTATTTTCTTCTCTTAATCTTATCTTCTGTGCTTTATTTACTTATTATTATTATTTCTCTCATATTTTAATTAAACTATTTTAATCATATTTTAATTATTTTTTTGAATTTTGAATAATTTTTATCATTTTTAAATTATTTTTCTCGATTACTAATTATTATTGTCATTTTCTAAAATTACTTTTTAAGATGTTTAAGTATTCTTTTAAAATTTCAATTATTTCCATCAATTTTTAATTATTCTCATTTCTTTTTAATTAATTTCTAAGAATTTCAAGTATTTTTCAGAAATATTTTTTTCTATTTTATAAAAAATACAGCATTATTTTAAAAATTAATATATTATTTTTATTATTATTTTTAATTTATAAAAAATGCTGTATTTTTTAAGTATTTTTCTAAAATTTCAATTATTTTTTTCAATTTTTAAGTATTTTCATTTATTTTCATAATTTCAAAATTTTTATATTAATTATCGTAAACTTCAATTATTTTTAACTTTCTGTAATTTTTTTCCCTAATTTGCATAGTTATTCTCGTTTCTTTCAATTAATTTCTAAGATCTTCATTTAGTTTTCTCAAAATACAATAATTTTCTTTTATTTAAAAAATAATTCTGTAATTTTTTCAATTATTTCGCTCAAATCTGATTATTATTCACAACTTATCATTATTTGTATCATATTTTAAATATTTTTTTCAAGTTTTAAATTTTGAAATTATTTTTTAATTATTTTCCAAAATCCATTTCCTTCAATTTTCAATTTTTTTTCATTTATTTTAGAACTTTCAAAATTTTAAACTATTTATCTGACATTTTAATTATTTTATTCAATTTTCAATTATTTATATTATTTTCTGCTATTTTTAATTATTTTCATTCATTTTCATAATTTACAAAATGTTTTCAATTATTTGTCTTTAATTAAAAATTATTCTTATTAATTTTTAAATATGTTTGTCTTATTTCATATATTTTCTTTAATTTTTAATAATTTTCATTTCTTTTTTAATACACTTCTGAATGTTTTAGGTATTTTTATAAAAATTGTTTCAACTTTCCTTTATTTTAAATATATTATGCAATAATTTCAATTATTTCATCAAATTTTAATTATTTTTTTCAATTTTTAGGGTTTCGTACACCTTCGGTGTTCGGCGGAACCCTTATAACGAGACTCGTGCGTCCGTAGCCAAAAACCATTCCCCCCCCCTTAACTTCTAAACTATTTGACCTAGAGGGCTGAAATTTGGTACACTTATGTATTTTCACGTGTAGATTGCACGAAAAATATAGAGAACATGATTCAAGGTGATGTTCATAGCGTTGTCAAGGAAATAACAACTTTTTTTAGCAAAAATGCATTAAAATGGACCATTCCCCCCCCCTTAACTTCTAAACTATTTGACCTAGAGGTCTGAAATTTGGTACACATATGTATTTTCACGTGTAGATTACACGAAAAATATAGAGATCATGATCTGGATTGATAGCCATAGCGTTGTCAAGGAAAAACTGCAAATTTTGAAAAAAAAAGTTTTTTTTCTCTAACTTTGCCATTATTTGAGCTTGAAGGCTAAAATTTTATACACTCGTGTATTATTGCATGCAGATTATGGAAAAATTATGTTTGGAAATAAAATTAAATATTATGAGGTCAAAAAAAAAATTAAAAAAATCACCAAAAAGAGGTTTAGACCCCTATGCTAGAGCTCACCCTAATTGTCCTACAGTACCCCTCAAATCAATAAAAATTTTATTTGTATACTCAGAATGTAAAAAAACGATATAAAACGCAATTGAAAATTGTTATCACTTTTTTGTTTCAAAATAATTGAAAAATTATGAAAAAAACAAAAAAAAATTTTTAATCTTATACAAGGCTTGATCAAGGCTGCCACAGGACCGATAATCAAGACTGTTATAAGCCCTGAAACCCTATAAAAATTTCAGGGCCTCCCCTTAAAAAAAAATTCTTGATTTTGCTTCCTCATAGAGGAAGCGTTGTGCTCGTTAAGATTTTCGATTTTCCAAAAATAGTGTAAATCGACTCAGTTTCATCTGAAAAGTTCAAATTTTCATTCCTGAGAAAATGTCCGGATGTGTGTGTGTGTGTGTGTGTATGTGTGGGTGTATGTGTGTGTGTATGTGGTAAATTTTTTGTCGCCAGGATCTCTATCTTGTTTCAAAACGAATCGATTGACCTATATAAAGTATATAATTGACCAAAAACTCACGTAAAAAATCATGATTTTTCAGTTTTTTTCATAAAAAAATCTCGTTTTTAGAAATTTTTTAAAAAAAAAAATTTTTTTCATGCTAAAAATTTAACCAAACGAATTACAAAATCATATTCCTTGTCTCAAAACAAATCGATTGACCTATATAAAGTTTGTAATTGACTAAAAACCCACGTCATAATTCATGATTTTTTTTTTCCATCGAAAAAGCTCGCGATTTGCCAAAAAAAATTTTCATGCTAAAAATCCAACCAAACGAATTACAAAATCATATTCCTTGTCTCAAAACAAATCGAGTGACCTATATAACTTTTATATTTTTGACTAAAAACTCACGTATTAATTCATAGTTTTTAATTTTTTTTATTGAAAAATCTCGTGTTTTGCCAAAAAAAAAATTCTTGCTAAAAATTTAGACAAATGAATTAAAAGAATCACATTCCTTGTCTCAAAACGAATTGTCTATAAATAATTGACTAAAAACCCACGTAATAATTCATGATTTTTCATTTTTTTTCATCGAAAAATCTCTTTTTTTGCCAAAAAATTTCTAACAATTATTATTTTTTGACCACAGTTCCTTTTTAAAAAAAAATATTCAGTTTTAAAAAACGAATATGCTATTCAAAATTAAGTAACTTACCTTTAATTTTTTAGAACATTATTGCTTTTTTTTCTTAAATTTTTTCATTGTCCATTCATTTTCCTTCAACAAAAATGTAGTATAGTGGAAAAAATTAAATTAAATTAAATTAATTAAATTATTATTTTTTATATTATAAATATATTTATTGCTTCCTCTATGAGGAAGCAAATTATCTTGCTTCCTTGGAAGCGAAGTGTCCATGAAATGGACAGAATTCACACCTAGTTTATGTTATTTATATGAAATACAAACCTGTACCCTTCAGCAAAAGTTTCATGTACTTGAAGGTAGAAGTATTTTCATAATTTGTACGTTCTAACGAATTTTTATAATCTGTACATAAAAATATACAAATGTATCAAATTTTAGCCCTCTAGCTCAAATAGTTTCAAAGTTATGAGGAAAAAACTTTTTTTTTTCGAAAATTTGCAGTTTTTCTTTTTTTGACAACGTTTTGACTGTCAATCCAGATAATGTTCCCTATAATTTTCCTGTAATCTACACGTAAAAATACATATGTGTACCAAATTAGAGCTCTCTGTTTGTTAATAAGGTACATCTTTGTTTCGTAAATGTACGGAACCCTAGATTTTGGTACGGGTGTAACTCGTACTTGCCCGATTTTAATTTTTTTTTCTCAATTTTCATTGATTTTTTTTTTAATTTTCCATTATCTTCTCTAATTTTTTATTATTTAATTATTTTCAATTTATTTTTTATGATTTACAAGTATTTATATCAAATTTAAATTATTTTCTTTATTTTTAAAACATTTCTTTGATTTTTTAAATTGCTTTTTCTAATTTTTAATTGATTTGATTTTTTTTTTCAATTAATTTTTGTAAAATGTGTAAAATTCTCACCATCTCTGATAAGAGTACAAGAAGGACTTTTAGAATTGCTCAAAAAACCATGTGTAATGATTTTGGTGTCCTTTTTTTTTATTAAAATTAATCCTAAGTAAAGTCTCAGTATCATTAAGATACAATATACATCCTTCTTTATTTTTTTTTGGTGTAAAGATAGAAAATAACATTATTCTCTGCTGTTGTGTTTAAATTGCCATTTGTCGAGGATAAAAGCGATTTTTGTACAGTGTCTTGTTTTTTTAATTGACGAATATCATCTATAGAATTGCATGAACGCTTGGCACTCGATATTTCTAAAAATAAAAATTAATTTCTTTTTTGTCAATTGTTAATTTTTAGCCTTACGTGTACTGCAATTTAAGAATAGAATTTCCAAAAATCCAGATAAAATCAGTTAATAATGACACTTACCGAATGTGAGAAAAATGAAGAGACAAAAAAATGCAACAAGTCTCATAGTACTGTTGAAATTTCACAGATCTAAATAAATAAATTGTGTCAGTTTTCTGACACAAAAGGTAAAGAGTTCTAAAAGGTAAAGAGTGACTAAAAATTTTAATGTGCCACTATATAAATCAAAAACTAAGGAACATTAGTAGTGCATTAAAAACCATAACCGATAATTAAGTGATAAGACAAAAATTTTTGTAGAGAAATAATACGTTATTCAATAGAAATTCGTATATGACCAGGGCCGGATTGGGAATTAAAAGCGGCCCCTTTCTATATAATTGAAAATTTTTATTAACATTTAAAACTAAAATATAAAAATATTAAATTATTAAATTATTTTATTTAAACTTATCAATAATTTAATTATTTGGAATTTCTTGAACAGTAGCATTCTCTACTGCCATTTGTACGAAAGCAGCAGTAATTTCTTAGTTTAATGAACACATCAATCTGGTTTTAACCAATTTTAAAGGACAAAAAATGGACAACTTCTATTAAACAAATATAATAAAAAAATTTTGAGAGAATTTCCTGGCTTTAAAAATTGCTCTGAATGTATTCCTATCTACACTAAAAAAATTTTGGTGCAGCATCTGTACTTTAAAGTACAGTATCCGTCCCAAATGAAAAATTACGTTATTCAGTTAACTTCACTACGTTGAAAATCAATGCAAAATATTTAATCTGAAATTAACAGAATAATGAAATAATTCCATGGGACGGATACTGTACCAAAATTTTTTCAGTGTACCTTAACCCCTTCAGCATCAAAAACAACCCTTTAAAATCATTCCCTAATCTTCAATTAGGAAATGGACAATTTTTATTAAATAAATATAATAAAAAGTTTTTTAGCGAATTCCCCGGCTTTAATAATTGCTCAGAATGAATTTCTATCTACTTTGCCCCCTTTAGCATAAAAAAAGTCGGCTTTCATTCACCTGAAAATCATTTTTTCAATATTTGAATACCCAATTACTTTCTTTAATTTACAATTATTTTCTTCAAATCTCAATTATTTTCTTCTATTCACAATTATTTTAATTAATTTTTAATCATGTTTTTCAATTTTCAAATATTCTCTTTAATATTCAATAATTTTCGGCTTCTTTCAATATTTTTATCAATTTTCAATTGTTTTCTTCAATATTCAATAATTCTCATTTTTTCAATTGTTTTTCCAGTTTTCAATTATTTTCTTCGATTTTCAAATATTGTCGGTTTTTCAATTATTTTTTTCAGTTTTCAATTACTTTTTCAGTTTTCAAATATTCTCATTTTTTCAATTATTTTTCAGTTTTCAATTATTTACTGGAATTTTTAATTATTTCAGTCAATATTCAATAATTCTCGATTTTTTTTCAATTATTTTTTCAATTTTCACTTGTTTCCTTCAATAGGCAATTATTTTCCAAGAATTTCAATCCAGTTCAATTTTTTATAATCCAATTAAATTTACAATTATTTTCTACAATTACTACAGTAATTTTCTTTCAATTTTTATTCTTAGTTATTTCTGTTCTAAATTTTAATTTACATTCTTAACTTTTAAGATAATTCTGTTGAAATGTAAACTTTTTAATGTTGCAATTTTTCGAATTTTTTGCAATTGTCCTTTATTTTCGTCTTTTTTCAATTATTTTCTTTCATATTATTCAATTATTAATCCTTTTCTTGAAATTTCAATTCAGTTCTTTAATTCTTTAATTATTTGTATCCAATCACAATTCTTGTTTTTTATTGATACTTTTTTTCATTTTCAATTATTCTCTCAATTTGGAAGTATTTTCTTCAAATTTTAATAAAGTTTAATTTTTCAAAAAGCAATTAAACTTTCAATTGTTTCTAGAACTATTCCTATCATTTTCTTTCTTTTTTAGTTTTTTTTTAATTTCATGTTTATCTTTTTCTGTTTAAAATTATTTCTGTCAGTTTTTAATTTAATAATCTTGCCATGTTTAGAATTTTTTCCAATTGGCAATTATTTTCTTCAATATTTAATAATTCTCGGCTTTTTTCGATGATTTTTTCAATTAACAATATTTTTCTTGAACTTTCAATTCAATTTTTCAACTATCCTCTTAAATTCACAATTATTATTTTCTTTAATTTTGAATTTTTTTTTCAATTTTCAACTATTTCTTCTAATTTCAAATTATTTTCTTCGATTTTCAACCAACTTTAACTTTTTGAAATCTCATTCAATTTTCAATTATTTGTTATAATTATTCCTACAGTTTTCTTCAGTTTTTAATTGTCAATTATTTTCTTAAATATTCACCAATCCTGGGCTTTTTCACTCTTTTATACTATTTATTTATTTATTGATATAGTAATTTGTAAATTATTTATTATCAATAATTTTTTTGAAATCTCAATTTAACTCCTTAATTCCTCAATTTTTCTGTCTAATTCACAATTATTTTCTTCATTTTTTAATTATTTTGCCAATTTTTAATATTATTTTCTTCTCATCAATTTGTGATTATTTCTTCAAATTTCAATCCAGGTCAATTTTTTAAAATTAAAATTTTTTTCAATTATTATTATTTCTGTAATTTTTTTCCTTTTTTAATTTCCAATTGTTTTTTTAAAATATTATATTTGTTCTTTAATTTTTTAAATTATTTTTGTCAATTGTCGATTTATTAATCTTGTCATTATTCCAATTTTTTTCATTTGTCAATTATTTTCGTCATTTTTTAGTTATTTTAGGTCGATATTATCAACTCGAGAACATTTTTGGATGGTCAAGAGATTTTGAGATCAATATCAATATTGCTCAAATATGATATCGTCTTGATATCGTAAAGCACTAAGAAATAATGGTCAAGAGAACAAAATAATTTAAAAAGTTAAAGATTAGTTATAAAATTTTTTGAGAATTATTGAGGATTGAAAAAATTGAAGGAGGTAATTGAAAATTGAGGAATGTAATGGAAATTTAAAAAATGTAATTAAAAATTGAAAGAAGTAATTGAAAAAGTCTAGAATTCTTGAATATAGAAAAAAATAATAATTGAAAACTGAAGAATGGAATTGAAAATTGAAGAATGGAATTGAAAGTTAAAGATAATAATAAATAAGAATTGTAAAAAATAGTTGTAGAATTGAACAATTTAATTGAAATTCTACAATTTCTGTGATTGAAAAGAACATAGAAAGAAGCCGAAAATGATTGAATGTTGTAAAATTAATTGAAAATAGAAAAGAGTAATTGAAAGTTAAATGAAATTTAATTACATAAATTAAATTATTAATTAGACCTACAAAAATACCGGCCCGCCTGGCGTCGGCCCACCGGGATTTTTCCCGGTATCCTGAATGGCCAATCCGGGCCTGTATATGACTTAACCTTGACTTTCAGCCACTCACGGATTTTTTTTCTTCAGTAAATGTTTTTTTATTTTCGTTCAATTTATTCGTTTATTTTATTTATTTACAACTTACATTAAAAACTCTTTGAAAAAGTTTCCTTTTCAATATACATAAAAATTACATTTCAGTCGACTTTAAAATTACATTGCAATCTGCTTAAAAATTACAATCTGTTTAAAAATTAAGTAATAACAAGAAGACAGGTTTTTTTAAAATAGTTTATATAAAAATTACAAAATATTAAAAACCTACTTATTTAATTACTGTATAGGATAGTAATTTAATTCCAAACACATTTTTTTCTATATTTTTGAAAATGTGTTTCGCTATTAATATCATACGTGTTTCATATGACCGAAAAAATAAAATCTCCCGGTTACATTTTTCATTTATTTTCTCGTTTTCTGGTTCGAACAAATTATTTCTAAGACAAAAAATACCTAAACTACTCTTCTTTAATCGAGAAGAAGAGTAGTTTAGGTATTTTGAGGTATTTTTTTTATTTTGAGTTATTTTTCCCACGCAACGAAACAAATCAGTCGATGTTTGAACAAATACACAAAATAATGTTTAATTATTTTCTTCAACTTTGAATTATTTATAATTGTATTCATAATTTCCAAATTTTGTTTATTAATTATCGTAAACTTCATTTATTTTTAGCTTTTCTGCAATTTTTTAGTTATTCTAATTTTTTCAATTGAGTTCTTAGATCTTCATGTATTTTTCGCAAATATCAATTATTTTTTTTTTTTAAACAAAATTATGTAACTTTTTCAATTATTTCTCTCAAATTTTATTTACCGTCTTAAATCTTTCATATTTAAATTACTTTCATCATATTTCAACTATTTTCTCAATTCTCCTCAAATTTCAATTATTTATTATTTATTTTTTTTTTTGACAAAATTTTGTAATTTTGCTTCCTCATAGAGGAAGCTTTTTTTAATTATTTCTCTCAAATTTTAGTTACTGTTTTCAATCTTTCATATTATTATTTTCATCGTATTTAAATTATTTTTTTCAATCTTAAATTATTTTTAGTATATTTCAATTATTTTTATTAATTTTGAATTAATTGGAGTATTTTTCAATTATTTTCCTCGATTGTTAATTTTTATTCTAATTTTCTAAAATTTTAAAGTATTTTTCTAAAATTTCAATTAGTATCTTCAATTTTTAATTATTTTCATTTGTTTTCATAATTTCCAAATTTTTTTTATTAATTATCGTAAATTTCATTTATTTTTAGCCTTCCTCAATTTTTTTCTACAATTTTTAGTCATTCTTATTTTTTTCAGTTAATTTCTAAGATCTTACAATTAGTGTATTTTTCTTAAAAATCAATTATTATTTTTTTTTTATTTAAAACAAAATTTTGTAAATTTTGTAAATTTTTGGTAAACTTTAAAAAGAAATAAAATGACTCTACTAATTTTTGGTTATCTTAGAAATTGGTGAAATGCACCAATATTTTGTTATGTTAACAAAGTTTTCTGTTACTGATTCTCTACTAATCTATTTTTTATTTCTACCAAATTCTTGGAAAATCAACAAAACATTTAAGTGCACAATTTTTTTTTTTTTTTGGTAAATTACTAAAATTTCTTGATTGTCGTTACTAATTTTTTGGTTAAAAAATTAATCAGTTTTACTTTGATTAAATTAACATAAACATTTGTTAAATTTACTAATATTCTATAATATTAACAGATGCTTTTGCTTTTAATGTTTACAATTCATTTCGTTATTTTCACTAATAATTGGGTAAAATTTACAAAAATAGAAAATAACTCAATTAATTTTTTTGGTCAAATTAAATAAGAAATTGGTAAAATGTACTAATAATATGTTATGTTAACAAAATTTTCGGCTTAACAAAAAGTTTTGGTAATAATTTCTTATAAATTCTTTGATTATTACTACTTATTTGATTATTTTCACTAATTTTTGGTAAAATTTACAAAAATATGAAAAGACCAATACTTTTTTGGTTAACTTGACAAGAAATTAGTAAAATATACTAATATTATGTTATGTTAACATTGTTTTTGTTTACCAAATCTTCACTAATATTTTGGCTATTCTTACTAATTTCTTGGTAAAATTAACAAAAACTAAATTACTTTACTATTTTTGTTTTGGTTAAATTTATAAATTTCTTGATTGTCCTTACTAATTTTTTTGTTAAGAAATTAATCGAATTTAGTTGCTTTGGTTAAATCAACAAAGAAATTGGTAAAATATACTAATATTTTATAATATTAAAATTTTTTTGTATTGAAATCTTTAGTAATCTTTTAGTTATTTCCACTAATTTTTTGGTAAAACCTACATAAATATAACATGACTCTACTAATTTTTTGGTTGAATTACCAAAGTTCCTAGTAGCCCAAACTAATTTGTCTTTCACATTATGAACTTGACTAAACTAATTAACTAAAAAACTCTACTAATTTTCTGGTTGCCTCTATTATTTACTTTTTGGTTTTTTAAATAACTTTTTCGTAAATTGGAAAAATTAATTAATTGCACTTATTTATTTTTTATTGTCGCCACTAATTTCTTGTTCGTATGTTCTAAATTTAGTAATTAAAATTTTAACTCTATCAATTTTTTGGTTTCTCTACTTATTTCTTGGTTTTCTACTAATTAATTGGTTGGACTAACAAAGATATTGATTGACTTAATATTAAGAAAGTAACATTAAGTTTAAATTAAAAAACTAAACTCGATTTTTTAGTAACAACTAGGTAAAGGTTACTAATTTTTTGGTTAAATTAACCAAAACTGGAAAACCTTACCAATATTAATATAAAATTATTAATTAAAAATTATTAATATAAAATAATTAAACCACTATCTTAATTTTTACCGAAATGGAAATAAATCACAGTTTTCTTCTAATCTACCTATTAAAACTCATTTTCCATAAAAAATCAATTTGCAAAGTTTCTTTTAATATTTTTAAATAAAAAGTAAAATTCTCACCATCTCTGATAAGAACACAAGCAGGACTTTCAGGACCATTGATCCAACCATGTGTAATAATTCTAGTTGGCTTTTCTGGATTAAAATTACTATTCAATAAAGTCTCATTATCATTAACAAATAACTCGGTGATTTTTTCACTTTCTTTAGTGTAAAGTAAGAAAAAAACATATTTCTCTGCGTTTAGTCTTAAATTAACATTTTCCGAGGAAAAAAACGATTTATTAAAAGTGGCTTGAACTAGATTTTCGTTATCGTCCAAAAACCACAATCCTTGATCTTCAAACACTTTAGTATCTTCTTCTTTAAATCGACGAATATCATTTTCAAACTCAGATAAACTAATAACACTCGACTTTCCTTAAATGAAAAAATTATTTTCTTTTTTAATTATTCATTTGTATCTTAAGTGTACTGTATTATATTTTGTTTATAATTAAATATTTTTATCTATATTTAAAATTTTAATTTTCCAAAATGAAGGTAAAATTCGTTATTAATGACACTTACCGACTCTGAGAAAAAAGAAAAGACAAAAAAGTATAGTGAGTCTCATAGTACTGTCAAAATTTAACTGATCTAAATGAATGAATTGCATTTATAAACACCAGAAGCAATAGTCGGGAGATAAGATTGCTTTTCATTCTTCTCTTTTGTCAATTTTTAAAGAGTTTTAATTCTTTTTAAAGCATCTGAAATCGATGAATTATCATCTACGCAGTTTTCCATTGCTTCAGTTTAAAAAAACAATTTTTTATTTTCATTAATTGTCTCTCTTTGAAATATATTTATTTGTCTTCGACTTTGACATCAATGAGAATTTTTCACATTCTTTATCGTCTAGTTTTCATTTTATTTTATTTCTTTCAGTTATTTCAAGAACGAAACTTATCTCACTTTTTTATACATATTGAGGGCGAGGAAAATCATTGAGATAATCTCAAGTTTAAAAAAATCGTTTCTAATCAATATTGAGTAATTAATTTTTGACTTTTACCTTTTGTTATTTGTTTCGTTTATTGTGATTATAATTATTAAGTATATTTCTCCTATTTTTATTTGTTACTATATTTTTTATTTATTAGTTTATTTGCCGTCAAAAAAAGGTACATTATCAATCTTAATTAAGATTAATAATCATCAAAAGGTAATAACATTTTTATCGTAGGTGTTTATCTCGGAAAGAAAATTACAAAATAAGGAAAATGTGCGATATTTTGTTCTAAAATTTTCAGTTTGTTTGAATAATTATTGAAAAAAAGTATAATAATTAGTTTAAATGAGTAAAAAAATTATTTTTCCGGATAAGTATTTATTTCAAGAAATAAATAATCGAAGCACTTGTTATATTCTGACTGATAATGAAAGGGTCGATTTCTTATCAAATGATTATTAGGAAATGCTTAGAGGAAAATATTTTAAAAAACCCCCAATTTATTAAATTATTTCTAAGAAATACTACGTAAAATTTGTCATCACGTCGATTGTGTGTCAACGTGATAAACGTATCTCCAAATCTCTGATTGATATCAAATTTATTTCCTGGCCTTAGTGCTTATATAAATATATCAATATTTCAACTCTTTAAATCTGAACTAGTTAAAATTTAAAAATGACTAATTATTAGTAAAACGTGACTAATTATTACAAAAAAAATAACTAAAAATAGTTAAAATTTGACTAATTAAATTAGTAAACGGTATTTTGCTAAAATATTAGTTATTTTGACATAAACTAAAATCGAGATGACGAATAATTAGTTATTTTTTAATAATTCAGATTTAGAGAAAATATTTTAAATTTATTACCTTCTATATTGAAATAAAAACAATAAATTACCATCTAATTGATATTCAGTTTATTTATTTATTGAATAAACAGTTAAATGTAAGCATTCATTTAAAAACTAGCACGTTAAATTAAATCATGAATTATAATTTTATTTTCATAAATTAAGCATTTAGTGAAAAACAAGCATTTGAATCGTTTAATTAAATATTAGCACATTTTTAATCGAGTCATTAAAAATTGACTTATTAAATTTTAAACTGCAAATTAAAATTATCATGCGTTTTTTTATGAAATAATTAAATTCGTACGGGAATTTTTATTAAGAATAAATTATAAATACCGATTATCACATAAATTAAAAATCAATATATACACAATATTTAACTTTTAATTAACTCAATATGAAAATTCATTAAATACAAACAGTTTAATTTCGTGTAATTATTATTTTTACTTTATACATGGATAAATGGATTCGTGATTGTTTTCTAATTACATTATCAGTTCATTTTTCTCTTTCTATGATCTTTTTCCACATTTATATATTTTATCCTTTATTTTATATTTTTTCGATTATTTTATTGACGACTTTTTTTCAAGTTTAAACTATTCTTGTTAATTATATTTCGAGTTACGTATCAGCAATTATTTTGATTCATCTACATCATTTATTAGCCTTGAAAGACACAATTTTCCGTCACCGGGAAAGTGAAATATTTTTTTTTTTTTTTTTTTTGCGAGAAAGAGTAAAAAAATATCCCATAAATCTTGCTTTTTTCGAGTTTTTATTTATTTTTTAATATTTTTTTTAGTAAATTCTTAAAAAGCGCTAGATTGGAATTAAGTGGCTTCTTTGTTAAATAATCGTCTAGGCTATCATGAAATTGTGCTTAGGCGTCTGTAAGACTATGCTGAGGGTGCGGGCGCTTGCGTGAAGCTCGAAAATGAGGGTCTCGTCAAAGGGGCGGGAGGGTGACTAAAGTTGAGGGTGAGTTTGAGGGGGTTGTGGAAGCGAGGGCGCCTGCAGTGACTAGCCTCCATCGATTTACCATGCGACGCCATTTTGCCACCCTACACTCAGGGTTGAACACCCCCTCTGGTTGAGGCAGTCGACGTTTTGAAAAATGACTCCCAAAGTCATCAAGCGCCAGTCTCTACATAAAAATCTACCGATTTTTACACTTTTTTCGGCGAAAAAAAAAACGAAAAATCATTTTTTTAATATTCTCTCAATCGGCGACTTGCAATTTTTTTTGTTAATTTTCTTAATTATTCGTTTAGTTTATTTCACTTTATTCCTGGGGATTTTTCATTTGCTTGTTTATTAGTTCTTATTTTTATGATATTTCTTGTTTGGAAATTATTTTTTTAAATAATCTTCTTTGTTTTTTTTTCTATCCTTATTTTATTATTTACAGTATCGGACAAATTTGTCAGTCCATCCATTTTTTAAGAATTGAAAAACTTCTTTAAGCGTACAAAGTATAATTATTAAAAATTTTTTTTATTTCCTAAAAGAAGATGGAATTTTGAAGAAAATAAAACTTGAGTGATGTGATTTAGTCCATTTTTCATTGAAATATATTGAAAAAGTGGGATTTTTACTGTTTTGCAAAAATTTAAATTTCTGACGAAATATACGTGGTTTTTTGAAGTTCCTATGATTGTTTTCAAGGTAATTTTCTAAGGAATAAAACTGTTGGATAAGTATTAGAGTGCAATTTTTATTTTAGAATATGCAGGGCTTGAAATTTGGACCAAAAAAGATAGGGAAATTATAATTAACGTCTTGATGTCGAATACAGCTATATAACATATAATAAAGTTGTAATTCTCAACAAATTTTCGAAAAAAATAATATAATATATTTATTAAAATGTTTTAAACTATTTCCATGTTCATATAATTTATTTATTTATTTTTATAATATACGAGACATGCCCTTTCATACAGAGTATTCCTATAATCTAATAATTACAAAAACCGCAATAAATTATTACAAATATTTATTATCAAAATTTAGCTAGGTTGGCATAATGTTTTCAAATGTTTATAAATTATTTTGTCCAAATTCCGAGCTCTGCATATTCTAAAATAAAAATTGCACTTAAATGCTTATATAACAGTTCTATTTCTTAGAAAATTAAAACCTTAAAAACAAGCATAGGAACTTTAAAAAACCATGGTTATTTCGTCAGAAATTTAAATTTTTGTGAAACAGTAAAAACTCCACTTTTTTAATTATATTTCAATGAACAATGAGCTTCACTCACTTATTTTCTTCAGAATCTCATCTACTTTTTGGAAATAAAAATAAAAAAAATTTTAATAATTATACTTTGTACGCTTAAAGAAGTCTTATAATTCTTAAAAAAAAAATGGGTGGACTGACAAATTCGGCCGGTACTGTATTTCTGTCTTTATTTCCATATTTCTTCGTTTTCTTATTTCTTAATAATCTACAAATTGCAATTTCTTGTTAACTTTTTTTAAATATTCATTTAGTTTATTTATTTTTCTATTTTTTTCACTTTATTTCTAAAATTTTCCATTTCCTTGTTTATTATTTCTTCTTTTTTGGTTATTTCTTCATTGGAATTTTATTTATTTATTCCTTTTTTTAAATAATCTTCTTTGTTTTTTTTTATTTTACTATCCTTATTTTATTATTGATTTCAGTCTTTATTTCTATAATTCTTTTTTTTTATCTCTTCTTTTTTTATTTCGTGTTTTCTTATGTCTTACTTCTCCAATTTTCATTATTTATTTTTGCTTAATCTACAAATTGCAATTTCTTGTTAATTTTCTTAATTATTCCTTTAATTTATTTAATTTATATTTTTTTCACTTTATTTCTACTTGAATTTTCATTTGCTAGTTTATTATATCTTCCTTTCTTTTTGCTATTTCTTTTTTAGCAATTTTTTATTTTTTTAAATAATTTTTGTTTTCTTCATATTTTTATCCTTAATTTATTATTTCTTTCTTTCTTTATTTGCTTAATCTACAAATTGCAATTTCTTGATAATTTTCTGAATTATTCATTTAGTTTATTTAATTTCTATTCTTTTCATTTTATTTCTGTTGGCATTTATCATTTCCTTCATTATTATTTCTTCCTTTTTGTCTATTTCTTCTTTAGAAATTTTTTATTCTTTTAAGTAATCTTCTTTGTTTTTTTTTCTATCCTTATTTATTATTTATTTTTGTCTACATATCTATATTTGTTTTATTTTTTATCTATTCTTCTTTTATCTCTTGTTATCTTATTTCTTAATAATCTACAAATTGCAATTATTTCTGCTGGGATTTTTTACTTGATAGTTTATTATTTCTTACTTTTTGGCTATTTCTTCTATGGAAATATTTTATTTTTCTATCCTTATTTTATTATTGATTTCTGTCTTTATTTCCATATTTCTTTTATTTTTTTTCTTCTTTTCTTATTTCTTGTCTTCTCAATTCTTTAATTTTCGTTATTTATTTTTGCTTAAGTTAGAAATTGAAATTTTTTGTTTTATTTCTTAATTATTCGTTTAGTTTTTTTTTTTATTTCTATTTTCAGAAATTCTATTTTTGTTATCTCTTCTTTTTTTCTTTTTTCAATTTTCGTTATTTCTTTTCGATTAATCTACAAATTGTAATTTCTTGTTAATTTTCTTAATAATTCATTTAGTTTATTTAATTTCTATTTTTCCACTTTATTTTCTTCTTTTTTGGCTATTTCTTCTTTGTTTTTTTATTTTTCTTTCCTTATTTTATTATTTATTTCTATAATTTTTTTATTTTTTATCTCTTTTTTTTTATAACTTGTTTTTTATTTCTTCAATATTCTTTATTTTTTTTCGCTTAATCTAAAAATTGCAATTTCTTGTTAATTTCCTTAATTATTGTTCATTTCGTTTATTTAATTTCTATTTTTCCACTTTATTTTTGCTGTGATTTTTCAATTGCTTGTTTATTATTTCTTCTTTGGAAATTTTTTATTTATTTATTTTTTTAAATAATTTTTCTTTGATTTTTGATTACTACTTCCTTAGATGTAAATAGAAAATTTTTTTTCCTGATTTTTGATAAAAAACAGATTATTAGAGGTAAGTCAAATTGTTATTAGAATGGAGGAAAAGGAAGAAAATTCAGTAGAAAAATTCAAATCATCTAATTATTGTCAATTGGGAAAAAATCTTGATTTTCAAAATGTACATTTCCTTCATCCAATGCCTTCAATGTCATCTGCATCAGTTTCTGATTTTACTAATGAATCTGAAGAAATTAAAGTGCTGGAAACTACAATAAGGACAGAAAGGAAAAGAAAAATGAGTGATGTATCATCCACTGTAATAACTGCAATGAAACGAAAGAAATCTTCATGCATTTTGGATGCAATTGGTGAAATAGAAAGGAATAAATTATTAGAAGATAATAATAAGGAAGAAGTTAATACCCCCATAGCACCTAAACTTGCCTCAACTTTGCCAACCTTTCCTCAAGTTTCTAAACTTGCAGCAAAGTTTCTGAAAGTTGACGATACTTGAGGAAAGGTTGACAAAGTTGAGGCAAGTTTAGGTGCTGTGGGGGTAGATTGACAGAAAATGAGGACATAGAATTAAGAAAGATTCACACAAAGAATTTAAGTAAGGAAAGACAGAAACGTTATCGTCAAAGAAATAAGGGAAAAAAATTAGAGGCAGAGTGTGAGAAGTTAACAGAAGATGATAGAAGAGAATTGAAAAGGATTCACACAAAAAATTTGACTAGGGACAGAGTGAAGCGTTATCGTGTTAGAAGTAAGGAACAGAAATTAGAGAAAGAATTAGTAAGTACATCAGTTGATTCTCCAGAAGAACATCAATTATTATTTAATCCTATTCATTCATCTACTTATAAGGAAGATTATCTTGGTAAAATGTCATTTGCTTGCAAGCATTGTGAAGCAAAACACTTTAAAGGTGAACAAGTTGCTAAGAAATCTAAATTGAATGAAAAAGAAAAAGATAATAAAAAATTGAATAAATCTAATAAAAAAGGAAAAGAAGAAGAAGAATTACATTCATATAATGATTGTTGTGGTCATGGTGGTGTCGAGTTAGAAGTGTCGGATTATCCGTTGGAATTAAAAGGGTTATTAGATGGCTCACACAAAAAATCAAACCATTTTAAGAAAAGTATAAGGTTTTACAATAATTCATTTGCATTTGCCTCATTTAATGCCAAAGTTATTAATTTTAATGGAAAAAGAAAAGGACCATTTTGTTTTAAAATTCAAGGACAAATATATTATCAAATGAATAACGCTTTATACCCTGAAACTGGTGATGACCCTTCTTATGGTCAGCTATTTATTTATTATCCTGACGATGCTGTTGATTATAGAATCAATAGAAATAGAAGATTAGATAGAGATGTTTTGAGAGAAATAGAAGATGTTATGAGAAGAGATAATGTATTTACTAAATCATTCAATATGATGAAGGATGTTTTAGAAATTAAAACAGAGCTGGCAAATGCAAGAAATGAAGAAATTCCAGAACTTCAGTTATTATTTACATTGAAGAAAGGAATGGACCCACGGTGATTCAATTTTCAAAGAGTTAATATAGTAGCAGCAATTTTTAATACAAATTGTGAAGGCGAAATACCTGAATCTTATGTGACAGTCTACAACAAAAGGAGTAAAGAGCTACAATTAGTTAGTAGTTTGGATCCTTGTGTAGAACCCTTCATTTATCCTATATTTTATCCTTTTGGAGATAAGGGTTATTGTATTAATATGATTAGACGGGATAAGGACAAAAGATTAAAGAAGCATAGGATTTGAAGAGCAGATTACGTTAAATATAAAATAGGAATTAGAGAGAACGTGTTTAATCAGTTTTTATATGGTGGTAGATTATTTCAACAATGGTTAGTTGGTAGTACAAACATACAAAGGGTTAATAGATCATATTACTAATACTGCAGAAGAAACTGATACACCTATTGGAAAAATGGTTGTATTGCCATCCACATTTATTAATTCACCTAGACATATGATGGAACAATATCAAAGATTCAATGGCCATTGTGTGTAAACATGGTAAACCAGATTTATTTATAACAATGACATGTAATCCACAATGGAAGGAAATAGTAGAAAATTTGTTACCTACTCAAACTGTGGCCGACAGACCTGACATTGTTGCCAGAGTGTTCTTTTTGAAAGTACGTCGCCTGATTCAATGTATCGTTAAAAAGAAATGTTTTGGAGATGTTAAATCGTATGTTTATGTTATAGAATTTCAAAAAAGAGGATTACCACATATTCATTTGTTGCTAATATTGAAATCCAATTCAAAAATTTTAACAGCAGAAACTGTAGATCGTTATATTTCAGCTGAAATTCCTGACAAAAAGATTAATTCTACATTACATGAAATTATAATGTCAAATAATATACATGGTCCTTGTGGAGATTGGTGTTTTGTTGTTGGCAAATGTTCCAAAAAATTTCCTAAAATTTTGCAAGAAGAGACTACAGTGGAAGATAATTGTTATGTTCTGTATCGAAGAAAAGATACAGGTCAAGCATATGAAAAATCTAATGGATACATTGTTGATAATAGTTTTGTTGTACCATATTGTCCTAAACTTTCACAACAATTTAATTCTCATATAAATGTTGAAGTTGTATCAAGTATTAAATCTGTTAAATACATATATAAATATATTTATAAGGGGCATGATGCAGCATCAATCATTATTACAAATAATAATGGTGAAACTACTATAAATCATAATGAAATCAATCATTATGAAGAAAATAGATTTGTAGGTCCTGTTGAAGCAGCATGGAGAATTCTGGGTAAACCTTTTTAAAAAAAGAGTCATAGTGTGTGCCGTTTACCTATACATTTGCCAAATGAACAAAATGTTTTGATTCGGCAAGGGCAAGTAGATTGGTGGGTTCACCAATCTCACCTCTGTTCGCAGATATTGTAATGGAAGATTTGAAACAAGATTGCTTAAAAATTTTAAAAGATAAATATAATTATACTCCACTATTTTATTTTAGATATGTTGATGATACAATTTTTTGTATAAGCAAAGACATGTTAAACATCATTATTGATATTTTTAATTCTTATGACTCAAATTTAAATTTTACTTTTGAACTTGAAAATAATAACCGGATTAATTTTCTTGATTTAACTTTGATTAAAAAAGATAATTGTATCATCACTGATTGGTATAAAAAACCATCTTCTTCCGGTAGACTTATCAATTTTTTCTCAAATCATCCAATCCAACAGAAGAAAAATATTATTTACAATTTAGTGGACAGATCCATTTCTCTTTCTGACAAATCTTTCCATTCTGACAATTTAAAGATAATAAAAAAGATTCTTATTAACAATGATTACCCATTGGATTTCATTGAAAGACATATTAAAATTCGACTTCAAAAAATTAAATTTTTAAAAACAAATAAAGAATTGAATAATGCTAGATCAAACATTTATAAACAAATTCCTAAAATTTGTATTCCATTTAATTCTTTATATTTTTTTAAGTTGTCAAAAATTCTAAAAACATTTAACATTTCAACAATCCCAATTGTTAATAAGTCGTTAAGTTCCATTATAAAATTAGGGAAAGATAAGACTCAGAATTGTGATCGTACAAATGTGGTGTACAAAATTGACTGTCTCGAATGTCCAGCAACATATGTCGGACAAACCAAACGTACTTTAAAAAAAAGACGAGGTGAACACATTACTCAAAGTAAAAAAAATCCTGATTCTGTCTTCTTTCAACACCGAGAAGAATTTAATCATGAATTCGAATGGCAAAATGCCCAACTTTTAGACCAAGAGTCACATTTTTTTAAACGTAACATCTCGGAAATGATACACATTAAGTCTAACATATTTACTTTAAATAAAAAAGAAGATATCGTATTTTTAAATAAGAATTTTTTTTCCTTAATCAACAAAATGAATTCAAGAGTATATTTTCCTAAATATTTACTGTTTGTCTTGTTATTTATTTGTAACCGCTTGTTTATATTTGTAATTCTTCTGTCATCGAGTTCAATAACTTCTTGTTATTTATAAAAGTTTATATTTCTAAATAAGTAGTTAGTTTAATTTAAGTCTGTTGCCTGGCTGGTCGTTTCAAAATGTTTTTAATTTATTTGACGTCGTACACAATTTTATTTAATATATTTTAATTGTTTGACAAGTTAAAAAATGTTTAAATTTTAACGAATTTAGGTAATTTTGTTTTTTTTATACGCTATTTAACCAGTTTATGTGTTATGTGTTTATTTATTATTTAAAAATTTCTGAAGTGATTATTAATTTTTGTATATTTTTTTATAATAAAAACAGCCTGATGAGGCCAACGAACCTTTGTTGGTGAAACGTCGCTGAATGACATAATTAAAATTGTGTTAACATTTACCTTCCCGAATCATATAAATTTTCTGGTTCAACTTTATAAAAAGATATCATTTGATTTAAGCAAAACAACAAAATTATTGGATTATTTCAAATTAAATCAACGTGATGTAAATGCTCGTAATTATTTCTACACTGAGATACCTGAATACTATTCCATGTCAGGCCGAAACTACGAAGAAGGTTGGAAGAACTATTCGGTCCAAACTAAATGTATTCCTTTTAGAGTTAAATAAATTATTCAGTATTTTTCCCTTAACCGACTGTATCTTTTATTAACAAGCCCTTCTCCCGCTCCCATCGATGGTGTTGAGGAATACCACTCACCATCGATAACCAAACGGAACCGTAACAATTTAATTAGACAAATTTTAACTATTTTTTAATTATTTTTGTTACTAATAATTAGTTATTTTTCACTAATTGTTGAAACAAACACTAAGTCACGATTTAACTACAAAAATAGTCTAAATGAAATGGAGATAATTTTTACTTATTTAACCTTTGTTTTTCTATACTTAATTTATTCTTTATTTCTGTCTTTATTTCGATATTTCTTTTATTTTTTATTTCTTCTTTTTTAATTCCTCAATTTTTGTTAATTTATTTTTTCTTTATTATTTACTCTTTATTAATTTATTCGTATTTGTTTCTTTATTTTTTAGTTTTTTCTTTTATTCATTTTTCTTTATTTCTTGTTTTTTTTTTGTTATTTGTTCTTGATTTACTTGTCCTTCTTTCTTTTTTTCTTTCTTCATTTCTTATTTTATTTCTTTAATTTTTAATTTTTCTTCACTTTACTTCTTCATTTTACATTATTTCTTTTTGTTTATCATAAATTCTTTATTTATCTACATTTTTTATTGCTTAATTTTTTTTCTTTTTCGTTGCTTTTTTAATTTTCCTTCATTATTTGTTCTTTATTTATCTGCCTTAATTTTTTTTTCCAATTTTCGTCCTTTAATGTTTACTTTTTTCTTCTTTTTATTTCTTCGTTTACCTGTCTTCCTTTCTTTCTTTATTTCTTCATTTCTTCATACTTCTTCATTTTATTTCTTTTTTCTTTATTGAACATTCCTTTTAATCTATCCTTATTTATTCCTTAATTTTTTATTTCGTCTTTATTATTTTTTAATTTTTTCTTCATTCATTGTTTGTTCTTTATTTACCTGTCCTTTATTATTTCTTCATTCCAATTTTTTGTCCTATAATATTTACTTTTTTTCCTTTTATTTCTTCATTTACGATCTTCCTTTCTTTCTTGAAATCTTATTTCATGTTTTTTTTAATCTTTCTTCATTTTATTTGTTCATTGTGCGATATTTCATTATTTTTTATTGCATATTCTTTATTCATCTATCCTTATTTATTCCTCAGTTTTTTATTTCATTTTCACTATTTCTTTATTCGTTCCAACTCGTTTCTTACAATTTTTCCACTTTATTTTCCCTTATTTTTATTTTTTTATTTTTATTGTTTTTTTTCTTGTTATAATTCTTGTTATTTTTTTCATGTCACTATCAATTTACTTCTTAGTTTCTGCAATTTTTTTTTTTTCTCTTATTTGTTCTTCACTGATTTTTTCTCTACATTTTTTTATGTTTTTTCTTTATTTCTTTTGCATTCTCTTAGGTTATTTTCTTTTAATTCATATTTATTTATATCTTTGTTTTTTGTTCTTTATTTCTTTGTTCTGTACTTCATTACTTATTTATATAGTATTTTTTCGTTTTTTCTTGATTTATTTCTTATTTTCCAAAAAACGTTATTTTTTATTTCATTTTATTTCTTTTTTACGTGCTCTATTTTTGCCTTCTATTTTTAAAATTTTTTTTATTCTTTTTGTTTCTTATCTCTTTATTCATTGTTCTCTTTATTCTACTTTTCTAAATATTTTTTTTTCTTTCAATTCATTTTCTATATTCTTCCCCTTTTTAAGTATTTTATTTTCTTTCCCTCCTTTTTGTTATTATTCCTTCTTTTTTCTCTTCTTTTCTCTTTTCTTTCTTTCTTACTTTTTTCCTTTACATACATTTCCTTACCTTTTTTTACACTTCCTTTAATCTTCTCATTCTTAATTTTTCCATTTTTTTTCTTCCCTTTTCTTTATTTATTTCATTTTTCATTCCCCATTTATTTCTTCTACTCTATTCCTCTCTTTACTTTACATTATCCTAAATCAATATATCCATTCCATCAACTTCTCCTTACCCAAATTCCATTCCCAACCTCCCACAAATAAACTAAATTATTATCAAACAACAATATTTTTTACTTTCAATAAAACAAATAAACAAACAATCTTTGTCAATAATTCCAGTTCAATTGCTCTCATCGAGAATTGAGAAATGTAAAGATTTACAATTTTATTATTGAGTGAAAAGTTTTGTAACAATTTTCCATGATTTGGGGGAAATAAATGGAACACTACTTTTCAAAGTGTTGAAATCACGCGAGTCGCGTGATTTGAACGTAATGTGTAAATACCATTGGTTTTAAGCAAAATGCGCGGCTCGAATTCGCACAATCGGGATAGATAGATAATGGAAACGAGTTGCCAGAGAAAGATTTCAATCGCCTCTACCAATCCACGAACAGACAATGCCAGTGTTCGAGAACTCGTGGCGCGGTCGATCGGCTCTCGATTATCCAAAAAGATTTTTTGCTCCCCGACTCTCTCCCTCGAGGGAAGATTAAATGCGTCTACCTTTCAGGAAGTAACCTTTTCAACCCCTTTGTTAATGAGTCACAAACAAGAATAAATATCTCAACTTTCTCTTCAATTAAATTTTAAAAATAAATAGTTTTTAATCAAAATTATTCAGTATTATGCTCTCAACATGTTTCCAAATCAGGAAACAACAAAATTTTTTATTCCTTTTTACCATTATTATTCAATAACTAGAAAAATATAACTATTAGTTTTCCATACATTTTAGAAATTAAATTGTAATAATAAATAAAACAAATCGATTAATACTATTAATCCTATAAGCAGGGTTGTCTGCGGATTTGCAGATTTAAAATAGTGGAAAAAGGACTTTTCAACTTGAAAAACTAAGTAAATAATTAGTTTTTAATTAGGGTGCGCTAGCAGGAAAAGCCATTAAAATTTGAAAAAAAACAATTCGAAAATCGCAGAAATACTTGAAATATGTAGAAAATAATTAAATCATAACAAAAATAACTCAATTTGAAAAAAAGGTGTAAATGACAAAACTAATTGAAAACTTGATTAAAAATCGAATAATGAAGACAAAGATTGAAACGAAATAACTGTAATTTGAATTAAATAAATGAAATCGACGAATATCATTTTCAAACTCAGATAAACTAATTACACTCGACTTTCCTTAAATAAAAAAATTATTTTCTTTTTTAATTATTCATTTGTAACTTACGTGCACTTTCTCATGTTTCATTTATAATTAAATATTTTTATCTATTTCAAATTTTAATTTTCCAAAATGGAGCTAAAATTCGTTAATAATGACACTTACCGATTCTGAGAAAAAAGAAAAGACAATAAAATATTGTGAGACTCATAGTACTGTCAAAATTTAACTGATCTAAATGAATAAATTGCATTTATAAACACCAAAAGCAATAGTCGGGAGAGCTGACGTAAAAATTACACATTGTAGACAATAGTTGAAAAATTGAAAAAAATAATAGAATTTTCGAGAATTAAAATTAAAAAAGAATAATTTAAAATTATCAAAGAAATGTATATGTGTAGAAAACAGTTGAAAAATGACAAAAATAACTAAAATTTAGAAAATAATTAATAGAAAATAAAAAATATATTAAAAAATGAAGTAAAAAATAAAAAATTTTGTACATTAATATTGAAAAATTGTATAAAATAATTGAATAATTAACGATATAATTAAAATATGAAGAAACTAATTGAATAATGACATAAATAATTAAAAACTAATCTTCAAAAGTTGATAAACTTATGTCAATAATAAAAAGATTAAAGAAAATGACATTTAAGGCCATATGATGGATTATGACGTCACTGCTGTAGGCAAAATTTGTCCGTTACTTTTCTTTTAAAATATTGAATATTTTTTTATGAAACTTGGTAGAATTACTTAAAATGTCATAATTGAAAACTGGAGTAAAAATTAAAAATTTATAGACAATAATTGAAAAGTTGATAAAAATATTAGAGGTTTGAGGAAAATAATTGAAATTTGAAGAGAATAATTCAAAAATGGCAAAAAAATTCGAATATGAAAAAAGTAATTAAAGATTGAAGGAAGTAATTAAAAAAGGCTTAAAAAATTAATAAATTCGTGACAATAATTTATAAAAACAACGATGAAAATAATTAAAAACAGGTGTAAGAAATTAAAAAATTCATGACAATAAAAAAAATTGAATAAAAAAATAATTAATATTTGTAAAAAATAATTTTAAAATTGCAAAAATAACAAAAATATAAAGAAAAAATAACCTTTTCTTAATCTTATCCGTTTATGAAAAACCCAACTCTTTATAACGCTTTGACCCAATGGTATCAATGTAGAAAACTTGACTTCCAACTTTTATGATACTTTTCATTTCGTAAAACCAATCCTAACTTTATAGAAAAATTTACCTTCCGGTTTATACATACCCTGCGCTGAAAGCAGTACATGCATATGTATTATAGAACCTTATCTATTTTTCTCGAAGAATATTTATTTTGATAAAAAACTCATAGCGCATAAAATGCGTATTTTTATCAGATCTACAATTTTTGTTTAAAATATTTTTTAAAATTAAGAATATTTCATCAGATAACAGCAAAAAACTGTGAATTATGGTAAATTTTTGTTTTTTTTTACATTATAATAAATTTGGTGCCAATTTTCATTATGATATTCGTAATTAGCACTTAAAAATACGTAAGTAACGAATTTTCAAAGAAATCAAAAATATGTGCTAATCGAAAGTTTCCAATAAAGGATATTAGAATTTAATAATTTTTGGAAGATAATTATGTTGCTTAGAAAAGTTTGTTTTAAATACTTTCTGCATGAAAATAATTTTTGTCAAAAAATACTTTCTGTCGGAAAATGCATGCTGTCAAAAAATACTTTCTGTCACAAAATACTTTTGGTCAAAAAATACTGTTGATGGCACGCCACTAGATTTCGATGCCCGCCGAAGGCGGGCTCGAAAGCTAGTAATAAATAAAACAAATTGACGAATAATATTTATCCAATAAGCAGGGCTGTCTGCGGACTTGCAGATTTAAAATAGTGGAAAAATAACTTTTTAGCTTAAAAAACTGAGTAAATAATTAGTTTTTAAGTGAAAAAAATGAGTGAAAAAGCAATAATGAGTTTGATATTACTGATATTAATTTGGGGGGCTCCAGTAGGAAAAGCCATTTAAATTTGAAAAAAAAACAATTCGAAAATCGCAGAAATACTTGAAATATGTAGAAAATAATCAAATCATAACAAGAATAATTTAATTTAAAAAAAAGGTGTAAATGACAAAACTAATTGAAAAATTGATTAAAAATCGAAAAATGAAGACAAAGATTCAAAAGAAATAATTGTAATTTGAATTAAATAATTGAAAAGTTTTAAAAGTAATTGAAGTTACAAGAAAAATTGAAGAATAACAAAAATAATTGAAATTTGAAACAAAAATTTCAGACAGGTGTAAAAAAATTAAATTTTTCGCACAATAATTGAGATATTGACGAAATAATTAAAGTGTAAAGAAACTAATTGAATAATGACATAAATAATTAAAAGCTGGAATAAAAATGACACATTTTAGACAATAGTTGAAAAATTTTAAAAAATAATAGAATTTTCAAGAATTAAAACTTGGAAAAAATAATTTAAAAATATCAAAAAAATATGTATGTGTAGAAAACAGTTGAAAAATGACAAAAATAACTAAAATTTAGAAAATAATTAATAGAAAATGAGAAATATATTCAAAAATGGAGTAAAAACAAAAAATTTAATACATAAGAATTGAAAAATTGTATAGAATAATTAAAAAATTGACGATAGAATTAAAATATGAAGAAACTAATTGAATAATGACATAAATAATTAAAAACTGATCTTCAAAAGTTGATAAACTTATGACAATAATAAAAAGATTAAAGAAAATGACATTTAAAGAAAATAATTCCAAAATGTCAAAAATATTTGAATATTGACAAAAATATTTGTAGTTTTAAAAAATAATAAATAATTAGGGGGCGCTAGCAGGAAAAGTCATTAAAATTTGAAAAAAAAACAATTCGAAAATCGCAGAAATACTTGAAATATGTAGAAAATAATTAAATCATAACAAAAATAATTCAATTTGAAAAAAAGGTGTAAATGACAAAACTAATTGAAAACTTGATTAAAAATCGAATAATGAAGACAAAGATTGAAACGAAATAACTGTAATTTGAATTAAATAAATGAATTCGACGAATATCATTTTCAAACTCAGATAAACTAATTACACTCGACTTTCCTTGAATAAAAAAATTATTTTTTTTTTTAATTATTCATTTGTAACTTACGTGCACTTTATCATGTTTCATTTATAATTAAATTTTTTTATCTATTTCAAATTTTAATTTTTCAAAATGGAGGTAAAATTCGTTAATAATGACTCTTACCGATTCTGAGAAAAAAGAAAAGTCAAAAAAATATAGTGAGTCTTATAGTACTGTCAAAATTTAACTGATCTAAATGAATAAATTGCATTTATAAACACCAAAAGCAATAGTCGGGAGAGCTGGCGTAAAAATTACACATTGTAGACAATAGTTGAAAAATTGAAAAATATAATAGAATTTTCGAGAATTAAAATTAAAAAAGAATAATTTGAAATTATCAAAAAAATGTATATGTGTAGAAAACAGTTGAAAAATGACAAAAATAACTAAAATTTAGAAAATAATTAATAGAAAATAAAAAATATATTAAAAAATGAAGTAAAAAATAAAAAATTTTGTACATTAATATTGAAAAATTGTATAAAATAATTGAATAATTAACGATATAATTAAAATATGAAGAAACTAATTGAATAATGACATAAATAATTAAAAACTAATCTTCAAAAGTTGATAAACTTATGTCAATAATAAAAAGATTAAAGAAAATGACATTTAAGGCCATATGATGGATTATGACGTCACTGCTGTAGGCAAAATTTGTCCGTTACTTTTCTTTTAAAATATTAAATATTTTTTTATGAAACTTGGTAGAGTTACTTAAAATGTCATAATTGAAAACTGGAGTAAAAATTAAAAATTTATAGACAATAATTGAAAAGTTGATAAAAATATTAGAGGTTTGAGGAAAATAATTGAAATTTGAAGAGAATAATTCAAAAATGGCAAAAAAATTCGAATATGAAAAAAGTAATTAAAGTTTGAAGAAAATAATTAAAAAAGGCTTAAAAAATTAATAAATTTGTGACAATAATAAAAATAATGATGAAAATAAATAAAAACAGGTGTAAGAAATTTAAAAATTTATGACAATAACAAAAATTTGAATAAAATAATTAAAATTTGTAAAAAATAATTTTAAAATGACAAAAATAACAAAACTATGAAGAAAATAATTGGAAGATGACGACAATGATTTAATACTGACAAAATTAATTGAAAGTTGAAGAAAATAATTGAAAAATAACAAAAGTGAAAAGTTGTGTTTGAAATTTGGATATTCCTGACAATAATTTGAAGATTGAAGAATTTAACTGAAATTTAAAAAAAGTTATTTATTTATTTATTTATTATTATTTATTTATATATTTTAATTACAAGAATATAATTGAACAATAACAAAAGTAATTGTCATTTTTTTTGTCATTTTTAAAGTACTTTTGTCAACGAAAGTATTTTTTTCAAATATTTTTGCGATTCTAAATTTAATTTTTTAAAATTTCAATTATTCTCTTTAGTCTTTAAATTATTGTCATGAATATTTAAATTTATTTTATAAGTTTTGTTTTACTTCTGTCATTTTTTAATTATTTTCTTAACATTTCAATTATTTTTTTCCATCTTTAAGTTATTAACAGGAATATTTAAATTTTCAACACAAGTTTCTATTCTACTTTTGTTAATTTTCGATAATTTTCTGAAATTTTAGTTACTTTTGTCATTATTCATGTATTTTTGCCATTTTAGAATTCTTCTCTACAAAATTCAATTATTATTTTATTCAAATTACTGAATGCGACCTATTAATCATTAATAATGTAATTATTCTTGTTGTATTAAATTTTAATTTTATTGTAACTTGAAGTAAAATTTTAATTTCCATTCTGTAATGGGCTTTCACCCGTAAATAAATAAATACACAAATAAATTCAATTTTTTTTATTCCATGAATTTTTTAATTTATTATATTAATATTCAATTATTTTCTACAAATTTTAATCATTTTTTTCATTATTTTTATTATTATCATGAGTTTATTGATTTTATACAGTTTTTTCAATTACTTTCAACAAATTTCAATTATTTTCTTCAAACTTCAATTATTCTCTATAAATTTTCTATTTATTCACCAGCTTATAATTATTTATGTCATTATTCGGTTAGTTTCTTAAAATTTTAATTGTTTGATCAATGTTTTAAGTATCGTCTTCAAATTTATAATTTTATGCACCAGTTATCAATTATTTTTTTCAAATTACAAATATTTTTGTTATTGTTCAATAATATTATTGTAATTTCAATTATTTTTTAAACTTTTCTATTATTTTTTAAAATTTTTTAACTATTGTCTAAAATGTGTCATTTTTATTCCAGCTTTTAATTATTTATGTCATTATTCAATTAGTTTCTTTACACTTTAATTATTTCGTCAATATCTCAATTATTGTGCGAAAAATTTAATTTTTTTACACCTGTCTGAAATTTTTGTTTCAAATTTCAATTATTTTTGTTATTCTTCAATTTTTCTTGTAACTTCAATTATTTTTAAAACTTTTCAATTATTTAATTCAAATTACAATAATTTCTTTTCAATCTTTGTCTTCATTTTTCGATTTTTAATCAATTTTTCAATTAGTTTTGTCATTTACATCTTTTTTTTTAAATTAAATTATTCTTGTTATGATTTGATTATTTTCCACATATTTCAAGTATTTCTGCGATTTTCAAATTGTTTTTTTTTCCAAATTTAAATGGCTTTTCCTACTGGAGCCCCCCAAATTAATATCAGTAATATCAAACTCATTATTGCCTTTTCACTCACTTTTTTCACTTAAAAACTAATTATTTACTCAGTTTTTTAAGCTAAAAAGTTATTTTTCCACTATTTTAAATCTGCAAGTCCGCAGACAGCCCTGCTTATTGGATAAATATTATTCGTTAATTTGTTTTATTTATTACTAGCTTTCGAGCCCGCCTTCGGCGGGCATCGAAATCTAGTGGCGTGCCATCAACAGTATTTTTTTACCAAAAGTATTTTGTGACAGAAAGTATTTTTTGACAGCATGCATTTTCCGACAGAAAGTATTTTTTGACAAAAATTATTTTCATGCAGAAAGTATTTAAAACAAACTTTTCTAAGCAACATAATTCTCTTCCAAAAATTATTAAATTCTAATATCCTTTATTGGAAACTTTCGATTAGCACATATTTTTGATTTCTTTGAAAATTCGTTACTTACGTATTTTTAAGTGCTAATTACGAATATCATAATGAAAATTGGCACCAATTTTATTATAATGTAAAAAAAACAAAAATTTACCATAATTCACAGTTTTTTGCTGTTATCTGATGAAATATTCTTAATTTTAAAAAATATTTTAAACAAAAATTGTAGATCTGATAAAAATACGCATTTTATGCGCTATGAGTTTTTTATCAAAATAAATATTCTTCGAGAAAAATAGATAAGGTTCTATAACACATATGCATGTACTGCTTTCAGCGCAGGGTATGTATAAACCGGAAGGTAAATTTTTCTATAAAGTTAGGATTGGTTTTACGAAATGAAAAGTATCATAAAAGTTGGAAGTCAAGTTTTCTACATTGATACCATTGGGTCAAAGCGTTATAAAGAGTTGGGTTTTTCTTAAACGGATAAGATTAAGAAAAGGTTGGGGTGACATTATAACTGTAAATTTTTTTTAAACGGATAATCATAAAAAGTGTCATAAAAAGTGTAATTTTTTATACGGATTCAGGGGAGTTGGAATGCTATAAAAAGTGGAACCCCCGATTTTGATATAATTTAGAATATCCTTCATTAAACTTCACATCCCAGATAGCACCCGAATTTCTGGAAAGTTTCCTGGAACTTTCCTATTTTAAGGTCTGAAATTATCAAAGGAAATCTTCAAGAAACTTTTTGCACATAGCGAAACATCCCCCTCCTGGAAAGTTTCCCTTGGAAACATCCCGGAAACCCTTCCTTGGAATCTTACCATAAGCATCCCTTGGAAACTTCCTGGGAACTTCCCGGAAACATTTTTTGAAAACTTATTGGAAATTTCTCGAAAACTTTCCTTGGAAACTTCCTGGAAATTTGCCCGAGACTTAGTTTGGAAACTTCTCTCAAACATCCCTTGTAATCTTCCTGGAAACTTCCTTCGGAAACTCCCCTAAAACATCCCTTGTAAACTTTCTGGAAACTTCCCGGAAACATTCATTGGAAACTTCCTGGAAACATTCCTTAGAAACTTCCTGGAAACTTTATGGAAACATTCCTTGGAAACTTATTAGAAACATCTCGGAAATTTCCTTTGGAACCTTTCTGAAAATTTCCCGGAAGTCTTCTTTGGAATTTTCCCAGAGGCTAGCTTTGGAAACTTCCTGGAAACATCCCCTGGAATCTTTCCAGAAACTTCTCTTGGAAATTTCCGGGTAACTTTCCGGAAACATTCTTTAGGAACTTCCTAAAATTTTCGCGGAGACTTCCGTTGGAAACTTCCAGGAAACATCCCTTCGAAACTGCCTAGATACTTCCAGGAAACTTCCTTTAAAAACTTCCTTTGGAAACTTTCAGTTATTTTTTTTTAACTTAAATGATAAATAAATTTTTAAAAAAAAGATGCTAATTTTTCTTTAGAACAGAGATGCCAGAGAGCGAGACCAAACGCATCTGCGCATGTCTGCGGAAAGTTCTGCCATTGATCGAGATGAGCGGGATAGTTTGAAAAGGCTTTAATAAAACAATTTTAAATGAGGCCGCTGAATTCGACCAATGGCTGAACTTTCCGCAGACATGCGCAGATACGTTTAGTCTCGCTCCCTGGCATCTCTGCTTTAGAAAGCTGACAATTTAACAGTGAGGTGTACTATTAAATAATTAACAATTAATTTCATTTAAAGAGATTTGATATGATTGATTTTAAAAATTAAAAAATCGTGTATTACCAAAATTATTTATTATTTAAATTAAAAAAAACAATAACTGCAAAGTTTCAACGGAAGTTTCCAAGGGAATTTTTCGAGGGAATCTTCCCCGAAGTTTCTGAGAAGTTTCCAATTGAAGTTTTTAGAAAGTTCCCAAGGGAGGGTTCCTAGAAGTTTCTAATGCAAGGTTCTCGGATGTTTCCAAGGGAAACTTCCTTTCCCTTGGAAGAGGAAGGAGGACATTTCGCTATGTCCAGGAAGTTTCCTGCAGACTTCCGTTGTAAACTTCTGACCTTACTATGAGAAACTTCCCGAAAATTAAGGTTCTATTACCAAAAAGAATATTCTCACATGTAAAAGAATATTTAACTTTTCTATGACTTTTCTATTTTTTTAAAATTACATGTTTACTCTTTTTTTTTAACTTAATCTCAATTTAAAGGGATAAAGGATGGGCTGGAGTGCCATAATAAGTTTAATTTTTAATAGGGGTACCGGGGGGCTGGGGTGCTATAATAAACTGAATTCTTTTTAATCTGATACAGGGTTAGGGTGTCATAAAAAGTAGGAACTGTTTTTTAATCAAGATACATAGATATAACATTTGTTTCAATCATCAGATTATTGTTCATTCTTTAGGAACAATATAGCTAACTATAAACAATTTTCATAATCTTTAACACGTTTTTTTATTTTTTTTTAGAAAACTATTAACTATTTGTAAAAAATATATACAACATAAAATGTCTATTTTTATTAGATCTATACCTTTTGTCTAATTAATATTTTTTACAATCCTTATAAATAATATTTTGAATATTTTATGAGATTTAACAAAAAACCGTGAATTATTATAGTATTTTTTACGGTTTTTACCATGAGTTTACAAACCTAACTTGGGTCAATACCTAATACACCAAAAAATTTTGTTTAAATCGGTCAACTCGTTTTAATATGATTGGCGTTCAAAGTTTTTTGATATATATATATTATATATATATGTGTATACATGCGGTATAAACATTATTCTTTTACTTGAATGTAAAGTTATATATGTGTGGGTGTGTGTATATGTGAGTATGTGTTTGTATGTATATGTGTGTGTATGTATATATGTATATATGCGTGTTTATGTGTATGTATGTACGTATATGTGAAAATGTGACTTAGTTGTATATCTCAGCTTCTAATAATTTTTTCTAACATTTTTTTTTTATAAATCTAAGTTGAGTGACACTCTAAAACTCTGCCAAATTTCACATGAATCGGCCGAGCCGTTTTAAAGTGATGCCTGGACAAAAAATCCTGGACAGACAGGCAGAATTTTTTTTTTGCATTTTCGCGATCCTTATCACTCAAAATAAAAAAGTATGTAAAAATTTTTTAGTTTGGCGCAATGTACAGACAAAATGTTGATTTTATTTATATAGATATATTACTCAAAACGAATAAATATGTAAAAATTTTTGAGTTTGGTACAATGTTCAGATAAAATGTTGATATTATTTATTAGATAGATATGTTCTGAGGAACATAAAAAAATTAATGCAAAAAAAATTAGAAGTAATCTGACAAAAAGTCGGTAATTTAAAAAATTTGACTTTTTCAATTTTTTTGAAAAATTCTTATATTTTTCGTTCTAATTAAAATTTTTAAATTTTCTAAGTTTACAAACCTAACTTGAGTCAATACCTAACATACCACAAAATTTGGTTTAAATCTGTCAACTCATTTAAATGCAATTGGCGTACAAAATTTCGTGATATGTATACTTATACATATATATATATGTATGTGTGTACATGCGGTATAAACATTATTCTTTAACATGGATGTGAAATTATATATGTGTGTGTTTGTGAGTGTGTGTTTGTGTGTATATGTGTGAGTATGTATATATGTATATATGTGTGTTTATGTGTATGTATGCACGGATATGTGAAAATGTGACTTAGTTGTATATCTCAGCTTCTAATAATATTTTCTGAAATTTTTTTTTTTATAAATCTAAGTTGAGTGACACCCTAATACTCTGCTAAATTTCACATGAATCGACCAAGCCGTTTTGAAGTGATGCTCGGACAAAAAATCGTGCACAGACAGACAGAATTTTTTTTTTTTTGCATTTTCGCGATACTTATCACTCAAAACGAAAAAGTATGTAAAAATTTTTGAGTTTAGTGCAATGTACAGACAAAATGTTGATTTTATTTATATAGATTATAGTTTAACTCCTAAAATGTATGGAAAACTAATCGTTATATTTAGCTAGTTATAGAATATTATAGGAAACTTTTTTTTCTATTCGTTACGAGTTACAACAGTGATATTGACTAGCTGACCATCAAATGTTGAATACATGCTATCGGAAATTTGTGTGTGAAATCAACACAAGAATTTTATGTTACGAATATCGAAATTAAATAAACTTTTGTTAACGTTTTAATGATATCGTTATGGTTATTATGAATTGAAAACAGAGCGAAGATAAATAACGATTTGAAATTCATTTTTACATTTTAATCCATTAACGACTATTGTATATATAAAACAAGAAACTTTCACGTAAATTTGACGAAAAAACTAATCACTAATCAATGAATTTAATTTTTTATATTAATAGTTAACCCAAATCCAAAACTGGAAGTTTGAAAACCAATTTCCGGAAATGAAAGATTGCTTTTTTGACTTTTGAGGCTGGCGGGAAATTGCTCAAAGTTGGTAATTAAACAAGTTAGTCAGGTTGGTCCAACTTACCGTATATGGATTCGGAACATTATTAATTAAGTTGGAAATTCAAAATGAACTTGGGACAAGGATGAACGGATTAAAATCAGACCAAGTAAAAGTTAGATAAAATATATAACGTTTGACAGTAATTTATTAATGAAAATTGGGGAAAATTTAATTTTTAATTTGATTTGAAAATTTATGAAAATATATAGGAAAAAATTGAGCACACTTGTTTAGTCTCGGGAAAGAAAAATATTTACTGTCGATTTTGACGGGAAGTGTTTCATTAAATCGACTTATAAAGAGACAATGCAATAAAATGGTTTTTTTTGTCTCTTTCTCTCGTTTGGATAAAAGTAAAAAGAGAGAAATAAAAGGTCGCGAAGAAGTGAGGGGGTGAAGTGAGCCGATAAAAAAAGCGACCGCAAGAACGAGTCAATTAAGAGCGATCGCTGAGGCGAGTTTTTACTAACATATACAGGCAAACTAACATATATATATACAGGCGTATTGAAAGAGGTGAGATGTGCCAAAGAGAGAGAGAGAGACGACGATGGTAAAACGTTAATACGCGTACACAGAGACTAGTAAAAGGAGAGATGCCAAGTCCAATCCACCTGACAATAATCGGATTGATTAAAAGTCGCCACCAATGTTCCCTCTCTACTTTTCTGTCTCCCTTGATATGAAATCGTTCATGTATGTACACGTGTCATCGTAGGTGGAGAAATTTCCAATCGGCTCTCACTAAGTCGAAGGGTAATCGGTTATGAAGTAAATTAAGTTTATTTTTGTCACGTCAGAATGATCATGACTAAAATACACTAATTGTAAATCTTATTTAACTTTACTTTTTCGAGCCTACAAAATTAATTGCAATAGCTCGGGAATCGCTTCAAAGAATATTTATGGTGCATTATTTGATTTTAAGGTAATTTAGTTCACGTCACGGAAAAATATAATAAAATAATTAAAAACTAAACCCTGGGGTTCACCCTCATAATATGTGGAACCCTAAACAAAAACTCTACCTTAATCTTTTCGCTTATTGAAATGAAAGTGGAAAACAAAAAGAAAAATAATTTAAAGGAAAATAGAAGGATAATAATAAAAAAAAAATGAGATTCAGGTCGTAAAGGATTTTAACCCGACCCCAGAAATCTCAAAAATAAATATTTTAGGAGAGTATAAAAAGAGACAATTACAAAATAATTAATTTATAATGTTAGGCGTTTATTTAACTTACTTTGAGATTTTTTTTTGTAAACAAGTTGACAAAGATTGGGAGCTCGAAAGTAGCACTGCAGGACTGTCAAGTAGTTGGCACGGCAGTCGGCTGGTGTTGATTTCAGGAACAAGGATAAGGCCGGCAGAAACGAAGACAGCAAGGGCGGCGACAGCAGGAAAATAGTCGAAGAAATGTTGATTGAAGTCCAAAACAAATGAAGATAGAAAAATGCACGTTCACAATAGTCACAGGAATGTTGATTTAAAGTCCAAAACAAATGGAAATAGAAAAATTGAGATTTTGAAGTATTAAGACGATTGACAAAATTGTGTATATCTTGATTTGAGACTTGTAGGAATTGAGTAAAAACTGAGATAGTTTGAAACTGGGAAGATTGTGTAGATTTAGATTTGAGACTTAGAAGAAATGTGTGTCGAAATACAGGGTGCATTGATATTTACGTCTTTTTTGCCACTTATTCTTGAAAACGAAGAAAAGTGGAGGAAAGTTGGAAATTACCAATAGAAAAGGGCCTGGGGTAGATTTGACAAAGAGAAGTGGAAGAAATTGAGAGGGTGGCGAGAGAATCTGTAGGGAAGACGAAGACGGAGAGAGAGAGACAGAGAATAAGGGTGGTGACAAGTGGGTCTTGTCATAGTGCGTAAGAGGTGTGAGGCCCGGCCAAGACGGTGTGCAATGCACTAAGGGAGCCAAAGATCCTCCATTTTCCTGACACTGATTTGATCCTGGAAAAGTGTCGTGCTGATGAGTGGGTGGAGAGAAAATACGCCCAAAGTTGAGTTGATCCGATGCATACTGCCCTCCGTGCCACTCTCAAGAATCCTGATTTACAAATATTTCCAAAATAATGATTTTAATTGTATAAAAGTATAAAATTAAATGTTACATTACACAAAATGCGTCGAATTGATGTCGGTGATAAATTTTCCAATATAATTGGTTAATAAACATGTTTATTTGATATTTTTAATTAAACAAAGTTTAATTTCGCTTATTATTACTACTTTTAACAAGTAATTACGTATTCAAACAAATTTCAAAAATTTATAGGTTATATTCGCATTATTTATCATTTTTAGTTAATAATTCATTAATATTTAAGTTGTTAACAATTCAATGTTATTGGCAATTTTAATATACTTGTATAGTTTGTACAATGAAATTCTATTACGGTTTCAATTATTTTTGCTACATAACCTTAAAGTTTGAAGTTTATTTGGATATGTTTTATAATTAGAATTGATTAAATTCATTAATTTAATAATTTTGATTAATAGCAAATGATACTTGTTTGAAATGATTTCTAACCTTAGTTTCAATTATTTATAGGTTATGCTTCACAATTGATTGTTATTTGACTTTTTATAATAGTATAACCTGTAAAGTTAGTTTCTGGTATAATAATAATTTTTATTCGGTAGCTCTAAAAAAGCATCCAACAACGTTCTTGACCACCGCTTAAGAACATCGGCGGCAATGGGTGAGAACAAGAGTGTAAGAAACGAGAATAACAACTCTAGCAAATGAATCATGCTTTTGTTTACCCTCCAGGACGGATGGAGCAATAGTAGATTAGAATATGTAAAGCAAGAATGGGAGAGGTTGTTTTAGTGAGGTATTACCACAGCACGTGGTCGAGTCCCTCACGAACAAGTGCGTAAATGCATTTTTTCCTCTCCTAAACTTGTTTTGTAAAAAAAAAAAAAATAATAATAGTAATAATAACAATATTCTGATTAATTAAATTTGTTAAATATTAATTTTTATAAGTAAACAAAGTATAATTTATTGCTAAAATAAGAAGAAATTAATTCATTAAGAATTAATAAATTTATTAATCCAATTTTAATTAATCAAGATTATGATATGATCCTAACCTGAAATCTAAAGGAATAAGTGGAAACATCAACAATTGTTGTAATATAATTAGTAAAATATCTAAAATATAATCTATTCAATTGAAAGTTTTTATTATCAATTTGTATAGTTTTTAGTAATAAGATTAGTGGAGCAGTTTCAAGGACTATTTTTAAGAAGTTAGCCACGAAAAGAGTGGAAATCATAATGGCTAACATATGTTAGATTTCCTTGGCGCAACCAAGAGGTTGCACATGTTACTTTTCATGGAAAGCTAAGGATCTTATCTAATTTATGTGTCCTGTATTAAGAGATGGTTCTTGAAGAACAAATTTTTAAGAAATACAAGTCAATTTTACATTTTCCTCTAAAACCGAGTTTTTATTTAAATATGGACTAAATGGATATATAATATTATAACAAAATAATTAAAAGAAAAAGAACAACATGCAGAGATTAGCATGACGTTACATTTTTTATCTGTTATCTTCAATGACGATTCTTTTCAATTTTTGCTCATGTTTGAGATTTTTTTTTTGGGTATTGTTGCAAGTGAATTGAAATTGGTTAATTGGACCTGGTTAATGGTAATTTGGAATTGGTTGATGGGCCAATTGAAATTGGTATTATATTTGCAAAAATTGACAATTTATTTGATTTCGAGTAAATTTTCGGAATTAATAAACAAATATTGGAAATAATGTAAATTTTGTGAAAATTATTGCAAAGAGAAAAAAATTGAAGAATGATTAAAGTATTGTAAAGTGGATACGTTAATTTAGATTTTGAGGTAATAAATAAAAATTTAGGATATTAATTGAAAAAGAAATAATATATATATGAAAATTTGAAGAAATTGATTGCAAATACTGCTGTTATTTTTTGTGGAAGTTATTCGCTATTTTCGATATTATTGTTCAAATCTAACCATATAAATTATATCTTTTTTCAATTTTTTAAAGTTACCTAATTTTAGTTTTTTTTAAGTACAAATGTACCAAAAGGCTTCAAGCCCGTAAATATTAGGGTGACCCAAAAAAAAATTTTTTTCCGGCGACTTGAAAAAATTGTAGCCAAGAAAAAACTAGAATATACGTATTTTTTTTGTTTTTCAAAAAAATCATTTTTAGAACTCGCTAAAGGCTTTGAAAGTTTTGTTTGAAAATACACCTTAAATAAGGAAAATTGTAAGTCCTCCCTAAGGTTCCAATACAGTTTGCTTTTAAAATATCTGGCTTCAAAGCACGGCACCTTGTAAGGAAGCTCTTTACTGATCTATGGTTTTGTATGAAAATTTATGACGTGGGGTAGTGAATTTTTTTATTTTTAAGTTTATTAGGATTTTTAAAGAATCTATTACTAGGTCTATTATTAAACCTAGGTACTGGGACTTAGTCCCAACCGTTCATAAAAATACACAATAACCCTTTTCTCTGACTTATTGGATATCATAAATTTTCGACTTGCCGAGACTTTAGGGTTCGATTACACTGAAAACCTTGGTTTTTCTCTGCACTTTTATTTCCCTTTTTCTAATGGAAATTACACTATAAATATTTTAAAATATTCAAATTTCTATTCTCGAAATACTAATAAATGATCTAACAAAATTTCACTCCGAACAAACAATACCAAAGCTCGCAACTAGTCCTCAAAGATCGTCAAATATCGTAAAATATCACGATTTGAGGCAAAATTGACCTATTGTAAAATTGTTAATTAAATACTGTATGACATAAAAACTTCAGTAAATGCAAGGTAATATACTCAAGAATAGAAAAATGAAATGTGAAGTAAATAGAACTATTATAAGGTAGGAAAAACTTTGATTGAATATAAATCTGAGTTTTTACATGTTAAAGTCCATAAGAAAAATAAATGCTTTTAGTGAGTTCCAAAAATGATTTTTTTGAAAAACAAAAAAATACGTATATTCTAGTTTTTCTTTGGCTACAATTTTTTCAAGTCGCCGAAAAAAAAAATTTTTTTTGGGCCACTCTAGTAAATATGTATATAAATAAATAAAATGATAACAATAATAATTGAAAATTTAGAAATTTAATTGAGGAATAGTAAAAATAATTGAAAATTAAAGAAAATTACTAAAATTTGAGAAAAATATTTTAAATTCTGGGAAATTAATTGAAGAATATTGAAAACAGTTGAAAATTCGAGACAATACTTGCAAAGTAATAAAAAAAAATTGCAGAAAATAATTTTAATTTGTGAAAAATAATTGAAAAAATTACAACATATATTTGTAATAAAAGAACATTATTGCAGAATGGTAACAATAATTGTGAATTGAAAAAATAACTGGAATTAGAGATAAATAATAAAAAAAATTAGAAAAAGAATTGAAAATGACAAAAAGTAATTGAAAACTGATAGAAATAATTAAAAATTGAAGAAAATTATTAAAATTTTAGAAAAATATTTTAAAATCTTGGTTATTAATTGAAGAATAATGAAAGTAATAAAAAATCTGAGAAAATATTTACAAATTAGTAAAAATAATGAAAAATTGAAGAAAATAATTTTAAATTGTGAAAAATAATTGAAAAAATTGCAACATAAATTTGTAATAAAAAAAATTGAAAAAATAAAAAAAAATGAATTAAAAAAATAACTGGAATTAGATATAAATAATAAAAAAAAAGTTAGAAAATGAATTAAAAAATAATTGAAAATGACAAAAAGGATCTGAAAAATGACAAAAATAATTGAAAATTGAAGAAAGTAATGAAAATTTGTAAAAAATAATTGGAATTTTTGGAGTTAATCAACAAATATTCAAAATAATATAAGATTTAAGAAAAGCATTACAAATTAAAATTTGACGAAAGTATTTGAAATTTGAGATAAATAATTAAAGAATGATTAAAATATTGAAAAGAGGATACATTACCTTAGATTTGAGATAATAAATCAAAATTTAGGATATTAATTGAAAAATAAATAATATATCTAATTAAAAGGTGGACAAAATAATTGCAAAAAGATAAAAGAAAATGAAATTTGAAAAAAAATAATTGAAGAATGAGATAAATAATTGAAAATTTAGGAATATAATTGAGGAATAGTAAAAATAATTAAAAATTGAAGAAATTGATTGTAAATGAATAGAAAAAATAACTGATATTTAAGATAAATAATACAACAAATTAGAGAATTTATTAAAAAATAATTGAAAATAACACAAACTAATTGAAAAGTGATAGAAATAATTGAAAATTGAAGAATTTCATAAAAATTTGTAAAAAAATAATTGTAAAAATTACAGAATATATTTGAAAAAACAAGACTACTTTTAAAAGGATAAACATAATTGGAAATTAAAGTTAATTATGGGAATTTAGGAAAAATAATTGTGAAAATTAAAGAAATTATATAATATAAAAGAAAGTGATTAAAAATCGAAGAACATCATTTAAATACTTTAAAAAATTCAACTAAAGTACAAAAAAAATAACTAAAAAGTTAATAAAACTTCATGGAGAATGAAGCAAGTTTTTTAATATTGAAAATTATTTAGACAATGATGAAAATAGTGAAACTGATAATTAAATAAACAAAAATGATGATTTATGTCCTTCTATTATTTAAGATTACAAATGGATATTAATAATTCGATTTTGAAGAAATTGAATGTAATTTTAAAAAAAATACAATTTAAGAAACAAAATACATATTTTGTAAAAATAATTGAAAAATGACAAAAGAAATTAAAAGTTAATTAATAAATAATTAAACTAATAAATTATTGAAGGAAATAGTTTAAAGTGAAAAAGAAAAATTAATCTTTGAAAAATTAAAGAAAATAGTGGAAACTTACGGAAATTTTGTATTTAAAATTTAGGGGAGAAATTGAAATATAGTGAGAATCATTGAAGGACAATTTTTGAAAAATAAAAATATTTAAAATTTATAAATATTAATTGCAATTTTAGAAAAATAATTTTAAAAAATACAGAATATTACTGGAGTAAAAGAAAGTACCTTATTACAAAATAATTTCAAGAATTTTAAATTCAGGAAAAATAATTACAACTTTATAGAAATAATCGAAAATTTATTGAAGAAAATAACAGAAATTTTTAGATAAATAATTGACCTTTTTGGAATTAATCAAAAAATACTCAAAATAATATAAAATTTTTGAAAATCATTGCAAATTAAAAAAATAAATAAATAAAAATTGACAAAAGTATTTGAAATTTGAGAAAAAAATTGAAGAATGATTCAAGCATTGAAAATTGGATACATTAACTTAGATTAGAGATAATAAATAAAAATTTAATTAATTGAAAAATAATTAATATACTTAATTAAAAGATGGAGAAAAAAATTGCAAATTTTTAAGAAAGTGAAAATTGAAAAAAGTTATTGTAATATAAGATAAATAATTGAAATTTTAGGGATTTAATTAAAGAAAAGTAAAAATAATTAAAAATTGAAGAAAGTTACTAAACTTTGAGAAAAATATTTTAAAATCTAGGAAATTAATATATCTAATTAACAGGTAGAGAAAATAATTGCAAAAGTTTTAAGAAAATGAAAATTGAAAAGAAGTAATTGTAATATACGATAAATAATTGAAATTTTAGATATTTAATTGAGGAATAGTAAAAATAAATAAAAATTGAAGAAAATTATTAAAATTTGAGTAAAATATTTTAAAATCTAGGAAATTAATCGAAGTATAAGGAAAATAATAAAAAATTCTTTGCAGAGTAATAAAATTATTAAAAATTGAAGAAAATAATTTTAAATAAATTTGGAATAAAAAAAAATTATTGCAGAATGATAAAAATAATTTTTAATTAAAAAATTAACTGGAATTAAAAATAAATCAAAAAAAATTAGAAAATGAAATAAGAAATAATTGAAATTGACAAAAAGTATTTGAAAAATGATAGAAATAATTGAAAATTGAAGAAAGTAATGGAAATTTGTGATGAGTAATTTAACTTTTTAGAATTTATCAACAAATACTCAAAATAATATAAAATTTGTGAAAATCATTGCAAATTAAAAAAAAAAAAATTATTAAAATTTGACGAAAGTATTTAAAATTTAAGAAAAATAATGGAAGATTGATTAAAGCATTGAAAATTGTATACATTAACTTATATTTGAGTTAAGAAATAAAAATTTAGGATATTAATATTAATTGAAAAATAAAAAATATATATTTTAATTAAAATGTTGACAAAATAATGACAGAAAGATAAAAGAAAATGAAAATTGAAAAAAATAATTTAAAAATAAGATAAGTAATACAAAATTTAGAAATTTAATTGAGGAATGAAGTTTGAGATTAATTAAAAATTGAAGAAATGGATTGCAAAATAAAAACAATAATAATTGAAAATTAAAAAAAATTTAATATAAAATTTTCATTCATTAAAAATGTAACCAATCTATACGCTTTGAGAATAATAAGTTTAAAATTATATTAATTTTTTTTATTCTTAACAATTCTTTTCTATTATGATTTCAATTATTTGCTACAATTTTCTTCTATTTCTATCATTTTTTAAAAATATTCTTTAATTTCTGGTTATTTCCATTATTTTTTAATTTTTTCCCTAATTTTTAAATTCAATTTTTGCAAGTTTCAATTATTTTCTTTAATTTTTTTAAATAAAAATTTTTCATTTTAATTATTTCCTTTAATATTACATTAGTATAATTATTTATTAATTAATTATCAATTTCTTTCGTAATTTTTCAATTATTTTTGCAAAATATGATTTTTTTAATTTTAACTCTCTAAAATTGAATAAGTGAAAATTCACTTATTAGATGTCAAAAGTCTTCCACTCTTTCAAAAAGTGTATATGCACTTACAATAAGTGTATATGCACTTATGATAAGTGAAATTTTCACTTATTATAAGTGCATATATATAATAAGTGAAATTTTCACTTATTATAAGTGCATATATACTTATTGAAAGAGGGGAAGACTTTTGACATCTAATAAGTGAATTTTCACTTATTTAAATTTAGAGAGAACCTTTTTTTTCGAAATGTAAATTTATTTATCTGCATTCTTATTAAGAATGTGGATCTTTAGATGTGGAATCAATTAATAAATTTTTAAATATTAAATGGAGCATCTAATATTGGATATTGATTAGGTTATATTAGATTTTATATATATATATCTTATAATAGTTATTGCATCAAAAGATTCGTTGGTTTTAAGATAATGTAACCAACAGTATATTTTAGTTATGAGTTGTAGTATCAAACAATGTATGTTAGATATTAGGTGTAGCACCAAACAATGTTTTTTGATTACCTGTTGTTGAAATTAATGCAAATTTATTTCAATCGTTGATTCAACCAATACCTATTGTAGCATCAACCAACAATTGTGGATGCTATAGTAAATTTTTCATTTGGGATTGATTGATGGTCAACAGGTATTAATTTATAGAACAACTGAAATTGTCATTAGTTACAACAACAAATAATCGAAAAACGTTGTTTGATGCTAATAATTGACAAACATTGTTAGATATTACAACTAATACCCAAAACATATTGATGGTTACTTTATCTTAGAACCAACGAATGTATGGATGCAATATCTAAAATATTTTATATTTAAACTATTTCTATTATATATTATTATAACTAATAGATTGGAAGCTATATCTAATATATTGAATGCTAAATCAAATATAATAATAATTATAATCTAATACCGAAAAAATATTGTTAGATGCTATATAAATATTGAACAAATTGTTAATTGACATATACTAAATTCACGACAAACACTAAACTAGTAAACAAATAAAACCAAACTTTCACTATCATTTCCTTTGTCAATCAAAACGTAAATTATAATAACACAATTCAAAAAGGTGTCTTTTGCTGAGACCATTAATCTCCGCGTATTCCTCAACACTACTGGTTTCTCTTCGTCGCCAAAAATGAGGAGATTCAAAATTTTCCCTAGGCATTCTTCTCTCTTTTCATCATCTGATCTCTATCTTGACAAGAACCAAGTTTTCCAAATGTTCCAATAACCAATTACATTTATTAGAATTTTTAACAACTAATTGTGCTGAGGTAAGCGATGGCCACATTAATGTTTGCTGACAGCAGAGGAAACACCATCTGTCTTTCTTATCTCTCTCTATCTTAAGCTACCTACAATCTTTGTCTCCCTCTATACCGTAACAGACAAACAGTCTTAGACTCCGTAACAGCTAAAAGCGTAACAGGCCTATCGCTGGCTGATTTCTTTTATAGGATTGTACCTTCTGTACCTGAAACTTATAAAAACAAAGAGAGACAAGAGGAATAGGACTATTTCCAAGGAGGAAATATCGACTTCATCTAAGTCGTCAAATAATGGTCAAGGTAAACCATAACTCAATAAATTTATAAAATATTTCAAGGATACGCAAACTAAATCTATTCAAAATTAAACCTTTTTCTTTTGACTTATGTTTCATCATCTTTTCAAAAGTCAACATTTAAAATTCTGTCATATTTAACTGTTACAAAATTTATTTTTTGTTCGTCGCAATCACTATATTAATTACATTTAACAACTACCATCCCAAAAATATTCATCTATCAAACAATCCTCGTCATCAAATACCCTCTCAACAATCGCAGGTACAAATCGCAAAGATAAAAACGGTTCCATCATCAGGAGTGTACCATCATCTGGACCAGATGTTGGGAGTTCTCTGCCAATCGTGGATTAGAGCAGAAGTGAAATTTTCACTTTTGACAGTCAAGAATCGACGAGTGTGCTTTATTAGTTTATTCATCGGAGCGAATGTTGGACGCCGCAGAATTGCCATAGTGTGACATATCGTTACAAACGCGTGCAGGAAACGGACTGTCCTCCGCCTACATTTTGGCGAATATACGCGTATATATCTCGCGCATAGGAAACGATATCCACTGGTATAGATGGTTGTCTATGTCTGCCCGCATGCAACCACGTCAGTATATCGCTCACACCAGCGCACTCGAAGAGAGACACACACACAAATACAGGCACAAAGAAGTGGACAGCCTGCCGCTGACACTCAGAAGCACCATCAGTTATATAGAGATCGGCCACCCCCGCGCTTGTCCCAGAAAGCCTAGTTGGTCCAAAGGGTAGGGGGGGGGGTCGGGGTTCGAGAAGGGTTTCTGCTTTTTTAAATCTAGCTGTGAAGGATCCATCTTGGCCTGGATGAATGCCCCATCTCTACACCTATATAATAATGTCATCCCTTAAACCCCTTCAATTTACTCCACACATTTCCTCGTCATCTCTGCGTTAGATTTGTATTTCACCGCAGACAAATACCTGTGTCTCTGTATACTGCACGCGTTTATCCACATCATATTTAATTATCAGGATCAATTCCTCTTCTTTTTCCACCATTCCAATAAAACCAATGACTTATCGATACTGGAATAACACAGCCCTTCCCTTCCTTTAACCCTTTATTCTCCTCGACCTCACGACCCTTGTCCCGCCTCTGACATCTTTTATAATCTGATAAAAGATTTTTCTTCCTTCCAGTTATATTTAATGTAAGATTTGGTTGATCTTGGGAAGGTCAGTGAAATAAAAATTAAGCAATTTTTATCTTTGCGCTACGTTTCGTTGGCCGGGTTTGCCAACCTCATCAGGCTAAAAATTTTTTATTAAAGCACTTCATTAACACTTTTCTTTAACACAACACAAAGCAAAATATTTATAAAAATAAAGTTCGTTGTTAATAGATTAAAAATAAAGTTCACATTTACCTCATTTTTTAATATATATTAGACCATAGTAACTTTTTTAATGCGTCATATTTTTTAAAATTGTTAACATTACAAACATAAAAATAAATAAATAAATAAATAATACATATCATAATTTAAAATTGTGTCTTGAGCCATCGACGGCCAAGTCAAAACTGAAATAGGAAATAGCACTGTTTTGCTTCTATGGTCGGTCGAGGTTAAGTATTTGAGAAAAGTCAGTGAACTCTAAATAAAAACAAACATTACAATCTCGGTCGAGGCACTGAAAAAACGAAACGTAGCGCAAAGATAAAAATTGCTTAATTTTTATTTCACTGACCTTCCCAAGATCAACCAAATCTTACACATTAAATCTTTTATAATCTCTTGTTATTGTAAAATTCGTTGTACACTAAGTAGCATCAATCAATGACTTGTAATCATCAAAATTATTAAGATTCTGTTAATTTTCGTTTTTGACTTGTACTGTAGGCAAAATGATGCTCGAAGGTCGTGGTTAATGAGTCTTTAGGTAGCTTAGAATAAAGATGGTAATTCTGAGGAATCATAATATATTAATTTTTATTACAAGCATTTAAAATTTATACTTTTGAAATTCAAAAAAATGGAATTAACTTCCTTGATCTGACTTTAATAAAAGAAAACATTATTAAGGGATTGAAATGATTAATTTCGACACTAAATATGAAAATGATCTATTTCGACACTAGGTATGAAAATGATCATTTTCTACACTGGGAAGCAAAATTATCATTTTCGATATTAAGCATAAAAATGATCATTTTTTGCTTCTTCTTAGAGGAAGATTTGTATGATCGCTAAGATTTTCGATTTTCCACAAATAGTCTAAATCGACTCATTTACATCTAAAAACCGTAATTTTTTTTTCACCAGAATATCTCGAGAACGCTTCAACGGATTTTAGTAAAGTTTTATTAAGCTTATCGACGCCCCCCGTTGATAACATGTTTATTAAAAAGACAATGATATAAAATGTTAATTTAAAAAACAGTCGAAAATCATTTTTATTAATAATTTTGTAAGATATGATTTGTATTCAATTGTTTGTCTGTTCAAATGTCTGTTGAAGTTGTGTACCATAGAATGTTAATTGGGCTGAACGTACACTATAATGTTTATTTAATCAAATATATGCAATAACATTCAATTTCAATCTTCAATACTATATTATAAAGTAAATACAAGGCTATATACGTAAAAGAGGTGTTCTTTTTTTAATCTTGTACCTAGAAAGTACAATTCCGCTCAAATTTTTTTTATTGTTTTAATTAATAATATTTTTTTAGTCAAAAATATTAAAACCTGAATTAATAATTAAATATAATTTGAAATGATTAAATAAAAATATTAAAATTAAAAAGTTGAATTTATCTACTGAAATTTCTTTTTTTTTTAAAACTTTGTCATTTCATTAAAATTTAATATTATTTTTCAAAAGTTAAACATATTTTTTTTTGGGAAATTTATTATTTTTTCTATTAAAAAATTGTATTCAAGTGAATTTTATCTAAATTGTAATATATTTTAATAAATTTGAAATAAAAAATTATTATGTGTCGTATAACAATAACAATAATAATGATTTGAAAAATAATCAAACACTGATTGTATGATAAAATTTATGTGTTTTTTGTGTTTTTAAATAAATAATATGTTTTTTACAGTTTATACAGTTTTGAATCTTTGTAAGTTTTCATATCTTTGTTTCAATAATAATAATAATAATAATAAAAATGTAAGTTAATATTATTTGCTTACCTGTATAGTTTTAAGTTCGTGAGTTACTCAAAAATTCTAGGAATATAGCTTCTTGGGTTATTAAGACATTAACTCTTTACTTTTAAAATTAGCAGTTGAGACCACTTGTATTGTTCATGGAATAAGCAGGAAATATTTTTGGTTGATAAGGAAATGTTTTAAGTTCTATGATTACCTTCCCTTTTAGTAATATTTGTTTTATAATATTATCCACAATCTTTTGACATATCTTTTAATATTTTTTTCTCTTTTTACTCCTATATAAGTAAATTAATGTATTATTAAAATAATGTGATTAAACTTTTTTTTCTTCGTATTTTGGATATATCAAATTTACCATTTGAAGATATTTATCTTATACACACAAAACCTAAGAAGCTCAAAACGTTGCATAATACCGTTTTTTCGATTTATTTTACAAATTGAGCTAAAAAATGGCATTATTATGCAACGTTTTGAGCACTTGAGGTTTTGTGTGTATTTGTTACTAATTTTTTTTACAGATTTTTGATGTTTTAAACTAAAACTCAGAAGTGAAAATCCTTACCTATAAAATAATCTCAAAAAATAAATCAAAGCATTGAAAATCTTATTGATTGTTCTTCACAAATTTAAATAAAATTAAGTTTAAAATATGTTTATATTTATTTCAAACACACCAGTTAAAAGAAATGATCGAGACTTCGTTTTAACATAATTTTGAACGCCGGCGGTTCAATTGCACTATTTAATAGCTTTGAAGACAATTTTTATTATTTAACTCACGAACTTTAAACTATACAGGTAAGCAAATAACATTAACTTACATTTTTATTATTATTATTATTATCATTGAAACAAAGTTATGAAAACATACAAAGATTCAAAACTTTATAAACTGACAAAAATATATTATTTATTTAAAAACACATAAATTTTATTATACAATCAGTGTTTGATTATTTTTCAAATCAAAATAAAATTATCAAATTCTTATTTAGAACATAATTTTAGAAATATTATTAATTGAACAATTAGTAGCTATTATGATAATTTTTAATATTTAACTCATGAACTTTAAAATATACAGGTATAAGCAAAAAGTATGAACTTACATTTTTATTATTATTATTATTATTATCATCATTATTATTGTTATTGTTATACGACACATAATAATTTTTTATTTCAAATTTATTAAAATATATTACAATTTAGATAAAATTCACTTGAATACAATTTTTTAATGGAAAAAATAATAAATTTCTCAAAAAAAATATGTTTAACTTTTGAAAAGTAATATTAAATTTTAATGAAATGACAAAGTTTTAAAAAAAAAAGAAATTTCAGTAGATAAATTCAACTTTTTAATTTTAATATTTTTATTTAATCATTTCAAATTATATTTAATTATCAATTCAGGTTTTAATATTTTTGACTAAAAAAATATTATTAATTAAAACAATATAAAAAATTTGAGCGGAATTGTACTTTCTAGGTACAAGATTAAAAAAAGAACACCTCTTTTACGTATATAGCCTTGTATTTACTTTATAATATAGTATTGAAGATTGAAATTGAATGTTATTGCATATATTTGATTAAATAAACATTATAGTGTACGTTCAGCCCAATTAACATTCTATGGTACACAACTTCAACAGACATTTAATTACACAAACAATTGAATACAAATCATATCTTACAAAATTATTAATAAAAATGATTTTCGACTGTTTTTTAAATTAACATTTTATTTCATTGGCTTTTTAATAAACATGTTATCAACGGGGGGCGTCGTTATAAATGTCTACATTTGGACACAGGAATTTTGGAAAATACCCAATCAATTTTTTTTAGCACCTTTTTTATATATATAAAAAAATTGTTTTTTGCCAAAATTTTTTTCCATGCTAAAAGTACAACTTAATGAACACAAAAGTCATAATCCTTATCTCAAAACGAATCGAACCACCGATATAAAGTTAATAATTGATCAAAATTTCGTAAAATAATTCATGCTCTCTTATTTTTTTGCACCTAAAATTCTTTTTTAAATAATTTCTCCATTAACTTTTCCAAATCAAATTATTGTAGTAAAATAAATTTATTGTTTTCTCTATGAGTAAGCAAAATTTTTTTCTTACTTGAAAGCGAAATGTGGACAAAATGGACATAATTTTCACCTATTTATACTAGTGATGAAAATGATTATTTAGACCCTAGAGTGTAAAAAAGCGATTTCTTGACCAGAGGCAAAAATGGTCATTTAAATTAATAGAGTAGAAAGATTGCAAGTGGAAAAAATAACTATTTTCATCACTAGTAATTTAACAAAAATAAAAAGCAAAAAACTTGAGAAGATACTAAAATTATAATGTGAGCATCTTATTAGAATGAGATAAGGAAATATTTTCTTTTTGAAGTGAGCTAGTGAAATGAAATTGAGGAATAAGCAAAGGCGAACTAATACTTTGTTTAATTGCGTAAAGAAATTAACGTAGTGAAGTCTGCTTTGCATTCAGAGCTTTGTGGAAAGAGGACCAACGTCCCGAAGGTCAAAATTACCATGGACCAACCGTTGAAGCTTAGACCTTCGTTTTTACCCCCGTCAATTCTGAGTTCCCTTTAGTCCCTTACATCCCCAAGCGTCTGTGGACCTCTATAAATTCCCTCAGGATTTTTCTTTTCTCCACTTGCCTTAATTAAAGCCGTCCCTTACGACCCTTACGACTGCTTCCATAGAGTATAGACCAACCCTTCGGGGCGTTCCCGTCCTTTCTCTCAGAAATTCACTTCTACCTTCAATTTTCGCATGGACGAGTCTTCAACGACTGACTGATCTCAGAAAACAATTGTATTATACAATTATTTTCATTTCGTGTTATTTGAGAAATTTTAATTTAGCGAAGAAACTTGACGCTTAACCAGAGATGAAAAATGTAGATTTTTTTTTTTTTTTTTGTAACTTTCGAGAATAAATATCAAAAATAAAAATTAGACAAAATTGTCGATTTGAAAATAAAAGAGATATTATTTTAATAATTAACTGTGAAAAAAAATTACGTGAAAGAAAAGTTAAAAAAAATAATTTGACGCTCCGTGTTCATTTAATTTTTATTGAAAAACAAATGCAAGACAATTCTTATTGACAATAAGAATAAAAAATAAAAAATCTCATTTGTTTTTCAGTGCAATATAATTCTTATTCAAAGTTGCGTGCAAAAAAATACTTATTTAATCTAGCGGTTAATATAAATCCTATTCAAAATATAAATCCTATTTCTTAAGAAGATTCATGCACTTGTTAAAATACAGTCATATAATAATTTTGAGGTTAGTATAAGATAATTTTGTATAAAACGATATCAAACGATATAAATCAAAGTTAAAAAATATCGATAAAACTAAATTTATAAATCTATAAAAATATATATGGGTGATTCCATACGAAAAGGCCGCCATTTTGGATCCGCCATCTTCAATTTTTGATTAATGACGTTTAGTCATATTTTTTTGTTTCGGAGATCTCGAAAACATAAGAAACATTTGTTTCAAGCAAATTTAGTCCTAAATAATAAAAGTAATAATCCCTCAAGCCCAGAAAACCAACAATAATACCAATACCAATAATTTTTATCAATGACCAATTTTTAACATTATTTTTCTATTCTTTTCTTGAATTTTCAATTATTTATCACAAATTTCTGAAATTTTAATTATTTCTTAGACTTTCAATTACTTTTACCATTTTAAAATTATTTTCTCCAGTTTTTAATATTTTAATTATTTTTTAACTAATCTACAAAAATTTTCTATTATTTTTCAATTAATTTAAGAAATTTTAAATTATTAATTTTACAAATTTTAATTATTTTCTTCTTTTTTCAATTATTATTATTATTCCACCTACTATTTTATCCCACTTTTAATTAATTCTTTAAGTTGCAAATATTTTCTACAATTTTTAAAGGCTTTTATAATTTTTAAACTATTTTTCCTACACTTCTATTATACTTTTTTAAAATTTTATTAATTTTCTAAATATTTAATTATTTCTCTCCCAATTAAATTACTTTCTTCAATTTCCAATTTATTTTGTAATTTTATTATTTTTTTTAAAATTTCAATTATTTTCTTCAATTTTCAATTCTGTACCACAGATTTTAATTACTTTTTCAATTTTGAATTATTTTAATTATTTTGCAATTGTTTTCGCATATTTCAAATTATTTTTAATGAATTTTAAAAATTCCCAATTATTTATCTCAAATTTTAATTAATTCTTTAAACTTCTTAAATTAAACAATTAAATAAGAATTAAACAATTAATTCTTCTTAATTGTTTTGACCATTTTTCAATTATTTTCTTTAATTTTAATTACATTTTTTGATTTTGCTTTCTCATATAGGAAATATTATCATTTAGTTTTCTTAAAATTCAATTATTTTCTTGAATTTTCAATTATTTACTTATTATTAATTATTTTATTATTTTCATATTTTAATTATTTTTTTCAATTTTTTAAATATTTTCACTATTTTGCAATTGTTTTCTCAAATTTTAAATTATATTCAATATTTTAATTAAAATTAATTAAAAAATATATTCCCTCTATAATAAATAAATATTTATTAACATATCTATATTAATATTGCTTTTGACATTTTTTCGATTTTTTTCGATTTTTTTCAATTTTTAAAATTCCAATTTACTAAATTTTTATTAATAATTTTTTTGAAAATTTTAAATTTAAAATACTAAATTTCATTTATATTTATATTTTCTAAGATTCTTAAATTTTACTTATTCTAATTTTATGTCATATTCTAAATACACTTTTCAGTATATTTACTTTGTCACAACTTATTAAATTTCAATTTTAATTAAATTGACGTACAATTTGTACATATTTAACATTTTTAATCAATTTTATAAATTTAATAAAATTTACTTTCAAATCGTTTTTTTTTAAATTAGTAAATTATTACATTTTTAATTTATTAAATTATCAATTTATTGTAATTGATTAAATCTCAATTATTTAAGTACATATTGATTTGAATAATTTTTTATACATAAAAAATTTTAAAATTATTTTTATCAAAAATTTTTTAGATGAAAAATATATAAATTTTAATAAAAATAAGTGTATTTTATTGTGGAAAATCAATTACTCAACAAATTCCCTTGAATAATATTAAATACGCGCCAAATTTACTAATTTAATTATTACTTTACTAATAATAAATTAAAATTTAATAAATAGTGTATCTAATCCTAACTTAATTATTAAATTTTTAAAAATTATTTTAATTCTTATTTTTATAAATTAAATTGTTTTAATTAAAGTTTATTATTTTACTAATAAAATTATTAAAACAAAATTATTAGTATAAAATTATTAATATAACATTATTCATTTCATCCCTAATCTTGAAAATGATAATTTTGCTCTCTAGGATCGAAAATGCTCATTTTCATCACTAGTGCCAAAAACTGCCAATTTCAAGTAAAATTACAATATTTTCGTATTTTTTCTTTCTCATAGAGGAAGCTTTGTAGTCGTTAAGATTTTCAATTTTTCAAAAATAGTCTAAATCGATTCAATTTCATCTAAATAGCGTAAATTTTCAATTTTAAGTAAATTTCCAGATGTGTGTAGTGTAAATGTGTGAGTATGTTTGTAGTGTGTTTATGTGGGCCTATAACTTTTTTTCTCGTCAGGATATCTCGAGAACGCTTCAATGGATTTTAATAAAATTTGGTTGGCTTATCAGGCTCATAAATATTTAAATTTGAACACAGACATTTTTTAAAATACCCATCTAATTTTTTTAACACCTTTTTTATCGAAAAAATATTTTTTTATAAAAAAAAACTTCTCAAATTAACTTTCATTTTAATAATTTATTGCTTACTCCATGAGGATACAAATTTTTTTGCTTAAATGAAATCGAACTGTCCACAAACTGAACATAATTTTCACCTAATTTATCCCTAGTATTGAAAATTATCATTTTCATACCAAGTGTCAAAATTAATCTTTTTAATCCCTAGTATAAAAAATGATCATTTTCATCCCTAATCTCGAAAATGATCATTTTGGTCCCTAGTATAGAAAAAGCTTATTTTCATCACTAATGCCAATTTTTTTAATGCCAATTTTGCTTTTTTAAGCAAATGTTTAAATGTGTGTATATGTGTGTATTACTCTTTTGTCGACAGAATATCTCGAGAACGCTTCAACGGATTTCAATAAAATTTGGATGGCTTATTAAGCTCATAAATATCTAAATTTGAACTCAGGCTTTTTTCAAAAATACCCAATCAAATTTTTTCAAGCATCTTTTTTAATCGAAAAAACCATTTCTTATTAAAAAAAAGCGTCTCATTTTAACTTTTATTTCAATAATTTATTGCTTCCTCTATGAAGAAACAAATTTTTTTGCTTACATCAAATCAAACTGTCCACGAAATAATTTTCACCCAGTTTATTCCCAGTTTCGAAAATGATAATTTTGCTCTCTAGTATCAAAAATTGTCATTTTCAAATAAAATTACATTTTTTTCCTATTTTTTCACCTAAATTTCTTGTAAATACTTTTTTAAAATTTACTTTTTTTTTTTTTGAGTGTGTGTTAATAAAAACACTGAATACAAAATACTGGACGAAAAGTGTTTTTAGGAGAGGCAAGTTGTTCCCGGGAGAATTGTGGCTATTAAAAAACAACTCTTTTATGCTTTGTCAGTGATTCTCATAATTTAACAATTTCGTAATTACAGCACGCGAAACGCGACAGTATCAAAGCAACTCTCTAATTTCATTAAGTCGGAGTAAGATAACCGTGATTGCCAAGTGAGTGGAAGTGGTTGTGGGAAGGGGGGATTTTTTTTTTTTTTTAGGGGATGAATACACAGGAAAAGGTAAAATAGTATCTGTGTGAAAATTGGTGTTGGGCATAGGGGGGGAGGGGGATAGGGGGAGTAGTGTACGATACATAAAGAGTGGAGAGGGGGGAGGTTAGGGGGGGGGGGGTGGGTCAGAGTGTAGAAAGGAAGATCGATATTTTTGACTGCAATTTAGTCTGCGTTTAATCAACGTTTAATCACCTCGTCAACAGTCCGGTTAATCCGCGAGCTTGCTTTCGTCGAGGTGGTATGGCCGGATGACGACGGCGCCATGTTTAAACTCATCATTATTCGAGGCGCTAATAGAGCTCCCGGGGAAAATACCCTTGTGGGTGTTTCTCTTGCAAAAAGACGCTCTACGAAATACGAGTCCTGTCATTTATCGTTAAATTCCGCCTCATTCCTTCGTACGAGACCTTATACAATTTTAAGCTGATTTTCTGAACACGTCTCTCCTCTCAAGAATCTCGGTTGAAAAGTGATTTAGAAATTTATGAATGTTATTTTTGAAAGTTGAAAAATAAGAGGAGAGAATGTTGGGTTTGTGATTTAAGAAGTGAAAATGATTGTTGTTTGAGATTATTTAAATTTTGGTATTAATTTGCTGGTGATAATGGGAGTTGGCAGATTATTTGCATTTTTCTTATTTGAAAGGAAAAATAATTTGCAAACTTTTTGTTTAAAGTAGTTTAATGATGATAATGGGAAATAAATAAATGGAGATGTAGGGGATAATGTTGATGGGGAAGGAGAAGTTGATGTAGACGATGAAGAAAATGAAGAAAATGAAAATTAGGAAGAAAAGGAAGAGGAAGAAGAAACGTTAGATATAAATTATGGTGAAAATGTTGATGTTGATAAGGAAGAAGATGATGTTAATAATGATGAAGAAAATAAAGACAAAGAAGAAGAAAAAGTTGACATAGATGATGTTGTAAATAATTATGTTAATGAAGAAAAAGAAGTTGAAGGGAATAATAATGAAGAAAATAAAGATAAAAAAGAAGTTGAAATAGATGAAGATAAAAATGTTGACAATGAAGTTGTCATTATAATGTCATTATAATGTTGGAATACATGATGATAAAAATGTTGATAATGAAGTTGTTATTATAATGACATTATTGTCTATTTCAACTTCTTTTTTATCTTCACTTTCTTTATCATTATTCACTTCAACTTCTTTTTCTTCATTAACATAATTATTTTCAACATCATCTATGCCAACTTCAACTAAGAAGTTAAAATAGATTATGATAAAAATGTTGATAATGATAATGTTGATGTTAATGAAGAAGAAGAAGAAGCTGAAGAAAAAGAAGAGAAAGCAGAAAAGTAGATATATAGATTATGGTCAAAATATTGATGTTAATAAAGAAGAAGATTATATAAATAATAAAGAAGAAAATCAAAATAAAGAAGAAAAAGTTGATATAGATGATGATGTAAATAATTTTGAAGAATTATGAAGAAGAAGAAGTTGAAGCGAATAGTGATGAATAAAATAAAGACAGAGAAGAAGAACAAGAAGAAGAAGTTGATATAGATAATGATGAAAATAAGTATGTTGATGAAGAAAAAGTTAAAGTGAATAATGATGAAGAAAATGAAAATAGAGAAGAAGAGGAAGAGAAATAAGAGGAAGCAAAAAGTAGATATAGATTACTGTCAAAATAATCACGTTAATAAAGAAGATGATGTTAATAATAAAGAAGAAAATTAAAATAAACAAGAAGAAGAAGAAGAAAAAATTGATATAGATGATGATTTAAATACTTACGAAGAATTATGAAGAAGAAGAAGTTGATGAGAATAATAATGCAGAAAGTGAAGATAAAGAAGTTGAAATAGATGATGATAAAAACTTTGATAATGATAATGTTGATGACAAACATGTTAATGGTAATGAAGAAAATGAAGATAAAGAAGAAGAGGAAAAAGAAAAAGTAGATATAGATTATGATTAAAATGTTGATGTTAATGAAGAAGAACATGATGTAAATCATGATGAAGAAAATCATGATAAAAAAAAAAAGAAGTTGATGTAGATGAGGATGAAAATAATGTCTTTAATCAAGAAAACGATGTTGATGTAGACAATAAAAAAATTAGGATAAAGAAGGGGAGGATGAAGAAGAGGAAGAAGAAAATGTAGATATAATTTAGGATCAAAATGTTAATGTTAATGAAGAAGAAGATGATGGAAATGATAATGAAGAAAATGAAGAAGCAGAAAAAAAGATGTTGATATAGATGATGATGAAAATAATTATGTTAATGAAGAAAAAGTTGATGTTAATAAAGATAAAGAAAGTAAAGATAAAGAAGTTGATATATATGATGATAAAAATGTTCATTATGCAATGTTGATGATGAAGATGTGAATGTTAATGAAAAAGAAGAAGAAGTTGATTTAGTCGATGAAAAATATGAAGATAAAGAAGATGAAGAAGAAGAAGAAGAAGAAGAAGAAGAAGAAGAAGAAGAAGAAGTAGAAGATATAGATTGTGATGAAAATGTTGATGTTAATGAAGGAGATAATGATGATAAACGCATCTTTTAATGATTAAGAAAATGAAGATGAAGAAGGAGTTAATGTAAACGATTAAAAAAATAAAAATTAAAAAGAGGAGGAAGAAGAAGGAAAAGATATAGATTATGATAAAAATGTTAATATTAATGAAGAAGAAGATGATGTAAATAATGATGAAGAAAATGAAGGTAAAGAAGAAGAAGTTGACATAGATGAGAAAGAACATGTCGTTAATGAAGATGAACAAGTTAATTGTAGACGATGACTAAACTGAAGATTAAGAAAAGGAGGAAGAAGAAAAAGAAGGTGAAGAAAAAGTAGATATAGTTTATGATCAAACTGTTGCTGTTACTGAAGAAGAAGATTATGTAAATGACTATAAATAAAATGATGATAAAGAAGAAGAAGAAGTTGATATAAATAATGATGAAAATAATGATGTGAATAGAAGAAGTTGATATAAATAATGATGAAAATAATGATGTTAATAAAGAAAATAAGTTGATGTAAATAAAGGTGAAGACAGTGAAGATAAAAAAGAAGTTAATATAGATGATGAAAAAAATGTTGATAATGATAATGATATTGATGAAGATTGTGATGTTAATGAAAAAGAAGATGATGAACTTGATGTAAATAATGATGATGAATGTGATCTCGTCATCTTTATGATGACGAGAAAGAAGAAAAAGTAGATATAGATTATAATCAAAATGTTGATGTTACTGAATAAGAAGATGATGTAAATAATTATGAAAAAGATGAAGATAAAGAAGATAAAGAAAAAGTTGATGTAACTGAAGAAAAAGATGAAAATAATGTTGTTAAAGAAGAAGAAGAAAAAGTTGATGTAGATAATGAAAAAATGAAGATAAAGAAGAAGAGGAAGAAGCAAAAGAAGAAAAAGAAGTTCATGTAAATAATTATGAAGAAAGTGAAGAAAAAGAAGAATTTAATATAGATGATGATAAAAATGTTGATACTGATAATGATGATGACGTTGATGATAATAATGTTGATAATGATAATAATGAGTAAGATATTGATGATGATAATAATGATGATTGTCATGATGTAAAAAAAGGAAAAAAGAAAATGATAATAATGATGCAGAAAAAACCTTTTTTGTAAACTTTTTTTTCAATGTTTACAATTTTTTCCCTGAGAATAAAGCAGTGATATTACAGCTCAATTGTAAAACAGTAAATTCTGTTTATTCAATATAAAATGAAATCATTAAAAAGTGATATTATTGAATTAAGATGAAATTGATGCAGTCAATCACGTTAAATTACGAATCAAAGACTTTTAAAAATTCAGTGATGTGTTTAATTTTTTTAATTCAATTCCGCGATTGATTGCATCAACTCTCTGCCAATGGAACGCATTCCATTAAGTCAATGCATTTCAGTAAATGTTTCAGTGATCTGTGGCGTTAAATGGTTTCAATTCACTTCTGCTGATAGGATATTATTCGCATTGGTGTGCAATTTTCATCTCATTTTTCGACCTCTTTTTACCTCTGTCTGATTATTCATTAATAGGTCAAACGAATTTTTATAAAACGACGCTAATTTATGATTTAAACTATAATTATTTACAGCTCAGAATTTTTAATTTATTTATGTAAATTCAATTGAATTTAATTATTTAAGTGTATTAAGATTTGATTATTTAAAGGTATTTAGTTTTATATCCATGTAATTAACGGAGATTTGAATTTAAAAATAAAGACAAACTTGTGTCTGAATAAAATTTATCTACTCTACTGAAGATTATTGATTTTAATTGTAAATCCTTAGTGGGAAAAAAATAGTAATGTTTAAAACAGTTGTTTTATTATTGACAATTTTTGTAAAAATAAATATTTTCAATCATCATTGCGAGATTAACTTACTGGTCTGACTGAAAAAAATCTGTTCTACTGAAATATTAAATATTTCTAGAACAACGGACTTTCAATATCCAAGATATTTAATAAAAATTTGCAAACTTAAAATTTTCTATATTCTTCTCTTTTTTAAGAATAACTTCGTAAAAGCTCCAACAACAAATATGGAAAATATAAGTTGTTTAAAAAATTGCCCTGAAGGCAAAATTAAATTATTTTTATTTTTTAAATTGATTAATTATTTTGAGAAAAAATGACACTAATATCTAAACTTTTTATTTTCCACATTTCTCACATTCCAACATTTAAAAACAAATTTTTAATTTAAGGATAGGTTTTAATACCATCAAAGAACAAATATCCCAGCTTTTTTATATTTTTCCAGAATTAAAGATCTATGATCAAAGAAGCTTTAGAAGCAAATATTAAAGCGTTTTTAAATTTGCTTCATTACTAAAAAATCAGATTGAAAAAAGCTTCAAAAGCAAGAACTGAATCTTTTTTTAAATTAATTTTATAATTAGAGGAATATTATTTAAAAAGCTCTAGCAATATATAGGTTAGCGTTCTTTGAGTGTGCTAAAAATTATAAAATCAAGTTTATAAGAAGCTTGTAGAAAAGGTTCTAAAAAAGCCCCTAATGAATCATTTTTAAAAAAAAACCTAGCGACAAATATCTAATCGTTCTGCAACTTCGCGACATAATTCGAGAATTACGTTTTGAAAAGCTTCTGTTACATAAATTTAAAGCTTCTTTAATCCTCATAATTCAAATCTACAATCACAAAAGCTTCTACGATAAAAATTAAAATTTTATAGTTTCTTTTTCATAATTCACAAATTACTTATCAAGAAAAACTCATGCTAATATTTAAACTTTTATATATGTCCCATTGTTAATTTTTTTTTAAATTTTAGATTTTTTAAAATAAAATTTAAAGCTTCAGAAAATAAGGACCAAATTTTTTGAAGTTCGCTTTATTACTGAAGAATTAAAACGAGAAGAACTTCAACAACAAATATCAAAGCTTTTGAATATTTTTTTTTCATTTTTTGGACTGTCGTGAAAAAAGCTCCAAATTATTTTGCCTTCGTATATTCAAAAGTATTTTGAAAAAGATCCGCTAAATACAAGCTTCTTTATTCGCGATTTAAAAAAAGCTCTAACAGAAAACAATCCAAGCTTTTTCTCATTTTTCGGCAATTTAAAAAGTACTTTTAGACAAAAGGTAAAAAAACCCGTACTTTTTTTGGTAAATATAATTATTTAAAAAAGCTCTAACCACTATGATCCAAACGTTATTGAAAATTTGCTTTATTATTGGAAAATGGCACCAGAAAAAGCTCAAAAAATAAATTATTAAAATTTTTTTACACTTAGTTCATAATTTAAAAAGCTCGACTGAATAATAGCTTTCTTAATCGCAGTTCGGAAAAGCTCCAACAACCATTATCCAACCTTTTTTTCATTTTTTCCGAAATTTAAGAAATACTTTTAGAGAAAAGCTCAAAAAAGGTAATAAATATGTATTTCATTACACATAATTATTTTAAAAAAGCTCCAATAACAAAAGGTCTTTGCTTATTAGTTTCACAATTTCAGAATTACTTTATTAAGACAACTCAAACAATGCAAAAAATACTTTTTTCAGTAAATAAAATTATTTTTAAAAGCTTAAGAAACTGTGGCACAAAAATTTTTTTTAAATTTCTATTATTACTAAAAATGACTTTTCGAAAAACTCCAAAAACAAAAATTCTAACTATTCAACATTTACTTCATAATTGAATAACTATGATTAAAAAAGGTCTAATAACAAAAATCAAAAAAATTTTATATATATAATTTAAAATTTGAAAAAAAAAACTCAAACCGTAAATATCTAAACTTTTTCTGATTAAAAAAGCTCTAATAACAACTATCGAAACTTTTTTTTATATTTTTAACAATTTTAAAACTATCATGAAAGAAGCTCATAACAACATTATTCAATTATTTTTCTTTCATATATCCAAAATTATTTTGAAAAAGCTCGAATGAATACCAGATTCCTTAATCACAGTTCAAAAAAGCTGCAACAACAAATATGATGATAATATTTATGATGCAATTTAAGAAATACATTTAGAGAAAAGCTCAAAAAATGTAATCAGTCATTTTTTTAATTAAAAAAAAATTATTTACAGAAGCTCTAACAAAAAAGGCTTCAAGCCTATTTTTATTAAGGAACTACTTTACTTAGACAAAAGCTAAAAATTGCAACCAATACTTTTTTATTAAATAAAATTATTTTAAAAAGCTAAGGCAACTGTTGCACAAAAATTTTGTTTAATTTTATTTTATTACCAAAAAGGACTTTAGGAAAAAGCTCCAAAAACAAAAATACAAACTATTCTATATTGACCTTATAATTTAATGACTTTCATTAAAAAATGTTTAATAAGAAAGATCCAAATATATTTATATAAACATAGTTTACAATTTATGAACTATAATAAGAAAACACAAAAAATATTTTTGTTTAAATTCCCCAGCAAATACAAAATGACTAAGTAAAAGCTCCTTTAAACATTTATTAATCAGTGTTCAAAAATCCTACAACAAATACGATCCAAACGATATTTAAATGTTCTTTTTTATTGAAAAAGTCACAAAAAAAGCTTCAACAAAAAATCTTTATACTTTTTTCACTCAGTTCATAACTTCAGAACTGTTATTAAGAAAATTCGAACAATATTCAAGCTTTTGTACATTTTTTACAATTTGAAAACTACCATAAAAAAGCTCATAACACTGTACAAATATTTATTTTCAAATATTCAAAATTGTTTTGTAAAAGCTCAGGTAAATACAAACTTTCTTAATAACAGTTCAAAAAAGATGCAGCTACAAATATCAAAGATTTTTCTCATTATTTCCGCAATATAAGAAATATTTTTAGAGAAAAGCTGACAAAAAAGTAATCAATATTTCTTCCATTAAAAAGAATTTGTTTAATAAGCTCTCAGCTTCTTCTTATTCTCTCCACCATTAAAGAACTACTTTATTTAGACCAAAGACCGAAAATTGTAACCACTGCTTTTTCAAAAAATAAATTAATTCTATAAATATTATAAAACTTATTTTATAATATTTTGATGTAGAAAATTTTTATTTAAATATTCTAAAGAAAATTTAGAAATAAATTTCTAAAAATAAATTTGAGATAAGCTTAAAAAATATCAAATTTTTTCTACATTTACTTTATAATTTACTAACTATTATTAAAAAGCTCTAAATACAACTATCTAAACTTTTTTATAGGTATATTTTTAACAATTTGAAAACTATCATGAAAGAAGCTCATAACACTATACAATTATTTGTCTTTCATATATCCAAAATTCATTTGAAAAAGCTCGGATAAATAAAAGCTTTCTTAATTACAGTTCAAAAAAGCTGCAACAAGAAATATTCAAGATTTTTCTCATTCATTCCTCAATTTAAGAAATACTTTGAGAGAAAAGCTTAAAAAAGTAATCAATATTTCTTCCATTAAAATTAGTTTAAAAAAAGCTCCAAGCTTCTTCTTATTCTTTACATCTTAAAGAACTACTTTATTTACACCAAAGACCAACAAATTTAACCACTGCTTTTTTCAGTAAATAAAATAATTTTATAACTTTTAGTTGCACAAAATTTTTAATTAAATTTTCTTTATTTCTAAAACGACTTCGAGAAAAGCTAAAAAAAAAATCAATATTTCTTCCATTAAAAAATTTGTTTCAAAAAAGCTTCGAGCTTTTTATTCTTTACACAATTGAAGAACTATTTTTTTTTAGACAAAATCTCAAAAAATGTAACCAATACTTTTGTCAATAATAAAATTATTTTAAAAAGCTTAAGAAACTATTACACAAAAAATTTAAAAAATTTCCTTAATTACAAAAAATGACTTCGAGGAAAGCTCGAAAAACAAAAATCCAAATTTTTTTATATTTACCTTATAATTTAATAACTATTATTAAAAAAGCTCTAATAACAAATATCCAACTTTTTTACATACATTTTTCAATTTAAGAAAAAATTAAAATTGATCCACAAAATATCCTTTTTTAATTCCTCAACAATTACAAAATGACCATAAAAAAGCTGCTCAAAAAATTTACTTAATCAGTCTTCAAAAAAGCTCCAATACCCAATCTTTTTTCATTTCTTATCCAAATTTAAAATTTCTTATCACAACAAAATCTCTCAAAAATACCCAAACCTCTTTATAAGACACCTCGCCAATTCCACAACCATCCTGAAAAAGCTCCTTGACAAGCTTTCCTAATCACACCCTAAATTTCAATATCCCTAACGAAACAGCCAGCTCACCGAGGGCGCTTTCCCCAACCGGCGAAATCCCCACCTCTCGTTCTCGAGCGTCACGAAAGAGTGCTCTCCAGTTTGAAAAGTTTTCCCGCGCAAAAAGTCAAGCTTTTCAACAAACTTTTCTTCAAGAAGCAATTCTGCGCGCGCCCATAAGATTTCCAAAGCTTCTGGTATTGGTGGTGGTGGTGGTGGGGGGGGGAGGGAGGAACGTGTGCAGGAAAGCTCGTTAGCCACGATGTCTCGGCTCTTTGCCCCAAAAAAGGGGGGAACCAGAGGGGGTGGACGACCATTTGGGATAAGTAGAGCTCGAGAAAGGGACGAGAAAAGCTCAAAGTACACGAGAGTGACGAGGAGCACGTGAGCTTTTAAGGGGTGGACGCACCCGCTGGTACTTCGACCTCCCTCCCTCCGCCCCTCAGCCGCCCCACATAAACCGAAAGAGTGGGGATGGAAACGTTAGCATCCTCGGAAGCTTTTGCAAGCTGAGTCGAACTTGTCGCATTCGTGGTGGGGCTGCTGAGGTGGGGGGAGGGGTAGGGGGGGGGTGATGAGGGGTCGAGGGTAGATGGTCGCTCGGTCGATGCGCTCGGCCGCTGCCGAGCTTGGCAGGGGCTGTTTTTGCGGGTGTGGCTTAACGCGCACCCCCCCCCCACCCCACCCCACACCCGCCAGTGCCCCGGCTGACTTGCCCCAGGAACACTCTCTCTCCACTCACTCGCTCCTGCTTTTATCAACTCACGCTCGCTTTACTCTCTTTCTCGCACCCTTTGCCTTTCCACCCACAATACTCGACACCCCCCCCCTCCCCCCACCCGCCGTACCACTAGCCCCCTTCCCCGCCAACAGACCAACCACTGTTAGCGTCGCTTTCGTCTAGCCACCGGCCTCGAGGAACATCGGCAAAACTACCAAGCCTGATACGCTTCTCGTTGTACTAACTCTGCTTATAAATCCACAATTATCAAATAATAATGATAATAATAATAATTTTGGGAAAATATACTTTTAGGTAAAATTTGTTTTGTTTTTTTTTTTTTTTTTTAATTAAGAAATCGTGGTTTAGGGAAAAAAGAGTTTTTTTCTTTAAGAATTATTCTTGGCGCCTTTAAAGAATAACTACTAACTCTGCTTATAAATCGACAATTATCAAAAAATAATAATAATAATAATATCGGAAAAATCAGATTTTTAAGAAAAAAAAATTTTTTTCTTTTTAATCAAGAAATCGTGGTTTAGTGAAAAATTGTTTTTTTTTCTTTAAGAATTATTGTCGCCTTTTCAAGAATAACTACTACCTCTGCTTATAAATCCACTATTGTCAAATAGTAATAATAATATTAATAATAATAATTTCGGAAAAAACAGACTTTTGAGAAATTTTTTTTTTTTTTTTTTTTTATTAAGAAATCGTGGTTTAGGGAAAAAAGAGTTTTTTTCTTTAAGAATTATTCTTGGCGCCTTTAAAGAATAACTACTAACTCTGCTTATAAATCGACAATTATCAAAAAATAATAATAATAATAATATCGGAAAAATCAGATTTTTAAGAAAAAAAAATTTTTTTCTTTTTAATCAAGTAATCGTGGTTTAGTGAAAAATTGTTTTTTTTTCTTTAAGAATTATTGTCGCCTTTTCAAGAATAACTACTACCTCTGCTTATAAATCCACTATTGTCAAATAGTAATAATAATATTAATAATAATAATTTCGGAAAAATCAGACTTTTGAGAAATTTTTTTTTTTTTTTTTTTTTATTAAGAAATCGTGGTTTAGGGAAAAAAGAGTTTTTTTCTTTAAGAATTATTCTTGGCGCCTTTAAAGAATAACTACTAACTCTGCTTATAAATCGACAATTATCAAAAAATAATAATAATAATAATATCGGAAAAATCAGATTTTTAAGAAAAAAAAATTTTTTTCTTTTTAATCAAGAAATCGTGGTTTAGTGAAAAATTGTTTTTTTTTCTTTAAGAATTATTGTCGCCTTTTCAAGAATAACTACTACCTCTGCTTATAAATCCACTATTGTCAAATAGTAATAATAATATTAATAATAATAATTTCGGAAAAATCAGACTTTTAAGAAATTTTTTTTTTTTTTTTTGTTAATTAAGAAATCGTGGTTTAGGGAAAAAAGAGTTTTTTTCTTTAAGAATTATTCTTGGCGCCTTTAAAGAATAACTACTAACTCTGCTTATAAATCGACAATTATCAAAAAATAATAATAATAATATCGGAAAAATCAGATTTTTAAGAAAAAAAAATTTTTTTCTTTTTAATCAAAAAATCGTGGTTTAGTGAAAAATGTTTTTTTTTCTTTAAGAATTATTGTCGCCTTTTTAAGAATTACTACTACCTCTGCCTATAAATCCACTATTGTCAAATAGTAATAATAATATTAATAATAATAATTTCGGAAAAATCAGACTTTTAAGAAAAATTTTTTTTTTTTTTTAATTAAGAAATCATGGTTTAGGGAAAAAAGAGTTTTTTTCTTTAAGAATTATTCTTGGCGCCTTTAAAGAATAACTACTAACTCTGCTTATAAATCGACAATTATCAAAAAATAATAATAATAATATCGGAAAAATCAGATTTTTAAGAAAAAAAAAATTTTTTCTTTTTAATCAAGAAATCGTGGTTTAGTGAAAAATTGTTTTTTTTTCTTTAAGAATTATTGTCGCCTTTTCAAGAATAACTACTACCTCTGCTTATAAATCCACTATTGTCAAATAGTAATAATAATATTAATAATAATAATTTCGGAAAAATCAGACTTTTAAGAAATTTTTTTTTTTTTTTTTAATTAAGAAATCGTGGTTTAGGGAAAAAAGAGTTTTTTTCTTTAAGAATTATTCTTGGCGCCTTTAAAGAATAACTACTAACTCTGCTTATAAATCGACAATTATCAAAAAATAATAATAATAATAATATCGGAAAAATCAGATTTTTAAGAAAAAAAAATTTTTTTCTTTTTAATCAAGAAATCGTGGTTTAGTGAAAAATTGTTTTTTTTTCTTTAAGAATTATTGTCGCCTTTTCAAGAATAACTACTACCTCTGCTTATAAATCCACTATTGTCAAATAGTAATAATAATATTAATAATAATAATTTCGGAAAAATCAGACTTTTAAGAAATTTTTTTTTTTTTTTTTAATTAAGAAATCGTGGTTTAGGGAAAAAAGAGTTTTTTTCTTTAAGAATTATTCTTGGCGCCTTTAAAGAATAACTACTAACTCTGCTTATAAATCGACAATTATCAAAAAATAATAATAATAATAATATCGGAAAAATCAGATTTTTAAGAAAAAAAAAATTTTTTCTTTTTAATCAAGAAATCGTGGTTTAGTGAAAAATGTTTTTTTTTTCTTTAAGAATTATTGTCGCCTTTTCAAGAATAACTACTACCTCTGCTTATAAATCCACTATTGTCAAATAGTAATAATAATATTAATAATAATAATTTCGGAAAAATCAGACTTTTTTAGAAAAATTATATTTTTTTTTTAAATCAAGAAATCGTGGTTTGGTGAAAAAAGGTCTTTTTTCTTTAAGAATTATTCTTGGCGCCTTTTGAAGAATAAGAACTAACTACTAACTCTGCTTACAAATCCACAATTATCAAATAATAATAATAATAATAATATTAATAATAATTTCGGAAAAATCAGACTTTTAAGAAGAATTTTATTTTTTCTTTTAATCAAGAAATCGTGGTTTAGTGAAAAAATATTTCTTTTCTTTAAGAATTATTCTTGGCGCCTTTTGAAGAATAACTACTACTAACTATTAACTCTGCTTATAAATCCACAATTATCAAATAATAATAATAATTTTGAAAAAAACACACTTTAAAAAAAAAATTTTAAATCAAGAAATCGCGGTTTAGTGAAAAAAGATTTTTTTTTCTTTAAGAATTATTCTTGGCGCCTTTTGAAGAATAAAATATTTTTTTATTTAGTATATCGTATTCTCAAAATAACAGGAATACATTGAAAAAAATGTTTAGTCATTTCAACAAAAATTTTGTTGGCTCAACCAAATTTTTTTTGATATAACTAAAAATTTTTTTCAGTGTATTCTTAAGATAAGAAGCACATTCTTAAATTAACCCATTAATAATTCAAATGATTTTTGTAGCCTTGGTTCTTTTGTAAAAAAAAATTTGGAATTTAGTTTTGCAAGTTAAGTTTACTATTTCTTCTCCAAATTTCTATGCATTTCTCCATGAACGTGGATCATCAGAAACTCTGATTAATTTGAACCTACTTTTGAACATCAAGGGTTTCTTTAGGAATTATTCTTGGCGCCTTTTAAAGAATAAAATATTCTTTTATTTAGGGTATCGTATTCTCAAAATAAGAGGAATATTCTTAAGATAAGAAGCACATTCTTAAATTAATCCATTAATAATTCGAACAATTTTTGTAGCCTTTGCTCTTTTGTAAAAAAAAACAATTTGTTTTTGTTATAAACGAATAGAGATAAACTGAAAATTATTAAAAATAAACAGCGTCATTGGATTGTAGGCAAAAAATTATGAAAGGAACATGTTTGAGAATTTTTAATTTTTCACTCTCTTTGTGATAAATAATCAATAAACAAATTCAATGGCCTTGAACTCATTTCAGCCGATGCTTAGGGAAATATGAATATCAAAAAAGTGAATACGGCAAAGAGGACAATTAACCAAATAATGATTTTTGACATTAAAAATTGTTTAAAAAATGATTTGCTTATACAATGTGTTAGAAACAAATAGAAGAAAAATAATTAACAAATTGGTTAAACAATTTCTTATAAACAAATAGAAATAAACAAATAACAAATTGTTTAAAAAAATGTTTTTTAAACCAATTTTTATTGTCAAAAATGATTATTTGGTCCTAGGTCCTGTTTCCCGTATTCAAATTTTTATTATCATCATTTCTCTAATCATGGACTAACATGGGTTCAAGATCATTATTATTGTTTATTAATTATTTATAATAAATAGAATAAAAAATTAAAAAATATCACACATGTTCCTTTAGTAAATTTTCGCGTAAAATCGAATGTCGCTGTTTATTTTTTAAAATTTTTTAGTTTTTTTCTATTTGTTTATAACGAATTGTTTAAACAAATTATTTTTTTAACAATCTTTAATGTCAAAAATCATTTTTTGATCAACGGTGCTCTTTGCCATATTCACTTTTTTTATATAAATTTTTCCCTAAGCATAGATCGCAAATTAAGAATATTTTCTCATGTCCTTAAGTATATATGCTTCTTAATTTAAAAATATGCTTCTTATTCTAAGAACATTCTACTTAGTTTAGGAATATTATATCCTTAATATAAAAATATTTTACCCTTAAATAGCCGCCAAAAATAATTTTTAAAGTGAAAATATTGTTTTTACAGTGTTTTTGTTTTTTAGAGAAAGAAAAAGTAAATAAAAAAATGTTTTTAAAAGACAAACAATTTACAGTGAAAAAACAGTATTCTTACATTAAGAATTATTCTTGACGCCTATTTAAGAATAAAATATTTTTGTATTAAGGGGAGGTGAGGGCAAGACGAGGAACCTAATTTTTGAAGCTCAATAAAACTAACATTCTCGATTCAAAAATAAATTTTTTATTCTAATAATAATCTTTGGTAATCAGTCTTCTATTACTAAGTCTTATTTGGAACATAATTACTTAATTACACTTAATTAAATATAAAATTAAGAATAAGTAAAAAAAATTCAGATTTTCCATTTTACCAAAAGTGGGGGTAAGATGGGCTAGTACAAAAGTCAACCTATTTTTAAGTATACAAATTTCGCAAGTAAAGGTTGCACCCTCATATTCGTCATCTAAGCACCTTTATTGATCTGATAAAGTAAATTTAGAAACCAATCTAATACGTCATTTTAATTCTCGCAAGTAAAATTAAATTACAAAACTAATCCTAAAAAATTTAAGAAAAAAAATTTTTGGTTTCCAGTACCATATCTTGCCTTTACATTCTATGTTTCATTTTGACCCTACATACAGAATTTCATTAAAAAATTAATTTCTAATAATTAAGTTTCGAAACATCCTCTTAAGATTTTCAATTTTTCAGGAAAATAATAGACACTTTTCTTTTAAAATCAAATTAATTTTTTTTTAAATTTAAAATTGTTTTATTTTAAGAAAATTGCGATGTTTGTACGAAACATATAATTTTAAAAAAAATCAATTGAAAAAATTTGAATTCTCTTTTTTAAAAAAATTAAATTTTTTTAATTAAGAATTCCTTGTTTTATAATAATTCAGTTTATTCTTAAGAAAATAAAAATGTTCCCTTTCAACAAATTTTAGAATTGTTTCAGAAAGTTGAGATGGTTTTTTTTTAATTCTGATTTTTTAAACATATTTTTGTTACCTTTTTTATTTTCAAGAAATTCGACGATTCTTGTTTAAATTACTCAAGACTCATCTTTTTTGAAAAAAATTAAGATTCTTCTGTTTTATTGGGATTGAAAGTATTCTTCGTTTTAAGAAAACAAAGATTTTTTTAAATAATATTTTCAGGTTTTTAGCTTTTATATAAAATTAAGATTGTTTTTTAAATCCTTCTTTTTAAATGAGGATTTTCTTAAGATTGTGATTTTTTGTTAATACTGTTTCTATTTTAAGAAATTTCCTACTTTTTTTTATAAAAATTCAGATTTAAGGAAAATAAAAACCTCTTTTTCTACAAAAATTATCAGCCTTGTTAATTACTTTTTTTCCAATTTTAAAAACTTATTATTATTATTATTATACAGTACTTTAAAACAAATGGGCATTTTTTCAATTTTTTTAAACCCATATAAATAAATAAATAAAGAATTAAGATTTTTCTTTCATAAGAATGGAGATTTTCCAGTTTTACAAAGATTCGGATTATTCTTTTCTTCAGAAAAGAGATTTTTTTTATTGAAAATTAAAATTTCTGGAATGCAAATTGAGTTTACACGAAACGGAAGAAAATTTAAAATGAAAACGAAATTCCAAAATTTATGAAAAAGATTTTGTTAGACATATGACATTTTTTCATCAAAAATTAATATTAGGAAAAATTGGAACTATTTTTTAAAGAAAATACATAATTTTCAAAAGATTCGTGGTTTAAAAAAAATGCAATTTTTAATTAAAAAAAAATTATGAGAAAAAGATAAAGATTGTAAAAGATTATAAGGTTTTTTTAAAAAACGCTAAAATTTATTAAGAGATACTTTGGGATTTTTAAATAGAAATTTCGAAAATTTTCAAGGACGTTTGGAATACTATTTTAATTGAGATTATTTTTTAAAAACAGGATAGAAATCAAATTTTTTAATATGGAGATTTTTTTTTAGTATTATCAAATTATTTTTAAGAAAATTGAGATTTTTATTTACAGTAGAGAATTAAGATTTTTTAAAAGTCATTAATAATCTTAATAAAATAATAATCCTAATAAATAGTAATAACATTTTTCAAACCATCTAGAGATTCATTCAAAAAATTTGTTTAAAAAGTTAAGAATTTTAAAAAACCAAAATTTTCCCACTAAATTTTACAATTTGTTTCAATAACAAAATTTTTTCAAAGCATGTAGAAAACGTCTTTAAATTGAATTAAAAATTATTTTACCAAAACTGCAAAATTACTTCATCACAAGAAGAGGAATATTAAACCAAAAATTGTCTCGACAATTATCATCAACTACACTTCTCTCACCATTTAATTCAAGAATTAATATCCCTCATTTTTTCAAGCTTTCGTGTAAAAAAAAAAAATTATCAACTTTTCTAGTTGTATTGACATTGAAAAAGCAATCGGTGGTAAGAATGTGAAGGCCATTGGCCGACACGTTTTTTATCGGTCTGTGAATATAAAACAGCTGTTCCACTATGCCTTCTATCCTACAGTGACGCGCAAACGCAATTCAAACTTACTCTTTTTTACTCCCGATGCGCGAATGCCACACACTCATATCCAATACAGGCTTCTCTTTGCCGCCTGTTCTCGATCGTATGTTCCCTTTCACTACCATGACAAAAAAGAATTTGAGCATGTGAAAAAAAATTCTAAACTCTAGTTTCAAACGCGCGTCAATTTCATCAAACTTTAGTTAATAAAAACGTCAGATTACAATAGTTTCAACACAAACATTTGTCTTTTCACATAATTTCGCACATTTACACGTACATGACAATTTTTCTCTCCATTTTTCACAGACATCTTTCTATTTTTTGACAATTAATGCAAAACTTTGGTTTTTGTTATTTTGTGCATAGTTCATTGGAAAATTATAAACAAAATTATAGAAATTTTCATCTTCTTTATTAAAAAAAATTGTTTATTTTTTTTATACAGTTGTGTTTGTAAAAAATAATAAGGTAAAAAAAAATTTCTGTTGGGATTCGAACCCTGAAATTACACAACTAGGAGTCGAGAACGCTACACACGCATCTACCCTACCTTTTAAATTTGACTCTTATTTATAGTTATTTTTCATATTTTCGTATTCGATAGTCTTTAAAATTACATTTTCTTTTATTTCTTAAAGTTGTATTATTATAATCTTAATTATTTATTAATCAATTATCACAATTCGGAAAATTGAATTTTTTTTCCTTAAAAGCCTAAAGAAGAATATTATTCACGACTGGCAGAGTTTATAAATTATATAAATACGAGATTTAAAAATATAGTTTTTTTAACATTTTAACATTTCAAACAGTACAAAAATAATTTTAACTTGACAAAGTAATACAAAATTTCTAATTTCGCTTATTATAAAAATTAATCAGTTTCTAAATACTCCCAATAAAAGTTTCGAAGAAATATTAAAATAAAAAAATTGTCCACGCTGGGACACGAACCCTCAACTCACACTACTACCAGTCCAGAACGTTAACCACTCATCCACTCCAAACTTCGGATTTTATTTCTTTTTTTATCACTAATATCAATAAATAACCCTGTATTTTCTTAAATAAGGTATTCAAATAAATAAAATACTAATAATTTAATGGAATAATAACCTAATTGTTGTCTTAATTAAATAAATAAATAAATAAAATGAATGAATAATTAAGTAAAATAATTCTCATACTAGGTTAATGTAAGTAAATAGACATTTGTAATTATTTTTTGTGTATAAGAGAGAAAAGGGTTCGGGACTAATTAGAAAAAAGTACGACAGCACTCAAAAGTGTAAACATAATTAAAAAGCGGTCGGAGATGAAGAAAAAGGGTCGATTGTTTGAGGACACACGATCTGCCTTGAGCGACGAGTTGACGATGACCGAGTGGTCATCGCTAATGGCGGCGATAAAAACTGTTTACACCCGTTTACAAAGAGCCAGACTCACCTACAAGACTTTGAGCTGCGGCCCTTCAGAAACCCGATAACGTCACAAACTCGTTAAAAGTTCGAACACCAGAGAATATAGTTGAGAGGCTTGGCATAACGGCCAACATGGTTCCTCTAACGTATACGAAACACGTTAAAGCTTCAATTTATATGCTTCGAAATTGGTTAATTACAACTTTTTAATACAATCACACAATACTGATAAAAAAAAGAACTAACTTTCTAATACTTTTAGGAAAAAAAAAGTTCGTCCCCTGTTCGGGCGCCATTTCAGTTTCTTATGTTTATATTTTTAAAAGTTTAGATGTATCTTTTAGTGAAAAGAAATTCGTCCCCTGTTCGGGCGCCATTTCAGTTTCTTATGTTTCTATTTTCAAAAGTTTAGATGTATCTTTTAGGGAAACGAAGTTCGTCCCCTGTTCGGGCGCCATTTCAGTTACTTATGTTTCTATTTCCAAAAGTTTTAAAGTATTCTTTAGGGAAAAGAAGTTCGTCCCTTGTTCGGGCGCCACTTCAGTTTGTTTTTTGTTCTATTTTCAAAAGTTTAAAAGTATCTTTTAGGAAAAAGAAGTTCGTCTCCTGATCGGGCACCATTTCAATTTCTTTTTTTTTCTATTTTCAAAAGTTTAAGAGTATCTTTTAGGGAAAAAAAGTTCGTCCCCTGTTCGGGCACCATTTCAGTTTCTTGTGTTTATATTTTCAAAAGTTTAGATGTATTTTTTAGGAAAAAGAAATTCGGCCCCTGTTCGAGTGCCATTTCAGTTTCTTAGGTTTCTATTTTTAAAAGTTTAGATGTATCTTTTAGGGAAACGAAGTTCGTCCCCTGTTCGGGCGCCATTTCAATTTCTTTTTTTTTCTATTTTTAAAAGTGTAAAAGTATCTTTTAGGGAAAAGAAGTTCGTCCCCTGTTCGGGCGCCAATTCAGTTTCTTATGTTTATATTTCCAAAAGTTTTAAAGTATTTTTCAGGGAAAAGAAGTTCGTCCCTTGTTCGGGCGCCACTTCAGTTTGTTTTTTGTTCTATTTTCAAAAGTTTAAAAGTATCTTTTAGGAAAAAGAAGTTCGTCCCCTGTTCGGGCACCATTTCAGTTTCTTGTGTTTATATTTTCAAAAGTTTAGATGTATTTTTTAGGAAAAAGAAATTCGGCCCCTGTTCGAGTGCCATTTCAGTTTCTTAGGTTTGTATTTTTAAAAGTTTAGATGTATCTTTTAGGGAAACGAAGTTCGTCCCCTGTTCGGGCGCCATTTCAATTTCTTTTTTTTTCTATTTTCAAAAGTTTAAAAGTATCTTTTAGGAAAAAGAAATTCGGCCCCTGTTCGGGCGCCATTTCAGTCTCTTTTTTTTCTATTTTCAAAAGTTTAAAAGTATCTTTTAGGAAAAAGAAGTTCGTCCCCTGTTCGGGCGCCAATTCAGTTTTTTATGTTTATATTTCCAAAAGTTTTAAAGTATTTTTCAGGGAAAAGAAGTTCGTCTCCTGTTCGGGCGCCACTTCAGTTTGTTTTTTGTTCTATTTTCAAAAGTTTAAAAGTATCTTTTAGGAAAAAGAAGTTCTTCCCCTGTTCGGGCGCCAATTCAGTTTCTTATGTTTATATTTCCAAAAGTTTTAAAGTATTTTTCAGGGAAAAGAAGTTCGTCTCCTGATCGGGCGCCATTTCAATTTCTTTTTTTTCTATTTTCTAAAGTGTAAAAGTATCTTTTAGGGAAATGAAGTTCGTCCCCTGTTCGGGCGCCAATTCAGTTTCTTATGTTTATATTTTCAAAAGTTTAGATGTATCTTTTAGGGAAACGAAGATCGTCCCCTGTTCGGACGCCAATTCAAATTCTTTTTTTTCTATTGTCAAAAGTTTAAAAGTATCTTTTAGGAAAAAGAAATTCGGCCCCTGTTCGGGCGCCATTTCAGTCTCTTTTTTTTCTATTTTCAAAAGTTTAAAAGTATCTTTTAGGAAATAGAAGTTCGTCCCCTGTTCGGGCGCCAATTCAGTTTCTTATGTTTATATTTCCAAAAGTTTTAAAGTATTTTTCAGGGAAAAGAAGTTCGTCCCTTGTTCGGGCACCACTTCAGTTTGTTTTTTGTTCTATTTTCAAAAGTTTAAAAGTATCTTTTAGGAAAAAGAAGTTCGTCTCCTGATCGGGCGCCATTTTAATTTCTTTTTTTTCTATTTTTAAAAGTGTTAAAGTATCTTTTAGGGAAAAGAAGTTCGTCCCCTGTTCGGGCGCCACTTCAGTTTGTTTTTTGTTCTATTTTCAAAAGTTTAAAAGTATCTTTTAGGAAAAAGAAGTTCGTCTCCTGATCGGGCGCCATTTCAATTTCTTTTTTTTCTATTTTTAAAAGTGTAAAAGTATCTTTTAGGGAAAAGAAGTTCGTCCCCTGTTCGGGCGCCAATTCAATTTTTTTTTCTATTTTCAAAAGTTTAAAAGTATCTTTTAGGAAAAAGAAATTCGGCCCCTGTTCGGGTGCCATTTCAGTTTCTTATGTTTTTATTTTCAAAAGTTTAGATGTATCTTTTAGGGAAACGAAGTTCGTCCCCTGTTCGGGCGCCAATTCAATTTTTTTTTCTATTTTCAAAAGTTTAAAAGTATCTTTTAGGAAAAAGAAGTTCGTCCCCTGTTCGGGCGCCAATTCAGTTTCTTATGTTTATATTTCGAAAAGTTTTAAAGTATTTTTCAGGGAAAAGAAGTTCGTCCCCTGTTCGGGCGCCACTTCAGTTTGTTTTTTGTTCTATTTTCAAAAGTTTAAAAGTATCTTTTAGGAAAAAGAAGTTCGTCTCCTGATCGGGCGCCGTTTCAATTTCTTTTTTTTCTATTTTCAAAAGTGTAAGAGTATCTTTTAGGGAAAAGATGTTCATCCCCTGTTTGGGCGCTATTTCAATTTCTTTTTTTTCTGCTTTCAAAAGTTTAAGAGTATCTTTTAGGAAAAAGATGTTCGTCCCCTGTTCGGGCGCCATTTAGAGCATCGTTTAGTTTCCTACGATTTACAATTGAAAATAATGGTAATAAAGTGATGAATTTGTTATGCGGGGGAATTGAGATTGAATGAAAATATTATTAGGGAATTGTTGGCGTTCCGCAAGAGCAGTCGTTGTACGTCGATTGTCAAAGGTAGACGCAAATGGTCGAACAATTGTTGGCCTATTAGCAAACTATTACAATATCGATAGAGGACGATGGGTCGATAGATATATGGACCGTCAGCTGTTGCTCTGATCGGATATCTCTGATAGGTTAGTGCATCTATAGTTATAGAACGATCCTAAATTACGCTCGACGCCTGCTACGCGTGTCTCTCCAAATTGTAAACAATCCTCCTCTCATCAAACTTACGACCTTTGAGTTTGAATTTCAAAGTTCAAGCATCAGAAGAGGCACACAGTTTTGGCAATTTTGAATGCAACGATATTTTTGCCATTCAATAAAAACATCTCGAAAAAATTAAAAATATTTGTAAATTTATTGAAACTTGTTTTGGCATTGTAATTCTATTGAAAATAAAGAATTTAATTTATCGATATGCTGTTTTGTAATTTATCAATTTCAGAGCTTTTTTTTAATTGTAATAAGTCGCTTGGAAGTAAAATGTGTGTGACATAGTTGTACTCTTTTTTCACAACATAAATGGCTGTAAAATCTAGGAATTAAAAAAAAATCCGACCGCGATAAATGTAACCCCGACCTAGGTGAATCCGCAAGCGAAAAAGGGTTAGAGGAAAAGAGAGGAGAGACGAGCCGCCATTCAAAATCGATTTCGCAACACGGCATTACTTCGATGAACGGGCGCTCTGACACGCCACCGTGAAAATATGAATGAAAAACTGCTATATGCGCGATTCTTCGGGAAAACGGGGGAAAAAAAGCACGAAGGAAGGGATCGATCGAACCACGTGACTGGCACATGTTCGACTCTTTTTTATTGGCTCCCAGTATAAACAACTTTCCATTTTTTATGATTTATTATCGTTTTTAAAGTAATAAGCGTCCTGTGTTTGAAAAAAGGAATTGAGATATTTAGAAAAGAAACTACGATTGATATTTTTTTAGATAAAACAAAAATTTTTAGAAATTTGAGAGAAGTTTGTTATGGTAAGTTTGAAAGTTACCAATGGAAATTTCGAGGAAACTTATTGGAAATAAGAAAATGTCCTTTTTCTAAAACTTTTAGGGAAAAAAAGTTTGTCCCCTGTTCGGGCGCCATTTCAGTTTCTTATGTTTCTATTTTCAAAAGTTTAGAAGTATCTTTTAGGAAAAAGAAGTTCGTCCCCTGTTCGGGTGCCATTTCAGTTTCTTATGTTTCTATTTTCAAAAGTTTAGAAGTATCTTTTAAGGAAAAGAAGTTCGGCCCCTGTTCGGGCGCCATTTAGAGCAGCGTTTAATTTCCTACGATTTAAAATTAAAAATAATGGTAATAAAGTGATGAATTTGTTATGCTGGGAAATTTATACACATTTTTTAAAAAACTATTCGGAAATATACTAGAAGATTTCCTTGAAAAATTTCTGGAAAAATCCTTGAAAGCTTCTCTAAAACTTCTCCTCAAACTTTCTAGATGTTTGCTGAAAACTTCCTTTAAAATTTCTTGGATATTTCCCACAGAAATTTTTGGAAAACTTTCCGGAAAATGCGCTGAAAACTTTTCCAAATATTTTCGAAAACACACTGAGGAAACTTTAAAAAAATTACCGCAAAATTTTCTTTCAAACTTCTCGGAAATTATCCGGAATAATTGTTTTTAAATTTCCTGGAAACTTCATTGAAAAATTTTATGAAAACTTCCCGGAAATTTTCCAAAACAATCTCTTGAAAGTTTGTCAGAAATTACTCTTGGAAAATGCTTGACAATTTTTCGGAACTGTTCTAAAAAATTTTCTAAAAGGATGCTAAAAGTTTTCACCTTAAACTTCTCGGGATTTTTGTGGAAATATACCATAGAAACACGGTTAGAAATTTTTTGGAAACTTCTCAAAAATTTACCTTGGAAACTTCCCGAAAACATCTTGGAAAAATGTCGTAATTTCTCATAAATTTCCTGTAGAAAATTCTTAGAATCTTCATGAAAATTTTCCTCATGTTTCGGACAAGTTTCAATAAATGTTTTTAGAAAATTACCAAGAAAAGAATTCCTGGAAGGAGACATTTCACTACATCAGGAAAATTTTCTAGGAATTTCCCATGAGAATTTCCAAAATTACTTTGGAGATTTTACAAAAAAAATACGTTAAATTCCTCCGGAATTTAAAATTTAAATTAATTAAAAAGTAAATATAAATAATTTAATGTAATCAATATTTTAAGGTTTTAAATCCTGTTTTTATAATTTGTTCCTCTTTTGATAATTTTTTTTTTCAAATTTAAAACTATTTTTAAAAAATACGTGCCAAATTAAATTTTTTCAAATAAATGTTGTACGTTTTTTATCTCAAAATGCTTATTTATTTCCTTAAAAGTTTATGCATGTAAGTATAAATTGATTGATATTTAGATTTTTGGAAATTGAGATCTTAAAATGTTTTAAATAATTCTTTATGAATAGAAGTCTGAATCAATCAAAGAGTTTAGAATCGATTAATTCAAGAATTAATTGATTAAAGTTTGAACTAAATTTTAATTTGAATCGACTTGGAATTTCCAAATTTCTATAAATTAAAATTAATAGACTTCATATTTTCAATTAATTTTAAGTTTTATTGATTCCAATTTTTATTTATATCTTTATTTAAGTCAAAATTTAATAGTTGAAAATTTAATTATAAAATTTGGATTGGTTCAAGTTTTTATACAATGCAGAGTTTTTATAATTTAAAGTTTTTATATATTGCTGTTGAATTTTGAAATACCGAATTTAAATATGGATTATTAGAATTTAAAAATATTTAAAGTTAACTATAAATTTATTAAAATTTAAAGTATTAAAAGCTTTAAATGATTCAAGTTTATTATTATAAAAATCTAAATAATTCAAAGTTCCTATACTGATTAAAGTTTGAAAGAATTTAAATTCATATTAATAAAATCAAGTTTAAAATTTGTAATTTGTAAATCTGGAAGATTGCAATACTTTATACTCTCGCCGTTAGGAATTAAAATAAAACTAAATTATAAAAAATCTTAAAGCTTTGGATATATTGCAATTTTGATTGAAATTGAATTGAAATAAGAAATTTTAAGTATAACTCTTATCAACAAAAGTGTGGAATAATTGAAATTCGTAAAAACTATCATTAAAAAAATATATTTTAACTTTTTGTAACATTCTATACAAATTTTTATTTTCAACTTAGGAAGAAAATCTGGTTTATTCTCTGAAATTTCTCTCTATTTATTCATTTGCAACCATTTTTAATAATTAAAAATTAATTTACAAAATGGAATCATGCGCTTTAGCGAACGTATTTTTTGCTAGTAGAAAAATAATTTTAACTTTTCGAACTAATACAAATTTCTTAATTTAGCTTATTACGTGCGTTTCTGAATACACGCAATAAACGTTTATAAAAAAATCCAAATAAAAAACTTGTTCACGTAGGGACGCGAACCCAAAACTCATACCGCTAACATTCCAGAACGCTAACCACGCATCTATTCCACACCTTGATTTTTGCAAATCATTTTATCCCTATTATCAATCAATAACTTATCAAATCCTTGAATTTTCTCAAATAAGGTATTTAAATAAATAAAATACTAATAATTTAAAGGGATAATAATAGTAATAATAGTAATAATAATAATATATTTAATGAAATAATAATAATTAATTTAATCTTAATAAGTTCATAGTTTATTTTTTAAATTTAAAGTACTAGCCGATAAAACATGTAATTCTCGTGCACTTTAACACGCGTATTTTTAGGTTCGTAGAAAAATAATTTTAACTTGCCAAACTACCACAAAATTCGTAATTTGTAATATTATAAAAACTATCTCGTTTCTGAATATGCCTAATAAACGTTTATAAAAATATCTAAATAAAAAACTTGTCCCCGCCGGGACGCGAACCCGCAATTCAAATTGCTACCAAACCAGAACGCTAACAACGCATCCACTCTACACCTTGATCTTTTCTACTCTTTTTATCCCTAATACTAATTATTTTCCAAAAAGTAAATACAAATTATTTAGGAAATAGTAAATACTAATTATTCCCTAAATAGAAAATATTAATTACTTTCTAGATAGTAAATTTGATATTACCAAATGGTAAACACTAATGATTTTCCAAATCGTAAATACTAATTGTTTCTCCAATAGTAAATACAAATTATTTCCCAAATAGTAAATACTAAATAATTCCCAAATAGTAAATACTAATTATTTACCTAATAGTAAGTACTAATTATTTCCTAAATTGAACGTACCAATTATTTTCTAGACTGTTATTTCTAATTACCTGAATGGTAAATACTAATAACTTCCGAAATAGTAATTAAATTTAACACGCGTATTTTTAGGTTCGTAGAAAAATAATTTTAACTTGCCAAACTACCACAAAATTCGTAATTTGTCATATTATAAAAACTATCTCGTTTCTGAATATGCCTAATAAACGTTTATAAAAATATCTAAATAAAAAACTTGTCCCCGCCGGGACGCGAACCCGCAATTCAAATTGCTACCAAACCAGAACGCTAACCACGCATCCACTCTACACCTTGATCTTTTCTACTCTTTTTATCCCTAATACTAATTATTTTCCAAAAAGTAAATACAAATTATTTAGAAACTAGTAAATACTAATTATTCCCTAAATAGAAAATATTAATTACTTTCTAGATAGTAAATTTGATATTACCAAATGGTAAACACTAATGATTTTCCAAATCGTAAATACTAATTGTTTCTCCAATAGTAAATACTAATTATTTCCCAAATAGTAAATACTAAATAATTCCCAAATAGTAAATACTAATTATTTTCCTAATAGTAAGTACTAATTATTTCCTAAATTGAACGTATCAATTATTTTCTAGACTGTTATTTCTAATTACCTGAATGGTAAATACTAATAACTTCCGAAATAGTAATTAAATTTAACACGCGTATTTTTAGGTTCGTAGAAAAATAATTTTAACTTGCCAAACTACCACAAAATTCGTAATTTGTCATATTATAAAAACTATCTCGTTTCTGAATATGCCTAATAAACGTTTATAAAAATATCTAAATAAAAAACTTGTCCCCGCCGGGACGCGAACCCGCAATTCAAATTGCTACCAAACCAGAACGCTAACCACGCATCCACTCTACACCTTGATCTTTTCTACTCTTTTTATCCCTAATACTAATTATTTTCCAAAAAGTAAATACAAATTATTTAGGAACTAGTAAATACTAATTTTTCCCTAAATAGAAAATATTAATTACTTTCTAGATAGTAAATTTGATATTACCAAATGGTAAACACTAATGATTTTCCAAATCGTAAATACTAATTGTTTCTCCAATAGTAAATACTAATTATTTCCCAAATAGTAAATACTAAATAATTCCCAAATAGTAAATACTAATTATTTTCCTAATAGTAAGTACTAATTATTTCCTAAATTGAACGTACCAATTATTTTCTAGACTGTTATTTCTAATTACCTGAATGGTAAATACTAATAACTTCCGAAATAGTAATTAAATTTAACACGCGTATTTTTAGGTTCGTAGAAAAATAATTTTAACTTGCCAAACTACCACAAAATTCGTAATTTGTCATATTATAAAAACTATCTCGTTTCTGAATATGCCTAATAAACGTTTATAAAAATATCTAAATAAAAAACTTGTCCCCGCCGGGACGCGAACCCGCAATTCAGATTGCTACCAAACCAGAACGCTAACCACGCATCCACTCTACACCTTGATCTTTTCTACTCTTTTTATCCCTAATACTAATTATTTTCCAAAAAGTAAATACAAATTATTTAGGAACTAGTAAATACTAATTTTTCCCTAAATAGAAAATATTAATTACTTTCTAGATAGTAAATTTGATATTACCAAATGGTAAACACTAATGATTTTCCAAATCGTAAATACTAATTGTTTCTCCAATAGTAAATACTAATTATTTCCCAAATAGTAAATACTAAATAATTCCCAAATAGTAAATACTAATTATTTTCCTAATAGTAAGTACTAATTATTTCCTAAATTGAACGTACCAATTATTTTCTAGACTGTTATTTCTAATTACCTGAATGGTAAATACTAATAACTTCCGAAATAGTAATTAAATTTAACACGCGTATTTTTAGGTTCGTAGAAAAATAATTTTAACTTGCCAAACTACCACAAAATTCGTAATTTGTCATATTATAAAAACTATCTCGTTTCTGAATATGCCTAATAAACGTTTATAAAAATATCTAAATAAAAAACTTGTCCCCGCCGGGACGCGAACCCGCAATTCAAATTGCTACCAAACCAGAACGCTAACCACGCATCCACTCTACACCTTGATCTTTTCTACTCTTTTTATCCCTAATACTAATTATTTTCCAAAAAGTAAATACAAATTATTTAGGAAATAGTAAATACTAATTATTCCCTAAATAGAAAATATTAATTACTTTCTAGATAGTAAATTTGATATTACCAAATGGTAAACACTAATGATTTTCCAAATCGTAAATACTAATTGTTTCTCCAATAGTAAATACAAATTATTTCCCAAATAGTAAATACTAAATAATTCCCAAATAGTAAATACTAATTATTTTCCTAATAGTAAGTACTAATTATTTCCTAAATTGAACGTACCAATTATTTTCTAGACTGTTATTTCTAATTACCTGAATGGTAAATACTAATAACTTCCGAAATAGTAATTAAATTTAACACGCGTATTTTTAGGTTCGTAGAAAAATAATTTTAACTTGCCAAACTACCACAAAATTCGTAATTTGTCATATTATAAAAACTATCTCGTTTCTGAATATGCCTAATAATCGTTTATAAAAATATCTAAATAAAAAACTTGTCCCCGCCGGGACGCGAACCCGCAATTCAAATTGCTACCAAACCAGAACGCTAACCACGCATCCACTCTACACCTTGATCTTTTCTACTCTTTTTATCCCTAATATCAATAAATAACCTATCAAATCCTTATATTTTCTGAGTATTTAAACAAACAAAATACCAATAATTTAATCCGATAATAATTAATTTAATTTAAATAAGTGCATTTTCACATTTAAACTACCAGCCAATGAAATAATGAAAACTATTTTTTTTTTCTTTCAGATTAACAATATCAAAATCCACAATTTTCCCAAATTGACTAATCAATCTTTGATACAGAAGTGATCGCGGCAAATATGGATTTTACTTTGTTTCTGTGATTAAATTACAAGTTTATAATGAACAGGCGATGATTTGCATCACTCAAAGTTCCGGTAATGGGTGATTAGCATCATCCCTGGTTGGATGCGGGTTGAAATTTAAAGGAAAATTTTAGCATACTATATAGTTATAATTAATTTTCCGGGCGAGAGAATAACAATTTGGACATATAGGCAGAAACTATAGACGAGGTGACTGCACACCTACAGGATATAATAATGTAGAAAGGTCTGGATGGGGTGGGCGGGTGGGATAGTTGCCCAGCGGAGCACCGGATCACCACGAACCTTTGTACCGGGGGCTACTATTGGAGGGGGTGGTTTTTGGCTGGTGGGCCACAAAGGCGGGTGGATAGCTTGCAGGGGTGGACCTAAGCGAGGATAAAGGAGAAGGAGAAGGCAAGCGGCCGAGAGGAGGAACGAACGACGATCAATAAGGAGCAAAGCTGGTGGGGGTCTTATGCCAGGACCTCAAGCCAACCCCTTGCCTCGACTGCTTAGGGCGAGGGGCCACGAAAGAAAGAACTCAGAAAATATCCTGAAAGGGTCCATTGAGTTGGTGTGCGTCCTACATACGTGAGAGCCTTCTACTCGGGCTTTTGTGTGGGACATTCTCCACGTTCCGCTGCCGTGCACATCCACTTAGAAACCCGGAGCTCTGAAAAACACCCCCCAAGAGAGAAAAGCTAATATCACACGAAAGGTCACGCAATCTACAACTTCTTTCATCTGTTGACCTCAAGTTATTAAACATTTTAGTCAAGAAACTTTTTTTGTAAATAGGTGAAAGAGGGTAACAGTGGACCACGTGAAAAAGTGGATAAATTTGATGTAAAGTCGTGTAAATAGATTTTAATTAGGTTTGGGTATTTTGGGGTAAAGGAGATATAAGTGGACCAGGTGGAAAATTGTCGTATTGAGTGGGAAATTTTGATTTTTGGAAAATTGGCATTGTATTTTATGTTTATATTATACGGTTGGAAAAATCGTCAAGTGCAGAGTTTCAAGCAAATAGGATTTTTTTTTAATATTCTCGGTCGCCATATTGGATCTGCCATTTTTAATTTGTAGATGTGGCATCATAGTTAGTGAATACAAAAAATAGAATAGTAACTTTCAAGCGAATTTGATTGATTTGGATTTTATCTCCTGGATTAGAACCGTTAGAGTTGATTCGTTATACAATATCTGCCACTATGGATCCGACATTTTAGGTTTGAAAAATCGAACAACGTGTTTGTATTCAGCGACATCAAAAACCACCAAGTAGCACAATTTCGATTAATTTTCAAGTTCTTTATATGATGTACTAGATCCGACATTTTGAATTTTAACAATTGAACAATTGTTACTAAAAATCTATGTTTGTTGAAAATTTATAAATACTATTCTCCTTTTCGTAAATAGTAATTATTTGCGAAATAGTTCACAATAATTTCCAGATAGTAAATACTTATTTCTAAATAGTAAATATGTACATAGTATTTATTTTCCGAAAAATGAGTCTTTTTTTCAAATAATGAAAATACTTCTTCCGATTTCTAAATACTTTTCTCTAGAGAGTAAAGTAGTTATATTCTAAAAAAGAAATATTAGTTATTTTTTAAACTGTAAATATTAATTGTTTGTCCAATAATAGTACATATTACTTTTTCTCAAATTACTAAATAATTATTATTTCTCAAATAGTAAATACTAATTAATTATTAAATAGTGAATATTAATTACATCGCGAATGGTAAATACTAATAATTTTCCAAATAGTAAATAATAATAATTGCCCAAATAGTAAATACAAATTATTTAGTAAATAGTAAATACTAATTATTTCCCGAATAGTAATTACTAATAATTTTCCAAACAGTAAATACTAATTGTTTTTCCAACAGTAAATATTCATTACTTATCAAATAGTAAATGCTAATTATTTCCCAAAAAATAAATACAGATTATTTAGCAAATAGTAAATACTAACTGCTTCCTAAATAAAAATACTAATTACTTTCGGGATAGTAAATTCCAATTTCCCGACTGGTAAATACTAATTATTTCCCAAATAGTAATTACTAAATAATTCCCAAATAATAAATACTAATTATTCCCCAAAAAGTAAATACTAATTATTTCCTAAATTGAACATGCTAATTATTTTCTAGATAGTTAATCTAATTTCCCGAATGGTAAATACTAATAATTTTTTAAATAGTAAATACTAATTATTTTCCAAATAGTAAATGCTAATTATCTCCTAAATCGAAAATACTTATTATTTCCTAAATAGTAAATACTAATTAATTCCTAAATAGTAAATACTAATCATTTCCTAAGTAGTGAATACTAATTATTTTCTAAACAGAAAATACAAATTATTTTTTATATTATAGTAAATTCTGATTTCTCGAAAGGTAAATACCAATAATTTTCTGAATCGTAAGTACTAATTATTGCCCAAATGGTAAATATAAATTATTTAGTAAATAGAAAATAGTAAATACTAATTATTTCCCTAATGGTCAATACTAATAATTCTCCGAATAGTAAATACTAATTATTATTTCAACAGTAAATAATAACTTTTTATCAAATAGTAAATAGTAATTATTTCCTAAACAGTAAATACAAATTATTTAGCAAATTGAAAATACTAATTATTTTCCAAAAAGTAAATACAAATTATTTAGGAAATAGTAAATACTAATTATTCCCTAAATAGAAAACATTAATTACTTTCTAGATAGTAAATTTGATATTACCAAATGGTAAACACTAATGATTTTCCAAATCGTAAATACTAATTGTTTCTCCAATAGTAAATACTAATTATTTCCCAAATAGTAAATACTAAATAATTCCCAAATAGTAAATACTAATTATTTTCCTAATAGTAAGTACTAATTATTTCCTAAATTGAACGTACCAATTATTTTCTAGACTGTTATTTCTAATTACCTGAATGGTAAATACTAATAACTTCCAAAATAGTAATTAATTAATTATTTCCCAAATAGTAAATGATAATTATTTCCTAAATCGAAAATACTAATATTTTTTCCAATAATAAATATTAATTATTTATCAAATAGTAGATACTTATTATTTACCAAACAGTAAATACTAATTATTTCCTAAATAGTAAATACTAATTATTTTCTAAATAGTAAATACTAATTATTTTTTATATTATAGTAAATTCTAATTTCCCGAAAGGTAAATACTAATAATTTTCTTAATCGTAAATACTAATTATTGCCCAGATGGTAAATATAAATTATTTAGTAAATAGTAAATAGTAAACACTAATTATTTCCTTAATGATAAATACTAATAATTCTCCGAATAGTAAATACTAATTATTATTTCAACAGTAAATAATAATTATTTATCAAATAGTAAATAGTAATTATTTCCTAAAAAGTAAATACAAATTATTTAGCAAATAGTAAATACTAATTATTACTAATTATTTTTTCCTAAAAAGTAAATACAAATTATTTAGCAAATAGTAAATACTAATTATTTCCTTAATAGAAAATACTAATTACTTTCTAGATAGTAAATTTATATTTTCTGAATAGTAAGGACTAGTGATTTTCCCAATCGTAAATACTAATTGTTGTTCCAATAGTAAATACTAATTGTTGTTCCAATAGTAAATACTAATTATCTCCAGAATAGTAAATACTTATTATTTCCTAAATAGAAAATACTCTTAGTTTTTACAATAATAAATATTAATAATTTATCAAAAAGTTGACGCTGATTATTTACCAAACAGTAAATATTAATTATTTCCTACATAGTAAATACTAATTAATTTCTAAATAGAAAATACTATTTATTTTCTCTGTTGTAAATTCTAATTTCCCGAATGGTAAATACTAATAATTTTTAATTAGTATATCCTAATTATTTCCCAAAGAGTAAATACTATTTCTTTCCTAAATAGAAAATGCTAATTATTTTCTAGATAGTAAATACTAATTTCCCGGATCATAAATACTAATAATTATCCAAAACGTAAATACTAATTGTTTTTTAAATAATAAATACTAATTATTTATTAAATTGTAAATATTAATTATTCCCTAAATAGTAAATACGAATTATTTGCGAAATAGTAAATGATTATTATTTCTCGAATGGTAAATACTAGTAATTTTCCAAATCGTAAATACTAATTATTTTCCGAATGGTAAATACTAATTGTTTTTCCAATAGTAAATATTAATTATTTATTAAGTAGTATATAGTAGTTATAATATAAAACTTACTCTAGTTACGAAAAATTAATATACAGAAAAAAAATGTCTTACAATGCGATGGAACAAAAGTAATTATAGCTTTTTTCCGTCTAGTATTTGTTTGCAATTTAATGCCACAATATTAAGAATAATTTCTATAACGAATAGAATTTTTTTTTATTAAGTTTAAAAGCAACTTATGTAAATATATTTTTATTATTTAAAACCGATTTTGTATTCATTGAACTTTAGTATCTAAGACGCAATAACACCTGTGTTTACACTGAATAAGTTAAAATTTAAAACTAATTAGAATGTGCGTATATTTGCGAAAATATTTCACGACTGTGGGTCACACATACATTTTAAGCATCTAAAATTAGTAGGTATATAAACAGAGATTTTATTCAATGAAAAATCAGAGTCCAACAATTCTTCACAAACTTCGAATAAATCTAGTGAAATATTCACTTTGATAGTAAGTAATTATTTATTTTTCACTCATTTTATATTTTTTTCTTTTTACTTTTAATAATCTATTTTCAAATAACAATTTCTAGCGTGAATAATGCGACACCAGCGTTTATTAAATAATATTATTTATTTAGTACTAAATATCAAAATTTAACGAAAAATTGAAATAATTTTTTATTTTAATATTTACAAAGGAATATAATTAGTAATTTGTATCTGTAATCATATTGATGTATTTGTATTTAATAAAGTTTCTATTTTATTGCAGGATAATTTCAAGTAGAATGTCAAAATTTGTTCTTCTGTGTGTTGTTTTCTGCTTGTCAGTGACAATTATTTCTAGTCATCTGATTCAGCGACGACAAAGTCCTGTTACCGACAATCCTAGACAAGCTTATCCTAATTCTCCTGTAAGTAATTCTTGTTTATACTATTAACAATTTATTGGAACTTTTCGAAAAAAAATTTCGAATACAATTTCTTGTAATGAAATTAATAACTCTCTAAATCTGAATTAGTGGTTTTCTACTAATGAATTAGTAAAGAGAACTATTAATAGTTGATAAAAAGTTACTATTAAATCGTAAGAATTTTACTAATTTCTTAGTAGAAAAATACTAATTCAAATAGTAAAAAACTACTAATGAAAAATAGTCGAAAACTACTATTTCAAATAGTAGAAAAATACTAATTCAAATAGTGAAACTTTAATGTTTCAATTAGTAGTTTCCTACTAAAAATTAGTTAAATTATTACTATTAAATAACAGGTCACTTTTCGCTAATTCATTAGTAGAAAACAAATTATTCAGATCCACATAGAAGATATTTGAAATGTTATAAGTTTTCTAATTTTTAAGCGTTGAAATTTAAAACTAAAAACTTTTCTTTATTATTTAAATAGGAAATTAGTAAGGTATTTGTAAAGTTATAGTTTTTCTAATTTTCTAACGTTACTATTTTAAAATAAAGAATTTTTTTTATTTTTTATTCAAGCATTATTACCCTACTTTATTCCCTTATTTTAAAATTTTCAAGTTTTAAATAAATATGACTGAATCTAAAAACTCCTTTAAAAAAACAATTATATGTTTTTTAGAGATATTTTTTTCTGTATTTTGCTCTCAATTTAATTCCTTAATTAAAAAATAAATTATCTCCTAGGTGCCTAAGACATATTCTAGTTAGTTTTACCAGAATTTGGTTAGTCTGATTACTATTTCGAATAACAACAATTCTGGTTAGCTTTGGTTTTGATTAATCTGATTAATTTTTTTTTAGTGTAAAACTGATGCTGACTGTTACAATGCCTCACTTAAAATGAAATGTATTAAACATTTAAGAAGATGTCAACCTTCAATACAGGACGAGATTGCTTACCAATACAATAAAATGTTTGGACGTTATGAAGAGAATCTAACAGAAACAGATGATTAAACTAAACTGGTAGAAAAACATCGGAGTTAATCGCTCTATCTATTTGTTTTATTAATACAATTTAATAAAAACATTATAATAATTTACCTGTAAAATTAATGAAAATTTGCTGAAATTCGACATGAAGCAAAACATTTCAAGTTTTGTTAAAGACATCTAATAATAAAATATAAAATAATGAAATAAAAAACCTAGAATGAACAATTGGTGATTTAATTTGAAACGATTTCAATTGAAACCCTAAAAATGTAAATTTATTCCAAATTTTATTGAATTGATTCGATGACGTTTCAACTTGCAGGATTTAAAATAATTATGTTTTATTCAATTTTAAATTCAATTAATTTTTCTACTTCATTTAATTCAATTACAGTTGATTTAATTTTATTACAATATCAATTAGATTCATTTATAAAATGGTTTATTTTATTACAAAGAAATACAAATAAATTGGTTTAAATTTACATAATCAGTACATTTTTTTTAACAATATTATTTCTTTCATCGTTCAATGTTTAGACTTTCATTGACGTAAATATGATTGTAATACTTTTCTAAACGATAAATATCTATTTTTCAAATATTATTTTGAATATATAATTTTAAAATACATGCTAAATACGATTTTTCCAAATCAATATTACTTCTCTTCCAGTTAGAATAATACTTATTTCCCAAACAAAAAGAACCTAAAAATATCTGAATCATTTTCTATATAGGAACCATTTTTCGCAAGTATGCAAATTTTGTTGGCGTGGCTTTAATTACTCGCGTTCCCATTTTCCTTCTGATTTAGTCGATTAAAATTCATCTATACAGAGTGGAGTTGTATGCAGATAGGCGAAATTTTAATCCTCTCCTAATATCCAAACCTCTTGGTTCTAATTAGTGGGTGTGAATCCGGCAAATCACGAGGGAGAATTTGCAGTACGTGACTGGCTCAAATAGAGGTAATTAGCGAGGGCGCAAGTGAAGAGGTTTCAAGAATTAAGTACTCAAGGTGAATCCGAACTCAAAGTTAATGATAGAACGTCCAAGGCTGCGTACTGCCGGTAGGACGCACTTTCACACAGTAAACGTCCTTCCGGAAGGAAAATTCATTTTTCTGAAAAAATATTTTAATTTCATATAATCATCATCATCATCATCACCATCATCATTATCATCATAATTCATCATCTTTATCATCAAAGGAATTGAGTTTATTATGACTTTTGTAAATATTGTTATAACTAACGTAATGGCGGCCGGTGGTAAATGGCTCAGGCGCGAGTCCCTCGGAAATCGCTTTATAAAATCAATATGGAAGCAGATAAGTATTAAAAAGAATATATGGTTTTTTAGGTAATGAAACAAGCTTTCAGATGACGTAAATATCGATTTTTTAAATTTATGTACAAGTGCTAGGTAGTCTTTTTAAAAAAACGAAAACGTCCTGCCGGCAGTACCGCGTGTCGTCTTTTTGTGACTAAAAATTATGTGAATTTTTGGAAAATTTAATTTCTTTTAGCTACCAAGCTTCGGGATTTGAATTTACAAGTTCCATGTTTACATGCGCTGAAAGCTTGATTCTTTACCTTTCCAACCATATATACTACTTTTTGTTTATCTGAATCCATGTTAATTTTATAACGCGATTTCGTACGTACTCGCGGAAGGCTTTTTTGTCCTGCCGGAAGGACGTTGGACGTTCTATCATTAAGAGTCGTCGCTCGCGCGTCAAAATTTATTTTTCCAGGTACAGATTCAGTACCCATAAACTGTTATATCAATAAAAGAAAAGTCCAGTTATTATTGGCGAAAAATTGCAGGAAATACAATACTGAAATATTGGGAACATTGCAGAAACATTATATTGAAATATTAGGAAGATTATAGAGAAATATTACACAGAAATATATTACAAATGTAGAAGAAATTATTGGGAACGTTGCAAAAAACATTGCACTGAAATATTGGAAACATTGTAGAAACATTGCAGAAACATTGCAGGAAATTATAAGTATTGCAAAAATATCACAGAAAAATATTAGCGAAATTGCAGAAACATTAAGAACATTGGAAGAATGGCAAAATTGCAGAAACATTATTGGGAAGATATTGGGAAGATTGCAAAAATATTACGCTTTAATATTTGCAACATTGCAGAAACATTAAATAAAAAATGTTAGAAACATTGCAGAATCATTAGAAACATTGCAATATTGGAAAAGTTGCAGAAACATTACCAAAAAATATTGTCAACATTTCAAAAACATTACACTAAAATATTAAAAACATTGCAGAAACCTTGGACACATTGCAATATTGTAAAAATTGCAGAGACATTAAGAGCATTGGATTATTGGCAAAGTTGAAGAAACATTATCCAGAAATATTACAACATAATAGAAACATTACACTAAAATATTGGGAAGATTGCAGAAATATTACACTCTAATATTTGCAACGTTGCAGAAACATTACACAAAAATATAAGTGACATTGTTGAAATATTGCTAAAAAATATTAGTAACACTGCAGCATCATCAGAAACATTGCAATATTGCAAAAGTTGAAAAAACATTACCCAGAAATGTTGTCAACATTCCAAAATCATATTAGGAACATTACAATATTGGAAATGTTGCAGAAACATTACCAAGAAATATTGGCAACATTGCAGAAATATTGGACTTAAGTATTAAAAGCATTGCAAAAACATTGCAATATTTAAAACATTGCAGAAACATTGGGAACAGTAAAATATTGGCAAAGTTGCACAAAAATTATGCAGAAATGTTGGGAAGATTGCCAGAATATTACACTCTAATATTTGTAATTTTGCAGGAACATTGAACAGAAAATATTAGCAACATTGCATAAACATTGAAAAATTGGAAACATTGCAGAAACATTGGGAAAATTAGAATATTAACTAAGTTGTAGAAACATTTCCTAGAAATATTGCAATATAATAGAAACATTACAGTGAAATATTGGGAAGATTGCAAAAATATTACACTTCAATATTTGCAACATTGCAGAAACATTAAATGAAAAATGTTGGGACATTGCTGTAATATTACACAAAAATATTAGCAACATTGCAGAATCATTAGGAACATTGCAATATTGGAAAAGTTGCAGAAACATTACCAAAAAATATTGTCAACATTGCAGAAACATTGAAAAAATATTAGAAATATTGGAATGTTGGCAATGTTGCAGAGAAATTGGTCAGAAATATTGCAACATAATTAAAAAATTACACTGAAATATTGGGAAGATTGCAAAAAATATTACACTCCAATATTACACTCCAATATTACCAACATGACAGAATCATCAGGAACATTGCAATATTCCAAAAGTTGAAGAAAAATTACCCAAAAATATTGTCAACACTGCAGAAACATTAGAATAAAATATGAAGAATATTGGAAACATTGCAATATTGTAAAAATTGCAGAAAATTTGGGATGCTTGTAATATTGTCAAAGTTGTAGAAACATTACCCAGAAATATTGCAACATAATAGAAACATTACACTAAAATATTGGTCACATTGTAGAAACATTATATCTAAATATTGGCAACACTGCAGGAACATTACAGTGAAATATTATAAACATTGCAAGATATATTACATTAAAAATAATATAAAAATTGCAGAAACATTAAACAGAAATATCGGGAATATTGCAGAAACATTATATACGGAAATATTTGCCACATTGCAGATACATCAATCTGCAATATTGGCAACATTGCAGAAACCTTTTGACAGCAGTATTCTCAATATTTCACCTGCAACTTGGTCACCTGGAAAATCCCGTTTTTTCTAGCTTATTTATTCTCAAATTGAATGCGGTGTAAAAAATTTCAAAATCTACATTTTTTTAGTAACAGATTACGGAAATACTTTCTCTATGAGGAAGCAATATAAATCTTTTTTTTTTCTTCATAACAACTGGCCGGGAATTCAACACGGAAAAATAAACTGACGTGAGGGGGACTCTTAACTTTGAGTCTGAATTTATCTTGAGTGTCGGGAAAATTTAAAGAGATGGAAAATACGATCGACTGGAGACTAAAAGAGTGCGGAGAATAATGAAAACTCAGAGGAGTTGTGAGCGCTGTTGGTATAAAGAGTGTCAGTGAGTTTAACGCCGAAACGTTGTAAACGAGGTGTCGGTGAAGTGGCGGAAGCGTCTAATCCAATGGACGGACATTGTTGTCAGACATATTGGGGTTTGTTCTTGAGGTGTCGAGGGTTGGGAGTGAGTGGGTGGTTAGCTTTATTGATCTGTAAGACTGCCGACCTATGCACTCTCTCTCTCTCTCTCTCTCTCTCTCTCTCTCTCTCTCTCTCTCTCTCTCTTTCTCTCTCTCCTTCTCTCTCTTTCTCCCTTCAACCCTCATTTCTCATCTTTCCTTATCTAATTTCTTCTCTTCATCCCCTCTTTATAAATCTATATTTCATGTGTCTTTTGTTCTTCCTATAGATTCTTTCCCCTTAATTTCATTCTTTCTTGGTTACCTCTTAATTTCCCTTTTTAATTTTATTTTTTCTTATTCCCCTCTTTCATATTTTTTTCCTTAATTTCATTCTTTACCTCTTAATTACACTTTATAATTTTATTTTTTCTTATTCATTAAAGAACTTTAATTTATTTCTCTCTTTCACAGTTTTTATATTTTTTTTAACAAACTTTTTCTTTTCTCTTTTTTCTCTTTTTTTTCTGTGTCCTCATTTTTTCTATTTTATCCTCTTTTTTTTATTTGCTGTTTTATTTTTTATTATTTATCAACTTTTCTTTCTAATCCCTGGTTTTTAATTATAATATTTCTTTTTACATTCTTTCTTATCCAAATTATCTTCTTTCTTTCTTTCTTCTTTTTTAGTTTATCATCTTTCAGTCTTCCCTTTTTCCTCCCTTCTTCCCGATTTTTAACCCATTTCATTTTACTATTATACTATTTATTTTTTCCTTTCATCACTTTATTTTGTCTTTTTCAGTCCCCTCTTTTTTCTTCCTTCTCTCTTCTTTCCTTTTTCTTTATTCTTACTTCTCTCTTTTAACCCTTATTTCTAATTTTTTCTTATCTTTTTTTTTATCTTCACCCCCTCTTTATAGGTCTTTATTTAATGTGTCTTTTATTCTTTCTACAGATTTTTTCCCTTAATTTAATTTTTTCTTAGTTACCTCTTAATTTCACTTTTATTTTTATTTTTTCTTATACCTGTCTTTTATATTTTCCCTTGGTTTCATTATTTACCTCATAATTATTTATTTATTTATTCACCAAAAGTTATTTATAATTACATTTTTTTAACGAACTTTTTCTTTTCTCTTTTTTTCGTTCTTTTTTCTCTGTCCCCATTTTTTGTTTTCCCCTCTTTTTCCTGTTTTGTGTTTTCTTATTTATCAACTTTTCTTTCTAATCCATGATTTTTAATTTTAATATTTCTTTTTACTCTCTTTCTTATCCAAATTACCTTTTTTCATTCTTCTTTTTAGTTTATCATCTTTCAGTCTCCTTTTTTTCCTTCCTTCTTTCCGATTTTTAACCCATTTTATTTTACTATTATACTCTTTATTTCTTCCTTTCATCTCTTTATTTTGTCTTTTTTTAGACTTCTTTTTTTTCTCTTCTCTCGTTTCCAATTTTTAAATCATTTTATCTACTCTTTTCCTATTCTCTTTTTCTATTCTTTTTCTATTTTTTTAAATCTATTTTTCTTTTTAATTCTTACTTTTTTTAACCCTATAACTTCCCTCTTAAAAATGTGTTTTTTCTCATCTTCATTTTCTTTCCGTGTGTTCTTTCTTCTTATTCCCATAAGATCTTCTTTCCAGTCGTCTCCATTTTTACTTTTTCTCTCTTTTTTTCTAGTCTCTTCTTTATATTTCCTTCTTTTTCTTTTCCTCATTTCTTCTTTTTTTATCTCATTTTCCCCCTTTTTTCCCATATTCCTTTTTTTACTCTGTATTTTTATTCATACTACACTTCCTTGTAATCTTTTTTTCTATTATTACATTCCTTTTTTATCTTCTCTTTTCCTATCTTTATCTCCCTAACTTTAACTCTTCTTTCTTATTCCCGTAAGAACTTCTTTATACTCTTTTTTCTTTTTTCTCTATATTTTGTATCTATTTCTAGTCTCTTCTATTTATTTCTACCTTTTTTCCTCTTACCATTTTTTTGTTGTTGTTTTTGTCTCCTCTTTTTTCCCTCTTTTCCCTCTTTTCCCTCTTTTTTCTCATCTTTTTTTTCTCCCCTCCTTTCTTATTCTTACAATTCTCTATAATCCTATTTTTTTATTCTTCTTTTTATCCATTTCTATTTTATTTTATCTGTATCTGTTATTCTTCTCTCAGTCGCGGATCCAGACAAGGTTTTTTGAATTTTCTCCATTTGTTATTATTTTCTTTCTTAATGTCACCTCCCTTCATTTTACTCTTCCTTCTTATTCCCATGAGATCTTCTTTCTACTCTTCTTCCATTATTCTCATTACTCACTCTTTTTCCAATCTCTTCTTTTTATTTATTTTTTTCCCCTTTATTTACCCTCTTCTCCACATCTCTTTTTTTTCTCCTTCCCTTCTCTATTCGTAATATTTCCCCTTGCGGTCTCCATTTTTTTTCTTAATATTTTCCCTTTTAGTCTTAATCATTACTTCTACCTCCCATTCTTATAATTATTCTTGTTTTTTATCTTCCTTTCTTTTCATTATACTCTTCCTTCTCATTCCAATAAAATTTTTTTCCATTTTCTTTACTCTCTTTTTCTTCTTTTTTTCTCTCCATCCCTTACCTTTAATATTTCTTTTTCCCTCTTGTCTTCACCTTTTTTTAATTTTTTCCTTTTTTGATCTTTTGTCTTTATCCTTCTATCTTTTTCAGCTTATTCTTTTCTTCTTCTCTCCTTCCCTTATTTTCAATTCTTCTTTTTCCTCCCTTTTTGGAGATTTTACTTTTTCCTTCTTTTCTTCTTAGCTTTTTCTTCAATTTTCTTCATTTTTAATTATTTTCGCTCCTCGCCTTAATTTCAATTCTTGTTTTCTTCTCCCCTTTTCGATTTTTTCTTCTTTTCTCTTTACCTTTTTGCCTTTTTCTTCAATTTTTTTCATTTTATATTTTATTCTCTTCTTCCCTTAATTTGAATTTCTCTTTTCTTCTCCCTTTTTCAATTTTTTTTATCTTTTTTCTTAATCTTTTTGTCTTTTAATTCAATTTTCTTTCTTTTCCTTACTTTTAATCACTCTTTTCTCCTCTTTTTTCTCCCTTTCTCGATTTTTTCCTCTTTCCAACTTCTCTCTTAATATTTCTGTCTTTCTTCTCCATGTTTTTTCTTTTTCTTTCTTTTCCTCCCTTTTTCTTTCTTTTTCAGCATTGCTATCAGTTTTTCCCACTCTTTCTTCCTTTTTCCTCTCTTTTCCTACTTTTATCTCAAATATTCCCTTCGTTTTTCCTCTTTTTTCTCCCTTTTTTCTTCCAAGCATCTCTTTCGTCTGTCGCGCCGAATCACCTCTCTCTCTCGCACACTGTTTTCTTCTCCTTCCTCCACCTCCTTCTCTCTGCTCAGCCAACCTCCTCCTCGTCTATCCTCCTCTCCACCTCCACCTCTTTCTGGACCTTGTATCCTCACCTCCCACCAACCTGCGGGTTCCATCTACTCTCCGGCCACCCTTAACGCTGGCTTAGCAAGGGACAAAACCCTGACCGTCTCCCATATCCAGAACTAGCTAACCAACACACAAGTCGCTTAAATCCACGCTCAACCGAGTCTCATTGTGTTTGTGTAACACGGAAGACCACCGGCGACAATGACTTCGTCATAACTTCCGACGTTCTTCACACTTCATTGACAACAATTTATGAATCATTTATTCCAGATTTTTCCACCAGCAAAATTTCTCTCGTGCTCGTCCCTTTCCGGATTTAATCCCGAACTAAAAAGATTCACATTTTTTTATCAACTCAGAATCTATACACTAAACCATAAAAACTATTTTTTAAATAATTTTCAACCCTCATATTCAGTCTTCACTTGCTCTTCAAGCCATTATTGTTAAAAATTTACATTCGGGTAAATTTCACCCAGTACGTACTGAACGTTACACTTTTATAGTTCATTACCCTAAATTGTTTTTTAAGTCTCTCTAAATGGCGTTTAAGTAGATCATTTTTAAAGATATTTCTTCCAATATCCTTTTTTTCACTTTCTCCAAATTGCCAAATCACGAAAATAATTTTTAATACCGTGGATAATTTACAATAAAAGCAGTGAATAATTAACAAAGCAGATAGTTAGGTTGGAAGGGTAGTATGTGAATTTTCGGAGAATTTTCGCCGTAGCTCGACTCCCTCATCCCCCATTCGTTCTCCGTCTCGCTTACTCTCGGCTCTCTTCCTCGCGCGCATTTTTCTTATGTCCCCCTTTCCTCGCTCGTTTCTCAGCCTTTTGGCAAACCTCCCACCTCTCAGTGGCTCGAATCGACTCGACTCCCAACACCCTCGCTCTATCTCAGCTTTGTGAATTTCGCCCCATCGTACCAACACTTTCAAATACACCCTTGGATAGAGGCATGTGGACGGAAGTACGTCGTACGTGGCCCTCGGACACTAGTGTTGGCAGACACATTAACGCACACCGACTCACGCTTTTGAGATTAAACTCCAACCATATATACGAAGCAACTCCCCAACGTGGAGGCATTTTTCTTAGCTCGCGGGTCGAAAGGACCACGTGCCTAAATTAATATTCACCCACACACACACACTTGCACACAGATATGTATCTATGAACACACATACACAAAACACACATACATACACAAAAACACATACACCAATATATGTAAAACACATGCACAAAAACACACATACATAATCGCCTCTTCACAGATATAAAGGGCGAACCACACACACACATGCACACAGAGAGGTAAACAAACTTATTCATGCACACATGCATAGATTACGAGAGCATTTAGTTGCGTATATCGTGTTCTAGATTGGCACACCAACAGGCAAGGAAATTCTCACACTGATGCAAATTCCGGTATGACTCTCAATGTGCACGGACATTTCGACCCCCTGGATTTCTAGCGGCCATTATTTAGCGCGCTTAGAACTCGGTACGGCGGAAATGGCCGCCGTATACCCACTTGGCGTGCGTGTATAGATTCGTAGAAATGTGCAAATTCGAGCGAGTTTTTAGGGCTCAATGGCCGGTTTAACCTTTTCGCTTGAAATAACGCACAAGCTGATCTGCGAGTTGCAGAGAACTGTAGATTGACACTGACGGAAGTCATCCGGAAACTCGTCGGCGTGTTTCATGGTGACTGCGTGTAATATGCCATCATATTATCAACATTTTACGTATCTTGTGGCTTCTCGATAATTTAAAAATACATTTTTTGTATCCTCTTACTCAATACAATTAGGGGAAGGTGGGGCAAAACCGCTAGGTTTAAATTTACTGATGCACAAATTTTTAACTATACATTCAATTGGAGTCATTTTTGTTTGTTACACGACTAAAACTAACCAGTAACAGATTTTAATAGTCGTTATTACATTTATCATAATCATAATTATATATTTAATTGTATTTAAAAAGATTCAAATTAGCGGCTTTGCCCCAATTGTTGGGGCAAAGACGTTTTTGCTAATATTATTATTGCAAATATAATAAATGATCTAAAATATACTCTAAATAACATTTATTGGTGCAATAATTATAAAACATAAATATTTTACAGATTTTTAAAGAGATTTAATCGATTTTATTGAAAATAATGACGACTTGTATTTTTAACCTCATATTTTCAATTTAATTGTTTTTTATTTTGTTTCAAAATCTACTTTATCGACTTTTCAAAAAAAGAATGTTTTTTAAATAACCATGCGAAAATATGATTAAATAATAATGCTTATTTAATATTCAAAATTTATAATTTTTTTCCCAAATTAGTAGTAAACGCTAGTAAATAATTTAATGATTAAATAATAATAATAATAACAATAAATTTAACAGACAAAAATATTTATTTGTTTTGATGAAAAAATGCAGGTTAACAGTTGATTAGCATGAAGTTTGCATCATTTAAAATTTCATGCTGATGCAGTTTTTAATATTCAATTGTTTTTTATGAAATATTTTCCAAGCGTCTTTGCCCCAAACGACAAACCTTTTTTTAATTTAAAATTTTATATATTTAGATTGAAAATTAAACCTGAATTCCACAGAGATTGTGTAGATAAATGATTACTCTATTAGAACGTGACATTTAAAAATTTTTAAAATACATGTAGATTCAAAATTTACTAGTTTTGATCAATAAAATTTTCATCTCATACTTGTAAAAACGATTTTTTTGGTATATTTGCTAAAGCATTTTATATTTTCAAGATTTTTTTTTATAAAACAATGGCTCCAGTTACAATTATGATAAACTTTAAACATAAGTTGAAACGGTCTAGAAATAAGGGAGATATTTTGAAAAACGTCTTTGCCCCGCTTAGCGGTTTTGCCCCACTTTCCCCTACATCTTGTATATTAGGGTTTATACTTTTTCATGTTTAAACATTTTTTTAGTTCAATTATTTTTGGAATAGCAGGGCTCGAACTAGCTCCGTAAATCCCGTAAAAGTCCGTAAATTTACTTGTGGTCCGTAAAAGTTCGTTTTTTTTTAAAAAAAAAAGGTCCGTAAAGTCCGCAAATTCCGTAAATTCTAAGATAAGAGGCCCTAAGCAGTGTAAAAACGGTTGAGTTTCAATTTTTCAATTCCTTTCTTCAATTTTCAATTATTTTATTTATTATTCAATAATACTCGCCTTTTTTCAATTATCAGTTATTTTCTTGAAAATTTAATATGTTCTTCAAGTTCCAATTGATTTCTTCAATTTTCATTTATTTCCTACAATTTTTCCTACAATTTTCTTTAGTTTTGATTATCAATTAATAAATTCATAATTTGAAAAAAGTTTTTTCAAATATAATTATTTTCATCCACTTTTATAATTACTCTTTAATTTTTAAAATTACTTCATTCTAATAACGATTATTCTCGACACATTTCGACTTTTTTTCAACTGGCAATTATTTTCGTCAATTTGTAATTTTTCCTTCAATTATCAATTATTATCTTAAAACTTCAATTTAATTCCTTTACATTTAAAAATTCCCTGATTTTTTCAATTATTTGTTTCACTCATAAAAATTTTAAAATTTAAACTCAATTGTTCGATTCTAAAACTATTTCCTTCAATTCTCCATTATTTCCTTCAAATTTTAATTGCATTTTTCAATTTTCAATTCTCAATTTTTTTTCTTTATTATTAAAAATCCTTGCCTTTTGTCCTTTTTTTGTTATTATCAATAAGTTTCTATGACTATAATTCACATGTTCAATTAGTTTCAACTCTGAATTTTTTTTCAAGTTTCAATTCTATTTTTCAGTTTTTAATTATTTTCTGCTATATTTAATAAATCACGGCATACTTTATTAAATTTTCAATTAAATTATATAAATTTTAATTCCATTCTTCAACTTATAGTCATTTTTTCATTTTTAAATGATTTTTTGAATTATAAAATTGTTTTAATTTAGCGATTTGTCGAAGTTTGTTATCAGTTGTCAATTATTTTCGTTATTTGTCAGATATTTTTTTCAATTCTTTAATTATTCTCGTCATAAACTGTTTCTTTCAATTATTATTCATTTTACGCAACTCTCAATTAATTTCAACAATGTTTTCAATTTTTATTCATTCTCTTGAAGTTTTAAAATTATTCTTTAACTTTTTAAATTATTTTGTTCTCTTGTTGATTATTCTTGACAGTTTTCGAATTTTTTTCATTTGTCTATTATTTTTTTTAATATTTGATAATTTTGTATTTTGTTATTTTCCTTTTAATTATCTATCTGTCTTCTTCAAAATTTGATTTAATTCTTTAATTTTCAATTATTTTTAAAAAATTTAAATAATTTTTCCAGTTTATTTTTTTGTTAATAATTTTTCTTTAATTCTCGGCTTTTTTCAATCATTTTTTTCAATTATAAAAATTGTTTTAAATTTAAATTCAGTTTTTTAATTCTACAACTATTTTCTTAAACTCTTAAATATTTTCTTCAATTTTACATTTTTTATTCAAATTTCAATTTAATTTTTAACTTTTCAGTTGTTTAATCCAATTTGCAATTATTTTTTTCACTCATAAAAATTGTTTCAAAATTTCAATACAATTGTTTAATTCTACAACTATTTTCTTCAAATTTCATTTTTCAATTTTAAATTATTGTCTTTAATATTAAAAAATTCTCGCCTTTTTTAAATTATTTTTTTTTCGAGTATCGCAATAAATTTTTTTAATTTTAAAAGCAGTTGTTTAATTATGTTATTCTATATTCAATAATTATCTTCTTTTTTCAATTTTAAGTTTATTCTTTGAAATTCAATTCCTTTTTGAAATTTCTAATTACTTTCTTAATTTTTCAATTTTTCCCCCCTTTTTTTTTGTAATTATTGCTTTCAATTTTCAATCTAGTTGTTCAATGTTTAATTATTTCTAACAATTGTTCATATAATTTTCATATTTTTAAAGTATTTTTTTCCAATTGTCAATTAATATATTTTTCAACTATTTCTTGCAATTATTATTTATTTTACCCAATTTTCAATCGTTTGCATACTTTTTTCAATTATTCTCTAAAAATTTTTGTAATCATTCTTTAATTTTTTCAATTTTAATTTTTTTTCAGTCCTTTTGTAATTTTTTTTAAATTATTAATTATTTTTCCAATATCAATTCAGTTCTTAAATTTTCAATTTATTTCTCGAAATTGTTATTATTTTCTTCAGTTTTCAATTATTTTCTTCAATTTCCATTATTTTGTCGATTTTCAATTCAGTTTTTCAATTTGCAATTATTTACAACAGTTTATTTTTTAATTTTCTGGTTTAATTTGAATATTTATTGTTCAATTATTTAAATTATTCTTTTTCAATTGTATAATTATCTAGACATTTTTCGAGTTTTGTTTTCAATTGTCAATTATTTTCGTTATTTTTCAGTTAGTTTCTTCAATTTTGTAATTATTCTCCTAATTTTCATTATTTGAAGTTGCAAAAATTCATAGTTTTTAATAACAAATAACAATGCAAAGTTTCTGGCGCGCGTTAATGTTGCTAGTACTATAATAAGACTTATAAGTCTATTTTAATGCACAGAAAGCTTTTTTTTTTGTGCCTATGTTATAAGTATACCTACAATAAGTGTTCTCTTACTTGCCTCAGACTCATAAATATTTTTCTATTTAACATTAATAAATTTTTCTATAATTTTCAAAGAAATAAATTATTTTAAACATAAAAAATACAATTTCTTTTTACTTTTCTACTGTATTTTAATTCTATCACACTAAAAATAGTCTTTCGGGATACAAAATGTTTATTCGTAACTAGTCCGTAAAAGTCCGTAATTTTGAATTTTTGGTCCGTAAAGTCCGTATTTTTAAGTACTTTTACCGGTTCGAGCCCTGGAATAGGAAATAATTATTTAAATATAAAATTTAGTAATTTAGTTAATGTTAAATTGATAAATTTAATAATTTTTATAATTTTTATTATAAGAGGTAGATTCATGATTGCTACAGAACCTGGAAAACCTGGAAATGTCAGGGGATTTATTTGGATTTATCTGAATTTGTCAAATCCAACCTGGAATTTCATTCATTTTAGTACTTTTTCTTTCAGACATAATCAAGAAGTAGTAAATGATTACACTTTAACAATTTTAAAACAAGTAGTTAAATAACAGTATAGAATTCACTAGTTAGCAAAATTAATTTTAAAGAGTTAAAAGTTTACATTATATTTACTGAACGAGCGACAGTTAACCAAAATACAATATTAAGATATTATTTCTTAAAATATTTAAATCTTATTCTTTAAAAACTGAATTACGTATTAAATAAATTTTGATTTTTAATATAGAAAAGTTATTAATGTTTAAGTACATACCAAGTTTTCACTTTATTTCAAAACATAAAAAAAGGTTGAACTCTTCAAAACATTGAAAATAAACATTGAAAATAAAAGAAATCTTAATATTAGCTTTAATAAAAAGGCTTTGGAGATAAAAAGCTTCAGAGATGAAAAAATGATAATTTTCTAATTTTTTATAAGAATTAGGACATGTGCAAAAAATGGTTCAATTGACAAAAAGGTACATCCAGTATATTAATATATAAATACAAATTCAACAGGAATTTTCTGGATAAAAATTTATTCATTTTATTTCATATTTCATTTCATATTTCGTTTCACTCGAAACGTCTCATTTTTAGAGCTCATTGTTCTCTTTGAAGAGTTAAATATGAAATAAAATGAATAAATTTTTATCCAGAAAATTCCTCTTGAATTTGTATTTATACAAAAAATAGTTATCAGTTATTTATGAAAATATTTTACTACAAGTTTAATATTTGATTACTTATAGAAGCAACCTTTCTCCTTCAAATTATAAATTATATGAGAGAAAATTAAACATTAAATTCTTAACTTTCGTTTCACATGTATTGAAAAGTTGTTTAGAATATTTTTAATATGTTAAAATATGATTCTGAAACTAATTTTTAAAAATTAAAAAGAATACAAGAAAACAAGGAAACTTTCAAAAACTTTATATAGCTATAGAAGTAGTGCTTAGAGACATAACAAAAAGGCTTCGGAGATGAAAGTTTTTTAGTATTTTTATTAATTTGGTTTTAATTTAAATAGAAAACTGAAAAATCTTATGGTTTTTGACTCCATTCTTTTCTAGAAATTAATTAAAAGGTCGAAAACGATTACAACAGAACATCCATTATTTCATTAATTTAATTTCGTCAAATGGCTTATTTTTTTTTTATAATACTAAGTAAACGCTAAATTTTAACTATGAATATTGACAATAATTATTTCTGAAAAGTTTTTATAAAATTAATCGGGACATCTAAAAAGGCACTTAAAGCAGAATCATCCATATAGCAAACAATCTGAAAATTAATTTGCGATTATTAAAGAATTTTCAGATCTATACGAAAACCATCATTTTTTTAAAATTGTCCTGGAATTTTCAAAAAATTTTTTGTGGAAAACCTGTAAAAGTAATTGATTTTTTAATCCAAACTTCTGTAGCAATCATGTGATTATTGTCATGAATATTTAAATTTTCTACACAAGTTTCAATTTATTTTTGTCATTTTTCAATTATTGTCTTCAAACTTAAATTACCTTTGTCATTATTCAAGTATTTTTGCTATTTATCAATTATTTTCTATATATTATTTTATTATTTTTGCCATTTTAAAATTGTTTTCTACAAATTTCAATTATTTAATTCAATTTTTTTATTGTCATGAATTTTTAATTTTTTTACACCAGTTTTAAATTACTTTCTTCAAATTTCAATCATTTTCGTCATTCGTTTTATTATTGTCGCATGAATTTATTAATTTTTTATACCTTTTTAAATTATTTTCTACAAATTTCAATTTTGATTCAGAAACTTGAATTACTTTCTACATAATTAAATTTTTTTTGACATTTTTGAATTATTCTCTTCAAATTTAAATTATTTTCTTCATTTTTCAATTATTTTCTTGTAATTTCAATTGTTTTTGAAACTTTTCAATTATTCTCTTTAAATTTCAATTATTTTGTTCCAATTTTTCAATTTTTATCTTCATTTTTTGATTTTTAATCAATTTTTCATTTATTTTTATATTTAAAATTTTTTTCAAAGAATTAGTTTTACCATTTTTAAATTAATATAATATTCGGAAATATTTAGAGGTTAGGAAAAATGTCTAGATTATTTAAATTGAATTAAATTTTCAGTTCAATTAAAAAATTCGTTATTTAAAGAAATTTAAACTAGAAGTCTAATTCTATTTCTTTTAGTCAATATCTATTAATTTTAGTTTTATTTGTGAATTTTTTACATAAAAAATTGTTAAATGTGTGATCACCTATTTTTAAAGTTTAGATCATAAACAATAAAACAGATAGATTTCTTTCTAAAAATTCCAAGTTTTAGTTAAAATTGCGGCAAATTTTGAACAAGTTTTTCTGAAAGTTTTTTAAAAAAGAATAATTAATTATAAAATAGTAAAACCACACTGACCCGTGAAAGAAATAATTAAAAATAAAATAATACAAAATTGATATAAATTATTGATAATATTGTAATTAATTATAATTTGTACTGAATAACGGGAATAAATAATTCCTGTTTTTCAGGCAAACGAGCAAAAAAAGAACTCGTCTTGCTTAGAATTCATCGTTAAATCAATAACAGCATTATTCAAATTTGTCATGAATATAATTTCTCATTTGCAAATTTAATTATAAAATTCCAATTTAATGGAAATTTTCAGCTTAATCCTGAAATTACTGTTTGCACTGTACTTACAAGGCATGAACGATGGATGCAATTAAAGTATCTCTAATTAACACGAACTATGAATAGGTATCCATTCATTTTCCATAAAGGGCTTTTTGTTTCGGTGGCATTTGATGAACTTTTTCATCAAACGTCGAAGGTTTCTTGTTATTTGGAGTTTTTTGGAAAATTTCTATACAAACCGACATTTCATGGTTGAATCATTACATTCGTTTCAAATACTAATTAATAAATAGTAATTTTTAAATATTTTTCGATTAGTTATTACTATTTATTAAACTAATTGTTAAATTAATACTTATTTCGTTCAATAAAACAGAGTTACAATGTATAATAAAATGCCCATCCTAAAAAACAAAAACAAAAATACATTGTATTTGATTTTCAATCAAATCTCATTTAAAAGTAGATTTAATTAATTTTTCTACGTTTTTTAAATTATTCAGCTAGTTACCAGATAGATTATAATAATTTATTACCGATTTTTAACTTTTTTTGTTATTGTTTACAATATTTTAAAAGTTATTAAAAATTAGTTAACTGCTTGGTAGATTATTTTTTATTTGAAAGTATTACAAAAACTGTGTCACTACAAAGGCAGAAAAAAAAGTTTAAAAATCCACGGACGTAAATTAAAAATCGATTCTATTTTCAATCAAATCTCAATTAGAAGTTAATTCAATTAGTTTCTTCTTCAGATTAACAACGTCCGAATTTTTGAACTTTAATTTGTGTTGGAATTGACATTTCTATATACTTTATCAGATTTTTGCAGTTTGCAAGTGTGCAATAGTCACTGGCAAAAAAAAAATTATTATAGAATGTAGTTAATTATCATTTCTCTGATATAAAAATGTCATTACTACTTTTAGTATAATGTTAATCTTTAAAAACTTCTAGAAACTGACAAGTTTTATTCCCAGTGGAATTTTGTTGAAATAATTATTACCAATTTTCATTTTAATTCAAAATTTCCGTTTTATGTCAATTTTGTATTTAATATAACAATTTTCGATTTTTATGAAAGAAAACTAATTTTAGTGTTTTTCATATTAATTTAGGTAAAATTGATCATTTTTCTTCTTCTGAAAAATACAAAAAATTAATTCTGATTTATGAAAAATTCAGATTAATTAAATGATTTTCGCAAAACGTACCTAAGCTAAAATTTTCCAAGTTGAGCTTCTTTTCGTTGGATTTAGATTTAATGTCTTCTAATTAATTTTCACGCCGAAAGTAAATATTACTAATTAAAATTTCTTTTTTCGAATTCCGGTTTTCGGGTTCAACTCTTTAAACCTGAATTAGTTAAAAACTACTAATTATTAGTAGGCTGACTTTGTGTTTTATCAATTTCTGAAAAGTAACTAATATGACTAATTATTAGTAAAAAAAAAAATAACTAAAAAATAGTTAAAGTTTTTCTGAATATAAAATTCTTTTTTTTTTAATAACTTTTTCAAATAACTCTTATATTATTAAACTATTGCTTCCTCTATGAGGAAGCAAATAATTTTGCTTACTTGGACGCAAAATATCAATGAAATGAACATAATTTTCAACTAATTAAAATTATTTTGTTATCTGTTGTCGATTATTCTTGACAGTGTTCGATTTTTTTTCGCTTGTCAATTATTATCCTTATTTCTCAATTATTTTCTTTCATATTTAATTATTTTAGTTATTTTGTAATTTTTCTTTCAATTATTAACTATTTTCTTAAAGTTTCAATTTAATTTTTAATTATTTTCTTCAATTTTCAATTCCATTTTTCGTTTTTCAATTATTTTATTCAATATTCAATAATTCTCACATTTTCTCAATTATCAATTGTTTTTATTTATTTATTTAATATCATTGAACGTGCATATACAATATAAAAATCGCCCTTTCACACCGTAGTGAAATTGAAATTTTCTTAAATTTCAGTACAATTCTTCAATTATCATTTATTTTCTACAATTTTTTCCATAATTTTCATTAGTTTTCTAATGACAATTTATTATTATTCTTTAATTTTATGATTATAAATTATTTAACATTTTTTTGTTTAAATGCGGTTATTCTTACCATTATTCGATATTTTTTCAAATTGTTAATTTTTTTTTAAAGTTAATTATATTCTTCAATATTTAATAATTTTCATCGAATTGTGATTTTTCTTATAATTAACAAACATTTTCTGAAATTTCCATTGAATTCTTTGATTTCCAATTTATTTCTTCAATTTTTAATTATTTTCTTCAAATCTCAAATGTTTTGTTTAATTTTTAACTAATTTTTTTTATTTTCAATTAATTCCTCAATATTCAATAATTCTAGGATTTTTTAAAATATTTTTTTTTAATCAAGAAAATGTATCTAAAATTTCAGTTTAATTATTTAATTCTAGAGCTATTCTCTTTAATTTCTCAGTTATTTTCTGCGAATTTAAATTCCACTTTTCAATTTTCAATTACTTTCATTTATATTAAAATATTATCGCATTTTTTCTATTATTTTTGTCGAGTATCATTAGGTTTCTTTAATTTTGAATACAATTTTTAAATTATTTTCTTTAATGTTTAATTCTATTCTTCAATTTTTTTTCCATTCTTCAGTTGTAAATTGTTCTCTTCTATATCCATTAATTCTCGCCACTTTCAATTACTTCTTTTCAATTATTTTGTACGTATATTCTATAATTATCAATTCCATTCTTCAATTTTTAGTTTCTTCTTCAATTAAAAATTTTTTTTCGACTTTCAATCTAGTTGTTAAATGTACAATTATTTCCAATAATTATTCCTATAGTTTTCTTAATTTTTCTATTATTCTCGTTATCTTTCAACTGTTTCTTTCAATTATTAATTATTTCCTACAATTTTGTTTTCAATTCTAAATTATTATATTAAAATTTTATAAAAATGCTTAGATTTTTTAAACTATTTTGTTAGGTTGTGTATTAATCTAGCTAGTTTTTAAATTTTGTTTTTAATTGTCAATAATATTTATTATTTTGTAATTTTTTTTCCAATTATCAATTATTTTTTCAAGTTTTAATTTAATTCTTAAATTTTCAATTTATTTCCTCAATGTTTTATTATTTTTTTCAATTTCAATTTTTTTTTCGATTTTTAATCCAGTTGTTAAATGTGCAATTATTTCTATCAATTATTTCTATCAATTATTTCTATAATTTTCTTAACTTTACTTTTTGCAGTTTTATTTTTTAAATTTAAAATTCCTTGTTTTCTTTTTATTTTTTGGTTTTCAGTTGTCTATTAATCTAGTCATTTTTTGAATTTTGTTTTTAATTTACAATTATTTTCGTCTTTTATTACATGTTTTCTTTAATTTTCAATTACTCTCATCATCTTTCAACTGTTTCCTTCAATTATTTCCTTAATTATTTCCTACAATTTTTTTTCAGTTTTCAATTATTATCTTAAAATTTTATAAAAATTCTTTAATTTTTTAAAATTATTTATTTAGATTGTGTATTAAACTAGCTATTTTTTAAATTTTATTTTGAATTATTAATAATTTTTGTTGTTTTTTAATTTTTTTCCAATCATCAATTATTTTTTCAAATTTTAATTTATTTCCTCGATGATTTATTATTTTTTTCAATATCAATTTTTTATTTTTTTTATTTTTAATTCAGTTGTTAAATGTGAAATTATTTTCAAAAATTATTCCTATAATTTTCTTTCACATGTTTTCTTTAATTTTTAATTTTTCTCGTCATCTTTCAACTGTTTCCTCCAATTATTAATTATTTCCTACAATTTTTTTTCAGTTTTCAATTATTATCTTAAATTTTTTTAACAATTCTTTAATTTTTTTAAATTATTAAGTTGGATTAGGTATTAATCTAGCTATTTTTTAAATTTTATTTTCAATTGTCTATAATTTTTGTTATTTTGTAATTTTTTGTTTTTCAATTATAAATTATTTTTTTCAAATTTCAATTGAATTTTAATTTTCAATTTATTTTCTCAATGTTCTATTATTTTCTTCAAATTCAATTTTTTTCGATTTTCAATTCAGTTGTTAAATGTGGAATTATTTTCAACAATTATTCCCATAATTTTGTTATTTTCTCTTTTTGCAATTATTTTCTTTAAATTTATAATTTTTTTTTTTTTAATTCTTTTGCACCAGTTGTCTATTAATCTAGTCATATTTCTAATTTTATTTTCAATTTACAATTATTTAATTATATTATTTTCGTCTTTTATTACATGTTTTCTTTAATTTTCAATTACTCTCATCTTCTTTCAACTGTTTCCTTCACTTATTAATTATATCCTTCAATTTTTTTCTTTAGTTTTCAATTATTATTTCAAAATTTTATGAAAATTCTTTGATTTTTTTAAAATTATTTTGTTAGTTTGCGTATTAATCTAGCTATTTTTTAATTTTATTTTCAATTGTCAATAATTTTTGTTATCTTGTAATTGTTTTTCCAAATATCAATTATTTTTCCAAGTTTTAATTTAATTCTTAAATTTTCAACTTATTTCTTCAATATTTTATGATTTTCTTCAATTTCAGTTATATTATTTCGATTTTTATCCAGATGTTCAATTTGCAATTATTTTCAACAGTTATTCCTATCATTTTTTTAACTATTTTGTTTAAATTTAAGAAAGACAATGAAAAAATTTTTGGTTATAGTGTTTTCCCGGTTGTATTGGATTCCTGCCTATATTAGATATTTTTCCCGGTCTTCTCAAAAGAAATTATGAGTAAATTTATTTTTTGTTTTTACTCGATTACCGACCCGAGTCGAAATTTTGAAGCTACTTTGAAGCTCATGAGGAACTTTAGCTTCTACTTAACGACTTCTTAATTTTTAGCCTCTTCTTTACTTCTAATAATAATATTTCCTTCTACTTTACGTCTATACACATGTTTCATTTTTCCAATCATTAAAATTAGCAGCTCTTTTAAAGCTCCACATTCCCAGTTATAAAGAAATAAAAATTTTTATTCTACTTTAAACCTGCAAGTGAAACTTGGTCATTTTTCCATTGAAATATACTTTTTTATTTAACATATAAGAAAAACGGGAGTTAAACTAACTTTTTCTTCAATTATTGTTCCTCTGATTAGCCCTTAAGAGGAAAAAATTTTAATCTATAACCAAAACCCAATAATTTGTAAAATTAGGGAAAATGTGTATCTTTCTAGATGCACTTGTAAAAAAATAACAATAATTTGTTTAAACAATTTTGAGTGGTGATTGTTGTTAATTTTGATAAATATCTTATTTTGTCAATATAAAAAGTAAACAAATTAAAAAACTACTACTTGCTAGGTGTTTTTAAGTGTTATAAATTAACAATAATAAATTGTTTTAAAATATAAAAATAATAATTTATGGTCAATAATTTTTATTTTTCTAACCAGAGCCCAGTAATTTATTTGTAAAATTAGGAAAAATTTGTATCTTCCTAGGTGTATTTGTAAAGAATTAGTAATTACTAGCAATAATTTGTTTAAAAAATTAAAATTGATGAAAATAAAATTAAAAAAATGTATATAAAAAGTCCAGAAAAGAAAATTAAAAATCCTTCAGAAAAAAAAAGTTTGGGCAAATTAAACCAAAAACATTTTTATAATATTACACTGAAAGCAAGTCCAACAATAAATTTAGAAAAATAAAGAAAATCTAAAAATTCTATAAAAGAATAAGTACTAAGTTTGCAAAAAACCTCGCAAAAACTATCCAACATTTAAAAACAAATTGAATAGGTGCATTAATAAAAAAATAAGCGTATTTATTTTTAAAAATATGAAAAAACTTATGAAACTCAACGAAATAATAATAAATAATAATTATTATTTATTCTTTATAATTTATTTATCAATAAAATAACATGACAAATACAACAGCAAAAAATATCATTAGTAAAAGGAGAAAAAATCTTTAAATTTTGTAAAAATAAGAAATTATAAGATAAAATTTAAACAGTTTCGAAAAAGAAACTGAATTAGAAACTAAAGAAGAATTACAAATATTGTAAGACTTAAAAAAAGGATTATTGTGAATATGAAAAATAATTAATATTATTTAATTATTTTGCATTAACTAATGTGTCTTTAAATTTGAATTAATTGACATTTAAAAGTTTGAAAAAATTGGAATATGAGTTTATTGACGTTTGGAATTTATTTAAATTATAATGACCTAAAGATATCAAAATTTGATATTATTTTTTGCTATCTTCATACCAAAAATTTGTAAATCGTAGGTATTTTGATTATCTATATTAGCCCAATTATTTAAATTTTATAAAGATTAAAATATTAAAATTGAAATTTTTAAGATTTATCCACAAATTTGTGTTTTTTTTTTAATGGTTTGTGATTTTTACATGCAGTATTAGACATCCGGAGAATTGTAAAGTTTTTTTTTATTTAAATCATGATTTTAATGCAAATGCTTCAATGATTTAAATCAATATCAGCCTGTAACTTGACAATAATAAATTGTTTAAACAAATGAAAAATACATAAAAATCTCCGTAAACATTCAGAAATTGGCGATATGTAACAATTTTGTTGAAAAGTCCTAAAAAAACTATTCGTAATTTGTATCATAAGGACACTGAGAAAATTAAATATTAAGTTTATAAGCGTCGGTAGCGTAGTGGTTAGTGCGTTAGATTATAAGTGCGTAGGTTGTTATGTCGTGGGTTCGAATCCCCACTTGCGTTATAATAATTTATTTAGTAAGTTTAGACTATTTCCAGCTTGTGTGTATTAAGTGTGACGAATTCTAAAAGCGCATGAATTTTGAATATTTATTTTATATTTTTTTTTATAATTTCATTCATATTAATTTCAGTTTTATTCGCAAAAACAGATTCTTTCTTTGTTTAGACTTTAGAAGATCAATAAAAAAGGGGTCTTGAGCGTTAAAAGAGGCCTTAATATAGTTGAATATTAGCTTCTACTTTAACGCTCTCATCGCGGAAACAGGAAATTTCTTCCAATAATAGCACCAAAGTAGAAGCTAAATTGTATTGAATTTGCTTCTACTTTAAACCTCTATTTCCTAAAAATTTTGGACTATGTAGCGTTAAAGTAGCTTCAAAATTTCGACTCGGGGAGGGCCTTTAAACAAAATTTGAAAATTTTCTTTTTTTGAAACACCTTAATGCTTATTGTTAATAATAAGTATTTACTATTACCTTAATATTAACAATATACTTTTGTTTTTTACACCTTTTTTTGAAAAATTCGTACTAAAAAGTATCGTTTGTAACTTGCGTGAACGGCATCTTGAAACTCGTGTAAAAAACGTATTCATTTCACACCTGTTACGAAATGTACTATTTTTCCAATTCAGATTTTCAGAATCCAGCAGTAAAATTTTTTAAAAAAAGCATCCAAGCTAAAATTTTCTAAGGTGAATGTACCGGTTCGTTGGACTTAGATTTAGGGGCTGCTAGTTTCGGGGCAGTTCGCGGGGGGTGGTCAGGCAGAGTTCAAGGGGGAGATGAGAGTCGTGGGTCGAGGTTAGAATGGAGTAGAAAAGGGATATGGTGTGGGGTAGGTTCACATTTACATAGCGGTCCCGACAGGACTAGATGACTAGGCGGGGGGTATTAAAAGGAGAAAGGGGTAGGGTGGTGGCAATTCTGGCAACATGGCCGCGACCAACTCTCGCGATGGAAATACGAAGGGTGGTCAAAAGTGGAGTGAGGAAGATGGGCGGTGGGGTGACTGGGTGTTTTTGGGGGGTGGTGGTTTCGTATGAGTTTCCTATGCTTTCTCATCTCTCACACTCCTCAGCATTTTCCATCGCCTCAAACACCACCCAAACTGTGATCCTCCCACTGCCTCGAAACGCGACCCTCTTTTGCTTAGACGAGATTCTCCGTGCTTGGATTTTCTGTTATTGGATTATTAAGGACCGCTATTGGATTAAACGCGATTTCAGTGTGCGACTCATTTCGAACTCTGCTGCGGTCTCTAGTCCTGATTGGTCGCGACATCAAAGTTCCGGCGCATACTATATGCCACCAAAAAGTCGTTCTCAGCCTGATGGCAATCTAGTGCTTACGTTTCGACTATTTGTCCTCACAGACGAGAGAATCGAGATGGAAATTGTGTTCATTTCACGACGTCCAAAGTTTCCTCATATCAGAATTTCCAAATGGACTTCTTCAACCTGCAAATATAATTACTTTATTCAAATCTAATTAATTTTCAGCGTTGCTTTATGCTCGACGAACCAAAAAGCCAAACTGGCAATACGATTCTTTGTTTATTTTATGTTAATTTTTGACAAACATGAATTGTGGGTGAATTTAAGGATATTGGGGAGGAAAATTGGGTTTAGATTTAGTTTGAAAGTTTTTCTGGAGATTTGAGTAGATAATGGAATTAGTTAATTGAAATTGAATTCTGCTGGGGAATTTTTGAATTATGTGGGATTTTTGGTTGGTTTGTAATTTTAATTTGATAAAATGTTTAGTATTTCGAGTTAGTGAATAACTCTGTTTTTAAGATAGTAAAATTTTATCAATTAATTGAATGGTGGATTTTTAAAAGGGCTCAATTCGGATTTTTTCTAATTTAACTTCTTAACATTTTTCCCATTATTACACACAAAGAAAATTAATTATAAATTTTATTAAAATGCTTTATAATTTAGGGAAAAAGAGCCAGAAGGTGAAATTTTTATACAAGGAATTTTAAGCTTAAGAAAAACAATTCCAATCATTGATAAGTTAGTTTAAACTTTAATATTGTGTTAGTATAGTTTAATATTTAAATTTTGAAATTATATCAATCTGAATTCTTTTCTTTTTAATCCTTTTTCCCTAAATTGTAAAATACTTTTATAAAATTTATAATTAATTTTCTTTCTGACTACATATTCATTGACGTTTTCTCAGAAGGAAAACTTCATCCTAGGTACTTTTAGCGGAGAAGAAAAGATTTGTAATGAAAAAATGTCGTTTAAAAAAGTTTTTTTAAAAAATGTTATATTGTTTTTGAGTTAAAAATAATGTATTATATTTAAAAATTAAATAAATAAATCGTTTCTCCATAGTAAAAAGCTATATTAATATACTTTTGTAATTCAAAAGTTTACCTTTTTTTTAAGAATTTCGAAAAGGGAACAACTCTTACAAATATCATATCAATTTTCTTTAACTTTTTTTTTATTACGGACAACTATTTTATCATTTTCTCATATAACATAGCATCTAGTTATTATGAAAAAAGAACTGGACTCTTTTAACAAAAGCTGTTAAAAAAAAACAGTTTTTTGTCTTCTGTGAAATTTAAAAATACCGAGTTTAGCCCTTTTTGAAATTTCTGATTTAATTAGTCTAATATTTTTCTTCCGTTGTGACTAAATAGTTTAATTAAATAATAGAATTGAAATAAATAATAGAAATAAATTGGCTTCTACGAGGGAATTTTTGATTTATGTGGGATTTTTCGTTACCTTGTAAATTTGATTTAATAAAATGTTTAGTAATTAGAATTAATGAGTAACTTTGCTTTTAAAATAGTAAAATTTTACTATTTAATACGTTAAATATTTTTATTGTCATCTGACTAAATTGGTTTAATTAATTAATTAAAGAAAAATTGGATTTATGAAGGGTATTTTTAAATTATGCGAGGTTTTTAATTAGTTTTAGAATCTAATTTAATATAATGTTTAGTTATTCAAATTACTGAGTAACTTTGCTTTTAAGATAGTACAATTTAACTATTAAATTAGTCAAATATTTTTCTTGTGATTTGACTGAATAGTTTAATTAATTAATTCAAGAAAAATTGGAATCTAAGAGGGGATTTTTGAATTATGTAAGGTTTTTGATTAGTTTGAAAATACGATTTGATCAAATGTTTAATTATTCAAATTAGTTAGTAAATTTGCTTTCAAAATTAAAAATAAAAAATTGAATTTTACTATTTAATTAGTCAAATATTTTACTTGTGATTTGACTGAATAGTTTAATTAATTAATTAAAAAAAAATTGGATTTTAAGAGAGTATTTTTAAATTATGTGAGTTTTATAATTCGTTTGAAAATCTGATTTAATAAAATATTTAGTTACTCAAATTAGTAAGTAACTTTGCTTTTAAGATAGTAAAATTTTACTTTTAAGTTTGAGACAAATATTTTTCTTGAGATTTGACTAAATAGTTTAATTATTTAATTAAAGAAAAATTGGATACTACGAGGAAAATTTAGATTCAATTTTCTGTAAACTAATTCAATTTTTGGCTAAATTAGTTCCATATTTGGCTAAAGTAGTTTAGTATTTGAATTACACTAATTTTATATTTTAGCTAGGTAATTAAATAGTTTTTATTATGTTACTAAATCTCAATTTGTAAAAACATCTACTCAGATAGCAAAAGTACGAGGTAAAATAGTAATATTTCTAGTTATCATTTAGTCAAAAATAACTAAATATTCTGTAGTACCTTAATATTAAAAAAAACTATTTAAAATAAACTATTTAAACGATCAACATAATTAGTTCAAATATTTAACTAATCGAGTTAACTTTTTTAACAAAACTAATTTAATATTTAACTTAATTAAAAGAATATATATAAACTAGTTAACTGATTCAACTAAGCTATTTTAATATTTTAACTAAACTAAATTAATCAGCATTTTGAAATGAGTTATTACGTTTAACGATTTGACTGTTTTAATTCCATAGTTTTACTGAATTAATTTACTAACTTAATTAAACTACTGCTCAATTCAAATAAAATAATTTTATATTCTGACTAATCTAGTCAATAATTTTAACTAAACTAGTTTTATATTTCACCAAAACTTAGCTAATTTTTATTTTAGTATTAGTTACTCAAGTAGTTGAAATTTTTAATTTATTTATTTCGCTTTTTAACTAAAAAGCAAGTATTACTAAGCTAAACCTAACTAACTACTATTACTAAACTTTAATTAACTAATTACTATTACTAAACTAAAAATAATTACTAAAAAGCATGTATTACTAAGCTAAAACTAACTAACTACTATTAATAAACTTTAAATAACTAATTACTATTACTAAACTAAAAATAATTAACTGTATTGCTAAACTAAAACTAACCAGGTACTATTACTAAACTCTTACTAACCTTATTAAACAAACTTACTTCTTTTTTTAATCTGAAACTAGACTATGACTGTTACTAGAATGGAATTAATTAACTAGAATTACTAACCAAAAACTAACCAACTACTATTACTAAACTGAAATAAAAATACTAGCTAAACTAATCTAAAATTTAGCTACTATTATACTATTGCTAACTTGATGAAAGCAAACTCCTTTAAAAATTTAAAACTAAACCAGAACTTTTACTAAATAGTAACAACACTAGTTTAGTTAGTAAAACTAACAAACTACTACATATCAAATTAAAACTAACCAAATACTATTATTAAACTGATATGAAAATTTTACTCTTACTAATCTAAAATTAAGCTACTACTATTGCAAACCCGATGCTAGTATACTTCTTTAAAAAGTTGAAACTAAACAAGACTGTTACTAACCTATAAAACTAACGAACTACTAAATACTTAACTGAAACTAACCAACTGCTATTAGTAAACTAAAATTCTAGTTTTACTAATCCAAAATTAAGCTTCTACTATTACTAACCTTATGTTAGTATGTTTCTTCAAAAATTTGAAGCTGAACTATTACTGTTACTAATCTAAAACTAACGAACTACTAAATACTTAACTGAAACTAACCAACTACTATTAGTAAACTAAAATTCTAGTTTTACTAATCCAAAATTAAGCTTCTACTATTACTAACCTTATGTTAGTATGTTTCTTCAAAAATTTGAAGCTGAACTATTACTGTTACTAATCTAAAACTAACAAACTACTAAATACTAAATTACAGCTAACTATTATTACTAAACTAAAAAAGAACTGCTTTCTCTAATCTGAAATTAAGCTCCTACTATTACTAATCTTATAAAAACCTACTACATTTTTTAAATTTGAAACCCAACTATTGCTGTTACTTATTTAAAACTAACTAACTACTCTTACCAATCGGGACTAAACCCACTAATCTTTAGTAATTACTCTATAAGCATTAAAAAACAAGATGCAAAATCAATCTAATCTAAAAATTAAAACTAACATACTAGTGTTCCTAATCGGAAAGAAACCAACAAGAAATTTACTACTTCTACTAATCATAAGCTAATCTACTATTGCTACTAGTAAGTAGCAACCAACTATTGTTACTAATTTCCAGCTAATTTTTTTTCCACTTAAAATTTAAACCTACTAACCGACACCCACTATTTAAAATTAAACCCCTCTATTTACTAACCCAAACCATACTTTTTCTATTTATCTTTTGTATTTCAGTTTAAAATTGTCGGAAAGTTTGGTGAGAATTGCAAGTAGTCTAAAACCGCGTTTCCATCCCCGACAGTCTTTGGACCCCGCGCGGGCCGCCGCACCCACGGGAAAGCGGTTAAAACAAATGAGCGGCCACTGCTAGTCTTAAATTAGCGCCAGCAGGGGTGGTTTTCATTTCCACCCTTAAATTAGGACTAAGCCTCGTGCCTCCAAGTTTCACGGGTTTGATCGGATGAGTTACCGCCCGTTAAAAGTTGCGCCGACGCGGATTAATGTCCGCTTCTTGTTTCCGTCGAGAGTTATGGATCCTTCGAGAAATTCCAACAAAAAAGGGTTCTGCCCGGCAAAACTCTTCACTTAAAGAAATAGCGTTTCATTCTTTATTTAAAACACTTGATTGGCAAAAACGCTCTATTTAGCCCTTAAGCTAATCTCGAATAAAAATTGATTTAAAAAAATATTTTTGATAAGAAATTAGAGTGATAAAAATCTATTTAAATAGATTTTTTGTTTATAATAATTAACAAATAAAAATGTAATTTACGAAGAGGGGGGTTTTAAAAAAGGGTAATTAAAAACAAGTTTGTAAAAAACTTTAATCTACTAAGTTTTGAAGTTTGGTAAAAATTTACCCGAGGAAAGAAATTAATTTCAAGGAAATTTGAAGAAGAAAATTCGATAAAAAACACTTGTGTGTTGATGTTTTAAAAACCTAAGGTCAGAGTTTTTATTTCAGTCAGTTTTATCTTCGCCCCATTTCTCAAGTTGACTTTTATTCGCTGCGCGGCTCTCGGGCTTTTATATGAATTACTTGTTGCGCCTCCAGTTTTTCTCCTGGAAAAAATCGCTTTCATCAATGTCGCTTCATTAAAAAAAAAAAATAGAGAAAAAGGCGAAATACTTTTTTTTGTCGAGGTATTTTTTTTTTTAAATTGTCTAGAAACATGTCGGACACGTGTTTATTAAATGGAATAATAATACGTGTTTCATTAATTGAAGCGACAAACTTCGAATATTGTGCACAATACCCGAAATTTTTACAAACACACTAAACAATTGTGGGAAAGCTTATAACCTGTTTACATCGTTTTTCAAGATTAAATAAAAAAATCACTAGATTCGGAAATTTTTATTTGGAAAAATGACAAATATTTGAATGGCAAATGTTTGCGTAATATGTTGGTTTTTTATTTGAAATAATTTTTCAGTGATCGTCGAGAGTTGAAAAAATGTGGTTATATAAAATATATAAAATAATTCAGAGAAATTGGTTGACAGAAAAAATTTGTTAAAATATTGAAAATATTAAATTAGTTTAATTGAAACAGATAATAACTAATTTAGTTGAGTTGGTAAATTAACTGAGTGAAGATAGAAAATTTGAACAAATTACTAAAATAACTTGGTCAAGTTATTAAATTATTTCAGTCAAATTATTAATTAAGTGATTTGGTTAAAATTGTAATTTAGCTTAGCTACGGTAGTTAGCTTATTTAGTAAATTATTTAACTAATTATGTTCCATAATTAATTAATTTGATTTAAATATAGGTTCTATTTAATCATCATATTATAGAAATTAGTTTAGTCAAATTACTAATGTAGTTTAGTTCGATTAGTTAAGTTTAGATTTAGTTAACCAATTCTGTTCAATGCTCAAAGCAATGAGTTTAATTTCCTTCAATTTTAGTTGTAGATTAGTAAAAGTACTAATCTAAGTTTACATTAGTAACATTAGAGATTTAGTCTTGCTTTAGTTAGTATAAATTTTTTTTTACAACTTAGCAACATAAGTTATTTATTAGTAGTTTAGTAACAATAATGGTTAAGATTTAAATAAGTCACTTAGTTTCAGATTACTAACACTAGTAGTTTAGTTTTAAATTAGTTAAACTGATTATCTTAGTGGTAGATTAGTAAGATTACTAATCTACTTATTTGTAGTTTAGTAACAATAATGGTTAAGATTTAAATGAGTAACATGAGTAACTTAGTTTTAGATTAGTAACAATAGTAGTTTAGTTTTAAATTAGTTAAGTTTATTATTTTCGTTGTCGATTAGTAACATTAATTATATTATATTAGTAATATGAGTAACTTAGTTTTAGCTTAGTAACACTAGTAGTTTAGTTTTAAATTAGATAAACTAATTATTTTAGCTGTAGATTAGTAACACTACTAGTCTTATCTTACATTACTAATATTAGTGATTTATTCTTACTTCAGTAATCGTAAATTTTTTTACAGAATAGTAACATAAGTTATTTATTTGTAGTTTAGTAACAGAATGGTTAAGGTTTAAATGAGTAACATGAGTAACTTAATTTTAGATTAGTAATACTAGCAGTTTAGTTTTAAATTAGTGAAACTAATTATTTTAGTTGTAGGTTACTAACACTACTAGTCTAATCTTACATTAGTAACATTAGGGATTTAGTCTTACTACATTCAGCATAAAAAATAGTTACAGATTAGTAACTTAAGTTATTTATTTGTAATTTAGTAACCATAATACGATTAAAATGAGTAACGTGACTAACAAAGTTTTAGATTAGTAATGCCAGTATTGTAGTTTTAAATTAACAACATTAGCAGTTTAGTTTTAGTTTAGTAACTGTATAATTTCTTTTGCTAATTAGTAACATTATTTTTCTAGTTTTAGACTACTAACTTACTTTTTAGACTACTTACTTTTTAGATTACTAACTAAAGGAATACTAATCCTTTAGTTAAGGATAAGTAACATTAGTTTATTTCCAGATAATCAACACTACTAATTTATATTTAAATTAGTAACGTCAGTAGTTCAGATTTCAATTACTAACCCCGTAATTTAGTTTCAGATTAGTAACAATACTAGTTTACTTTCAAATTATCAACACTACTAATTTTTTTTTACCCTATAATTTTTAAGTTAGTAACATTACTAATTTAGTTTCAAATCCGTAAAACTCGTTTTCGTTTCCTAACTTCCCAGAATTTTAAATTCTATTTTTTAATTTCCCCCTATTATTTCCTTTTTTTTTTATTTTTATCTAATTTTACTGTTCAGCATTTTACTTATCAATTTTCTGATCTTTGCTGGCTTTTTGTTTTATTTATGATTTAAAGCCGGACGATGGATATAATGTCGATTAACGTCGATGTTAATCGGGACGAAGGTGATATTCCCGATTGGATTTGAGTCCATCGCTCGGAGGTGGTTTCGAGGTTTATCGAATTCTTCGATACCTTCTTTTTTCTCACTCACTCCATTCAGACCGATACGTTCGAACTCGCTCTTGATGATCGTTTTAAAGCTTCTGCCATACGCCCACCCTCGTTTTCAAGCTTGTCACTCGCCTTTTTTAGCGGCTCACATTTTTCCTTTCACTGCCTCACCTTCGTCCTCCCCCCCCCTCCTCCCTCTTCTCCCTGTTATTCAGGATCATCCCAGGATAATGGAATTAACTAACGATTTACCAATTTATTACTGCAAAGCTTACATCATCGTCTAAGGCACTTTGAGTCAGTTTTAAATTTTATAAAAGTAAATAACTATTAGTTTGACAATTTTTCGGAAAATTTTTAGACCTAATGTATTATACAAATAATTAGCGAACTGCAAACTTGTAAATTAGTTATCTATTAATTAATAAGTCATTTTTTAGTAGCAACCACTAACTAGTTAGTTAACTAACTAATCGCTAATAAACTGGTTGATAAATTATTTTATTAAATAATTAGTTAGATACTAATTAGTGCTAAATGGTTTAGTTAAGTAAATATTTAGCTAATCACTAATTATAGAGTTAGTTAGTTTTTTTAATAGTTTATTTATTACTAATCATTTATAAAATTGACAATTACTAGCAACTAGTTTTTAAATTAGTATACTAAGCAACTAATTAATAAATAAAGATACTAAGCAACTAATTAATAAATAAATATACCAAGCTACTAATTTCTAAATTAGTATACTTAGCTATAAATTTTTAAATTAGTAAACTAAGCAACTAACTACTAAATTAGTATTCTAAGTAACTAATTAGTAAATTAGGATATTAAGCAACTAATTTCTAAATTGTTATGCTTAGCAATCAATAACCTACCTAGTATAGTACGCAACTAATTACTAACCTAGGATACTAAGCAACTAATTTCTAAATTCGTATACTAAGCAACTAATTAATAAATTAGGATACTAAGCAACTAATTTCTAAATTGGTATACTTAGCAATGAATTCCTAAATTATTATACTAAGCAACTAGATACTAAATTAGTATAGTAGGCAACTAATTTCTAAATTAGTATACTTAGCAATACATTTCTAATATAGTATACTTAGCAACTAGATACTAAATTAGTATACTAGTCAACTATTTACTAAGAATTACTAAGAAACTAATTTATAAATTAGGATACTAAGACACTAATTTCTAATTTAGTAAACTAATACCAACTGATAAACTAAAGTATTACTAATAATTTACAAGTAATTTATGTATTAGTTTACTAAGCAACTAATTACTACACAAGTATACTAAGCGACTATTTAATAAATTAGGGTAATGACCAAACAAATTCTAAATTAGTATATTTAGCAATTAGTTATTAAATCAGAATGCTAAGAAACTAATTATTAAATTTTAAACAAAACAAGTAGTTTCTTAAAATTATACTCTGCAATTAATTACTTAATTAGTATACTGAAAAACTAGTGAGTAAATGACAATACTAAGGAAGTAACAACTGAATTAGTGTACTAAGCAACTATTTTTCTAATTAGTATACTAAGCAACTAATTTCTAAATTATTATACTGAGGAATTAATTAATATAGGATACAAAGCAACTAATTTCTAAATTAGTATACTCGGCACTAAATTTCGAAATTAGTATATGAAGCAACTAAATAATAAATAAGGATAATAAGCAACTAATTTTTAAATTAGGATACTTAGCAACAAATTCCTAAATTAGTATACTAAGCAACTAGGTACTAAATTAGTTTAGTAGGCAACTGATTTCTAAATTAGTATAATTAGCAAAAATTCCTAAATTAGTATACTAAGCAACTAGATACTAAATTAGTTTAGTAGGCAACTAATTTCTAAATTAGTATACTTAGCAATACATTCCTAAATTAGTATACTTAGCAACTAGATATTAAATTAGTATACTAGGCAACTATTTACTAAGAATTACTAAGAAACTAATTAATAAATTAGGATACTAAGAAACTACTTTCTAAATTAGTAAACTAATACCAACTGATAAACTAAAGTATTACTAATGATTTACAAGTGATTTATGTATTAGTTTACTAAGCAACTAATTACTACACAAGTATACTAAGCGACTAAATAATAAATTAGGGTAATGACCAAATAAATTTCTAAATTAGTATACTTAGCAGTTAGTTATTAAATTAGTATGCTAAAGAACTAATTATTCAATTTCATACAAAACAACTAATTTCTTAATCATTATACTCAGCAAGTAATTACTTAATTAGTATACTAAGAAACTAATCAATAAATTAGAATACTAAGCAACTAATTACTAAATTAGTATATTAAGCAACTAATTTCTAAATTAGTTTACTAAACAATTAATTAATATATTAGGATACTAATCAACTAATTTCTAAATTAGTATACTAAGAAAATAATTAATAAATTAGTATACTGAGCAACTAATTACTAATTAATAATTATTAATTAATTAATATGGGCAAAATTAATTATTAATCTGAATTACTCAAAAAAGGTGATCACATTTTACTGGACGGTACTGTATATCGTTTTAATTTAATTTTGTTTTCCACTATATATAGGAATTCGAAAAATTTCAAATAATTTGGCGTCAAAATGGAAATTTTTGAAAGACGTGTACGTGTGTTCCTCGTGTAGAAATAGACTCCAAACTGAAACACCTCAATCAAAGCTTTCTGATACCGTTCAAATCAGTAATGATTTGAAAAAGAGGTATTGGAAAATGATTTGATTCAACTAATTTCTAAATTAGTATACTCAGCACTAAATTTCTAAATTACTATACTAAGCAAATAATTAATAAATTAGTATACTGAGCAACTAATTACTACATTAGCATACTAAGCAACTAATTTCTAAATTAGTATACTCAGCACTAAATTCCTAAATTAGTATATTAAGCAAATAATTAATAGATTAGTATACTGGGCAAGTAATTACTACATTAGCATACTAAGCAACTAATTTATAAATTAGGATAGTAAGACACTAATTTGTAAATTATTATACTCAGCAACTAATGACTAAATTAGTAAACTAATACCAACTGATAAATTAAATTATTACTCAGTAAGTAAATTTAATAATTAATTACTCATCTGTTACTGTAAGTAACTTATTTTCTAATTAATAAACCTTTAATAAACCTACTAATAACTTACTAAATTAGTAAATTTACTAACTTATCATTAAATTACTCAATTTAATAACTAATTAATAAACAATCTAATTTATTTACTATTTTCTAAATTCATAAATGGACTAACTAATCATTAAAACATTAATTTTACTATTTCCTTAATTAGTAAATGCACTAATTAATGACTAACTTAAAAAATTTACTAACCTTTTACTAAATTAGTCAAATAACTAACAGATTACTAAATTTACTAATCAGTTAATTACTAAATTATTAAATTTATAAACAAAAAAATTACTAAATTTCTTAATTAAGTAATTACTCATTTAGGAAATTCACTAATTAATTAGTCAATCAGTACTGGTACTCTAGAGATAAAAAGTTTTAATCTTCTAATTAAAAAAAAAATCGTTTCCACTGATTGTGATTCAAAAAGTTTCTTATACCGATATAATCAACACTTTATATTCCAATCAACTTTAAAATTTAGTTTCTTCTTTTGAGCATTGGCAGAAAATTTTTGGAAGTTAATTATGTGCATCAAGTAATTATGCATTTTAATAAAGCCGGCAGACTGCTCTAATAATCATACGTGATGCATTATAATGATTACATATTTATGAAAGCAACGCCCTCGGGTTAGGACGTTATCGATCAAAGTAATAAAACAATGCATCATTTGTTACACGTTTTGCTCATTAATAAAGAAAGCCAATGCTCCACTTCTAATTAATTAATTAAACAATGAAACTGCCGTTCCAATCTTCAAAACATTCACAATTCACAAAACTTTCAGAATCCTTTGAAATTTGAACAAAAAATTGAAAAACCAAGATTTACAAAATTAAAAATAAAGAGCTTTAAAAAAGACGAGCTTTTCAAAATTTAAAAACTCGAGCTTTATAATCTTTAAAAAAACCGAGATCTTTGAATTTGAAAAATAGATCCAGATTTTGAACTTGAATAAAAAATGGAGCTTTTTCAAACGTTCATTTTTGACAAACCGAACTTTTTACCTTAAAACTCTCTAACCAAAACAGTTGAGTTTTTTAAAATCCTCAAAAAAAAAATTCCAAAAGTTTTTTTTTTAATAACTTACTTTAACAATCGCTTTCAATGTTCCTCCATCAAAATAATGTTGACTTTTCTGATTTTAATAATTCTAAATGTACTTTTAATCTTGATAACTTTTTCTTTCAGTTTAGAACACATTTCGGCCTTTCAAATTTTTATAAATTAAGAAAAGCATTCACATTTCCTTGACACGTAACATGGATTTTAAAAATCCACACATGTGATTATTAAAAACTTGAAAAAAAAGTTTTCTTCTAGAAAATAAAAAATTGCACCTCGCGAGTAGAGCTTCGTGAATTCAACTGACTAGACTCGCGATAGAAACGAAATCTAGATCTAAATATCAAAAGAGTGAGAAGTAAAATGTAAACCTGAATGACGACTGGGGGTCCAATGGTCCAGGTGGGGTCTGCACCGGTTAGTCTGCATCAAACTGGACCGCGACATAAAAAACAAAATTATTCTTCTCCAGGGGATGAGAGATATTTAAATCTATCGAGATGCAGCATCCCTTGCGCTGGACCTCCTGCGAAACAGAAGAAACTGGTTTTTCCAGAAGATCTCGTTGCTTAACTGTCTCCTCTTCAACCAGATTCACGAGACTCCAACCGTAAAAATATTTAGCTTAGAATTATCATTTTCTAAGCTGAATAAAAAACTCAGTGTATCGATTTGTTTCTTTCAATTTTTATTAAAAAATTTTATTAATTTAATATTTATTTTTATTATTATATTATTTAAATTAACTCAATGTGAAGTTTTATATTAATTAAGATGCGCTGAGTTGGAACAAATTTGTGATATTAATAATTGATTTAAAATTTGCAATTAAAAAACTACTCAACTGAAATGCAGTTTTGTAATGATTAAAACTTTAATTTGATTGTTTGAATTTTTAATTCATAAGAAAATACTAAATTTCGGAAAATGAAACAATTTTAATTTATTGTTTACAAATTTTTAATTTTCTAATTATTTTGTCTAAAAAAATTAATGATTTTTTATTTAAATAATTTTGAAAATTAATTTGAAATCAATAATACAAGAATTATTGAACTCAATATGAAATTTTATAATAATTAAGATACGATAAGTTAGAATAAATTTTTTATTTAATTAATTTATATTTAAATTAATTATCTTAATATTTTGATATTATATAAATTTATAATTTGTATTTTTATATTAATATTTTGTAATTTTGCAAATTGTTCCTTGGACGGCTAACTAGCCCTAGGAACTTCCGGTAAATAAATAAATAAATAAAAATAAATAATTTTATTAATTAATTAAAAATTGATTTCAAATTTAAAATTAGAAAATTATTCAACTCAAATGCATTTTTGTGTTAATTAAAATGTAATAAGTTCTAACAAATTTGTCATTTTAAATTTCTGTTAAAATTAATTAATTTTTACATTAATTTTTTTAATTAGTTAATAAATTAAAAACTTTTATTTTAAGTTATCTTTTTCGAAATTAATTAAACTGACAATTTGTATTATAAAACGTGCGCAGGAGCGCAGAAGTTATATGACGCATGCGCAGAAGCGAAAAACTCAACTGACGCGTGCGCAGAAGTAATGAATAAAATCAGCGCATGCGCAGTAGTTCCTGTTAAATAAAAAACCTGCGCAGTAAATTTCTATGAAAATAAAATAAACGTTATAGTCTCCTTTGTCAATAAAACATGCGCAAAAGTAAAATAATTTTAATTTTTAGTTTAACAATTTTTAATTCCAGAAATTTTTTAAATTATTCTCTCTAAAAATATTAAACAATTTTTTACGTATTAATTTTAGAAAATAATTTGAAATTGGAGTACAAGAATTGTTTAACTCAATATGAAGTTTTATAACAGTTAAGATGCAATGAGTTAGAATAAATTTGTAATTTGAATAAATAATTAAAAATTGATTTAAAATATGCAATTAAAAAATTATTTACCTTAATTGCAGTTTTGTAATAATTAGATTAAAATAAGTTATAATCAATTTGTCATTTTTTATTATTTTTAAAATTTATTATTAACTTTTGTATTTAATTAATCAATTAAAAAATTGGATTTTAAGATATATTTTTTTAATTAATTAAACTATATTTGTATTTTGTGCGTTAAAGCGCAGAATTGATCTGACGTGTGCGCAAAAGCGGAAAATTGAATTAAAGCATGCGCAGTAGCTAGAAATGAATCTGACGCATGCGCAGTACGTTTATATGACAATAAGACATGCGCAGAAGCAATAAATGCATTTGACGCATGCGCAGAAGCGATAAATGCATTTGACGCATGCGCAGTACATTTCTATGGCTATAAGACATGCGCAGAAGCATCTGAGACATGCGCAGTAGCAAAAAATGAAACTGACGCATGCGCAGTACATTTCTACGGCTATAAGACATGCGCAGAAGCATTTGAGACATGCGCAGTAGCAAAAAATGAAACTGACGCATGCGCAGTACATTTCTATGGCTATAAAACATGCGCAGTAGTTTTCTTTGTCACCAAAAACATGCGCACTAGTTTTCCTTGTGTCTAAAACATGCGCAGTAGTTCCTAATGAAGATAAATCCTACTCAGTAATTTTTCTCGTCAATAACTAATGCGCCGTATTAATCTCCCTCCCTTAAATACACAAAATAACAAAAATCAATAATACAAAAATTGAGAAAAATCCCTTATTCGCGATAATACAAAATTCAAATTACACCTGGTAGCCAAACAACCGCATTTTGTTGTAAAGCAACGTAAACAGAGTCTCGTTGAGTGTGAATTGGACGAGTCATTTATTTAACGCAAATAGTCGAGTTTGATGTGAGGTAACATAGTGCCGGGAACGACGCAATTTGAAATCGTTCCAGACTAAAATGTAAGGACGCCTAGATACGTTTCGGCTAGTAAAATAGTAAAAGCAAACGATCGCAGAAAGCAATGTTATTGGAGCAGGCGAAGCAACTCTGCCGCAAATGGTTAATAAAGCTCGAAGAGAGCGAGGATCGGCCATAAGACACACATGGGGGGTGGTTAAGGTTGGCGTTAATGATGCCCGCATGCCGGTCCGTTCCCGGGGGGGGGGTGGAAAATAAATGGTGGCTTCCCCGTCGCCTAACCCACACCATTCGCCTCGGTTTCCACCCTCAAACAACTCCCTCACGTTCGTAACGCTTCTGGCCCGCACCCCTTTTTCCAAGGTTCCTTCCCACTATGGGATTTTAGGGCTTATTTTCTTTTAAAACACCCCCTAATTCGTCAGATGTCGTCTGTTTCTTACTTACCCCAAAATAATTTCTATTAAAATTTAAAATCAGTCCAATTTATTCGAATAAAGTGTACTATAATAAAAAAAAAAAAACAGTAAATTTTCAGGTTTAAAACTTATAAAGCCCTTTGTTGCCCGTCACCCCTAGTTCTGGCTAATCCCTTATCACCCTTGACCCCTTATCCTCACTCTATCTTCCAATAAATCGCTTATTTTCAGAAATCCAGACCCTAATTTGTAACCAGAAACAATGTTTGCTGTAAATTGGTGGCCAGATCAAGTACAAATTGGCATCCTGCTACAATAATTATTGTCGCGACTAGCAGCAAATTAGTCGGGTATTAATTATCACCGAGAAGTGCGTATCGCTGTTCAGGTGTGAAAATCTAAATCTTTTTTCTAGATAGAGACAAATTTCAAAAATAAAGTCATCAGCTTCATGACCATAAATACCCGCTTTTCACTTATTCAGAGAATAAAGAAGGTAAATTCTTTTTTAAACAAACCGAAAGCGGAAAGTGTCGTCCATAAACGATTCTGGCTTTGAAATAATTAAAATGAATTAATAATTAATTAAGCGCGAAGACAAAGGAGAAAGGAGACGAGTGAAGAAAACTTTGGTATTAATAGAGGAAATCCGGGACACGTCTCGTCCATTAAATATTTTTTTTCTCTCTCTCTCTCTCTCTCTCTTTCTCAGTTCTTCTTCTGATCCTAGCTGTCGTATTTCTTTTTCTTTCCTTTAAAACATTCTCTTTTCTGCTGTCTGTCCCTGTCGTTTTTCTCCTATTCTTCGCCAACCCTTGGACCCCGCGCGGACGTTTAAAAACGTCTCGCTTCGCGTTCGCGGAACAAAGTAATTTACCATGAATTAACATAAATCACTCGAGTTCCGCACACGGTTATTCACTCACTCGTATACATTCACTTGGTGTCCGCGGTAGTCGACCTACAGCTTCGTTTACCTCGTGTCCCCCTTCACCCCCTTTTTTTACCCCTTAACCCGAGACTACAACCCTCTGGCCGATTACACCGGTCCGACAGAAATTTTCAATTTTCGAACCTCCAACTGGAAGTAATTTCCGGAAGGTTTCTCTTGCGCTATTTTTCATTTTTAAAAGTCACTTTATTTCATCTAGTCTGTTATATTTCCTAGGATAATGCCGAGAGGATTTTAGACGGTGATTAGTTGGTTTCTGAAGAATTTTAGATACATGGGGAAAAATTAATGACTAAATAAATTTGACACGTGACATTTTTATTCAAAAATGTTTCTGTCTGAAAATAATTTTTTTCTGATTCTATTATTATTAAATAATAATAATCTCCGTAAACTCCTGAAGTTAGTTAGTATGTATTTATCGTTATTCATCTTTTTCTGTCAACGTTTTAAAGTCTGAAGTGAAGTTAGTTAGTATTAATATTTATTTGTCTTTTTCTGTCCACGTTTTAAAAACTGAAGTGCAGTTAGTCCCTGTTATTCTATACACATGCAATTTATTTCATAAATTTTCAGTTATTATCTCAAATTCAGATTATTGTCATCAATTTTCTATTATATAACGATTTTTTAATTATTTTCTTTTGCTTAAAAATAAATTCTGCAATTTTTCTTGATTTTCATCAATTTATAATAATTATATTCATTATTTTGTCATTACTTTTAAAAATTTCAATTATTTATCCGATATTGGAATTATTTTCATCAATTTTCGTTATTTCTGCGATTTTGCAATTATTCTCTTTAAAAGCATATAATGGAGAATGACGTCACTGGTATATGCAAAATTTGTCCGTAAACTTTCTCTTAAAATAATAAATATTTTGACACCAAACTTTTTAGAATTACTTAAAATTTTATTAGGAAGGTCTCTCTGACCCAAGTTTGTTTAAAATTTGCCTTAAACTTAATTTTTTTAATTCTCCGAAAAACGGCTGATTTTTTAAAAAATTAATTTTAAGGCAAAATTTAAAGAAACTTGGGTCAGAGAGATCTTCTTAATAATATTTTAAGTAATTCCACAAAGTTTGGTGTCAAAATATTTATTATTTAAAGAGAAAATTTACGGACAAATTTTGATTATACCAGTGACGTCATTCTTTATCACATGCCCTTAATTAAAATTTTTGAAGTAATTTTGTAATTATTTTTTTTTTTAAATCTATACTCTATAATTTTTCCAGTTATTTCTCTCAAATTTTATTGAATGTTTTCAATTTTTTATATTTAAATTATTTTCATCATAATTCAATTTTCTTTCTCAATCTTAAATTATTTTCAGCATATTTTAATTTTTTTTTTTCAATTTTGAATTAATTTTATCATTCTTCAATTATTTTTCTCGATTGTTAAATATTATTCTCATTTTCTAAGATATATTTAAGTATTTTTCTGAAAATTCAAACATTTTCTTCCATTTCTAATTATTTTCATTTGTTATCAGAATTTCAAATTTTTTTTATTAATTATCGTAAATTTCAATTATTTTTAGCTTTCTTCCAGAGTTTTCTCCAATTTTTAGTTTTTCTTATTTTATAAAATTAATTTCTAAATTTTTTTTAAGTATTTGTCTCAAATTTCTATTATTTTTTTCAATTTTTAATTATTTTTATTTGTTTCCATAATTTCCAAAAAATTTTATTAATTATGGTAAATTTCAATTATTTTTAGCATTCTTTTAGTCTTTTTTTCAATTTTTAGTTATTCTCATTTTCTAAAATTATTTTCTAAGATTTTTAGAATTTTTCTAAAACTTCAATTATTTTCTTCAATTTTTAATTATTTTTATTTATTTTAATAATTTCAAAATTTGTTTATTAATTATCGTAAATTTCAATTATTTTTAGCTTTCTTCTAGAGTTTTCTCCAATTTTTAGTTTTTCTTATTTTATAAAATTAATTTCTAAATTTTTTTTAAGTATTTGTCTCAAATTTCTATTATTTTTTTCAATTTTTAATTATTTTTATTTGTTTCCATAATTTCCAAAAAATTTTATTAATTATCGTAAATTTCAATTATTTTTAGCATTCTTTTAGTCTTTTTTTCAATTTTTAGTTATTCTCATTTTCTGAAATTATTTTCTAAGATTTTTAGAATTTTTCTAAAACTTCAATTATTTTCTTCAATTTTTAATTATTTTTATTTATTTTAATAATTTCAAAATTTGTTTATTAATTATCGTAAATTTCAATTAATTTTAGCTTATTTCTTCAATTCTTTTCTCCAATTTTTAGTTATTTTCTTATTTTTTAATTGATTTCTAAGATCTTTATGTATTTTTTTCAAGTTTCAATTATTTTTTCTTTATTTAAAAAAAATTCTGTAGTTTTTTCAATTATCACACTTAAATGTCATTTATTTTTTACAAGTTATCATTGTTTGTATCATATTTTAATTATTTTCGTCGTTTTAAAATTAAAAAACATTTTTCAATTATTTTCCAAAATTTATTTCCTTCAATTCTCAATTCTTTACATTTGTTTCATAATTTTAAAAATTGTTAACTATTTATCTGACTTGTCAATTATTTCATTATTTATATTATTTTGTATATTATTTTCTTCAATTTTCAATTCCTTTCGTTCTGTTTCTCATTCTTTTTCATAATTGCCAAAAAGTTTTTACTTATTTCTCTTTAATTAAAACTTGTTCTGTTCAATTTTAAATTATTTTTATCTTTTTTCATTTATTTTCTCTAATTTTTAATTATTTTCTTTTATTTCAATGAACTTCTGAAATTTTTAAGTATTTTCTCAAATTTTGTTTAACTTTCCTTTATTTAAAATATTTTATGTAATTTGTTTAATTATTTTCTCAAATTTTAATTATTATTTTTAATTTTAATTTATTTATCTCAATTTTTAATTTACTTTTAAGATTCTCAAGTATTTTTCTCAAATTTAAATTATTTTCTTTATGTTTAAAACATTTTTATAATTGTTTAAATTACTTTCCTCAATGTTTAATTGATTTCATTTTTTTTTTCAATTAATTTTTAGAATTTGCAATTATTTTGTTTAATTTTAATTATTTTTTACAATTCTTTTTAATTCTAAAATATTATAATTTTTGTCCTAAATAAATATTTATTTTTTTTATATTAATTGGTTTTTAAATATTATATTTAAAATATTTATTTCTTATAAACTTTATTTCTTATAACTTTTATTCGTATAAAACACTCGTTTTTCTTCGTTCTTATTAGAAAATTTGAAGTAAATTGCATAAAATTTACTCGGTTTTGCTTAAACTTTTTGAGACAAATAGTAAAAAATAATGTATTTGCAATGAAACTACGTAAAAAGTTGAATTTTAGCCTAAAAAGTGACTTTTCTCAAAAAGTCTACTTGGTTTACTTTTACAATTTTAAAAAATTTAACCTTCATTCACAAAACAAAAAAATGAAATAGAAAGGAAACTGTAAGTTGAAGTTGTTTCATCTCTGAAATTCATAATTTAAACCTTCATACAAAAAGGAATATTAATAAATATCATTTAAACGTTATAGAGCACCACTTTTGGACTTGTGAGAAAAATTACTTCATTAATCAGTAACTTTGTTAAAAGAAAATAATCGAAAATCGATAACTTCGGTTTTGAGAAAAGTCACTTTATAGGCTTAACGAGGAATAAAATTATTATTATATTGAATTTTTTTTTAAATTTCATCAAATTGCAATTTTTAATTACTCAGTATATAAAAAATATAATTGTTGACACTTTCAATGAAAAATATTACATGAAAATATGAATTTTCTAGTTCAAAAAATCAAAATAATGCATTTAGACTAACTTTTCTTCAGACTGTCTGTTTCATTCCTCCTTAAATATAACTTTTAATGTAGTTTTTTTGCAAATAAATTATTTTTTATAGTTTTATAGTCCATATAGTTTAAGAAAAACATAACAAATTTTATGCAGGATATTATTTCGAATTTTCTAATAATAACGTGTCAAAAATGCTCTGTCTCTGAGAACGTTAAACTTCATAAATATATAACGTCTGTAATTTTCATTGAATAAAAAATTTTAAAAAATACGTATTTCCTTTTTTTTTTAGGCATAGAATCAGAAAAAAATTACTTTTAGCCAAAAAAATGTTTGAATGAAAATGTCACGTGGATATTAATATATCCAAACAATATATCGCAGTAACATTCATGATTATGATTATCAAGATTATGAATTCTTTGGTGAAAATAGAAATATAATCAAAATAAGAAATAAAAGTGTTTTAATGCTATTCGTTGTATAATTCGTCATTTTTATAATAGCCTAATATAAACAAAATTTACTTTATTATTGAAATTTAGAGCAAACGGATTACTTGGAATGTCTGTTTTAAAATTTAATGGAAATGGTAAAACGTTTTTTTTAAAAGTAGTCGACAAAAAAAATTTATTTCCTGTAGGCAAACTTATTAATGGAAAAAAATCGATTTAATTTTAGCCAAATCTTTTTTATAAATTATTATTTATTTCTACACAAAATGAAAAAAATGTGTATTTTTAAAGGATCTATAACTTTTCTTTAAATTATCTTTAAATTATCGATTTTAATATTTTTTTAGATAATAACAAAAAATGGTAAATTATGGTAGTTTTTTATGTTTTTTGCCATGAGAATGAAATTTTCGCCAATTTTTATTATTATTTTCGTAATATACCAAATTTTATTAAAATTGGAAGGAGATCTTATTCGGAACTGCACCCCCCATAAATCATCTAAAATGTCCATAATAAATTCAAAGGAAATAGAATCTATAAAAGCTCATCTTTTTTTACATAGGTTTCAAGAAGATTTTCCGAAGGGTGTTGTAAGATAAGAATAGGAATTTCTTTATGAAATTGGAAAATAAAATTTAAAATTTAAATACCAATCAAAAGAGCATTAAACTTTCGTTCTAAATATTGCATAACATTAAATAAGCGATTTTAATTGTTTTGTATTTTAAATTAATTAGTTTATTGTTAATCATTATTGATACAAAAATAATATTAATAATATCATTGCAAATATTCTTGTAAAACTTGGATTGGTTTGCTAAGTATTAGGCAATTAATTATTTAATTAAAACAATTTTTTTTGTAACTCAGGCATTATTATTGGATCTTTCTGTTATGTTAACATAACTTTTTATTTTTACATTTATTTTTTATCATGTTATTTTGAATTATTTTGTTGAAAGAATTACAATTTTTACAATAATTAATTAATTTATATCCAGATGAATTATTTATTATTAAATGTTAATATCTGTTGAAACATTTTTAAAATTAATTTTTACTTTTATTGTTTTATAAATTAGTTGGCTTTAAAATATTGTTATTTATTAATAAAATATTCTAAATTTTCTTAATAATATTTTATTATAAAATTTTTTCAGATTATATCTTATGTTTATTTGTTATTGATTTATTATCAATCAAAATGGAATTTCTTTACTAGATCAAGTAAAAGTATTCTATTTTTGAACAATTTCAAAACTACTGCTCAAAAATAGTAATCTTTAAGGACATACGATGGAGAGTGACGTCACTAGTATATGCAAAATTTGTCTGTAAAGTTTCTCTTAAAATAATAAATATTTTGACACCAAACTTTGTAGAATTACTTAAAATCTTATTAAGAAGGTATCTGTGGCCAAAGTTAGTTAGAATTTTACATTTAAGTTAATTTAAAAAAAAAAATGTTCTGAATTCTGGAAAATTAAAAAAATTACTTTTAAGGCACAGTTTAAACAAACTTGGGTCAGAGAGACCTTTTTAATGATATTTTTAGTTATTCTATAAAGTTCTGTATCAAAATATTTATTACTATATTCAAGATATTTTTCTAAACGACCCCCTTCAGAAACAATTGCCAATTTCGTCGAATAAGAGACAATTTTTAAAAAAATATTTCTTCTACCTACTGAGGCCAAATTACTTTTGTAATGAGCAATATTGAAAGAAAAATTCCTAAATTTTACAATAATAAAAAGAATTTGATTCAAATATATTTAATTTATATACAAAATGTAGTTTTAATATTAACCTTTCGAATATCTCTAAACACGTTGTTTCAGATTTATAAAAAATAAATCTTAAAGGAAAGCTTAAATATTCTGTTTTTTATTTCCGTTAAGTAAATAATGGACATTTCAGGGGATTTTGAGAAATTAATTAAAATTTACAGTCATGTCAGAGGTTAAAATATGTATGAATTGAGAAACATTTTTTTAACAGAGTGGCATTTGTTTTTTTTTTAATTTTGTATTTTATTAACTTTCAAATTATATATAATTTTATTTATATATAAATATATATATTATTTATATATCATTTTATTTTTATTTATTATTTAAATATCATTTCTGTTTAATTTTTATTCTATTAGTCTTCAAATTATTTATATATATATACATAATTTGAAACTTAATAAAATATACGATTTAAAAAAAGACAAATGCCACTCTGCTAAAAAAGTGTTTCTCAATTCATACATATTTTAACCTCTGCCATGACTGTAAATTTTAATTAATTTCTCAAAATCCCCTGAAATGTCAATTATTTACTTTACGGCAAATAAAAACTAGAATATTTAAGCTTTCCTTTAAGATATATTTTTAATAAATCTGAAACAACGTGTTTTAAGATATTCGAAAGGTTAATATTGAAACTACATTCTGTATATAAATTACATTTGTTGAAACAAAATTCTTTTTATTATTGTAAAATTTAGAAATTTTCCTCTTAAAACTGCTAATTGCAAAAATAATTTGACCTTAGTAAGTAGAAGAAATAATTTTTTAAAAATTGTCTCATATTGTCAATTGTTTCTGAAGGGGGTCGGTTAGAAATAAAATGCCCCATACTTATATTGTAAACAATGCGATGGAGAAGCATGTAGCAGGAATATAAATAAACTGTTTATAAACTTTATATTAGAATATGATAATTATTACCAAAAGTATAATAATTTTTTTAAATTTAAATTTGTTTCTTGAAATTTGTATATATATAATTGTAACTTAGCATTTCTCCCCTAATGAGAATTTCTAGATTTTTCTCGTTTAAACTAATATATATTTTTTCTTTTGGTCGAGTCCATACCAAGTGATCACACCAATTTCAGTCATATTGAGTAATATTTACGAAATTGATATTTTGGGTTCCTTAAGAGTAAAAAAAATAAATTTTAATTATTTTTACAAAATTCAAAATATTTTCGAAAATATTCAAATTCGAAATTTTATGTACTATTTTTTTTGTGTTATCATAACTTCTGTAATTTTGAAGCAATTGAGATCATTTTTTTTTAAATTACTCGTATTTAAATACTCTTTCAAGAAAAATTATAATAATTAAGAAATTTTTTATAATTAAATTTTTATTAAAAAAATTAAATTATTTATTTAAACAAAATCTAAAGTATATCATCGTTCTTTTTCAAAAAATTCATAAACATAGCCTATAATGTGCTTAAAAATTTAAGCCAAAGAAAAAGATGGTATGTATTATAGTTTTTGAGAAAAAAATTATTAAGTTATGCTAGCGCGGCGCGGACCGGTGTCACCGCTACTCAACGCGTAGTTCCGTAGTAACCGAAATGTATGTATATTATTACATAATATAAATACAGTTAATCGTCATGTTTTTTTTTTTATTTTACAAATTGTGCTGTGCACAGAATTTGAAAAAATTTTTGTTTCAATTTTATTCTCAAGGGGTACGAAGGAATGAAATTTTTGTGTACCTTTAATGGTCATAGCTTGATTAAATCTTTCACTTAACAATTGTTTTTCAGCTTCATATTCTGCGTAATTACAAAATTCTACATTAATTTTCTCTAAACTGGATTTTGCCCACTCGTATAAGTCAAGAGGAGTAACAATTTGATTGTTTAATGGTCGTTGTAAACTTGCTTCTTTCAACTATTTTCAAACTATTTTTATCATTCTTTAAGGGGAGAGATAGGTGAAATTTTAACTCAACAAAATTTTTGATGCTCAGAGGTGTCATTTTTTTTCTTACATCAATTAAGATGTAGAATTATGGTATTACATAAAAATTAAAAAACAATATTTTTTGGTCATTTTCGAAATTTTATTTTTCAAAATCCATACGATGGATTGTAGAAAATCATTTAAAAATCCCACAAAAAAATTGTCGATGGAAAAAATGAAAATTGTGAAAGAGGTTTAATTTTTAAAATTTAAGTTTTTCTTAGAATAAATTTCTCAAACTCCGCAAATTATTTGTTTCTCTATTTTTGACATTACCCCATAATTTTAGGTCTAAAATTGCATAAGAAAAAAAATTAACACCCCTGAACATCGCGAATTTTGATAATTTTACCAGTCCATTATTTTTCTTTCTTCAGTTTTAAATTATTTTAATTATTCACTTATTTTCACTTATTTTTACCAGTTTTTAATTATATTAATTATTTTTCAATTGATTTAACAAATTTTCAATTATTATTCTTAAATTTTAATAATTTTCCCAATTTTTAGTTATTTTTATTATTTTTCTATAAATTACCAATTTTTTAATTACTTTTTTTTACTTTAATTATTTTCTCCGATTTTTTTAATTCTAAAGTTTGATGTCCATGTACTATGAAAAGATCAGTGTGACTTTCTGAAGCTTATAATTTAAATATAATACACTAACTATATTTACATTATGTAAAAATATACATACATTTCGGTTACTACGGAACTACGCGTTGAGTAGCGGTGACACCGGTCCGCGCCGCGCTAGCATAACTTAATAATTTTTTTCTCAAAAACTATAATACATACCATCTTTTTCTTTGACTTAAATTTTTAAGCACATTATAGGCTATGTTTATGAATTTTTTGAAAAGGAACGATGATATACTTTAGATTTTGTTTAAATAAATAATTTAATTTTTTTAATAAAAATTTAATTATAAACAATTTCTTAATTATTATAATTTTTCTTGAAAGAGTATTTAAATACGAGTAATTTAAAAAAAAATGATCTCAATTGCTTCAAAATTACAGAAGTTATGATAACACAAAGAAAATAGTACATAAAATTTCGAATTTGAATATTTTCGAAAATATTTTGAATTTTTTAAAAATAATTAAAATTTATTTTTTTTACTCCTAAAGGAACCCAAAATATCAATTTCGTAAATATTACTCAATATGACTGAAATTGGTGTGATCACTTGGTATGGACTCGACCAATTACACATTTTAACGAAAAAAAAAAAAAAAAAGTTTTGGAAGAGACTTTACAATAACACGGTGGGCCTGAACCAACTTTTAATATCTAGTTTTTTTTGCTTGAAATTTTTTTATTGCATTTAATTGAGGGATGAGTCAATTGTATAATATCATTTTATTCTCATCTCATCTGACTGATTTAGAAATTTTTATCTATATTGTTTTGGCAGATTATAGTTTGAAATATTAACTTGTTTAGGTATTTTTTAGTTTATTTAACGTCAAATGAAACATTGAACTTTTAATTTAGAAATTAATTAAATTACATTGAAAAAAAATTAACTCATAAGTAGAGGAATATTCCTTTTCTATTATTACTCTATTTGTGAGAGGTTTTTGCGAGAGGAAAAGGATTTTTTGACACTTAGCCACTCTTTTGTGTAACTTCAACCTAATTTGAGGAGTACTTTTTCAAAAGTTGATAAATCCACATTTTGTTATTTCGAGAAAATCAAACAAATGCAGTTTCGCACCTAACCCCTAGAGTTAATTATAAAGTAGAAAAAATATACGAAATTATTTATATACAAATGTTTTTTGCACTTAAAGAGATTTATTTTTAATTAAAGTTTATAGTAATTAAGAAATTTAAAGGGTTTATTTATTCAAGGAAAAAAATTAAAATTTTAAATCATCTTGATTAACTACAAGTTTTTTTTAAATTGAAAATTCTTTGATAATACATTTTTTTCTTGAATTTAACAGTGACAGATCGACTTGTAAGGTTCCTAATATGTTAAATTCGTGATTACTTCAACTTTTTCGGAAAATGGATTTACACTCTAAAAACAAGTGTCTTATTTTGTCCTCACTTTTAAGACATTTTGGGGTGTCTTAATATTAAACCATTGAGATAGTGTCTTAAAAATGCCTGTAAGACGCTTTCTAAACGTCTTATGTCTTAAAATTAGACACTTGTAAGACACCTGTTTTTACAGTGTATCAACTTTTGAAAAAGTGCTCCTCATTTAATGATATAAATAATTGAAAAATAATTTAAAATTCTGATACTTGAGATATATTCGGGAAAGTATATTGTCTACTTTTAAAACAGGTAAATTTTTGATGTAAAAAAATATCAAGTTTGTGACAAATTTATGCATTTTCAATAATATATAAAAATTTGTAAATTTGACAGAAATGGATAAAAGAGGAAAATCTTCTCAATTAGAAAGGAATACTTCAATGACCATATAGAAGAGGTAAAGTTGCATCAAAATGAGAGGAATCCGTTACTATAAAAAAATTTTTTTTTTTAGTTAAAAAATTAATTGTTTAAACATTAAATGTGATAAATAGATATTATGTAAAATAATTCATTATGAAAACAGGTGGATTAGGTAAATACTGGTTTTTTTTGAAATAGTATTTTATGGAAAAGAAATGTGTTATGCGCTAGCATAACTTAATAATTTTTTTCTCAAAAACTATAATACATACCATCTTTTTCTTTGGCTTAAATTTTTAAGCACATTATAGGCTATGTTTATGAATTTTTTGAAAAAGAACGATGATATACTTTAGATTTTGTTTAAATAAATAATTTAATTTTTTTAATAAAAATTTAATTATAAACAATTTCTTAATTATTATAATTTTTCTTGAAAGAGTATTTAAATACGAGTAATTTAAAAAAAAATGATCTCAATTGCTTCAAAATTACAGAAGTTATGATAACACAAAAAAAATAGTACATAAAATTTCGAATTTGAATATTTTCGAAAATATTTTGAATTTTTTAAAAATAATTAAAATTTATTTTTTTTACTCCTAAAGGAATCCAAAATATCAATTTCGTAAATATTACTCAATATGACTAAAATTGGTGTGATCACTTGGTATGGACTCGACCTTTTGCAATATCCATCGTATTCTTTTTATACGTTAAGTGAAGAAGAGATTGATGGACTTTTTTATGTATAATTTTTTCAATTTTTTATTTTCTTTTTTTTTGTTCTTTTCTTTTTTGCACAAAACTTCTTTTTTACCAATTTTTTCATTTCTCCAAAAAAAAAAAAAAAAAAAACACAAAAGATCCTGATTTCTCACGACTGACGCAAGTATCAGGAAAAATATTTGACAGTTATGATCCCTCGAGGGGTCTTGCTTGTCGAATATCGCATGCATGGATCAATTTGTGCAATTATGCAATTGCAGGACAGGTAATATGAGAGAAAAGCAGGCGGTTATGGATGGATTATGGTTTTGGGATGAAATTGGGGTGGTGAGGAGGGGGTGGGGGTGGGTGGGTGGAAATGCTTAAAGCTGGTAGTAATATCGTGACGCTCAATAGAGAACAACGAGTGAGGACTTGGAATTGTACGCCACTCGTTAAACAATGTTTCTACGTGTGTGCAATTCAAGCGACGTGTCTATATGCTTGGAACAGAGGGACATATCTGTAGCGTTCGGTCTTGTTGTAACGCTCACAGTACAACGTGTAACGCGCACCGCATGATGAACGATGAATAATAAACGACATCGATGAACAACAAAACGTTGGGAAGTGTAGTACGAATAATAATTAGCCACCCTTCGATACCGAACACAGGTATGTCGAGACGCGATTGACAGCTTCCAATATCCCTTTAATTTCTATTACTTCCTAGCGTTGCTTTTTGAAAAAAAAAAAAAAAAAAAAGAATCAACATCTTATTCTATATAACGGATTTTCGTTAAATGGTGATTTTTCAATCACGGAAATTGGAATTGATTGGCGGGATTTTTTTCTGCAATTTGTTTTATAAATTGGAGGCGAAGGATTGGATTTTTAATAGCAGACCGCCATATTGGATCGGCCATTTTGGATTTTTAAATTTTGAATTTAGATTTGTAATTAACGATACCGAAAATCTCCAAATATAAAGTAACAGAAAATTTCGATTTATTTTTTAATTCAGTTTCGCAATCATTGAACCCAAAAATCCGAGATTGGAAAGTTTAGTAGATTTTAAATATTTCGGCAGCCATCTTGGATCCGACATTTTGAATTTGGAGAATCCGAATTTAGATTCGTAATTAACGATCTCGAAAACCCCGAGTAGCAAGTTTCAAACAAATCCGATCGATTTTTAATTTTTCAGCCGCCATATTGGATCCGCCATTTTAGATTTGGAAAGTTAAATTCTTTATTGGTAAGACACGAACCTAAAAAACCCCAAATATAAAATAACAGTAAAAGTTCTATTTATTTTTTAATCCAGTTTCGCAATCATCGAACCCAAAAATCCGAGATTGGCAAGTTTAAAGCAAATTTGATAGATTTTTAATATTTCGTCAGCCATATTGGATCCGACATTTTAAATTTTGAAAATCCGAATTCAGAGCCATAATCATCGATCTCGAAAATTCCTGACTGTCAACTTTCAAGCGATTTCGAAGATTTTTTTTTGTAGCCGCCATTTTGAATTTCGAAAATCAAACTTAAGATTCGTAATCTGTAATTCGACATTCTTGAAACGAAATTCTATGAAATTGAGAAGTTTTTTCTTCTTTTTAGAATATTTCTTGGACATTATTCAAGAATAAAATATTCTTAACATTATTCTTATCTAAGGAATAGAATCTCATTAAAATCAGAAAAAATTCTCCAATTATAAGAATATTTTTTATGTTCTCAAGAATAAAGTTTAGTTTTGAGAAGTTTTGATATTTTCCAAAATATTATGTTCCAAAATATTAACAATATCAAGAATAATATATTCTTACAAATATCAAATATCAAAAATATCAAAAATATATTATTCATAAATAGAATCCAAGAAATATTCTTAACAAAAAAGAATACATTTTTCCAGTATTTTAGATTAAACCAGTTAAATAACTTTTTTTCTCTTCTACATTTTCTAATAATGAGCCACTCTTTTCGTTCATTTTCGTACCTCTGTCTAACTAAATGTTGATTTTTCTACTTGAAAGTATTTTTCAAAAGACATTAAGTGAAAAAATCAATATTAGATCGGACAGTTAATTACTTTTCACTAAATCCTCGTCATTTTCTGCACATTCTTTTGAACTTTTTTAACTTATCGATAATTTTTCCACCTGTATTTAGAAAAGTTTTAGCTTTACTTGGTTGTATTTGCACTGAACTGTAGTAATATTAAAATATAATAAATAAATTACTAAAATAGTAATATTAAAACTGTAGTAATACTAATTAAAATTAATTAATTTAAATTGAATCAATTTAATTACTAGTAGATTTTAGGTAAAAAAAATCCCCCAATAATTCTATAATTTCTTTCTTTTGTGTGATTTATCATTCCTTTTTGTAATTCATACTTGTAAGCCACTTGACTTCCCCATGTCTGACTCTATATTGACTTTTCCACTTGGATTCATTTGTCAATAGACATTAAGTAGAAAACCCAGAGTTTAGTCAGACAATATGTACTTTTTTTCCTCTTTCTCCACACTCTTCGTTCTAATCTTATTTATTAAACAAAAGTCACATAATCCACTTGGAAATATTCTTTCCCATATTATTCTGCCAATTCTCAAAATAAAACATTAATAAACATTTATTAAACTAGGCAAAAGTTATTCTTATTTCATAAACACTTTGCTTCCATGTAAGCAAAATAATATGCTTACTCATTCAGAAAGAATAATATAAAAATAAAGAAAATATTAATTTAGTTAAAAATAAAAAATAGCTATTAATTTGATCAATTTCCGGGAAAATTACAGACCAATACAGACCAATTAGTTTGTTTTTTAATCTAGAATATTTTTTTCGCAAAAACTTCCAGCTATAATTTCTCTAATTATAATTTTATAACTATAGTATCTTTAAAAAAAAACATTCTAGATTAAAAAACGAACTAATTGGTCTACATAAAGTATTTATTTCCCCGAAAATTTATAGAAATAATAGCTATTTTCTTTTTACCAAAATTGAAAACTTTTTTTTTGTATTACAGACTTTACAGTAACAATAAAGAATATTTTAGGGGACATAGGGGACAACATATATAAAAAATAGAGAACTTTTAGGGTACATTAAGAAGTTAGTAAATAAAGATAAATAAACTATATATCCTAATTAATTTGCAAGACAAAAACATTTTCTAGTCCAAATTTTAAAAAAGTTAAGATATTTCTTTTAATATTATTAAATTATCAACTTTTATGATAATATATAATTTATTTGTAAATACGTACATAAAACAATAAGACTTCATAGTCAGAATTATGGGACTACTTATTATAAAATGAATAAAAACATCCTTAAACGTAAGAAGTATAAAAATTTAAATGTAATAAAATTTGAATAGATTGAAATTCTTATAAATTTACGACTGGGTTATTAGTCAATTTGAATCAAATAATATTTAAAGAGATAAAATAAACAACAGATAAAAATAAAAAATAGTAAGAATAAAATAAGAAAATGTAAAAATTGTATAAACGGAATGACAAATTCCTTTAAAAATGAAAGAGAATTAGAAAATTATTCAAAAATAAAAGAAAATTTATAAAAGAATATATACATAAATTTAAAAAATATCAAATTACATAAGAAAATCAAGAGAAAAATCAATAGTTTTCAAAATGTTATAAAACCAAAATAAAAATTTTCAAAAAGCAGTTAGCGTTAAGAAATTGTATAAAAATACAAAAGAAAAAATAATAATAAAATAATGTCATTTTTTTAAGAATAAGAGAATATAAGAAAAAATTTAAAATTTTTGATAAAATAATATATATTATTATTAAAATTAATTCCACGAAATTTGAAAAAGATCCAGTTCTACATTTTCCAGAAAATATTAGATTTATCTGACCTTTGTTGTCAAATAATAATTATTCAACATTTTATGTTTTTTCTTTAAATTTAATGAACAACTTCAACTTTCACCCAATTCTGAAAAATAATAGCTCATTTTTCACGTTAAAACATTATCTACAATTTTATTTATTGGGTTCTGTGAAATAATATTTTGTTTAAAAGTTATTAAACAAATAAAATTTGTCCATTACGTGTTTTTTAAACAGAATATTATTTAACAAAATCTAACAAATAAAATTTTAGAGAATGTTTCAACGAGAAAAATGAGCTATTATAATTGGATGAAAATTGCAGTTCAGTAAATTTATTATTTGACAACGAATTTGAGCTAAACTTAATTTTTTCTGAAAAATGTACAACTGGATCTTTCAAAATTTGGTGAAATTAATTTGAATAATATTTTTATTTAGGGGTGAAAAACGACTTTCTAGTTTTAGGTTATGTAAATGGAGAGAACCTCCTTAAGTTAAAATGAATTACAAAATAATTAATTATTGAATTTTAACTGTTAAATTTTGAAATAATAGTAATTTAAAACCTTCAATAACTTAAAGTTTGGGATCAAAAGATTTTTTTAAAATTTACCTCTTTTTGGTTTCAATTAATTTATTTTTGCTTCCTCATAGAGAAAGCTTTGTGATCGTTAAGATTTTCGATTTTCCAAAAATAGTCTAAATCGACTTATTTTTATCTAAAAAGCATAAATTGTCAATCCTAAGCAAATGTCCAGATGTATGTGTGTGTGTCTGTGCGTATATCTAAATTTTAACACAGGGATTTTTGAAAATACCCAACCAAATTTTTTTGAGCACCTTTTTTCATCGAAAAAAATCGTTTTTTGACAAAAATTTTTTTCAAGCTAAAAATACAACTTAAAGAATACAAAAATCATATTCCTTATCTCAAAACAAATCGATTGACCTATATAACTTTTATAATTGAGCAAGAATTCGTAAAATAATTCATTTTTTAGATTTTTTTGCTTTAAAATTTTTTTTTTTAACAACTTCTCCAATTAACTTATATATTATTAATTTCTTGCTTCCTCTATTTTGCTTACTTGGAAGCGAAATGTCCATGAAATGGACATAATTCTCACCTAGTTTATTTTATAAAAGAAAGATTTTTTATTTTAATATCTTCAATATTATGTTAACTATTTTATTTTTAGAAATAAAAATGATTTTATTCATTTTAAATTAAATTGGAACTTTAATTTATATAATTATTTCTTATTATAAAAATTTGAATAGATTAAATTTAATTTTAAATTTAAGTTGAAACTAAATTCTAATATAGGTATTACATTTATTCAAAAATAAATTTTATTAAATAATTTTTAAATGCAATTTAAATGTTATAAAAATGTTAACTATTATTCAATAAATTTATTTTAATATATTATTAAAAAATAAAAAAATAAAAAGAAACGGGTCAAAATTGAAAAAAAATATATATAAATACAATTGTATTTCCACTTTCTTTCTATCTAAATAAAATTTTTTTTTTTGTCGCTCTATAATTTTCCGAAAATACACAAATTTATGAAGAAATTGGTGGGTGATTCATCTTAAAAATTGACCGAGATATAAAATAATAAAGAAAATATAGCATCAAAATTCAAAGTACTAAAACTCCTACAATTTATGATATTTTAAAATTGTTTTTTCCTGACTAATTTCTCTCACATTCTACTACAAGTTCACCAAGTTTCATTAGATTCCGGGAATCACTTGCAGATTATGTTATTTTTGACCTCGTATCACCCAAACCTGATGGTAAAAATTATTTTCTAAAGTTCAACTCAACGTGAACATGATTTTACGTTTCGTTAAGAAGGTCATTTTATTAATGTCTTGTAGAACTAATAAAGGGGTAATTAACCCAGTGCAGGAGTAAAATATAAAAATGCCATTTTTAGTCCAATTAGTCATGAAACCATAATAATGTAAGTTGATGATGCATTAAAAAAGATTACAGAGTATATTTTGAAACGAGCATAATAGTACGACTAATAAACTGAAAAGGACATGAGAGCGGTGGCGGAAGGAAGGAGAGCATAATGATTGAATAGAAAACGAGGAATAGAAAGAGAGAGATGGGACGAAGAAGAGAGAGAGAGAGAGAGAGAGAGAAAGAGAGAAAGAGAGGAAGAGAGGAAGAGAGAGGAAAATAGGAAGAGTGAGTAAAATAGGAAGAGTGAGTATGTGAGAGAGATAGAGTAAAAGAGTGAGAGAGAGAGGAAGAGAGGAAGAGAAAGAGGATGAGAAAGAGAGTGAGAAAGAGAAGGAGAGGACAGAGGAGAGCTAGTGGACCAATCGCATGTTGTACCTCGCAACCAGGAACTACTATGCCGCACCATTGCGACCATTTGAGTTTCCTACCACCCCCCCTAGCACCCCCTTTTCCACCTTCAACGCCCGCAGGAGTATTCTCATTCTCTCGACTCTCTCATCCCCCTTTCGTTTCACATCTCTCTTTCGCGCTTTCTCTATTTTCGTCCATCTCGCTTGTTCTGCCACCCTACACCATTTCTCTACCACCCACGGCTGGTGGAGTGAACCCGCCGGCCGATTTTGCATTTAAATTTGGTAAATTTGCCGGAGTTGGCAAATGAGCTGTGGGTATGGTGTCTAATACTAGCAACGCTGCTAGAGAGCCACCGATACAGTGCGTCTAATGCCTCTGGAGAGAGTTCGCAGAACATGCTTACGTACAGTCAACAGGAAAAGTCTTAAGGGATTACCTTTACTTATAACGAAATATTCCCCTGGGTCGAGGTTAATGTCCTATTTTTGTTAAATTTAATATTCTGTTAAAAAATAAAGGAAAAAAGACAATTTTCTGGAAGAGTTCTTAATGTGATTTTGTGGATGATGTAGAAATAATGGAAATTATTGGAATTAGGGACTGATTGGGTAATTAACTTGAATCAGGAAGTGATAAATAGGTTACACTGATTTTGAGACTGATTTTTTGAATCAGCGTTTAATTATTTGCAATTCGATTATTTGGATATTACAGGAATCAGTGACTCATTATTTGAAGCAGCAACTGATAATTAGTTGACGCAGAGACTGATTTTTTGAATCAACGACTGATAATTCAATTATTTAAATCAGCGATTCGATATTTAAATCAGTAATTGATAATCGGTTGACACAGTGACTAAATTTGTGAATCAGGGGGGTTAATTTATTAATTAGATTAGCGTCAGGAATTTTAAATTAGAAATTGATTATTAAAATCAGCTACTGATAATTCCATTATTTAAATCAGCGTTTCGGTATTTAAATCAGTAACTGATAATCGGTTGACACAGTGACTGATTTTCTGATTCAGAAGGGTTAATTTATTAACTAGCGTTTGGAATTTTTAAATCAGCTACTGATTATTTAAATCAGCGACTGATAATTCAATTATTTAAATCAGTAACTGATAATCGGTTGACACACTGACTGATTTTGTGAATCAGAAGGGTTAATTTTTTAACTAGCGTCTGGCATTTTAAATCAGCTATTGATTATTTAAATCAGCGACTGATAATTCAATTATTCGAATCAGCGATTTGATATTTAAATTAGTAACTGATAATCGGTTGACATAGTGATTGATTTTGTGAATCAGGGGGGTTAATTTATTAATTAGCGTCTGCAATTTTAAATCAGGTATTGATTATTTAAATCAGACACTGATAATTAGTTGACGCAGACACTGATTTTTTGAATCAGCGACTGATAATTCAATTATTTAAATCAGCGATTCGATATTTAAATCAGTAATTGATAATCGGTTGACACAGTGACTAAATTTGTGAATCAGGAGGGTTAATTTATTAATTAGATTAGCGTCAGGAATTTTAAATTAGAAATTGATTATTGAAATCAGCTACTGATAATTCCATTATTTAAATCAGCGTTTCGGTATTTAAATCAGTAACTGATAATCGGTTGACACAGTGACTGATTTTCTGATTCAGAAGGGTTAATTTATTAACTAGCGTTTGGAATTTTTAAATCAGCTACTGATTATTTAAATCAGCGACTGATAATTCAATTATTTAAATCAGTAACTGATAATCGGTTGACACACTGACTGATTTTGTGAATCAGAAGGGTTAATTTTTTAACTAGCGTCTGGCATTTTAAATCAGCTATTGATTATTTAAATCAGCGACTGATAATTCAATTATTCGAATCAGCGATTTGATATTTAAATTAGTAACTGATAATCGGTTGACATAGTGATTGATTTTGTGAATCAGGGGGGTTAATTTATTAATTAGCGTCTGCAATTTTAAATCAGGTATTGATTATTTAAATCAGACACTGATAATTAGTTGACGCAGACACTGATTTTTTGAATCAGCGACTGATAATTCAATTATTTAAATCAGCGATTCGATATTTAAATCAGTAATTGATAATCGGTTGACACAGTGACTAAATTTGTGAATCAGGAGGGTTAATTTATTAATTAGATTAGCGTCAGGAATTTTAAATTAGAAATTGATTATTGAAATCAGCTACTGATAATTCCATTATTTAAATCAGCGTTTCGGTATTTAAATCAGTAACTGATAATCGGTTGACACAGTGACTGATTTTCTGATTCAGAAGGGTTAATTTATTAACTAGCGTCTGGAATTTTTAAATCAGCTACTGATTATTTAAATCAGCGACTGATAATTCAATTATTTAAATCAGTAACTGATAATCGGTTGACACACTGACTGATTTTGTGAATCAGAAGGGTTAATTTTTTAACTAGCGTCTGGCATTTTAAATCAGCTATTGATTATTTAAATCAGCGACTGATAATTCAATTATTCGAATCAGCGATTTGATATTTAAATTAGTAACTGATAATCGGTTGACATAGTGATTGATTTTGTGAATCAGGGGGGTTAATTTATTAATTAGCGTCTGCAATTTTAATTCAGGTATTGATTATTTAAATCAGACACTGATAATTAGTTGACGCAGACACTGATTTTTTGAATCAGCGACTGATAATTCAATTATTTAAATCAGCGATTCGATATTTAAATCAGTAATTGATAATCGGTTGACACAGTGACTAAATTTGTGAATCAGGAGGGTTAATTTATTAATTAGATTAGCGTCAGGAATTTTAAATTAGAAATTGATTATTGAAATCAGCTACTGATAATTCCATTATTTAAATCAGCGTTTCGGTATTTAAATCAGTAACTGATAATCGGTTGACACAGTGACTGATTTTCTGATTCAGAAGGGTTAATTTATTAACTAGCGTCTGGAATTTTTAATTCAGCTACTGATTATTTAAATCAGCGACTGATAATTCAATTATTTAAATCAGTAACTAATAATCGGTTGACACAGTGACTAAATTTGTGAATCAGGGGGGTTAATTTATTAACTAGCGTCTGGAATTTTAAATCAGCTATTGATTATTTAAATCAGCGACTGATAATTAGTTGACGCAGAGACTGATTTTTTGAATCAACGACTGATAATTCAATTATTTAAATCAGCGATTCGATATTTTAATAAGTAATTGATAATCGGTTGACACAGTGACTAAATTTGTGAATCAGGGGGGTTAATTTATTAATTAGATTAGCGTCAGGAATTTTAAATTAGAAATTGATTATTGAAATCAGCTACTGATAATTCCATTATTTAAATCAGCGTTTCGGTATTTAAATCAGTAACTGATAATCGGTTGACACAGTGACTGATTTTCTGATTCAGAAGGGTTAATTTATTAACTAGCGTCTGGAATTTTTAAATCAGCTACTGATTATTTAAATCAGCGACTGATAATTCAATTATTTAAATCAGTAACTGATAATCGGTTGACACACTGACTGATTTTGTGAATCAGAAGGGTTAATTTTTTAACTAGCGTCTGGAATTTTAAATCAGCTATTGATTATTTAAATCAGCGACTGATAATTCAATTATTCGAATCAGCGATTTGATATTTAATTTAGTAACTGATAATCGGTTGACATAGTGATTGATTTTGTGAATCAGGGGGGTTAATTTATTAATTAGCGTCTGCAATTTTAAATCAGGTATTGATTATTTAAATCAGACACTGATAATTAGTTGACGCAGACACTGATTTTTTGAATCAGCGACTGATAATTCAATTATTTAAATCAGCGATTGGATATTTTAATAAGTAATTGATAATCGGTTGACAGAGTGACTAAATTTGTGAATCAGGGGGGTTAATTTAATAATTAGATTAGCGTTTGAAATTTTAAATTAGAAATTGATTATTAAAATTAGCGACTGATAATTCAATTATTTGAATCAGCGTTTCTGTATTTAAATCAGTAACTGATAATCTGTTGACACAGTGACTGATTTTGTGAAGCAGAAAGGTTAATTTATTAACTAGCGTCTGGAATTTTTAAATCAGCTACTTATTATTTAAATCAGCGACTGATAATTCAATTATTTAAATCAGTAACTGATAATCGGTTGACACACTGACTGATTTTGTGAATCAGAAGGGTTAATTTTTTAACTAGCGTCTGGAATTTTAAATCAGCTATTGATTATTTAAATCAGCGACTGATAATTCAATTATTCGAATCAGCGATTTGATATTTAAATTAGTAACTGATAATCGGTTGACATAGTGATTGATTTTGTGAATCAGGGGGGTTAATTTATTAATTAGCGTCTGCAATTTTAAATCAGGTATTGATTATTTAAATCAGACACTGATAATTAGTTGACGCAGACACTGATTTTTTGAATCAGCGACTGATAATTCAATTATTTAAATCAGCGATTCGATATTTTAATAAGTAATTGATAATCGGTTGACACAGTGACTAAATTTGTGAATTAGGGGGGTTAATTTAATAATTAGATTAGCGTTTGAAATTTTAAATTAGAAATTTATTATTAAAATTAGCGACTGATAATTCAATGATTTGAATCAGCGTTTCGGTATTTAAATCAGTAACTGATAATCTGTTGACACAGTGACTGATTTTGTGAATCAGAAAGGTTAATTTATTAACTAGCGTCTGGAATTTTTAAATCAGCTACTTATTATTTAAATCAGCGACTGATAATTCAATTATTTAAATCAGTAACTGATAATCGGTTGACACAGTGACTGATTTTGTGAATCAGAGGGGTTAATTTATTAATTAGCGTCTGCAATTTTAAATCAGCTATTGTTTATTTAAATCAGACACTGAATTTTTGGAATCAGCGTCTAATTACTATTTGAATCAACAAAAGATAATTAGTTGACACAGAGACTGGTTTTTTAATCAGCGGCTGATAATGGGATTATTTTACTAAACTTAGAATTATTCAATAATTTGAATTTAAGCGACTGGTTATTCAATTGTTTGAGTCAGGAACTGATTATTTACTTATTTAAATCAGTGTCTCATTATTTTAATTAAAAACTAATAAAATTTGTTGACTCGACAACTGACTTTTTTTTTATCAGCCACTGATAATGAAGTCATTTTACTCAACTCAGAATTATTAAATTATTTGAATAAGAGACTAATTATTTAATTAATTAAATCCACAACTGATTATTCAATTATTGTAATCAGCAACTGAATTATAAATTTTTTGAATCATCGACTGATTATTTAATTATTGACATCAGCATCTTATTTTTAAATCAGAAACTAATAATTTGTTAAATTAGCTACAGATTTTTTAAAATAGCATCCAATTATTTGAAATCATAATAATAATAATATTCATAATTGAAATATTTCAATTTAACTACTGATTATTCAATTATTATTATAATCATCGTCACATTATTTGAATCAGCGACTGGACTTAAAATTATTCAATTATTTCAATAAGCGATTGATTATTCAATTATTTGAATCAGCGACTGAAAATTTACTTATTTAATCAGCGTCTCATTATTTTGATCAAAAACTAATAATTTGTTGACTCGGTAACTGACTTTTTTCATCTGCAACTGATAATGGAATTAATTTACACAACTAATAATTATTCAATTATTTGAATCATCGACTGATTATTCAATTATTCACATCAGCGTCTTTTTTTTATTAAGAAATTGATAATTTGTTAACTTAATTACAAATTTTTTAAAATTGTATCCAATTGTTTGAAATCATAATAATAATAATATTCATAAATAAAATATTTCAATTTAACTACTGATTATTCAATTATTATTATAATCAGCGTCACATTATTTGAATCAGCGACTGGATTTTTTTAAATCATCGTTTGATTACTAGAAATCAGCGACTGATAATTTAATTTTTTTTTTATAAACTACTGATTTCTTAATTCTTGAAATCAGCGTCTCAGGATTTCAATTACTAACTGACAGTTAGTGACACTGATTATCGACTGAAATGGTTTGAATTATAGTGGAATTATTTAAAGTTAGTAGTTAACTGATTATTTAAATATTTCAATCAACTACTGATTACAAAGTTATTTGAATCAGCGATTGATAAATCAATTATTTAATCAGCGACTGATAATTTAATTATTAAAATCATCGACTAATAATTCAATTATTTAAAATCAGTGTTTTAATATTTAAATCAGTAACTGATAATCGGTTGAAACAATGACTAATTTTTTGTCTCAGTGGTTAATTTATTAATCAGCGTCTGAATTTTTAAATCGGCCATGGATTATTTGAATCATCCACTGAAGTTTTGAAATCAGCGTAAGATTACTATATGAATCAGCACCTAATAATTAGTTGACACAGAGACTGATTGTTTTAATCAGCGATAATTGAAATGTTTCATTTAACTACTGATTATGATTCAATTATTATTAAAATCAGCGTTACGTTATTTGAATCATCGACTGGACGTTTTTAAATCAACGTTTGATTACTAGAAATCAGCAACTGGTAATTTAAATATTTTTTAAAAAACTACTGATTTATCAATTCTTGAAGTCAGCGTCTCAGAATTTCAATCAGTAACGGATAGCTAGTTGTCACTGATTAACGACTGAAATGGTTTGAATCATCATCTGATTATTTGAAGTTAGTAACTGATTATTTAAATATCTTTCAGCAACTACTGATTATTCAATTATTTGAATCACCGACTGACAATTCAATAATTAAAATCTGTGTTTCGTTATTAATCTGCGATGTATAATTGAATTATTTTACTCAACTCGTAATTATTAAATCAATTGAATCAGCGACTGAGTATTGAATTATTTAAATCAGCGTCTCATTATTTAAATCAGAAACTAGGAATTTGTTGACTTAGCAACAGATTGGTTAAAAGAGCTTCTGGTTATTTGAAATCAGCGATAATTGAAATAATTCATTTAACTACTGATTATTCAATTATTATTCAAATCAGCGTCACGTTATTTAAATTAGCGACTACTTTTTTTATTCAGCGCCAATTGCTGATTATCAGAAATCAGCGACTGATAATTTGAATATTTTTTCAGCAATTACTGATTTTTCAATTCTTGAACTCAGCGTCTCAAGATTTCAATCAGTGGCTGATAATTAAGTTATTTTACTCAACTTATAATTGTTCAATTATTTGAGTCAGCGCCTGATTATTCAATTATTTAAATCAGCGTCTAATTATTTAAATCAGAAACTGAGAATTTATCGACGTAGCTACAAATTTTTAAAAATATCCTCTGACTGTTTGAAATCATCGATAATTGGAATATTTCATTTAACTATTAATAACTCGATTTTTATTAAAATCAGCGTCATATTATTTGAATCAGCAACTAATAATAAGTTGACATAGCAACTGATTTTTTTTAAATTAGATGTCAATTTTGTAATCAGCAACGGAAATTTAGAATCAGCGTCTGTTTCTTCAATTATTGGAATCAGTATTGCATTTTTTTAATCAACGATTAATTTTTTTAATCAGTGTCTGCTTATTTCAAATATTCCACTGATTTTCTTAATCAGATATATATTTTCATTAATCATTCCATAATTTTTTAAAATCCCTGATTATTTAATTTTTACAATCAGGCACTGATTATTATCAGTTACTTTTTAATTTAATCATTACCTGATTATTTACATCAGCCGTCATTTAAATTTTTTTTTATCAGCAAATAGTTATTTAAATCAGCGACTGAATTACTAAATTATTTTAATAAATAATAAATCTTTCTAAATTTCCATCAAAATTCATTCTCGCATCAATTTAAATCCGGAAATTTCCAAGAATTAAAAAAAACTACACTTCGATTTCTCATTCTTGGAAATAGCTCATTTGCAGCTATTTGAAAGATCTTCTGGGGGGTGGAAAAGAAGGAGAAAAAAATGACACGAAACCGCAGTGAGACCACGATCGAACGTGTGGTTTTACTGGGACCTGTACATACTCACACTCTGGAAATAATGCATAGGAAATGCAAACGTGTAGCGGACAACTTCGGACATCACCCTCTAATTTTAGCCAGCAGAGGGCAGCACCCTGTCACTCTTGTACATGTTCGTTCATGTTCCATTCGCGTTCTATTTTCACGGGTTTTGCCCGCCACCCCCTTTCCCCCGCACCACTCATCCTCTTTTCGTGTTCGAAAGGTGTCAAAAGGACAATTTCACGTCTCAAATTATTTTCATCTATGTTTCCTATTAATTTGATTCTTTATTATTGACAAAATTACATGTAAAAGAAACTAGTGTCCGCTTTCAAATCTACAAATATTAGAGACAATTTCAGAGATAAAAATTATTTTGTGTTATTTTTGTTGCAACTCAATTTCAAGCAGGGGCGGCGACTTTTCAAATTTTTGCCATCTGCACACTTAATATTGAAGTAAAACAATATTAAATTCAAGAGTTTCTTAATTATCGTAATTATTGTAACGCAAAAGTTGACAATTTAATTGATTTCGAGTAAATTCTCGGAATTCATAAACTAATAATCAAAATAATATACAATTTGTTAAAATCATTCCAAATTAAAAAAAAGAAAATTACAAATTGACGAACTTGATTGAAATTTGAGTAAGAAAATTAAAGAATGATCAAGGCATTAAAAAGTGGATATAATAACTGTGAGCTGAGATCATGAATGGAAATTTAAGATATTGATTCAAAAGTTATTAATATATCTAATTAAAAAGTGGAAAAAATAATTGCAAAAAGATAAAAGAAAATTGAAAAAAATAATTGAAAAATGAGATAAATACTTGAAAATTTAGGAATTTAATTGAAGAATAGTAAAAATAATTAAAATTTAGAAAAATTGATTGCAGATGATAACAATAATAATTAAAAATTCAAGAAAATAATTTTAATTTGTGGAAAATAATTGAGAAACTTACAATATAAATTTGTAATAAAAAAAAAATCATTGCAGAATGATAAAAATATTTTTAAATTGAAAAAATAATTAAAATTACAGATAAATAAAAAAAATTAGAAAATAAATAAAAAATAATTAAAAATGACAAAAAGTAATTGAAACCTGATAGAAATAATTAAAAATTGGAGAAAGTAATGGATATTTGAGATAAATAACTGAACTTTTTGGAATTAATCAACAAATATTCAAAATAATAAAAAATTTGTGGAATTAATTGAAAATTAAAAAAAAAAACAAAATTCAAAATTCACGAACTTAATTGAAATTTGAAAAAATTAATTGAGAAAAGTGGATACAATAACTTTCATCTGAGATAATGAATGGAAATTCAGGATATTAATTGAAAAATAATAAATATATATCTTATTAAGAGGGGGACAAAATAATTGCAAAAAGATCAAAGAAAAATAAAATTGAAAAAAATAATTGAAAAATGAGACACATACTTGAAAATTAAGGAATTTAATTGAAGACGAACTTGATTGGAAATTTGAGAAAAATAATTGAAGAATGATCAAAACATTGAAAAGAGGATACATTAACTTAGATTTAGAATAATAAATATAAATTTAGGAAATTAATTCGAAAATAATTAATATATCTAATTAAAAGGTGGAGAAATAATTGCAAAAAGATAAAAGAAAATAAAAAATTGAAAAAAAATAATTAAAAAATGAGATAAATAATTGAAAATTTACGAATTTAATTGAGGATTGAAGTTTTAAAATAATTAATAAATGAATACATTATTTGCAAAATGATTACAATAATAATTGAAGATAATTACTGAAATTTAAGAAAATTTTTTTAAGATCCAGGAAATTAATTGAAAAATATTGCAAATAGTTGAAAATCTGAAAAAATATTTGCAAAGTAATAAAAATAATAAACATTGAAGAAAATAATTTTAATTTGGGAAAAAAAATTGAGAAACTTACAACATAAATTTGTAATAAAAAAAAATTATTGTAGAATGATAAAAATATTTTTGAATTGAAAAAAGAATTGGAATTAGAGATGAATAAAAAAAAATTAGAAAATGAATTAAAAAATAGTTGAAAATGACAAAAAAGTAATTGAAAACTGATAGCAATAATTAAAAATTAAAGAAAGTAATGGATATTTGAGAACAAATATTCAAAATAATATAAAATTTGTGAAATTAATTACAAATTAACAAAAAAGTAAAAATTGACGAACTTGATTAAAATTTGAGAAAAATAATTTAAGAATGATCGAAATATTGAAAAGAGGATAGGTTGACTTAGATTTAAGAAAATAAATACAAATGTAGGAAATTAATTCAATAATAATTAATAAATCTAATAAAAAGGTGGAGAAAATAATTGCAAAAAGATAAAAGAAAATAACAATTGAAAAAAATAATTGTAAAATGAGATATATAATTGAAAATTTACAAAGCTAATTGAGGAATTAGCTTTAAAAATAATTAATAATTAAATAAACTTATTGCAAAATGACAACTGTAGTAATTGAAAATTGAAGAAAATTATTAAAATATGAAGAAAATATTTTAAAATCTAGGAAATTAAAGAATATTAAAAGTAATAAAAAATTGAGAAAATATTTGCAAAGTATTAAAAATAATTAAAAATTGAAGCAAATAATTTTAGTTTAATATAAATAATTGAAAAAATTACAACATATATTTGTAATAATCAAAAATAATTGTAAATTGATAAAATAACTAGAATTTGAGATAAATAATAAAAAAAATTACAAAATTAATAAAAAAATAATGGAAAATGCAGAAAGTAATTGAAAATTAATTGAAAAACAAATTTAATAAAAAATAATTGATAGAAATAATTGTAAATTGAAGAAAATAATAAAAATTTGTAAAAAATAATTAAAAGTATTTTAGAATATATTTAAGATAAACAAGATTACAATTATAATTATATATTATAATTCTTCGAATTTCAATAATTTTAAATTTCATTGATTAAAAATTCAATTAATCCACGCTATTAATTCCACGCTACTTAATTTAAAAATTTCTTCAATTTTTAACAATTTGTTTATATTGTGAATTCAATTATTTGCTACAATTTTCATCTATTTTAACTATTTTTCAAAAATTTTCTTCAATTTCTAATGATTTTAATTATTTTTCGATTTTTCTCCTACATTTTAAATTCAAAATTTCCGCAAGTTTTAATTACTTTCTTTAATTTTGTCAAATAAACCTTTTTCTTTTTTAATCATTTCTTTCAATATCAAATTAGTTTTATTATTTATGAATTAATTTTCAATTTTTTTCGTCATTTTTCAATTATTTTTTCAAAATATTGTTTTTTTAAATTTTAATCTTTTTCTTCAAATTGTAAATTCATTTATCCAAATTTTTATTATGAAATTTATTTTCTGTCTGTAATTTTGCCATGTGGAATTCTACATTCTACTCCATAGAGTTTGGAATTTTTTTTTTTACTGAAAATTAAAAATCAATCAAGAGAGTGTTTTTTTTGCGAATCAAACTTAGAATCTTATAAGATTTAGTTTGAGGGAACATTTAAAAAAAATTTTAAACATGACTCTTGGTAATTCGATTCTAATTTCCACTTACTGAAAATACCTGAAGTCATTTTTGTTGCAACTCATTTTTTTCAAAAATCCAAACTAAAGTGTGTTCATTATTTTCAAATTACAACTTAGCGTCAAAATAAACTCACTCATTTTTTTAACTTTGGCTCAAAACAAATTGATTTTAAATTTTTTCTCTGTTCCAAAAAAAAAAATCCGAACTCATTTCCGCTGCATTTTATTTTACCTCCAATTCTCAAAATGAACCCAACATAGTTAATTTTAAATTTTTAACACATTTTTAACACATTGAAATCAAGTGAATATTATTTTCCCCATCCTTATTTTCTTACCATATCCAATTAATTAAATTCGATATAAAATATCCCTTACGTTCCCCTAGAATTACATTCCTCCTAGATCTCCTTTTTTAAAATAATCTAAATTTCCATGCTTGCCGGATTGTTTAATTTGTTTCATTCCCATCAGGAAATCACAAGCCTTAATGAATTGCTATATATAAAATATCAGCAAATTTTTGAGGAAAAAAAAGATTGCTTTATTAATCAAACTAAATATTTTTTGCTAACAGTTATTTTCCATATTAAATAGAATATTTCATTGATTTATTTCAACATTTTTATTTGTGGTTTTTTTTTTTTTCTTTTTTTGGAGAAGAGATTCTGTACGAACGAATCGTGTAGGCACGTAACGTAACACGATGTAACGTAATACGGAGAAATAATAGGCGGATGGTGAATGTATGCAGGGGGAGTACTGAGGGCGGGGGGGGGGTGAATAGGGGTGCCCTGTTCATTATGCAGCGACGCCACTGTACCCCGAACCGCTGGTTCTATGTGCTGCAGAAACCAACGCAAAGTACAATCGGGAGTCCCGGTTAATGAGTCGGCCGAACAAAGCGAGAAACGCCCATTAAATAATGCGCGCTGCAACGTCACGTTGAACCAACGCTAAAAAAGACGATTTTCCAAAATTTCTGCTCTCTACTCTCTCAGCCCTTTTCTCATCGGTCAGACCTCGTTCGCTCAATCATGTTTCCTACCTTCGTCACACTTTTCGCCATTCTGCTTAACAACTTTTTTTATCAACTGTCTCACTCGAAAACAGAAAAAATAATATTACAATCGTATTTGTTTACATTTTTAATTTATCTTATATTATTCTATTTTATTGCTTGTTCTTAGAGAATGTATTGTTTTACCCTCCTCTCCGACAAGATGTGTAATTGGTCGAGTCCATACCAAGTGATCACACCAATTTCAGTCATATTGAGTAATATTTACGAAATTGATATTTTGGGTTCCTTTAGGAGTAAAAAAAATAAATTTTAATTATTTTTAAAAAATTCAAAATATTTTCGAAAATATTCAAAATTTTGAGTACTATTTTTTTTGTTTTATCATAACTTCTGTAAGTTTGAAGCAATTGAGATCATTTTTTTTTTAAATTACTCGTATTTAAATACTCTTTCAAGAAAAATTATAATAATGAAGAAATTGTTTATAATTAAATTTTTATTAAAAAAATTAAATTATTTATTTAAACAAAATCTAAAGTATATCATCGATCTTTTTCAAAAAATTCATAAACATAGCCTATAATGTGCTTAAAAATTTAAGCCAAAGAAAAAGATGGTATGTATTATAGTTTTTGAGAAAAAAATTATTAAGTTATGCTAGCGCGGCGCAGACCGGTGTCACCGCTACTCAACGCGTAGTTCCGTAGTAACCGAAATGTATGTATATTATTACATAATATAAATACAGTTAATCGTCATGTTTATTTTTTTATTTTACAAATTGTGCTGTGCACAGAATTTGAAAAAATTTTTGTTTCAATTTTATTCTCAAGGGGTACGAAGGAATGAAATTTTTGTGTGCCTTTAATGGTCAAAAAATTAGAAAAAAGTGAGACTAGTACTAATAATGACCCAAATTCAATCACTTCAACTACAAACGCAAAACGATAAAAAATCAAAGGATACAAACCTGTATATAAGTGAATTTTTAATTAAAGCTTGCTTGCTTATATAGAAAATACTCAACGATCTCTCTTTCGAGAAAAACACGCACCTAGCGGCAAGTTAAGAACTACAAATGTTAGCGGCAAATTCGAAATCTTTAAAATATTAAATATTGAATTTAATTATAGATATCAACACAAATTCATATAATTTTTTCTATTATGTGACCTTGTAAGATTGATTTGCAATTTTTTTTTACAAACATTGATTAAAAATAGTTATTTATAATAATCTTCAAATTTCATTCATTAATTCAATCTGTCAACACCTGCGAAGTTTGTCAGTACTTCGCAGTACTGACAAATTTTATGTTTCATACTTCATGTTTCAAATTTTTAATCATTTTTCTCCTTATAAAATTTTGTCATCTTTTAAATTTATAATAGTTTTCATTTCTTTCAACTATTTTCAAACTATTTTTATCATTCTTTAAGGGGAGAGATAGGTGAAATTTTAACTCAACAAAATTTTTGATGCTCAGAGGTGTCATTTTTTTTCTTACATCAATTAAGATGTAGAATTATGGTATTACATAAAAATTAAAAAACAATATTTTTTTGGTCATTTTCGAAATTTTATTTTTCAAAATCCATACGATGGATTGTAGAAAATCATTTAAAAATCCCACAAAAAAATTGTCGATGGAAAAAATGAAAATTGTGAAAGAGGTTTAATTTTTAAAATTTAAGTTCTTCTTAGAATAAATTTCTCAAACTCCGCAAATTATTTGTTTCTCTATTTTTGACATTACCCCATAATTTTAGGTCTAAAATTGCATAAGAAAAAAAATTAACACCCCTGAACATCGCGAATTTTGATAATTTTACCAGTCCATTATTTTTCTTTCTTCAGTTTTAAATTATTTTAATTATTCACTTATTTTCACTTATTTTTACCAGTTTTTAATTATATTAATTATTTTTCAATTGATTTAACAAATTTTCAATTATTATTCTTAAATTTTAATAATTTTCCCAATTTTTAGTTATTTTTATTATTTTTCTATAAATTACCAATTTTTTAATTACTTTTTTTTACTTTAATTATTTTCTCCGATTTTTTTAATTCTAAAGTTTGATGTCCATGTACTATGAAAAGATCAGTGTGACTTTCTGAAGCTTATAATTTAAATATAATGCACTAACTATATTTACATTATGTAAAAATATACATACATTTCGGTTACTACGGAACTACGCGTTGAGTAGCGGTGACACCGGTCCGCGCCGCGCTAGCATAACTTAATAATTTTTTTCTCAAAAACTATAATACATACCATCTTTTTCTTTGGCTTAAATTTTTAAGCACATTATAGGCTATGTTTATGAATTTTTTGAAAAAGAACGATGATATACTTTAGATTTTGTTTAAATAAATAATTTAATTTTTTTAATAAAAATTTAATTATAAACAATTTCTTAATTATTATAATTTTTCTTGAAAGAGTATTTAAATACGAGTAATTTAAAAAAAAATGATCTCAATTGCTTCAAAATTACAGAAGTTATGATAACACAAAAAAAATAGTACATAAAATTTCGAATTTGAATATTTTCGAAAATATTTTGAATTTTTTAAAAATAATTAAAATTTATTTTTTTTACTCCTAAAGGAACCCAAAATATCAATTTCGTAAATATTACTCAATATGACTGAAATTGGTGTGATCACTTGGTATGGACTCGACCAATTACACATTTTAACAAAAAAAAAAAAAAAGTTTTTGTAAGAGACTTTACAATAACACGGTGGGCCTGAACCAACTTTTAATATCTAGTTTTTTTTGCTTGAAATTTTTTTATTGCATTTGATTGAGGGATGAGTCAATTGTATAATATCATTTTATTCTCATCTCATCTGACTGATTTAGAAATTTTTATCTATATTGTTTTGGCAGGTTATAGTTTCAAATATTAACTTGTTTAGGTATTTTTAGTTTATTTAACGTCAAATGAAACATTGAACTTTTAATTTAGAAATTAATTAAATTACATTGAAAAAAAATTAACTCATAAGTAGAGGAATATTCCTTTTCTATTATTACTCTATTTGTGAGAGGATTTTGCGAGAGGAAAAGGATTTTTTGACACGTAGCCACTCTTTTGTGTAACTTCAACCTAATTTGAGGAGTACTTTTTCAAAAGTTGATAAATCCACATTTTGTTATTTCGAGAAAATCAAACAAATGCAGTTTCGCACCTAACCCCTAGAGTTAATTATAAAGTAGAAAAAATATACGAAATTATTTATATACAAATGTTTTTTGCACTTAAAGAGATTTATTTTTAATTAAAGTTTATAGTAATTAAGGAATTTAAAGGGTTTATTTATTCTAGGAAAAGAATTAAAATTTTAAATCATCTTGATTAACTCCAAGTTTTTTTTAAATTGAAAATTCTTTGATAATACATTTTTTTCTTGAATTTAACAGTGACAGATCGACTTGTAAGGTTCCTAATATGTTAAATTCGTGATTACTTCAACTTTTTCGGAAAATGGATTTATCAACTTTTGAAAAAGTGCTCCTCATTTAATGATATAAATAATTTAAAAATAATTTAAAATTCTGATACTTGAGATATATTCGGGAAAGTATATTGTCTACTTTTAAAACAGGTAAATTTTTGATGTAAAAAAATATCAAGTTTGTGACAAATTTATGCATTTTCAATAATATATAAAAATTTGTAAATTTGACAGAAATGGATAAAAGAGGAAAATCTTCTCAATTAGAAAGGAATACTTCAATGACCATATAGAAGAGGTAAAGTTGCATCAAAATGAGAGGAATCCGTTACTATAAAGATTTTTTTTTTAGTTAAAAAATTAATGGTTTAAACATTAAATGTGATAAATAGATATTATGTAAAATAATTCATTATGAAAACAGGTGGATTAGGTAAATACTGTTTTTTTTTTAAATAGTATTTTATGGAAAAGAAATGTTGCAAATAAACTTAAAATAATAGTTTTTGTTCTTGAAATAGAATGAAACTCAGTGTTTACATAATCCATATATCCTAAAATGTCAAATCAATATTTTTTAACAGACGATACTATTTATGTTAAGAATTAAAAATCGAGATAAATGTTTCTCATTCGCATCCGCTTTATGCAAGTAATTTATTAAAAGCAGTGTATGAATATAATATTCGACGTTTATAATTTGTGTATATATGTATAATATTTTAATGTCAACACGAATAATATTCTTTGTTAAAAATATTGATTTGTGACGTGATATGAAAAAAGGGACATAAGAAGCAACAAATTTTAGGTTATATTTTGATTTTCAAATTGGAAATACACAAAAAGGATCAAATACTGAATGCAAACTATTGGTATTTGAATCTTCATTCTATTTAATGTTTAAAAATAAACTGATTTTGATTAGGCAAAATTAAAAAGGAGCTTATATGGATATAACCTAAAATTTTTTGCTTCTAAGATCCCTTCATTCATATCGCGTCACGTTTGATATTTTACGATATGTAAATTCCAAATTTTCCCTCTATTTAAAGAATACAAAACTTCAATTTTGAGTCAATTTGCAACATTTCTTTTTTCCATAAAATTCTACCATTTAAAAAAAAACATTATTTCACTAATCTACCTGTTTTTGGTAATGAATAAAGCTACATAATATCTATTTATTACAGTTGTTTTTTAAAAAATACATTTTTTAACACAAAAAATTACTTTTTTTAAAAGTAATGTGTTTCTAAGTATTTTTCATTGCTGATTCCGAATTTTAAATCAGAATAACCACATTTGCCAAAAAATTTTAAGATAATTTCAAAAAACTGCTCAAAAACAAGAAAAAAAAACTTTTTTCCGGGATACCGCGCTAGAGTATTCCTACGTATATTTTTTCTGCTAAATTCAAATCCGAAGTCAAAATGACCAGATCAGTTAAATTTTTTTTAGATAATCTCAAAACAGTGATTTTTCGTATTGTTCAGCAGTTTTTGAAGATTATCTAAAAAATTTAGCCAATTGGCGATGTAGCACATAAAATTTTTTCAGATTCAGTGCATCAAGCTTAACAATATGGCATCTTAGGTTACGTTTAAGGTATTTCTCCGATGGGCAGTCCCTGACAAAAGTTAGTATTTCAGTTAATAGCGATTATTAATTAATATAATTTATTTCTTAACTTAGAATTGACTATGAATAGTTGATCAGATATCGGCCAATAGTTTTTTAATAAAAAGGTATCAAAAATTAATAAAAGTTGCTAAATTTTCACCGTTTTTTAAAGATACCTTTTTCACAAGTCTATATCTTTTCTTACCATTTTTTAAAAAATGGTACAATTTAGGTAAATAATAGCTTATTTTCTTGAGAAAAACAAACTCTACAACTTCACCTCGTCAGATTTTTGAAAAAGTGGATCATTTTTTTAAATAAAGCAATTTGTTTATAAATATTTAGAAAAATTTAGAAATATATTTATAAACAAATAGCTGTATTTAAAAAATTATCCACTTTCTCAAAAATCTGACGAGGTATCTTTAAAAAACGGTGAAAATTTAGCAACTTTTATTAATTTTTGAAACCTTCTTATTAAAAAACTATTGGCCGATATCTGATCAACTATTCATAGTCAATAATAAGTTAAGAATTAAATTTTATTAATTAATAATAATCTCCATTAACTGAAATACTAACTTTTGTCAAGGACTGCCAATCGGAGAAATACCTTAATTAAGTTTAATAAAAATTCTGCATTTTGAAGATTTTTTTTGTTAGATATTCGTACGGTTTATCGCTTTTAAATTAATGAATGTATTGTCCCGGACAAATAAATTTATGCTTTTGGTTTTTTTTTGTTTGTGAGAAGTTTTTCAAGATTATATCAAAAATTTTAGCCAATCTGGTTATTCTGACTTTGGATTTGGATTCAGCGAAGAAAAATACCTAAAATACCCTAATGTGTCTTATTTTAATTAAAAGGTAAATTTAAATGATTCTTTAAAAATGGTCTGATTTCATCAGATTTCATAATTTATTGTTTGTGGTTAACTAGTAGAAAAAAGTTATAACCAAAATTGTGGTTATTTTAACCGAAAAATCATTTTATCGGTTTATTGAAGAAAAAACATTGTAAAACAGTTATAGGAATTATTGATATTTTCTGTTTTATCATAATTTTATCATATCTTGTTTATCATAATTTTTTTAAGTTTAATAGTGGCAGTAGTAGTAATAGATTTTATTTTTGTTGTTGTTATTGTTGTTTATTAGTACTCTGTACATCTGAATTAGTCAAATTTTGACAAATTTAAATAGTATTTAAGTATTTGACTAATAAATTTTTTACTTATTGCAATTTAACAAATTCAACAAATTGCACTGTGACTAATTCTATGTGTTAGGTTTTTAGAAGTAAAGATTATTTCGTACTTGTAAATGCTTTTCTTTAATAGTATTTGTTGTTTCTTTTGTTTAGTAGTGTTTATTGTTGCCTTTCTTTAGTAGCAGTTATTGTATGATTAGTGTTTAACAGCTATTCTTGTTTATGTTTATTTCTGATGTTTAATCATAGTAATTGTTGTTTATTATTAGTTGATGTATAATATTTGCTATTTTAGTACTTTTTCTGTTGTTTAAAAGTTTAGTAGTTTTAGTTTTAGTAGTTGTTGTTACTAAATAACAAATACTACTAAATTGTTGCTCTTATTAAGCAGTTTTTTTGGACAAACGTCGTTTTTAATATTTTTGGTTTTTAACGACATCAGAAACAATTGCAGTCATAGTTAAGTAGTATTTCTTTAGTAGTCGTTGTTTATTTGTAGTTCTTTAGTAGTAATTATTTACTAATAGTTGTTGTAAAGTACTTGCAACTATTATTAAGCAGTAATTTTTATTTACAAAATATTCCTTGTTTTTTAATTATTATTGCAATTATTGAGTAGTTGATATCATTTTCTAGTAGTTATTGTAAACTATTTGTTGTTTTAACTAATAATTATTATTTAGTACTTCTTCGTTATTAATAGTTTTTTTAGGTGATACTGTTATTTAGTAGTAATTTCGTTTGTTTCAGTAACAGTTATTTTTGGGTTTTATTAGTTTTTATATCCAATAGTTATTATTTAATAGTAGCAATTGTTTAGTACTTGAAATTTTTGTAATAATTCTTGTTTGCAAATTATTGCTGTTGTTAAGTAGTATTAACTATAATTATTCGTTAATTTGTAGTAGCCGCTGTTTTTTTTAGCAGTCATTATTCTTTAGTAGTATTTATTGCATACTATTTTTTGTTTTTAATAATAATAATTGTTTAGTAACAGTTCTTATTTGCTAGTTACATTTGCCAATAAGTTTACTAGTAGTCGCTTTTTAATAGTAGTTGTTTAGTAATAGTTGTTATTGTTCAGTTGTTCTTGTTGTTTGCTAGTTGCATTTGCTAATAAGTAATTGTTTCTTACTAGTAGTCGCTTTTTAATAATAGTTGTTATTTAGTAATTTAGTTATAATTTTTATTTAGTATTTGTTATTGTTCAGCAGTTCTTGTTGTGTAGTAGTTTAGTAATAGTTGTTGTTTAGTAGTTTAGTAATAGTTCTTATTTATTATTTGTTTTTGTTCAGTTGTTCTTGTTGTTTGCTAGTTGCATTCACTAATAAGTAATTGTTTCTTACTAGTAGTCACTTTTTAATAATAGTTGTTGTTTAGTAGTTTAGTATTCGTTGTTGTGTAGTAGTTTACTAATAGTTGTTGTTTAGTAATTTAGTTATAATTTTTATTTAGTATTTATTATTGTTTAGCAGTTCTTGTTGTTTGCTAGTTGCATTTGCTAATAAGTAATTGTTTCTTACTAGTAGTCGTTTTTTAATAGTAGTTGTTGTTTAGTAGTTAAGTATTCGTTGTTGTGTAGTAGTTTAATAATAGTTGTTATTTAGTAGTTGTTAGTGTTCAGTACTTCTTGCTATTTAATATCCGTTCTTATTGATATTCTAGTTTAATAGTATCAATAGTAATAATTTTTTTTCAGTAGTAGCTGTTGTTTTTCGTAGTAATAATAATTGAGCATTTGTACCTTTGAATTACTTTTTGTTAGTAGTTGTTACTTAATAATTATTATTGTTGTTAAGTAATCCTTTTTGTTTAGCAGTAATTATTATATTGCAATAATTATCGTTTTATATTTCTTGTTTAAAAATTAAGTTAAGAATTTCTTGTTTCTCAGTTACAGATAAAAAATCCTTGTTCAGTTACTATTGTTCCTTACTTGTCTTTATCCAAAAATAGGTTACTTAATAAAAACTATTATCTTCCAATCATTAATTACTACCATATATTGTCCAGTACTTATTTACTACAAATACAAGTTGTTTAATTTCCCATCATAAGTTATTTACTTTTCTATCACAACAATCAACACAAATACCAATACCATTTTCCAAACATTTAAAAACACCACTAAAGAACATCATTCTAATAATAAAATCCCTCTCTTTCCCTTCATTAAAAATAAATATACCCGCTTCTCTCAAGAGCTAAAAAAGAAAAACCTATTTAATTAAAAAACTCTAATTAATACACCATTTGTATGAAAATGAACATTTTAAATGCCGGTTTAACAATAAAGGAAAGCTGGCAAAAGAGAAGAAATCGGTGTTTGAAGAAGACACTAGCCGAGCATTTCTGAGCAGAGTTGACTCACCCTGAATTTATCTAAACTTTCATCTAAATTCCCCTATAGTCATCTAATCACCCCTCCACTATTTTCTACGAAAGGGCTAGGAAGTATGTTAGAAGGGGAACTTTTGGTGGGGATTTCTGTGCACACCCTTTCCTGTAAACCAACGGCAGCCTCCAGCCATAAGGAGGGGAGAATTACGGTCTAATATATTGCTATTTGAATCTACGAGCTTGATCTCCAACTAATATAATATAAAATCTATTTTTAATTAATAAAAATTCTCCTATTTTCTTTCTCATCGTCTTTCCTATTTTAAGGAATGGTACCTTCCAAATGTCAATCTTCCCAAAATATTGCAAAAAATTGCAAACTTTGACTACTAAAATAACGTACCTAAAAAATAAAAAAAACATGTCTAAAATATTTAAAAATCAATTTTTAAATTTCCCCGAAACAAATCCACGAACAGAATAAAACTAAAGTATGATGCTATTATTGATTTTCTAGGCCTTGAAAACTAGAATTCGAGACATTTAAATTTAACCCCAGCAGAGGATTGTCGGACTTGTTCTTGTGTAGTGTTTTCTTTGAAAAAAAACCTGTTTCTCTTGACACCCTGAGAGCTGGTCATCCCTTACCAGAGAAAAATTTGCATTTCCGTGTATCCTCGGCGCCATCCGGTATCACGCGGGATAAAAACTCATTCTCCCTTGGCTTTCTAGTATGATCCTGGAAGGGTAGGTGGCAAGGGGGGAAGGGGGGGGGGGGATTGCAGAACGAGGGTCATGGAAGCTTCAGGGGGGGTTCACGTCACTGATGCAAACGGTGGAATTTTTTTTATGTGAAACGGTTAAAATGTAAATGAAGTCGACGGGCTTAAGAATGTAGGGTTATTAAGGGGGTTTCAACCTCGCGGAATCTTCAGCCAGTTTCACTTTTTTTTACCCAAATAATACTTATTTTATAAAACTCGAATTTTATACGTATATCTGAATCATAATAACAATAATAATAATAATAGTACCAGAAATTAATAATCATTTTATCAAAATTATATCCTCTTCTCCTGACTCTTAATTACAAAATTACCCCTCAAGCGAACATTAAAAATCCTCTCATCAGTAAAAATTCAACAAATGTATTCAATCTTCCCTTTTTTTTTTTTTACAGTCGTACCGGTTTTTAAATTTAATTGTTGGACGTTTGAAAAAATTTTCCATTATAAAATAATTTCAGCGTGGGTTGTCTGAAGTCGAAAAAAAAATCTGAGCGCAACGAGAAGAAATAAAAAGTAAACAAATTGAATTTAAAAAAAAAAAAGGAAAATAAAAGTTAATTCATAGTTAAGTGGTTTGTTGTTTTTTGTGGAAAAGATCAAATTAATGATTGAAGAAGTTGTTTTTCGGAGACTGAAACTAAATTAAGAAACGTTATATTTATTTTTCGGTCCATTTAAAAACGTGTTAAAATGCAACAAAAAAAAAAAAAAAAAAAAAAAGTGAATGCCTGCGGGGGTGAGTGGAACATGACCGAAGCTCGACATCGGGGTGAGGGGCGAAGAATTGCCAAGCGGAAGAAGAAGGAAGGGGTGAGGGGTAGGAATGCAAAAAGGCGCCAGGGGCTTCGCTCAATACCGAAACGGTGGCGCAAGCGCCTTCATTTTGTTTTTCCTACTTCCCCTCGTTGCTTTCGTTTTTCCAAGATGGCTACTCTCGACGGCGTCGGTAACTGGTCTCGAAAGGTGCCACATCCTTCCCTACCGACTGCTTTCTCACTCTGTACCAATGTGAAAATAACCGCTGTGTGGCGCTTCTGAATGACGAGGAAAAAAATCGCAGAAAAGTAGTACTGAAAAGAGATGAAAAAAAAAAAGGTGAAAAAGAAAAGAAGGTAAAAAATAAAAAAAAAAAGAGGAAAAAGAGGAAAAAAGAAAAAAAAAAGAAATGAAAAAGTGAAAAAAATATATAAAGAAAAAAGAATAGAAAAAATGAATTTAAAAAAAGAAAAAAAAATGGAAAAAAGAAAAAAGGAGGATAAAAAATAGTTTAAAGGAAAAAAAAAATAAAGAAAATGAAAAAAAATGTAAAAACGTCTTGATAATAAAAAAAAAGCAAAGTTTAAAATGAGACAGAATAGCAAGGAGATGGTATTAAAAAGAGAAGATTAAAATGAAGAGTTAAATAGTATAAACCAGAAAACAGAAAAAAAATAATACAAATTTGTTTAAAGAGTAAGAAAATAATAAATTTGATATAAAAAAAAAAATGGAAAATATAAATAATAAAATGTTATCATCGATAAAATAGTGAAAATTAAAAGAAACAATGTAATAGTATAAATAAGAAAATATGTACTCTCTAAATCTGAATTAGTTAAAAATAACTTATTTGAAAGTAAGAACTCAGTCACTAATTGAAATAGTTACATTTCTACTAACCATTTAGTAAAAATAAGTAATTATTACTTAAATTCATTTTTAGGTTATGTCAAAATTACTAATATTTTAGTAAAATTCTGTTTACTAATTCAATTAGTAAAATTTTATCTAGTTTTTAGTTATATTTTTACTAATAATTAGTTATTTTTAACTAATTGGAGAAACAAAAACTCAGCCTCGATTTTACTAATAATTAGTTATTTTTGACTAATTCAGATTATAAGTAAATAGTTTAAACAAGAAAGCAATTAAAAATTAAAACAGTATAAAAAATAGTGTAAACCATAAATTAATCAAGATAATGAAACAATAATTGAGTATAACAGTAGTGAAACAAAAAAAAAAGAAACTGCAAAAATATTAAATAAAAGTAATAAAAACTGGCATCAATTTTTGTTTAAGTAAAAAATATTAAAGACATTGAAACAATATAATTAAAAAATGAAGGTGAAATGCGCAACGTTTTTAAAAAACGATGAAAAAGAATAAATTTTTAAAGAATTTGTTAAATATTTTTTCGGTTAAATAACCTTTTAAAATTCTAGTTCTGTTATTTAGTCAATTTAATAAATAATTAATAATATTCAAACATAAAATTGAAAGTAGAATAAAGAAATTTTTGTTTGTTTCTCAGACACGTTACACACTTCAGCATTATAAAAAAAACTGTGTAAACAAGGAAACGATTTAAAGAATTAAAAAGTACAAAAAATAAAATCATTTATGTTAAATAGTACATTTAGTAAAACTGTAAAAATCAGTAGTAAAGTGAAAAAAACAATAATGAAACAGTAAAATAACAAGCGATGAAAAAGTAATAAGAATAGTTTAGACATGGAATTGTCTATAGATTAGATTATTAATAAATGATAAAATTGTAGGAAAAAATAGTTAAAAAATAGATGAAAAAGAATTGAAAAATATATAATCTGAAAATAAGGAATAAAATGAATTTAATAAAAGTGTTATGAAAAAAATCAGAATAAGTAGGTATTATTATAGTATAATAAAAAAACATTGTAAAGTAAGACAGTATAAACAGTAAAACAGTAAAAAATGTAAAACAGAATAACAATAAAACATTTCAAAATGTAAGACTAAATATATATAAAAATAAAAACAGTAAAACAGTATAAAATGTAAAACTTTTTAAATAATAAAATAGTATAAAATGTAAAACAGTATAAACAATAAAATAGTATAAGCAGTAAAAAAGTATAAAATATAAAACAGTATTAATAATAAAACAATATTAATAGTAAAACAGTATAAAGTAAGAAACAGTATTAACAGTATCAAACAGTAAAAAAAATAAAACAATATAAAATGTAAAACAGTATAAACAGTAAAATAGTATAAACAGTCAAACACTATAAAATATAAAACAGTATTAATAGTAAATCAGTATAAAGTATAAAACAGTAAAAAATATAAAACAGTATTAATAGCAAAACAGTATAAAATATAAAACAGTATTAAAAGTAAAAAAGTATAAAATATGAAAACAGTATTAACAGTATCAAACAGTAAAAAAATAAAACAATATAAAATGTAAAACAGTATAAACAGTAAAACAGTATAAAATATAAAGCAATATTAATAGTAAAACAGTATAAAATATGAAACACTATTAATAGTAAAAAAAGTATGAAACAGTATTAACAGTATTAAACAGTAAAAAAATAAAACAATATAAAATGTAAAACAGTATAAACAGTCAAACAGTATAAAATATAAAACAGTATTAATAGTAAGACAGTATAAAATATAAAACAGTATTAATAGTAAAACAGTATAAAATATGAACAGTATTAAAAGTAAAACAGTATAAAATATAAAACAGTATTAATAGTAAAACAGTATAAAGAATAAAACAATATAAAATGCAAAACAGTATAAAAAATAAAATAATATTAAATATAAAACGTTATAAAATTTGTAACAGTATAAACAATAAAACAGTAAAATAGTATAAAAAAATCTCTGAATAACATGTTTTAAAAATTATTTATAACCTTGATGAAAAAATAATGAGTTTCCGTGAAAGGGAATTGATTGAGAAAATCCACAAAAAACCTGAAAATAAATAATTAGCAAACCTGAAATAACGTAGGTAACATAATGCAAAATTTGTTTATCTGGTATTTTTACATATTTCTTGTATTATTTTCAAACAAGTATAAATTGTCTAAGCGAATCAAGCCAAATTTGAAAAAAATGTTTCACACAGTGCGAATGAAAGTAACAGGAGAAAATTGAATTACACCCTAACAAGTGGTAAATTTTACATGGAGTTATAACTATCTCTTGTAACGAGATTGAAATGCGATAGGGAACATTTTTTTCAATTATTCTCTACACGTAAAACTGCCAAAATCTAAAAATATTTTTGGCGAAGTGAATATTTTTTTAATGACCGATAGTATTTTGAGTTAGAGTGAAATAATGCTGTATTAAAAAATGAGTATTAATATGTAGTTGTGAATTAGAAATACAATTTCACAACCAAAAATATTTATATTTATTTTTCTATATTAAATGAAAAAGACATTTTTTCCATTAATAATGTACACCTTGGTTCTTATTTATTAACAATTTATTTTTTTATATATATCTTTTTTTATTTATTATCAATGTACAGTTTTATTATTATTATTATTATTTGTTTTTGTAAAAGTACATAGGTCCATTTTTAGTTTTCATCAAATATTACCTCTTTTAATTAATTTAAATTTATCTTTCTAACATTTACCTTTATATCCATTTATTACCAATGTTTACCATTATGTTATTAAATACAACTTTTACCTTCAAATACATTTATTTACCGTTTATTTCACCTCTTCTATCGATTTTTAAAAATGCAATTCAATGAATATGACGCAATAATTTGCTCCAGTATTCAACAGGTGATTACCGAATTCCAACTCATTATCTTTTAAAAAATGACGTTAAACTGAACTCATCGATCAAAAAAGTTCGGATTTCCTTGTCGCTTTTACCGCAAATCATTTCTGAAAGGAGAAAATACAAATTCATTAATTAATTATTCCTAGAAGATAAAAATGTAAGAATATTAATTAAATATCATCTTTTATAAAATATAATATAACAAAATACGAAGACTAAGTTTTGTAAAATTTAGGAATAATAAAAAAACAGAATTATAAATATGTATATAATTAAATAATGAATTAATGATATACACATAAAATATAATAGAATAAATTAGCGTTTAAAATAAGCGAGTTTTCGTAAAACAAAGAACTGGAATATTCTAGAGAATCAAAAGGTTTATACGTAACTCGGTGGAGATTCAAACGAAAATAAGAGCGCAAGGAGCATCAAAGAAAATGTAGCTTTTAAGCTACATATTCAGAAGCTCTATGAATTAATATACACGAACTTTTCTTATCAAAATGTAAAAGTCGCAATTTGAAACGTTATTATTATTTTAGAATTTATATCTAATGTTGTAAAGAATAGAGAAATATTTTTTTCTTCTAGTTTAAATTCTTGTTAATTCAGGAATAAAAAAAAAAATCACTGAAAAAACGGTATTCTTTATTTAAGATTTATTCTTGGGCCTTTTTTAAAAATAAAATTTTCTTCTGTTAATCTTCTTTCTTCTATTTGAATAAGAAATAATAAATAAGAAATAAGAAATAAGAAATAAAAATAAGAATTTATTATTTTATTTTTAATATAAGAAGATTATTCTTAAAATAGAAACCATATTCTTAAGCAATTAAAAAATATACTTAGTTTAAGAATATGTTTCTTATTTTAAGAATATTATATCCTAATTAAATAGAAGAAGCTTTTATTTTTAAATAGGTGCCAAAAATAATTCTCAAATAAAGAATACCGTTTTTTCAATGATATTATAAAATTTTGTTAACATTTAGGTTCTAAACTGGTGTTGATGACAAAATTACTTTTAAAAAAAGTATTTGAATGCTTTTTTTGAAAAATTGCAGTTTTTGACTCATATTGAGCGCTATCTTCAGAGCCTCTATTATTTAAAATTTTTTATACATGATTTAAAGATGCCGAAAATACATCAATGATGTTTGATGAAAAATTTTTTCTTCAAATCCTGTAGTATATTGAAATTTTTTCGGCAATATCTCAAGGATTTAGAAAACTTTAATTCAATTCGAATTATTCGATGAGGTAAAGAATAGAAAAATCTTTTTTGGTCCTAGTTCAAAAAAAGCATTTAAATCCTGTATGTTTTTACGTATTAATTTTGACATCAAATTCAATCAAATTTATCAAATTTTGACGTTTAAATTCTAAATAACAAAATTTATTATAAGATTTGAGGCGTTTTCCGAATTATTTACATTCAAAAATTACATTTACTTGGGATAATTTTTTTTTTTTTTAACCAATAGTGAAAAATAATACATTCGTATTGTTTGTTTTTTTATTTTGTTAAAAATACAGAAGATATAAATTAATGAACTTTTATGTTTTTAAAGGAAAATCTACATAACTAGAAAACTATAATAAACAAAAAATCTGAAATATATAAAAGCATTAAAGAAATACAATTTATTAATTATGTTAATAATAGTATTTTTTATAAAACATTTTTTAAAAATAAAACTTACTTATTCACTATGTTACGATTAAATTAAATAATAATTACTAAAACAGATCTTGAACATGTTTTTTTTTATCTAAAATAAGTATCACGACACAAACGAGAATTAATAAACTATATTTCAGAGATGATTGATAATGTAAGTATTTATACTAGCGCAAAATTTAAAAAGAAAAATTATCAATATTTCAAATTATTCAATATTATATCATATTATAATTATTTCTTTTACAATATACAGAATTCTCAAATTTTAATAATTTTCTTCAATTTTTGATTATTTCTATCATTTTTCCATTACTTTTTGTCATATTCAATTATTTTTTAATTAATTTTCAATTTTAATATAATTTTCACAATTTCCGCTTATTTTTGCAATTTAAAATTATTTTTATCATTCTGCAATTATTTTCTTTCATTACAAATACATGTTGCAATTTTTTCAATTATTTCTCAAAAAATAAAATTATGTTCTTCAATTTTTAATTATTTTTATTACTTTGCAAATAATGTCCCAAATTTTTTATTATTTTTATTACTCTTAAATTAATTTCCTAGATTTTAAAATATTTTTCTCAAATTTTAATTGTTTTCTTCAATTTTCAATTCTTTTTGTTATTATTTTGCAATTCACTTCTTAAATTTTTTATTAATCTCACTATTCATTCCTCAATTAAATACCTAAATTTTCAATTATTTATCTCATTTATCAATTATTTTTTTCGAATTCATTTTCTTTTATCTTTTTGCAATTATTTTCTCCGCCTTTTAACTAGATATATTACTTATTTTTCAATTAATTTCCTAAATTTGTATTTAATATCTAAAATCTAATTTACTGTATCCACGTTTTAATGTTTTAATAAATCTTCAATTCTTTTTCTCAAATTTTAATTACGTTCGTCAATTTTTAATTATTTTTTTTTCTATTGCAATGATTTTCACAAATTTTGTATCATTTCGAATATTTGTTGATTAATTCCGAAAATTTCAATTGTTTATCTTAAATTTCCATTATTTTCATTAATTTTCGATTATTTCTATAATGTTGTACTTATTTTCATAAGTTTAAAATTCTTGAAATCATCTTGTAAAAAGGTACTTTCTTTTACTTCCCAAATATTCTGTATTTTTTAAAATAATTTTTCTAAAATTGGAATTAATATCTACAAATTTCAACTATCTTTATCACTTTTCAAAAATTTTCTTCAAGGATTTTCATTATTTTTTAATTTTTCCCCTAAATTTTAAATTTAATTTCCGGAACCTACAACTATTTTTTTTAATTTTTTCAAATAAAACTTTTACAGTTTTAATTATTTCCTTCAATATCAAATTAGTTTAATTATTTATTAATTAACTTTTAATTTCTTTCGACATTTTTAAATTATTTTAAAAAATATGATGTTCTTTAAATTTTCAATGTTTTAATCATTTTTCAATTATTTTTTTAAATTTCAATTAATTTTGTCAATGTACAATTATTTTTATCATTCTGCAATTATTTTCTTTCATTACAAATATGTGTTGCAATTTTTTCAATTATTTCTCAAAAAATAAAATTATTTTCTTCAATTTCTAATTATTTTAATTAATTTGCAAAAATTGTATTACATGTTTCATTATTTTCATTACTCTTCAATTAATTTCCTAGATTTTAAAAAATATTTCTCAAATTTTAATAAATTCCTTCAATATTCAATTATTAATATTATCATTTTGTAATTAATTTCTTCAATTATTAATTATTTTTATTACTTTGCAAATATTGTCTCGAATTTTTTATTATTTTCATTACTCTTTAATTAATTTCCTAGATTTTAAAAAAATATTTCTCAAATTTTAATAATTTTCTTCAATTTTTAATTAGTTTTATTAATTTGCAAATATTGTCCCGAATTTTTTATTAGTTTCATATTATTATTTGACTCTTCAATTAATTTCCTAGATTTTGAAATATTTTTCTTAAATTTTAATAATTTTCTTCAATTTCAAATTACTTTTATTATAATTTTGCAATCAATTTCTTCAATTTTTTATTAAACTCACTATTCATTCTTGAATTAACTACCAAAATTTTCAATTATTTATCTCAAATTTCTATTATTTTCTTCAATTTTTGATTATTTCTATAATGTTGTAATTATTTTCCTAAGTTTAAAATTCTTGAAATCATCTTGTAATAAGGTAATTTCTTTTACTTCACAAATATTCTGTATTTTTTAAAATTATTTTTCTAAAATTGGAATTAATATCTACAAATTTTAACTATCGTTATCACATTCCAAAATTTTTATTCAAGGATTATAATTATTTTTCAATTTATCCCCTAAATTTTAAATTTAATTTCCGGAACTTACAACTATTTTTTTTAATTTTTTCAAATAAAACTTTTTCAGTTTTAATTATTTCCTTCAATATCAAATTAGTTTAATTATTTATTAATTAACTTTTAATTTCTTTCGACATTTTTAAATTATTTTAAAAAATATGATGTTCTTTAAATTTTCAATATTTTAATTATTTTTCAATTATTTTTCTCAAATTTCAATTAATTTTGTCAGTGTACAATTATTTTTATCATTCTGCAATTATTTTCTTTCATTACGAATATATGTTGCAGTTTTTTCATTATTTCTCAAAAAATAAAATTATTTTCTTCAATTTCTAATTATTTTAATTAATTTGCAAAAATTGTATTACATTTTTCATTATTTTCATTACTCTTCAATTAATTTCCTAGATTTTAAAAAATATTTCATAAATTTTAATAAATTCCTTCAATATTCAATTATTAATATTATCATTTTGTAATCAATTTCTTCAATTATTAAATATTTTTATTACTTTGCAAATATTGTCTCGAATTTTTTATTATTTTAATTACTCTTTAATTAATTTCCTAGATTTTAAAAAAATATTTCTCAAATTTTAATAATTTTCTTCAATTTTTAATTAGTTTTATTAATTTGCAAATATTGTCCCGAATTTTTTATTAGTTTCATATTATTATTTGACTCTTCAATTAATTTCCTAGATTTTGAAATATTTTTCTTGAATTTTAATAATTTTCTTCAATTTCAAATTACTTTTATTATAATTTTGCAATAAATTTCTTCAATTTTTTATTAAACTCACTATTCATTCTTGAATTAACTACCTAAATTTTCAATTATTTATCTCAAATTTCTATTATTTTCTTCAATTTTTGATTATTTCTATAATGTTGTAATTATTTTCCTAAGTTTAAAATTCTTGAAATCATCTTGTAATAAGGTAATTTCTTTTACTTCACAAATATTCTGTATTTTTTAAAATTATTTTTCTAAAATTGGAATTAATATCTACAAATTTTAACTATCGTTATCACATTCCAAAATTTTTATTCAAGGATTATAATTATTTTTCAATTTATCCCCTAAATTTTAAATTTAATTTCCGGAACTTACAACTATTTTTTTTAATTTTTTCAAATAAAACTTTTACAGTTTTAATTATTTCCTTCAATATCAAATTAATTTCATTATTTATTAATTAACTTTTAATTTCTTTCGACATTTTTAAATTATTTTAAAAAATATGATGTTCTTTAAATTTTCAATGTTTTAATCATTTTTCAATTATTTTTCTCAAATTTCAATTAATTTTGTCAATGTACAATTATTTTTATCATTCTGCAATTATTTTCTTTCATTACAAATATGTGTTGCAATTTTTTCAATTATTTCTCAAAAAATAAAATTATTTTCTTCAATTTCTAATTATTTTAATTAATTTGCAAAAATTGTATTACATTTTTCATTATTTTCATTACTCTTCAATTAATTTCCTAGATTTTAAAAAATATTTCTCAAATTTTAATAAATTCCTTCAATATTCAATTATTAATATTATCATTTTGTAATCAATTTCTTCAATTATTAATTATTTTATTACTTTGCAAATATTGTCTCGAATTTTTTATTATTTTCATTACTCTTCAATTAATTTCCTAGATTTTGAAACATATTTCTCATATTTTAATAATTTTCTTCAATTTTTAATTAGTTTTATTAATTTGTAAATATTGTCCCGAATTTTTTATTAGTTTCATTACACTTTAATTAATTTCCTTGATTTTAAAATATTTTTTTTAAATTTTTAAAATTTTCTTCAATTTTGAATTATTTTAATTTTCATTTTGCAATTAATTTCTTTAATTTTGTATTAATTTTACTTTTTATTTCTCAATTGAATACCTACATTTTCAATTATTTATCTCAAATTTTCATTATTTCCTTTAATTTTCCATTATTTCTATAATGTTCTACTTATTTTCCTAAATTTAAAATTCTTGAAATCATGTACTTTCTTTTACTTCACAAATATTTTGTACTTTTAAAAATTATTTTTCTAAAATTGGAATTAATATCTACACATTTCCACTATCTTTATCACTTTTCTAAAAATTTCTTCAAGGATTTCCATTACTTTTCAATTTTTCCCCTAAATTTTCAATTTAATTTCCGGAAATTTCAATTATTTATTTTAATTTTTTCGAATAAAACTTTTCCAATTTTAATTATTTCCTTTAATATCAAATCAATTTAATTATTTATTAATTAACTTTCAATTTCTTTCGCCATTTTTAAATTATTAAAAAATATGACGTTCTTCAAATTTTCAATGTCTTAATCATTTTTCAATTATTTTTCTCAAATTTCAATCAATTTCGTCAATTTCCAATTTTTTTTTCAACTTGCAATGATTTTTACAAATTGTATATCATTTTGATTATTTGGTTATTAATTCCGAAAATGTACCTACTTAAAAACCAATAAAGTTGTCAACTTTTGCGTTACAACAATTACGCTTATTAAGAAACTTTTTAATTTACTATTGTTTTGATTTTTCTCCCTTTCCCCACGCCTCGGTCAACATTAAGTTTGCAGATACCAAAAATTCACAAATCGCCGCCCCTGAGAGTAAAGTAAATAAAACCAAATTAACGAATACGTAAATTATAAACTGAAAATCACCAGCATTAATCAGGGTGAAAAAAAATGCCAGTCATTGATAAAATGGCGCTATAAAAAAAGCCACAGCTTTTTTGTCCCCCCAGTATAAAAAGAAAAGCTATTTTCACCCTCAGAATGAGTGGGCAAAACGGTGCAATTTCGTGGGGCGGCAGTTTTTTAAAATTAAGGCAGTTAAACCTAATCTCGACGTGTGCAGAGGAGAGCATAAAAATATATTAGCCCTCTCGCTTCTGCCTCAACACCCACGAAAAGCTCCGGTCGAGAATCACGCTTTTAAATCACCCCGCGAAACGTTCTTAATGTCCGAGGCAGTTGAGTGCGGTTGTCGTAGACAAGCAAAAGAAAAAGTGAGACAGAGCGAGAAAAGAAAAAAAGTTTGAGTATTGAATAGAGCGGAAGAAATGTATGGTGGGAGGGGGGGGGGGGGAGCTGAAGTGAGAATGAGATGATAGAAGCGCGTTTTTCCAGGAAAACCACTCGGGGTAAAATGACCGCGAGCGCCATTTTCCGACATGGATGTCGTATTACGACCTTTTTCGAAGCGATAAACGCGCAAATTATGCTTAATACCAACCCCCCGGTGAGTCGTGTGTTTCCACCTACGAACACACCCTCGCATCTTCCCGGAACGATTCCCGGTGACTAGGAAGGTCTCGCGCGGACGAGATGAGCTTTGCCAAAGAGAGCTCTTTGAATTGCCAGGAAAAGCGAACCCGGCCCCGGAAATTCTGGCCTTCTCTAGTTCATCGTTCGACTCTCAAAATGGCGGATGTGCTGCAATTTATAACGGATGCGAAAGGCAAAGTGCAGGAAGGAGAGTTTAGTTTGAAAACTTTTCTAAACTGGGAAAAAAAGTTTTTTTGACGATAAAAATGAGAGAAGAGGGAATAGTAATTTTTAATGGGACTGGATTTGATTTTAGGGAGAAATTTGAGAGGAAAAGTATTTGGTTTAGATTTGTACGAATCTAAGGGAGGTAAAAAAATGTAAAAATGTAGGAGAGAAATAGTAGAAGGAATTTATAATGGGATTTAAGTTGAGTCTGGATGGGAAAAGTAGAAAATGTTGGGAATTTGAAAAGGAAGAGAGGGGGATAACACTGTCTGACTAAACATTTATTTTTCTACTTGGAGCCTGAAAAGGTTCTTATACACAATTTTAAGATTTTTATAAGGAGCTTTTATGTAATTTATCCCAGAAGCTACATTTTGGATTCTGTATTCTAGATTTGTCAATTCAGGTTCCAAATAAATAATAAATACAATTTATTAATTATGTTAATAATAGTATTTTTTATAAAACATTTTTTAAAAATAAAACTTACTTATTCACTATGTTACGATTAAATTAAATAATAATTACTAAAACAGATCTTGAACATGTTTTTTTTTATCTAAAATAAGTATCACGACACAAACGAGAATTAATAAACTATATTTCAGAGATGATTGATAATGTAAGTATTTATACTAGCGCAAAATTTAAAAAGAAAAATTATCAATATTTCAAATTATTCAATATTATATCATATTATAATTATTTCTTTTACAATATACAGAATTCTCAAATTTTAATAATTTTCTTCAATTTTTGATTATTTCTATCATTTTTCCATTACTTTTTGTCATATTCAATTATTTTTTAATTAATTTTCAATTTTAATATAATTTTCACAATTTCCGCTTATTTTTACAATTCAAAATTATTTTTATCATTCTGCAATTATTTTCTTTCATTACAAATACATGTTGCAATTTTTTCAATTATTTCTCAAAAAATAAAATTATGTTCTTCAATTTTTAATTATTTTTATTACTTTGCAAATAATGTCCCAAATTTTTTATTATTTTTATTACTCTTAAATTAATTTCCTAGATTTTAAAATATTTTTCTCAAATTTTAATTGTTTTCTTCAATTTTCAATTCTTTTTGTTATTATTTTGCAATTCACTTCTTAAATTTTTTATTAATCTCACTATTCATTCCTCAATTAAATACCTAAATTTTCAATTATTTATCTCATTTATCAATTATTTTTTTCGAATTCATTTTCTTTTATCTTTTTGCAATTATTTTCTCCGCCTTTTAACTAGATATATTACTTATTTTTCAATTAATTTCCTAAATTTGTATTTAATTTAAAAAATTTATTTTTCTACTTGGAGCCTGAAAAGGTTCTTATACACAATTTTAAGATTTTTATAAGGAGCTTTTATGTAATTTATCCCAGAAGCTACATTTTGGATTCTGTATTCTAGATTTGTCAATTCAGGTTCCAAATAACAGTTTTTAGTTTCTAGGTATACATCACAGATTTAACATCCCAGGACCAGAATTCAAAACCCAGATTCCACATTGAAAATTTTGCTTTTCCGGATTCCACATTCAGAATTTTACGTTCTGAAATCTAGATTCTAGATTCAAAATTCCACAATCCAGATGCCACATTCTAGATTACAGAATCGTCATTCCAAATTCCTAATTTCACATTTTGGATTTTAAATACAGTTTTCTACATTCCAGATTTTAAATTCCATGTCCTAGATTCCATATATTCCATTTACATTCAACATGCAACATTCCATATTCCAGAATCGTCATTCGATATCTTAAATTTCACATTTCACATTCCAAATTCTAGATGTCACATTCTAGATTTCGGAATCGTCATTCCATATTCCAAGTTTCACATTTTGGATTTTAAATCTCTGATTTCACATTCCAAATGCTAGATTTCATATTCCAGAAACGTCATTTCAAATTCCGAATTCCACATTTTCGATTCTAAATCCCGAATTCCAGATTCCAGATTCCAAATTTCACATTCTACAGTTCAGATGCCATATTCCATATTCCAGATTTGCTATCACGAATTCCACATTTACCATTTAACATCTTGGGTTCTACATTCCAGAATCTAAATTTCATATCCTAGATACCACATTTTACATTCCACATTTCAGATGCTGCATTCCATAAATTTTGAAATTGTAATCCCCGATTCAACATTCCAAACTACATAATCCATATTCTCGAATCGTCATTCTAAAATCCACAAAATGGCTTTTAAATCCAAGATTTCACTTTCCAGTTTTCTAAATTCCACATTTTGGATTTTAAATCTCCGATTCCACATTCCAAATGCTACACTTCATATTCCAGAATCGTCATTTCAAATTCCGAATTCCACATTTTCGATTCTAAATCCTGAATTCCATATTTCAGATTCCAAATTCCACATTCCAAATTCCACAATTTAGATGCCCCATTCCATATTCTAGATTTGCTATTACGAATTCCACATTTACCATTTAACATCCAGGAATCTAAATTTCATGTCCTAGATTCCACATTTAACATTCCACATTTCAGATGCTGCATTCCATAATCCAGAATCGACATTCCAAATTACACATTTTAGAAGTCACTTTTTAGATTCTAGAATTGTCATTCCAAATTCCAAATTCTACATTTTCAATTTTAAATCCCAGATTCTACATTCCAAATTCTAAATTCCATGTCCTAGATTCTACATTTCACATTCCACATTTCAGATGCCACATTCCATGTTTTAGAATTGTCATTCCAAATTTTAAATTTTACATTTTGGATTTTAAATCCCCGATTCCACATTCAAGATTCAAAATTCAACATTCCATAATCCTCATTTCAAATTCCAAATTCTACATGTTGCATTCCAAGTTTCGAATTTCACATTCCTAATTCCACATTCCAGATGCCACATTCCCTTTTTTAGATTCGCCATTCAAAATTCAACATTTTGCATTTAACAACTCGGATTCTACATTCCAGATTCTATATTCCATATCCTAGTATTTTGTAGATGCCACTTTTCATACTCCAGAATCGTTATTTCCAATTCCACTCTCTAAATCTGAATTAGTAGTTTTCTACTATGAATTAGTCAAATTCATGGCTCATTTTTCTCTAATTCATATAGTAGAAAACTACTAATTCTTAGTAAAAAACTACTAATTCTTAGTAAAAAACTACTAATTCTTAGTAGAAAACTACTAATTGAAATAGTAAAACTTTACTTTTAAATAAAGGTAGATTTTTTTACAAATTTAATTAGTAATTTTCTACTACAAAATTAGTAGTTTTCTACTAATTCTTAGTAGTTTTCTATTAAGAATTAGTAAAATTCTTACTATTTTAATAGTAGCTCACTTTTCGCTAATTCATTAGTAGAAAACCACTAATTTAGATTTAGAGAGCAAATCCCACATTTTGAATGTGGGTTTTGAAATGTTGATTCCGAGACAAAGAAAGTGACATTTAAAATTGTAGAATATGGAATCTTAAAAGTAAACTCCAGAATGTATATTCCAAGGCATAGAAAGTGGAATATGGATTTTGGATACCAGAAATTTGGATACCCTAAAATCAGGGATGTAAAATGTCGGATGTGGAAATTAGAAAATTAAATTTTGGATATGAAATCCAGGTTGGATTACGTCCCGAATATGGCATCAGGAAGGTAAGAAATAAAATTCCCAAAATTTCGCATATAAAAAGTGGGTTCTGAAATTTGGAACGCATAATCAGGATAATATAAAATCCGGGATATGAAATCTGTGAATTACGAAATAAAAAATCCTGGATGTGAAATTTTGAATGTAGAATCCGGTGTTTAGAAAATGGAAATTGTAATGCCAATCAGAAAAGTAGTCTATGCTTGAACAACTGTAAACTTCGAAGTAGCTTAATATTAACTAAACGCCCACAAAATAACAAAAAACCAATTCGATTTTTCTAATTAAATCTTGCTAAAATATTTCAGATAAATTAATTCAATAAAGTTCTGCAAATTCTTTCAAATTTTTTAAAATTAGAAAACACTCTACGACAAACGAACTATAAAAACCTCGGAATCGAAATTTCCACTCAGGATTTTATATCAAATGAAACCTTATTGCCAGAACATCTGTTGCATCAATAACAACTATTTTATCTCTGTCTCGAAAATAAAAATTGATCCACGTGTACATACAAAACAACAGGGTAAAAAATTATTTTCTAGGTTCCACAGGTTATTAGATTACTTTATATAATATAAACATTCGAGATATATTATTTTGTATAGTATAATTATAGTAAAAAATAATAAGATAACCAAAAAAAAAATTTAATCTTGTAGAGAATCAAACTATAAAATTTAATTTCTGTTTTAAAAAAAATCTTTTTAGTACTTTTTTACAGTAAATTGGGGATAAAGAGACTTTTCGTCAGTAAAATAAATAATTTTTTTTCTAATCTAACATTTCGGAAATGAATTCAAAGCCATTTTCATCAATATAAAATTTAAAATAATTCAATTTGGATGCTTCAAAATGTGGTTACTCGTCAATCTGGAAGCTTTAGTATTTTTCGGCTTTACAAAATGGAAGGCTCAAGTTCACATGAATTTTCGAATTTTAATAATTTCAAATTTGAGTGCTTTTCTGATTAGAATATATGGAAAAAATCTTGTCTGACTATACACTAGTTTCTCCACTTACTTTATATAAAAATAACGTTAGTCTGATCACACACTGGCTTTTCTACTTGGCAAATTGAAAACTAAATTCTGACTAAATATATACCGTTTTTTTTTAATTTACGATACAAATATCTATATGGCGATGTTTCTACTGTGATAATCTAAAATAAAATTCTAACTGACTTAATATTAAGTTTTTAGTATAATTTTAAAATCCTTTTTTGCCCTTTATTAAGGGTTATTTAGAATTTTAGATGTATAGATTGATACCACTTTCTGAAATAATTTGAAAAAAAATTTAAAAGCACAAATCATAACCAAAAAAATGTTTTTCTTTTATTCCAAAACACAACACAAGTGTATTCCTACGTATTTTTCTCCGCTAACCCCAAATCCGGAGTCATAATAACTTTTTAATTTTTATTAATTTTCTACAATTTTTTCCATAATTTTCCTCAGTTTTGAATTGATATTATTATCCTCTAATTTTATGATTATTTATTAATTTTAAAAACATATTGTAATTTTTCTTTTAATTGTCAATTATTTTTTTAAAATTTCCATTTAATCCCTAATTTTTAATTTATTTCTTCAATTTTTAATTATTTTCTTAAATTCTCAAATATTTTCCTTATTTTCCAATTATTTTTATAGATTTTCAAGTAATTCCTCAATATTCAATAATTCTCGGATTTTTTCAATTATTTTTTTCAATTATAAAAATTGTTTCAGAATTTCAATTCAATTATTTGATTCTAGAACTATACTCTTTAACTTTAAGTTACTTTCTTCGTATTTAAATTTTACTTTTCAATTTTTAATTACTTTCCTTAATATTAAAAAATTATCGCCCTTTTTTAAATATTTTTTTCCATTATCATAAGTTTCTTTAATTTTAAAGACAATTGTTCAATTATTTTCTATAATTGCTTCCTCATAGAGGAAGCGTTGTGATCGTTAAGATTTTCGATTTTCCAAAAATAGTGTAAATCGACTCAGTTTCATCTGAAAAGTTCAAATTTTCATTCCTGAGAAAATGTCCAGATGTGTGTGTGTGTGTGTGTATGTGTGCGTGTATGTGGTAAATTTTTTGTCGCCAGGATATCTCGAGAACGCTTCAACGGATTTTAATAAAATTTGGATGAGATATGAAGCTCACAAATATCTAAATTTGGACACAGGGATTTTTGAAAATACCCAATCAAATTTTTTTGAGCACCTTTTTTCATCAAAAATATCGTTTTTTGGCAAAAAATTTTTTCATGCTTTCTAACAATTATTCCTAAAATTGTCTTAATTTTTCAATTTGCAATATTTTCTTTATATTCAATATTTCTTGTTTAATTTTCAAAATTTTTTTTCAATTGTCTGTTAATCTAGTCATTTTTCGAATTTTGTTTTCAATTGATAATTAACTACGACATTTTTCACATATATTGTTCAATTTTTTAATTAATCTTATTATTTTTCAACTATTTCCTTTAAGGTAGTATTATAGTTTGTAGTTTGTATCGATTAAGAAATCGATTTTTTTATTTTATTTTTGTGGTCTACACTACCTCAAAAATATAATTTCCAAATTTCAGATTAAAATTCGATGAAACAACAAAGTTATACACAAAATAACGCCAAAATTCACACACACAAAACTTTAAACGCGTTTTTTCAAAACTATGTTTATTAAAATGTCGGACAACATAACTCGAGTTCTTTTTAATCGATTTTTAAAAACCTCAGATGAATTTTTTTGTTATAAAACCCTTCAAGCATCTTTTTTAAATCCGATTCTCTACTGTTTTTATTTTTCTTAAGACTCAAAAATGTTTAATAAAAATACCTATTTTTTTAAGTTTTTTTTTTTTTAACTGACGCCATTTTTTTATTTTTTAATATTTTTTATCCGAGTTAGGGGTTATACCTAACCACGTGTCAGGCAAAAATGTCAATAATATAATGCAAAAATTTATCTTTTATTTTTAATTATTTTCCGTAATTTTCAATTATTTCCTACAACTTTTTCAATTTTTAATTATTATTTTAAAATTTTTGAAATTATCCTTTAATTTTTTAAATATTTTTGTTTGCTTGTGTATTAATCGGGCCCGTATCATTTTGACACAAATTTTTTCGGGCAACTTGTTATATTGTACTCCCGAAGATGAATGTTATATTTTACTCCTTCTGAAATCAAAGATTTTTAAGTCTTATTTATTAAATAATTGATTTTAATACATTAAATTAATATTAAAAGACTTAATTAATCCAGAAAATTCAATTATTGAATAATTAAAACTTAAAAATCTTTGATTTTAGTAGGAGTAAAATATAACATTCTTCTTCAGGAGTACAATATAACAAGTTGCACAAAAAAATGTGTGTCAAAATGATACGGGCCCTATTAATCTAGCGATTTTTTTAATTCTGTTTCCAATTGTCAATTACTTTCGTTATTTTGTAATTTCTTTTTCAATTATCAATTATTTTTTCAAATTTTAAATTAATTCTTAAATTGTCAATTTATCCTAAATTTTTTATTATTTTCTTCAATTTTTTTTTTATATTTAATCCAATTTATTAATTTAAAATTATTTGCCACAGTTTTTCCTATAATTTTCAACTATTTTGTTTAAATTTAATATTTATCGTTTAATTTTACTTCCTCGTAGAAAAAGTATTTTATACTATTCTTTTAATTCTGTAATAACGTATCCATTTTTCGAATTTCGTTTTTAACTGTCAATTATTCTTCTCGCTTTTCAGATATATTCTTCAATTTCGTAATTTTCATTATTTGAATTTTTTTTTTATTAGTTTTATTAAGTCTAACAGTTTTACAACCAATGACAGGACTAAAAAAATGACAATATAATATAATTAAGATAAAACATAAGAAAGTAAGATTATAAAGAATCATAAATAATCACTCCAATAGACTCTATACAATCATGAATAACTTTAATAAATTCACTCATTGATATATTAAACAAGTCAATGTTAAATCTTCTACTATAAAATAACGAATTATAATGTTACACTCTGTCTAAGAAATTATAAATTTGCAAAAATTTATAATTTTAAATGCCCAACAAGAATGCAAAGTTTGTCCCAATGTTGCTAATGATGTTTCTACTTTCAAATAATTCAAAAACCTCATGTCTGACTAAACCACCTTTTTCCACTCAATCCACAGAAAACCATCTGCCCCGTATCCAAATCATCTTTTTCTACTTATTCAACCCGACTACAACCTCCGTCTGATTATAAATCCACTTTTCTACTTATCCCCCCTAAAACCTTCTCTGTCCGACTACACATCGATTTTTCTACTCCGAACCAAATCCAACTTCCTTCCAACAATAAAATACACCCTCTTCTAAATTCCCAATTTGTAATTCAAACTCCCAAATCATTAAACATGAAAAAATCAAATTTTAACTAATTCCTCCACTTTCAAATTCTTGCACTGCGTTTTAGCAACAACAACAAAATCCCAAAAGATGACCTTTTCTAAAAAGCGTCTCACCCCAAGTGAAATCCACGTTGAGCCAGGTTCCAGACTCGCGTAAAATATGGCCGCGAATTATCATACCATCTGAAATTAAAGGGTTGAAATTTCGGGACGGTTGTGTGCTTGTGCCCAGTGGAAAATAATTTTGGCGGATTCCCTGTGTGTCTCTGTATTCGAGAAACGAAGAGCAAGGGAGGATCGTTGAGCTTACCATAGGGGTGGTTTCCAGAACGAATTGGGCGAGATAGTTGCAAAGGATAAAGCGAAAGAGGAAAAGAGAAATGACGAGAGAGAGAGAGGGAAATAGAGAAAGAGGGGAAGAGAAAGAGAGAGGAAAATAGAGAAAGAGAGAAAGGAACAAAAAGACAGAAAGAGTGACTGAGAAAGAAAGAGAGAGAGAGAGAGAAAGAGAGCGAGGAACTGAGCTCTGGCAAGAGCTGCGCGTCCCGTTGGACCGAAACGCCTCTCTTCGACAGTCCGTGCGCATTTTCCTCTCCTCTCTTTTCGTCGTTTCCCAGTATCTCACCCCTCCTTACTCGGATTTCCCCGTTTTTTTCCGGATTTTTCTTTCGTGGCGTCTGCGCAGCCACGCCCAGGTCTACAATGGCGGCCGGTGGAAATTTGTCGCGGGGGCGGCGCCCTTTCCTGCGTCTTTTTTCGTCTCGCTCCTTCGTCCTTCGTCCCAGGAGTGTACTTGAAGAGGGTCCTTGTACCGAACTGGCGGTCGACAGTGAGACTAACGGCCAGCAGCCAGTTTAGTTTATATATGGAGAATCGACTGGCTTCCCTCTAATACTTATGTGTTGCCCCGCTGTATGTGGAGGCATGTACTTTTGCTGACTAAAAACCCAGCCACTTGGCTCAAATGATCCCCTTAGAGAGGTGTCTCGCCATTCTGCGCTACTCTTTCTGAACGTCGAGCTTAATTCGCCAAGTATTCACTCCCGAGGCAAGCTCAAATTAAATTTTCCTGTTTAAGAATGTAGGGGACAGTTCTACCCGGCTAAATAATGAAAAACAGAATGGGCAAGAGAGCTAAGCCCATCTGCTCAGTTACTACTCTAAAGGACCAGGATTTTCATTTATTTAGTACTTAAGTTTTAGGTGCACTGTTAGAATTCTATATTGCTGCCTTTACGAGCATCTTTCTGCAGAGGAATTTACATACTTGTGAAGTTCTTGGTAAATTTAAATCGGACCATGATATTCAATATCTTTTTGATTTCACTTCTTCTCATAATTTGCTTTCTAAATAGTATTTGGACGAGTCCATACCAAGTGATCACACCAATTTCAGTCATATTGAGTAATATTTACGAAATTGATATTTTGGGTTTCTTTAGGAGTAAAAAAAATAAATTTTAATTATTTTTAAAAAATTCAAAATATTTTCGAAAATATTCAAATTCAAAATTTTGAGTACTATTTTTTTTGTTTTATCATAACTTCTGTAATTTTGAAGCAATTGAGATCATTTTTTTTTAAATTACTCGTATTTAAATACTCTTTCAAGAAAAATTATAATAATTAAGAAATTGTTTATAATTAAATTTTTATTAAAAAAATTAAATTATTTATTTAAACAAAATCTAAAGTATATCATTGATCTTTTTCAAAAAATTCATAAACATAGCCTATAATGTGCTTAAAAATTTAAGCCAAAGAAAAAGATGGTATGTATTATAGTTTTTGAGAAAAAAATTATTAAGTTATGCTAGCGCGGAGCAGACCGGTGTCACCGCTACTCAACGCGTAGTTCCGTAGTAACCGAAATGTATGTATATTATTACATAATATAAATACAGTTAATCGTCATGTTTATTTTTTTATTTTACAAATTGTGCTGTGCACAGAATTTGAAAAAATTTTTGTTTCAATTTTATTCTCAAGGGGTACGAAGGAATGAAATTTTTGTGTACCTTTAATGGTCAAAAAATTAGAAAAAAGTGTGACTAGTACTAATAATGACCCAAATTCAATCACTTCAACTACAAACGCAAAACGATAAAAAATCAAAGGATACAAACCTGTATATAAGTGAATTTTTAATTAAAGCTTGCTTGCTTATATAGAAAATACTCAACGATCTCTATTTCGAGAAATACACGCACCTAGCGGCAAGTTAAGAACTACAAATGTTAGCGGCAAATTCGAAATCTTTAAAATATTAAATATTGAATTTAATTATAGATATCAACACAAATTCATATAATTTTTTCTATTATGTGAACTTATAAGATTGATTTGAAATTTTTTTTTACAAACATTGATTAAAAATAGTTATTTATAATAATCTTCAAATTTCATTCATTAATTCAATCTGTCAACACCTGCGAAGTTTGTCAGTACTTCGCAGTACTGACAAATTTTATGTTTCATACTTTATGTTTCAAATTTTTAATCATTTTTCTCCTTATAAAATTTTGTCATCTTTTAAATTTATTATAGTTTTCATTTCTTTCAACTATTTTCAAACTATTTTTATCATTCTTTAAGGGGAGAGATAGGTGAAATTTTAACTCAACAAAATTTTTGATGCTCAGAGGTGTCATTTTTTTTCTTACATCAATTAAGATGTAGAATTATGGTATTACATAAAAATTAAAAAACAATATTTTTTTGGTCATTTTCGAAATTTTATTTTTCAAAATCCATACGATGGATTGTAGAAAATCATTTAAAAATCCCACAAAAAAATTGTCGATGGAAAAAATGAAAATTGTGAAAGAGGTTTAATTTTTAAAATTTAAGTTTTTCTTAGAATAAATTTCTCAAACTCCGCAAATTATTTGTTTCTCTATTTTTGACATTACCCCATAATTTTAGGTCTAAAATTGCATAAGAAAAAAAATTAACACCCCTGAACATCGCGAATTTTGATAATTTTACCAGTCCATTATTTTTCTTTCTTCAGTTTTAAATTATTTTAATTATTCAATTATTTTCACTTATTTTTACCAGTTTTTAATTATATTAATTATTTTTCAATTGATTTAACAAATTTTCAATTATTATTCTTAAATTTTAATAATTTTCCCAATTTTTAGTTATTTTTATTATTTTTCTATAAATTACCAATTTTTTAATTACTTTTTTTTACTTTAATTATTTTCTCCGATTTTTTTAATTCTAAAGTTTGATGTCCATGTACTATGAAAAGATCAGTGTGACTTTCTGAAGCTTATAATTTAAATATAATACACTAACTATATTTACATTATGTAAAAATATACATACATTTCGGTTACTACGGAACTACGCGTTGAGTAGCGGTGACACCGGTCCGCGCCGCGCTAGCATAACTTAATAATTTTTTTCTCAAAAACTATAATACATACCATCTTTTTCTTTGGCTTAAATTTTTAAGCACATTATAGGCTATGTTTATGAATTTTTTGAAAAAGATCGATGATATACTTTAGATTTTGTTTAAATAAATAATTTAATTTTTTTAATAAAAATTTAATTATAAACAATTTCTTAATTATTATAATTTTTCTTGAAAGAGTATTTAAATACGAGTAATTTAAAAAAAAATGATCTCAATTGCTTCAAAATTACAGAAGTTATGATAACACAAAAAAAATAGTACATAAAATTTCGAATTTGAATATTTTCGAAAATATTTTGAATTTTTTAAAAATAAAAAAAAAATCACTTGGTATGGACTCGACCATTTGGGGCATTCTACGTACACAACAAAAAAATATCTTGAATGTATTTCAGACTTATTTATTATTTAAACTAAAATTTAACCAAAGACTTGTTTCGTGGGAAAATAGTGTTTTAAAAGTAGTCCTTAAAGTCTAAGAAGAAAAACTAGTACTTAAAATGGCTATTATCTTGTTTTCAGACAATTTCAATTTCAATTTAAGTTTAGATTTGGAATCAAAGCTTAATTACAGTTTTCTTTAGGACTAGTTTTAAGACTTAAGTTAGATTTGTTTAAAGATTTCTTTCAGCAGATAGTTTTTATTCCGATAGGTCTATTTTATATTTCACCTGAAAACTAGACGCTTTTTGACATTGAAGTAATACTTATTTTTTTCTATGTATAGCGGACAACCCAAAAATTGTAACGTTAAAAATATCATTTTTAAAACGCTGTTTTTTTCATTCAAATATATGAAAGGAAAAAAAAAATGGATCTTTTTTGTAGTAAATTATACGTTCTTTAATGTATTAGTATTGATTTTTAAAATCAATTTAATTTTCTTTGAGAAAAGTGCAAATGAGAGATTTAAGATCGTATTTTAGGACCACCGACCATTTAAGAATTTTCTTACAATGGCTTAAAAAATAATTTAAGGATTGGAAAGTTTGTGTACAAAATGACAGAATGGCAAATTTTGTAGTTTAGTAGTTATTTAATGTACAATAACTTGGTATTTGACATAAATATTTTCGATTTGTGGTTAAACTTCTTGGACTTATTTAAATTTATATCCGTAAAAGATAAACATTTTAATCTTTTATGGATTAAATTCTTTAATTTATTTATTTTTCAAAGATCAATAATAACATTTATCTTATACGGATATAAATTTAAATATGTTGAAAATATTACTTTTTTTTAAAAAATATTACCGTGAACACTGTTGAGTATATACCAAAAACGTCTAACCCTAAACAAAAATATTTGTGTAAAATATCAAGATTTTGTAAATTAAATAACTACTAAACTACAAAAGTTGCATTCTGACATTTTATGTACAAACTCTCTAATCCTTAAACTATTTTTTAAGACATTGTAATAAAATTCTTAAATGGTTGGAGGTCATGAAAAATTATCTGATATTTTTTATTTGCATTTTTCTCAGAGAAAATTAATTTAATTTTAAAAATCAATACCAATAGATTAAAAAACGTTTAATTTACTACAAAAAAAGAGCCATAATTTTTTCCATTTCATATATTTGAATATTTGAATTGAATATTTCGGAAAAATGACCGGGAACGGTTTATTTATATTAATTATTAGTGTGTAAAAAAAGTTTCAGCAGACGCTACCTTTATCAAGTTAATTTTCTAAAAGTAAAAAAAGAATAATTTAATTTTAGATGAAAATATTATTTTGCAGTGAAATTTAGAAAAAAACAAACACTAAAATATTTTAGATATTAAGTATTATAGTTTATCCATTAATTTTTACTATAAAAACTATTTATCTGGGATAATAATCCCAGATATTTTAATTTCGTGCGAAAAGAAAATTTTTCCTAGCAAAGTTAGTAAAGTTCTAATGCAAGATAGAAAAATGTATATTTTTGTTAGCAAAATTAATTAATCTAGAATAGTAATATTTACATTTTCTTAGACAATTTTCCTTTCATGCTTTAAAAATATACTATCTTCACCGAGAAAAAATTTTGGTTTACACAATTATCCCAGATTACTAACCTGATAGTAAAAATTATTTACTAAAGTATTTCAGTCTACTTACATTTAAAAATTAATTAATTATAATTGAATTATCCTGAATTATCATTAATATAAATGGGACATTTCATTTCAAACAGTTCAAACTACAAAAGACAATCGCAAAAATGGTTCTTTTTAAATAAAATTAATTTAATGAAAATTAAGTCATTGATAATATGTTAATCAATATTTTAAAAGAGAATTTTATAATCTTTCGATTGATCTTTACATTAAAAAAAAAATTTAATTTCGTAAAAAAATTCCTATTTGAAGTCTAAAACTCTTGAAATCTCAAAACACTCTAAATCTGAATTAGTGATTTTCTACTAATGAATTAGCAAGAAATCGGTTACTATTATATAGGTAAAATTTTCACTGTTTCTTAGTAGAGAGCTACTAATTAATAGTAGAAAAGTACTAATTAATAGCAGAAAACTAGTAATTTTAAAATGAAACATCCATTAATTGTAATAGTGAAAGTTAACTTTTCATTTAATAGATATTTTCCTTTTAAGTCAGTAGTTTTTAACTAATAATTATTAGTTTTCTATTAAAAAATAGTAGCTTTTGTCATTATTAGTTTTCTACTTAAAAATAGTGGAATTTTTCACTATTTAATAGTAACCGATTTCTCGTGAATTCATTAGTATAAAATCACTAATTTAGATTTAAAGAGCACCCTTTTTAAAATTGTATTCAAACTTATGTGAAAAGAAAATTCAGATTTTTATATTTCTAGTTCCTTTGAATTTATTATGGACATTTTAGAGGATTTATAGATACAATTTAAATAAAGTATGCGTTTTTGAAAAATCTGAAATAAAGTCAAGTTGAATTTACCTAAGCCAGACTCGAATTTGCTTATCTTTTGTTTTTAAATTTTGAAACAAATTACGATTATTTAAAAAAAATACTTTCAGACAAGAATAATTATTTATTATTGTAGAAGTATAAAATATACTTTACAGTGATTCTAAGAAATAAATTTTCAAGTTATTTTTCAAATAAAAAAAATTAATTTTAAGAAAAATACATGTATTTTCTTTCTGAACTTAAAAACAAGTTCTCTAAATCTGAATTAGTAAAAAGAACAAATTATTAGTAAATTTATGGCTGAGTTTTTGTTTGATCAATTAGTGAAAAATTATTAATTATTAGTAAGAAAAAAAGAAATAACTAAAAAATAGTTAGTATTTGACGGAGTAAATTAATAAACAGAGTTTTTCTAAAATATTAATTATTTTGACACAACCTAAAAGTAAATTTGACTAATTAGTTATTTTTCACTAAATAAATAGTAGAAATATAACTATTTAAATTAGTGATTAAGTTTTTATTTTTAAATTAGTTATTTTAAACTGATTCAGATAAAGAGATAAATACACAATAAAATTTGAGAAGAAGTGTCTTGAGATGTCAAGAGTTTTAGATTTCAAATAGAAATTTCTTTACAAAATTAAATTTTTTTTAATATATAGAAACCAATTGAAAGATCACTAAATTATTTTTCGAAACATTGCATTAAATATTATAAATAATTTAATTTTCATCAAATTACTTTTATTTTAAAAAAAACCTTATCTGCAATCTTTTTTCAGAGATGGAACGTATTGAAATGAAAGGCCCCAAATAAATTGTAAAAACATATGGCATATATTTTTATTCCAAATTTATATAAATCCACAACAAATACTTACTTAAAAGATAATTATACTTCTGTCTGTCAAACTAGTTATTTCTGTATTAATTTCAGATTTTTAAAAAAAATTTTTTTTTTTTTTAATTTTACAAGATAATTTTGAAGAATGGCAGAAATTAGCTTGTTATTAAAAACTAGTGTGAATTTTGTATTCCAATTGTTTTTAAACATCAGGAGCGTTTAGTAGATAATTTGCATTTATTGAGAAACTGGATCTGAAAACAATCTGGAAATGCTTAAATATCTAAAAAGAAAATAGGTCAGGAGATTCATAACACATTCCAGTGTCTGATTTATTGTTCGATTCGAGCGAGGCGCGTGCTTCTTGCAACTCTCTAACAGCATTCGTCAATTTTAACGAGCGTTCGGGGCAATCACCTATAGGGATATCGATACAGTTCCCTCTCAAAGAGAGAATAAGGTCGTCGATTTTATGCGGATGTACTTACTCAATCTTTCGATTTGCAGTAACTGATTAACTTGATACAGTTTTTTTTTTACTTAGAAAATTGAAATTGAAAAAAGAAAAAAGTTCGTTTTATTTAATAAAAAATGTCCTTTATTGGATGATTAATTTATTATTCAAATTCATTCAATTGTTGTTATTACTAATAATTTAAAATTTAAATATTTTTAAAAGTACTCTCTAAATCTGAATTAGTAGTTTTCTTAATGAATTGGCGAAAAGTGAGCTACTATTAAATATAATATTATATCTTACTATATAATTAAAGCTCACTTTTCGTTAATTCATTTCCAAAATTCTCTTTCTGTAAAAAATCTAAATTATATCTTTCATTCAATGTTGACATAGAGAAAGTGTTTTTTCGCGACTAAATAGGTTAAAAATAGAAAATTTCCCACGATTTTCTAAATATTCGGCTTTAAGATAAAAAATAATAAGAAGGGGAATAAAAATATTTGCAAAATAAACGCTGATTTATGTATTAGATTAAAAGTAGAAAAATAAATAAATACTCAGTTGAACATTTTTATTTATTTTGAGTAAAAAAAAGTCAATTTATATAATCGATTTAATGATGTTTTTGCACATAAATGGTAGACTTTAAAGTAGGATAAGTAGAAACGGCAATTTACAGACAGACAAAATTTGGAATTCTTCAGGGAGAGTAGAAAAACATATATATGGTCAGACGTTCGTTTTATATATGTTTGGAGTAGAAAAACTAGTGTTTAGTCAGACATAATGTGGTTTTTAACAAAAAGAAACAATTGTACTGAAAAATACAAGTTGGATTAGTATGACGCAAGTAGAAAAAATAGTTTTTAATCAGACAAGATTAGTTTATACGGAAAAAGTAGAAAAAGTTAAGTATAATCAGACAAAAATAAATTTCGTGATATAATTTTGATTTATAGTTAAATACGAATTGATTTTGAATACAGAAAGTAGAAAAGTCAGCATATAGTCAGACATACATTATTACAATATTTTCTCGGATTTTTTTGTGTACATTTAACGCAGAATATCCTAGAAGTAATTAAGTTGATATTAAATAAATTTGAACTAGCAAATTAACCTTTCAAAATCAATTTTCGAGACCTGAAATGTTTTAAATAACCTGTATAAAAGTTCCATGTACATTAAATTCTAATCGACTACGAACTTTATTTGAGAAAACTTTGAAAAAGTACGCAGAATACGAATGTTAAAAAAATAATGTTACGAAGGTTAAAACACCGAGAATATGATTTAGACACAATAAAGTAACAGAGAGTTATTAAAATCAATATATATACATATATCTAATTAATTAAAATGATCGAAATATAATACGATTAATTGAGACACAACTTTGACAAACATGTGTTAAAGAGATCACCCACTATATGATTTGATGACGTAAACGCTTGCGAAATTGAAGATTACACTTTAATTATGTTTATCAGTGATACTGAAACTAACACGATTTATCAAGAGCAATGTTTCGCTTTGCTATCTATCATTTCGGCGCATTGATTTAGTTTCAACAAATAGTAAACTTTACTATATTATTTTACCCGATATTTGTCAAGCCAGGTTAATATTTTCACTGGAAGAAAGGTTTGGAATACAAAACAAAATTTTGTTGACTAAAACAAATTTTTTTGTTGATATACAAACAACAAAATTCTTTTGTTGAGTTTTTTGGTAACTTCAACAAAAAAATTTAACAGCCCCAACAAAAGTGTTTTAACCTGAAAAAACAGTTTGTTGGTTATAGATATAAAAAATAATAAATGAAGAGAAAAGTTAAATGCAGGGTATGTAAATAAATCATCGTTTTATAATAATCTGTTTTATGGCATTTGCTCAGAAAATTTTATTGAATACGATTTGTTATTTAACTTTTAAAGTTTTAAAATATCCTTATTCCACATATTTTATTAGTTTTAATATAAAACGTTTCTTGTAAACAGAAAAAACACGCATCATATTTGTGACATATTACTAACCAAATTTTAAAAATTACGGATAAAAAATTTATTTTCTGGAACTCTATTTTTAGTCGGATACAACAAAAATACAGTAGAATAGTAAAAAAGAATGGTATTTTTTATATTAAAAGAAATTAATTTCCTTGGAAAATAGAGAACACTTTGTTAATATTAGATACAAAAATATCAATCAGTCCGATTCAAATAAAAGAACAGTATTTACCCATAAATAAATAAATTTTACCGAACAAATAATAATTAATCTTAATTTTATAAATACTCAATACTATAAATTGTTTTCCACTATTTTAATAGAAATTTAAGTTTTATTAAACATTTAAAAAATTGAACAATTTTTAAAAGATAAATTTTGTAGAATCTTAAAAATGTAGACATCCGAAAAAATGTTTCTCAAAAGCATTCAATAAACTTAAACGTTTTAAATAAAATAAATATAATAATATAAATATCAGTTTTGTAAATAATTTATTTCCTTGGAAAATAGAGAAAACTTTGTTAATATTAGATATAAAAATATCAATCAGTCCGATTCAAATAAAAGAACACTTTTTTACCGAATAAATAATAATTAATCTTAATTTTAAAAATACTCTTTACTATAAATTGTTTTACACTATTTTAATAGAAATTTAAATTTTATCATGCATTTTAAAATTCAACAATTTTTAAAAGCTAAGTTTATGTAGAATCTTAAAAATGCTGATCTCGAATTTTTTTTTTCTCAAAACCATTAAGTAAACATAAATGCTTTAAATATAATAATATAAATATCAGTTTTGTTAGTTAACAAAATTTTTTATCAATTCCAAATTGCTACACGGAAAAAAAAGTACAACTGTATCAGTCAAACTTTTCTCCAGAATGGGTAAACATTTAGCCAAAAATGAACGAGCGATATTGCCAATATCACTGTTTTGGCGAAATTGAAAATCCCTCCTCAATTTTTCCATATTAGGGAAAGTGTCTTATTAATTTATATATTTGTAACTTTAAAAGAAAGATAATGGAATTCTTTGATTGAAATATTCTAAATGTATAGCTAGAAACTTGATTTTTATAAATAGTTAGAAAAAAGCAAATGAATATGTTTGTGCAATTATACTTTATTTTATAAAAGGTTATTTAAAATTGTGTTTATGACGAGTCAGCGGCCAAGGGGTTCAATTGCAGAATACTCATCTCATCTTATCTCACTGAGTTTCAAAATTTTTATTGTTTTGACAATTTCAGATTTATATAAATATTCTCGTGGTTAGGTGTTGTTTACTTTTTTTTCTCACATAATAAATATTGGAATTTTTACTAAAACATTATATAATTAATAAAAGTATTTTAATTACCTTCAGTGAAATGCTGTGAAATGATAGTGACGTATAAAAAAGGAATCAAGAAGGACTGATGTGAATACGATAAAATATAAGTTGACAAAATTATAATTCTATATTTGTATTTCTATAATAATAAATAAATTTAAATATGTATTTAGTTTTGTCATTAATATGTAATTTAAATCTAAATTGATATGATTTTCTAATATTTTGATAAGTAGTTTTTGTTATTCTTAGTTTCATATCAATTAATTTTATTAAAAGTAGGGTTATGAAAATTTTAAATAAACTTGATAAGTTTTCAAAACCACAATATATATTATTTAATAAAGGTTTTTTAACGTTTAAAAATTGAATTTTTAATTTTCATTTTACGTTTTTCTTTTCGTTAGGTATTTAAAAATTCAAAAGATACTTATTATATACAAAAAATAACGTATGTTTTTAAATCTAAATAAAACTTATCAGTTAAATTAAATATAACAATTTTTTAATTTTAAATATATTTTATTATTAATGTTATTTTTTAAAATTAAATCATATGATTCGTTGATTACAGAATTAATAACACTTTTATGTTTGTAAATAAAAAATAAAGGTTATTTTAATAAACTTTAAAATAATAGAAGCCATTTATCACATTATCCAAAATAATATTAATTTAGATACTAATTAATAATTAATGTCAATAGATAAAACTAAATATATTTAGATGTATTTATTATTTATTTAAGAAATGCATAATTATAATTTTATTAACTTATTTTTCCTTGTTAATATTTCTTCTTCTTTCCTCTTTTCACTTCACTACTTTTCACTAAATTTGCTCAAGATAGGTACATCATACTAATGTTTTCATTTAATTAATTTTTAAATAAAAATTAATATTTTTATTATTAGGTTAAATAAATATAACCACGAGAATGTTTAAGTCTGAAACTGTCAGTTTTTGACTGTTTATTTGTTTAGGAGATTTTCACTATCGCCAAATCACTAAAGTTTATATGACGAAGTTGACTATACCAACAGCTGACCTAAAGTTGCGTTTCGCTGATATATTTAAACAGTTTTTCTATTTTGGATATTTAAGAGGAATACATAATTTACTAAAATATGAAATTTCGAATTTCAGGAATAACAAAATAAGTACCAATTTATCAAAACAGTTTACTGAAAACAGCAGAAACATTTATACAAATTAGCAGTACATTTTCTTATTATAGCTTTATTTCCAAATTCAGTGGTTCGCCACGCTAGATTTTTTTCCGTGTAAGATGACAAAAACTTTGCATCAAATCGGATTTGTCAATTCTATATTAACAACCCAATTTCTAAATCCAACAATTTCTTTTTTCTCAGTAATAAATAAATAAATAAATCTCGTATTTTTCAGCATGTCGCGGAATTTGAGAAAAATTGCTACGTTACTGAGCAAAGGTGTTTTTTTTTCTCTTCTTTTTGCAGGAAAAACGAGGAGACCGACAGTTTGGTGGGGATATTACGAGGGTTGCGCAGACCAAGCTCAGCAGAGAAAGGTTTCCATGCGGAATGAAGCGCAGAAAAAAGCTCGTGGAGGAAAAACATGGCGATCGAGAGGGAAGGAAGCTGGACAACGCAAGTCAATCGTGCGTCTCTTAATAGAAAAGTGGGGTCGATTTATGGGTTATAGGCAAACTGAACTCCTACCATATTCCACCTCATCGACCCCTTTCGAGTGATCAGACAGCAGATATCACTTTTTCGTTTCCATAGCCTTTATTATTGGTGACGAGATGCTTCGGCCCTGACCTCCTCCTTAATAGCCAACTCCATTCTTTTTTTTTTAAAATCAACCTTAAAAGCTTTATTCCTTTGTTTACTCACGCACATTTCATAACAACTTTTTACGCGGGGGAAAAAAAAAGTAAATAGAATTTATGAAGAGAATATTGTCTTAAACGGGATTAAGTAGAATCTTGGTTTAATTGGAAATTTTGTTTCTATTTAGTATTTTTGGTAAGTATCATTTTGACACAAAACTTGCTTTAGAAATTGTTATTTTGTACAAACAATGTTATTTTGTACAACGTGTGAAATTAAAGATTTTAACATTAATAAATTAGAAAATTAAATAAACGAATAAAAAGCACTTTAATTAATTTATAAAAATCTATCATTTAATAATTTTAACCTAAAAATCTTTCAAATTTTAGCAGTTGTAGAAAATAACATTTAGCTATGTTTGAACAATATAATTATTTTAATAACAAGTTTTGTGTCAAAATGATACTTACTCAAAGTTTCTAGGAATATTTCTCAACTATAGTCGAAGAATATTCGACAATTTTGCTGGAATATTTTATGAGTACATATTTTTTATTTCTTTATAAATTGTAACTGATATTCTAAATCAAGAATCAAAGATAAAGTTGTCGATAATAATCTTAGAATATGCTTAGAATTGTTTTTTAAAGAGTTTAGAATAAATTCTTAAAATATTATTTGTCAAGTTTCCTAAAAATATATTCTGATGATGTTCATGGAATAATATCTAGAAATTTTCCTGGAAAATTATTTTTAAGTTATTCCTCGAGTATTATTTATCAACGTTCCTCATAAGTTTCATAACAAAATCATTTTTATGGAATAATTTTATTGTCATTCATGGAATAGCTGTAAATTATCTAGCAATATTTCTGTAATATTTTCTAGCATTATTTCTACAATATTATCTATCCTGGAATATATAATGTTGCAATTTATGCCAGAATGGGCAAAAAAAAAAATAATAATAATAATAAATATAAAAATAATTATTAAAAATAATAACCCTAAAATTTTATTTTCCAATATTGCTGGAATATAAGCTAGAAATATTCCTACATTATATTATAGAACAATATTCTTAGAATATTACACAATAATAAACCTTAAGGTTTATTACACACATTGACATAACCTCAAACTAAAAAATGGTTTTCCACATAAAACAAAAATATTAAAATATGTTTCATCCCATTTTCAAAGACCCAGTTTTTTAAGAATATTAGATAAAGACCAAATTTGATATCAAATAATAATTATTTAACATTTTATGTTTCTTCTTTAAAGTTTGTAAATAATTATAATTTTCATCCGATTTTGACAAATGATAGCTCATTTTAATCTTTGAAAAATTCTCAACAAGTCTGTTCATTGGATTTTGTTAAAACATTTTTTTTTAAATATATAATAGTGAAATTTTTTTCATATAAGCACTTTTTGGCAAACAATTATTAATAAAATTCAACAAACAGACTTGTGGAGAATGTTTCAAAGATTGGAATAAGATATTACTTGTCAACATTGGATGAAAATTATAATTATTTACAAACTTTAAAAAAACACAAATTGGCAAATAATTATTATTTGATAACAAATTTGGTCTCAACCCAATTTTCTTGAAAAATGTAGAACTGGGTCTTTCAAAATGGAGTGAAATAAATTTCGATAATATTTTTATTTTATGTGGAAAACCATTTTTTAGTTTGAGGTTTATATAAATGGATTGAACATTTATAAATATTTTGTCCAGCAAAAATCATGAAATATTATCTATTCTTTGTGGAATATTATCTCACAAATCCAGAAATACAATCTAGTAATTTTTCTCGAAAATTAATTCACAATGCTTCCAAAACATAACTTAAAAAATCATTTTTTGATTTTTTATTAAATATTGCGGAAATATATTCTACAATCTTTCTCTAGATTTTAATTAGTTGAAAATAACTAATTGCACAGTAATTTTGAATCTGAGCAACAAATATATGTTTCTATGGGTTTTTTTTTGTAATCGCTAATTGCAATTTTAAACATATGTAGATCTTATTTAAAATTATAAAAAACGCTATTTAAATATATTATTTTCCAATTTTTATGGAAAATTTGGTAAACAAATTAGACATAATAAGAGCTCTGAATTAATGAAACAGCGAGTAGAAGAGGAATCTAAAAAAAACTCAAAAGTTCACTTTTTTAAATAAATAATAGTTTTAAATGTTTCTAAATGAAATTGGAAAAATATAAAGTGCACTGATATCTTTAATATTTTAGTTGCTTCATGATAAAAAAATTGTGAAAAAACGTCTTATAAAAGAAAAGGGATCTAACCGACATCTGCACTTAGATCCCTTTTTAAAAATATAAAATTATCCATTCCGCTAAATGCTAAATGTATTTTTAACAAATTTTCCACAATCCAATATCTTTTAAAATACTCCATCTCTTTCTGGAAATATATAAAAAAAATTTGAAATCATTTCCTAAAATACATAATTATATTAGTAGTATATTTCCTTACATTATTTTTATAAAAAATAAATTTTTTTCGATATTGAAAGGTTTAACTAATCTGATTATTTTGACTTTGAATTCGGATTCAGCAGAAAAAAAAATACACTAGTGTAGTGACCCAAACAAAAAAACTTTTTGTTTTTTCTGTGTTATTGAGCAGTTTTGTTAAGATTAAATCTAAAAAATTTTAGTCAATCTGCAAGGAAAAAACTTAATCACAAAACTTGAATTAAGTTGTATTCTTTATTGCAGAGAATTAAAAATATATCTAAATTAAGCATTATAATCAAACGTTTGATCATAAGTTATGCTTTATTTCGCAAAACTTTATATCTGAAAATGCTATTTTTAGGAAATTTATAATTTAGAGATAAATGATCATTTGACATTCTATAAACCTATAAATAGGTTCTGCAAAAACGTATTTTATATTCGGAAATATCATATTTAAAAATCTTCATTTTGTGGGATATAAAAGATTTAACTAAATTAAAATCGATTTTTTTCATTCATAAATTTGCTTTCAGAAAATAATAATTTTTGTCGATTACTTTTAATCAAAACTTTGTACCATTTTTTTTAAATGTCAAAATACATGCATTCTTGGTAATCAGTTTGCTACAAATTTCAATAATAAATTAAATTTTTTTTAAAATGGGCTATTATAAAATGACGAATTATACAATGTATAACATTAAAATAGATTTATTTCTTTTTCTAATAATATTACAAACTTCCACCAAAGAATTGAAAAACAGATGTTTGATATCAAACTTTTATTTAGTTGTTTATTGACAATAATTATTACATTTACGAAATTGAAGACATGTTTCAGTTTCCTCTTTTAGATATAAATTTATCAGACTTTATTTACATAGGAAATGATGTCATTTTTGACATTAAAAATGACATCCGAAATAATATGAAAAATTACATCGCCAGAAATATCAGAAATGACATCAGAAATTATATCAGATCAATTCCTATATCATTAACAATCAATTTATCGAAAAAAAGAAACTGAAAAATGTCAATTTCGTAAATGCAATAAGTTTTGGCAATAAATAAATAAAATTATATTGGAAATGATATCGCAAATGACATCAAAAATCATATAAAAAATGATATCAGAAATGATGTCAGTAATTAAACCAGAAATGATATCATTTCTAGTTTCAAAATCAAATGTCATTTCTGATATCACTTTTATTTATTTATTGACAATAATTATTACATTTACGAAATTGACGAAATATTTTTGTGTTCTCTTTTAGATATAAATTGATGGGAATTCACATGGAAAGTGATGTCATTTTTGCCATGAAAAATGATATCAGAAATGAAATAAAAAAATTACATAGGAAATGATATAGGAAATGATATCAGAAATGATATTAGAAATGATGTAAGAAATTATATCAGAAATGATATCATTTCTAGTCCCAAAGTCAGATGTCATTTCTGATGTAATTTCTGATGTATTTTCCCGATGTTATTTCCGATGTCATTTCTGATATAATTTCTGATGTCATTTTTGATATCACATTTAATTATTTATTTATTGCCAATAATCATTACATTTACGAAATTGACAAAATTTTTTTAGTTTCCTCTTTTAGATATAAATTAATCAGAATTTATTCACGTAGGAAATGAAATCATTTCTGACATGAAAAGTGATATTAAATATGATATCAGCAATTACATCGGAAATTACATCTGAAATGACATCAGAAATAGCATCGGAGTTGTCATCAGAAATAATATCAGAAATTACATCGGAAATAATATAGGGAATGATGTCAGAAATTATATCAGAATTGATATCATTTCTAGTCCCAAAGTCAGATGTCATTTCTGATGTTTTTTCTGAAGTTTTTTCCGATATCTTTTCTGATATAATTTCTAATGTCATTTCTGATATCACTTTTATTTATTTAATTATTGCCAATAATTATTACATCTATGAAATAGACATGTTTTAGTTTCCTCTTTTAGATATAAATTGATCAGAATTCACATATCAAATGATGTAATTTCTGACATGAAAAGTGATATCAGAAATGATATCAGAAATTACATCGGAAATAATATCAGAAATTACATCTGAAATGACATCAGAAATGGCATCGGAATTGACATCAGAAATAATATCAGAAATTACATTGGAAATAATATAGGGAATTATATCAGAAATGACATTCTTTTTTATATCATTTGCGATCAATTATTTATCGAAAAGAAGAAAGTGAATAATGTCAATATCGTAAATGCAATAAGTTTTGTTATTAAATAAATTACTAAATAAAAATGATGTTAGAAATGTCATCATTTCTGATATCAGAAATGACATTGGAAATGATATCAGTAATGATATCAGAAATGATATTGGAAATAATATAAGTAATGATATCAGAAATGACATGACAAATAATGTCAGAAATTACATCATAATTGATATCATTTCTAGTCCCAAAATCAGATTTCATTTCTGATGTAATTCCTAATGTTACTTCCGATGTCATTTCTGATATAATTTCCCATGTCCAATTTTCCAACAGGTTCATTTCTTAATAATCAGCACCTGGTAGCGGATAATAATTATCATCTAAATAGATACAATATTTCAAAAAACTCTTCACGAATTTGTTCCAAAGCCATCTTTAAGGGGACGCCTAAGTGGAAAAATGACAAAAAAACGATTTTCTTTTTATTTGATTATCCAAAACTAGACTTATTTAGGAATAAAAGAAGACTATTTAAAACCTTTTCTGATGAGTAGAAGTAGCCTAAATAAATTTGTAAAGTTGGATACTTTTTCTCGAGAATAATAAATCCTTAAGTTCATCAATAAATTATGTACGAAAGCTTAAATTGTATTTAAATTTCGTATTTTTATACTAAAAATGAATAAATTAAAACTCCATATATATTTCTCGACTTGATTCGCAAATTCAAAATGGCGGATCCAATATGGTGGACGAATTTTTTAAAATTGACTGAATTTGCAAGAAGCTTGGTTTATTGGAGTTTTCGGGGTCGCTGACTTCAAATTTTGAAGTCAGATTTGAAAAATTCAAAATGGTAGATTCAATATGGCGGATGAATTTTTTAAAAATGAATTGAATTTGCATGAATCTTGGTATATTGGTGTTTTTGGTGTCACTGATTTCAAATTTTAAGTCAGATTTGAAAAATTTAAAATAACGGATACAATATGGCGGTCGAATTTTTAAAAATTGACTGAATATGCATAAATCTTGGTATAATGGGGTTTTCGGGGTCGCTGATTTCAAATTTTAAGTCAGTATTGGAAAACTCAAAATGGCGAATCCTATATGGCGGACGAGTTTTTAAAAATTGACTGAATTTGCATGAATCTTGGTATATTGGTGTTTTCGAGATCGCTGATTTCAAATTTCAAGTCAGATTTGGGAAATTCAAAATGGAGAGTACAATATGGCGGTCGATTTAAGATTTCAAATCAGTAAACCCGAAAATCTCCGAGTAACAAGATACAGGTAAAATCCAACAATATTTGAAAATGCATCCCTTACATTACATTCGAAATTATTAAATTTGAAATATAAATAACAAATTTGTAATCAGCGACCCAAAAACGCCAAAGTAAAAAGTTTCATGCACATTTAATAATTTTTTTGAAATTTGTTCACCATATTGAATCCGCTATTTTACATTTTTCAAATCTGACTTCAAATTTGAAATCAGCGACCCCAAAATCTCCAAGATACCAAGATATATGCGAATTCTGATAATTTTTACAAAATTTGTCTGCCATATTCGATCCGCTATTTTGAATTTTTCAAATCTGACTTCAAATTTTGAAATCAGCAACTCCAAAAACCCCAGTATACCAGGATTAATGCAAATTCAATCAATCTTTAAAAATTCGACCGCCATTTTGAATTTTGAAAATCTGACTTCGAAATTGAAATCAGCGACCCCAAAAACCCCAATATACTAAGATTCATAAAAATTCGTTTAATTTTTAAAAATTGGACCGCCATATTGGATCCGCCATTTTGAATTTTGATAATCTGACTTCGAAATTGAAATCAGCGACCCCAAAAACCCCAGTATACCAAGTTTCATAAAATTTGGATTATATGATTCAGAAATTCATGTGATTTTTTTTTCTTTTTAGTTATTCGTCTCTCCTGTAAAATTTGATTTTTTAATCTTTTTTAGGGTTCCGTACCGTAAAACGGAACCCTATTAAAATCACTATGTGTGTCCGTTTTCGCACCCCTTCTAACTTCTAAACTATATGAGCTAAGTCTTCTAATTTAGTCAACACATGTAATTTCACCTTGGATTTACGAAAATGATATGGAAAACGCGATTCCAGCTCATGAACATGCCGAAATCCAGCAAAAACCACTTTTTTGCCCTAAAATTGAAATAAATGACCATGTCCCCCCCCCCTAATCTTCTAAACTATTTGACTTAAAATGCTGAAATTTGGTACACATATGTAGATTCACGTGTAGATTACAGGAAAATTATAGAAAACTCTCGTAAAGACTGTCTTCATAGTGTTTACTAGCCAAAAAGTACGATTTTTTAAAAAAAATTCGAAAAAATGACCATGTCCCCCCCCCCCCCTAATATTCCAAACTACTTGACCTAGGATGCTGAAATTTGGTACACATATGTAGATTTACGTGTAGATTACAGGAAAATTATACAGAACTTTCGTAAAGACTGTCTTCATAGTGTTTACTAGCCAAAAAGTACGATTTTTTGAAAAAAATTCAAAAAAATGACCATGTCCCCCCCCCCCTAATCTTCGAAACTACTTGACCTAGGATGCTGAAATTTGGTACACATATGTAGATTTACGTGTAGATTACAGGAAAATTATAGAGAACTCTCGTAAAGACTGTCTTCATAGTGTTTACTAGCCAAAAAGTACGAATTTTTGAAAAAAATTCGAAAAAATGACCATGTCCCCCCCCCCCCCCTAATCTTCGAAACTACTTGACCTAGGATGCTGAAATTTGGTACACATATGTAGATTTACGTGTAGATTACAGGAAAATTATAGAGAACTCTCGTAAAGACTGTCTTCATAGTGTTTACTAGCCAAAAAGTACGATTTTTTGAAAAAAATTCAAAAAAATGACCATGTCCCCCCCCCCCTAATCTTCTAAACTATTTGACTTAGGATGATGAAATTTGGTACACATATGTAGATTTACGTGTAGATTACAGGAAAATTATAGAGAACTCTCGTAAAGACGGTCTTCATAGTGTTTACTTGCCAAAAAGTACAATTTTTTGAACAAAATTCAAAAAAATGACCATGTCCCCCCCCCCCTAATCTTCTAAACTATTTGACTTAGGATGCTGAAATTTGGTACACATATGTAGATTTACGTGTAGATTACAGGAAAATTATAGAGAACTTTCGTAAAGACTGTCTTCATAGTCTTTACTAACCAAAAAAAAACGATTTTTTGAAAAAAAAATCTTCCAAATCTTCCCCTAATCTTCCAAACTATTTGACCTAGGATGCTGAAATTTGATACACATATGTAGATTTACGTGTAGATCACAGGAAATCATAGAGAACTTTTGTGAAGGCGGTTTTCACAATGTTTACTAGCCAAAACCTACGATTTTTTTAAAGAAAATTCGAAAAAATGACCGAGCCCCCCCCCCCCCCTTTTAAATCGTTTGTAGTATTTGACTTGGGATCCCGGGAACAAGGGTTTATATATAATCAGATATATTTCAGATATCATCAGATATATTGTAGATATAATCAGATATATTTCAGATCTAATGATATATGATTTGATCTATTCAGATATAATCAGATATAATCAGTTATTTAAACATATATCTGCTTATATATATTTAGATATAATCAGATCTAACTAGATATATTTAGATGTAATCAGATCTGATATTATATCTGTTTATATCTAGATAGATATCGCCTGATGTGAGGTCATATCTAACTAGATATATTTTAACATAGTCAAATCTGATATTATACCTTTCTATATCTAATTAGATATTGTCAGATATGAAGTCAGATATAATCATTTTGTTAACAGATTTAATCATACATAATATCAGATCAAACTCTATCTAATAAAAAAATAATTTATTTATAATATATATAAATAATATAGTTTGGACTTTTTCAAATTTCAAAAATTTTTATTTTTTTATTAGATATAGTTTGATCTGATATTATGTATGATTAAATCTGTTAACAAAATGATTATATCTGACTTCATATCTGACAATATCTAATTAGATATAGGAAGGTATAATATCAGATTTGACTATGTTAAAATATATCTAGTTAGATATGACCTCACATCAGGCGATATCTATCTAGATATAAACAGATATAATATCAGATCTGATTATATCTAAATATATATAAGCAGATATATGTTTAAATAACTGATTATATCTGATTATATCTGAATAGATCAAATCATATATCATTAGATCTGAAATATATCTGATTATATTTACAATATATCTGATGATATCTGAAATATATCTGATTATATCTAAACCCTTTTTCCCGGGGATATAATCTACTTTTTATTTTATTAGTAATTTGCCGATTTCATTAAAATTAAATAAAAAATTCAATATAGTGCATTAAAATTTTGTTATTTGTTATAAGTTTTAAAATAATTTTAACTATATTAGTATATAAAGTTATAGAAAAATGACTTTGTTATTTGAAATATATATACAATTGCTATTGCATTTCAATCTCTATTTCATAAAGTTAAAAAAATTATAGAGGTACGGAACCCTTCGACTTGGTACGAGTATAACTCGTACTTGCCCGATTTTTTTTATTTTTCGGTACACTTTTCTCTTGAACTACTAAACCGATTTACAAGTTTTGTTTTTAATTTGTTCAGTAAGGTTTCAAGATTACGAATAAGAAGTTTGACATCATTTTGAGTTATATAAACGGAGATGTGAGTCATTTAATCAGAGAAATTGGGAGTGCTATTTACATTTTGGTATAAATGATTATAAAAAAGTATCTATTTAAGATGACGTCTTATTACTTCTTATTCATACAATTGATTATATTTGTAATCGAATAAAACAAGGAAGAACGCAATTGGAGTAATAGTTTTTGAGAAAAGTGTACCGAAAGTTGACTCTTTTTGCATTGTTTTAAGGTGACTTAGGCGTCCCCTTAAATCTTTTTCCCCCAAACTACTTATTATCATCATTACAACCAAATTCCTCTCATTTCGTTGTTTATCACCTCAACTATACCAATTTTTCCACAAAAAAAATCATTTTCCCCATTTTCTCATCACCCCGTGCAATTTTCCCCATCTTGTACAACTAAATCTGAATCCTGACTGTATCCAAATAAAATTTCCCAATCCAACCCTCACAACTGTGAGGGTATGCCGTTACAGTTGGTATAACCTGCAAGCGTCAACTGACTTTTGTATTGAGCCACGCCGAGGAAAATAGTGTAAAAAGTGTAAAAAATCGTGGACCAAAGTCACGTACGTTGCAGTTGAATGCAGCACAAGTCAGGACATTGGGAGGCGATCGGAGGACATTTTTTCATTATACTATGGACCAAACTGTTTAACATTCTCGGGTGGATATTTAAACAGGACCCATTGCCACCCCCCCCCCGGGTCGAGCGTGAGCTTTTTGGTGGTCGGTGTCCACCTATCGACCCTCGCTTTCCAGCAAAAACCCTCGCCCTTCCCCTCTTTAATCCTCCTGCACTCTCCTATCCACACTGCGTCTCCTTCCTTCTCGCTTTCTCGTTTAGCCTCTCCTTCTCCCTCTTTTCCTCGCTCATCTCATTCTCTCTGGCAACGAACGACCTTCCTGTGCGCCTGCAAAAAAAAAAGAAGAAAAAAAAAAAAAAAAAAAGTAGACACACACGCGCGAATCCTAATTTTACCCAGCGTTCGACGCAGCTGTGCCACCCTCGGAGCGTTTTATACCGAGACTCGAAATTTCGAGTCTGGACTCAAACGCATTTCATCGAATGGACCACTCAATCGAAACGAAACACAGGTTCTTTTCCTTCTCACACGGAAGCACACGGCTTCCTGCACAATCGACGCATTCGATAATATAACAGTATGATTTGGCAATGTCGGTTACTGCGCATATCATCCGAGTCAAAGAGATCGAGAATTGTTTTCCAATTGAGTCTTTGAGTCGTTGTTTCTGCTGCGCTGAACTGAAACGGCTTCAAAAGTCCACCAACCTGGACTCGCTTAACTTAATTATTCACTTGGTTTATTACTTTATTTTTCATTATTTCTTGTTTTCTTTCTTTGTTGTTGTTTTTGTTTTGTTTTGTTTTTTTTTAATATACAGACAAATCTCTTTTGTCTCTCTACGCATTATTGTCTGGGAGACCGATTTCACTTGGGAAACAGTGTGTTATTATTTTAAAACTGATATTATTCGGTTTCTGGTATTTTTTTTTGTTTTTTTTTTTGCTCTTTATGTGTGTTGAAGTGGGTTTTGGGAGTTTTTAGAATTAAAAGAGAGAAAAAAGAAATGACTAGAGAGAGTTTTCTGAAGGGAATTATGTATCTATGATTGCTGGCTGAAAGAAAAATATTCTCGTGTATGATGAGGATGTGAATTATGTTTAATTAACTGCTATCATCCTACTTTTGACATGTGTTGTCTTTATTATATACGAATTTCATCCTGTATTTTGTTGAAATTTTTCTGATAATAAAGAAGTTGGATTCATTTAATGGATTTGGGAAATTGAGTTGTGGAAAATTATTTAATTGAATAAAAAAACAATTTGGAGATTTTTATGTGGGAACTAGTTCTTATTGTTAGAAATTGGTTAGGAGCAGTTTGAAACTTGCTTAAAATTGGAATTAGTTTAGAACTAGAACTAGTTCAAAAATCGAATTAGTTTAGAAATGCAATCAGTTTAAAAATGGAACTAGTTTAAAAATAGAACTAGTTCAAAGCTGTTTGAAATTAATTTAAAACTATTTGAAAATAATTCGTAATTGTTTAAAACGAGTTCGATGCCTTTTGGAATTCATACAAAAATATTTAAATCAATGACAGAACCGGAAATGAGTAGGTAAACTACGGACGGACAGACGGACAGACAAACATTGAAATTGTACTCTTATTTTGAAAATTAGTTTAAATATATTTTGAACTCGTGTAAGTGTATTCCAATGTCGTTTAAATTAATTTTGAAATCGTCAAGATGAATTAAAAATTAGTAGGTGAACTACAGACGGACAGACAGACACCGAAATCCTACTCTAATTTTAAAAATTAGAGTAAATATATTTTGAACTCGTCTAAGTGTATTCCAAAATCGCATAAATTAATTTTGAAATCGTCAAGATGAATTGAAAATTAGTAGGTGACCTACGGACGGACAGACGGACAGACAAGCACCGAAATCGCACTCTAATTTTTGAAAATTAGAGTAAACATATTTTGAACTCATGTAAGTGTATTCCAATGTCGTTTAAATTAATTTTTAAATCGTCAAGATGAATTAAAAATTAGTAGGTAAACTACGGACGGACAGACGGACAAACAGACACCGAAATTGTACTCTAATTTTAAAAAATTAGAGTAAATATATTTTGAACTCGTGAAAGTGTATTCCGAAATCGCTTAAATTAATTTTGAAATCGTCAAGATAAATTAAAAATTAGTAGGTGAACTACAGACGGACAGACGGACAGACAGACACCGAAATTTCACTCTAATTTTGAAAAAAAAGAATAAATATATTTTCAACTCGTGTAAGTGTACTCCAAAATCACTTACATTAATTTTGAAATCGTGAAGATGAATTGAAAATTAGTAGGTGACCTGCGGACAGACGGACGGACAAACACCGAAATTTCACTCCAATTTTGAAAAATAAGAGTAAATATATTTTCAACTCGTGTAAGTGTATTCCAAAATCTCAAAAATTAATTTTGAAATCGTCAAGATGAATTGAAAATTAGTAGGTGAACTAAGGACGGGCAGACGGACGGACGGACAGACAGAAGAACAAACACCGAAATTGCACTCTAATTTTTGAAAATTAAAGTAAATATATTTTGAACTCGTGTAAGTGTATTCCAATGTCGCTTAAATTAATTTTAAAATCGTCAAGATGAATTAAAAATTAGTAGGTGAACTACGGACGGGCGGACAGACAGACACCAAAATTGTACTCTAATTTTGAAAATTAGAGTAAATATATTTTCAACTCGAGTAAGTGAATTCCGAAATCGCTTAGATTTATTATAAAATCGTCAAGATGAATTAAAAATTAATAGTTGAACTACGGACGGACGGACAGACGGACAGACAGACACTGAAATTGCATTTTAATTTTGAAATCGTCAAGATTAATTAAAAATTAGTAAAAATCTACTCTGAATTTGTATTTAAATTTAATGCCAATTTGTAATAATTTTTTACAAAGTATGTCAAATTACGTAACATTTTTAAAAATTAACTGCAAATTCGTACAAGTTTATTACGAATTCGTAATAATATATATATCTATTTTGTACAAATATATTACGAAATAAAAAAAATATATTTGGAATTCGCAGAAATGAAATGAAAATTCGTTAAAATAAATTAAAAATTAGTACAAATATACTCTGAATTTGTATTTAAATATAATACAAATTCGTATAAATGTTCTACAAATTATGGCAAACTACGGGAACTTTTTAAAAATATCTTAAAAATTTGTACAAACTTTATTGCGAGTTCGTAAAAATGTATTTCGAATTCTTTAAAATATTTTAAAAATTAGAAAAAATATATTTCGAATTCGCAGAAATGAATTAAGAATTCGTGTAAAATTACTGCAAATTTGTTAAAATAAATAACTATAGTTTGTATTAATATATTTGCAAATTCGAATGACTATGTTACGAATTCGCATGAATTAAAAACGAATTCGTATAAATATTTTCAAAATTTGTACAAAAATAATGCGAATTCATAAGAACATACTGCGAATTGATACAAATATATTTCAAATTCGGATAAACGTATTGAAAAATTAGTAAAAATACCGAATTCGACAGAAAGAATTACGAATTTGGGCAAATTTATCCCGAATTCGTAAAAAATTTGGCAAATTTGTACAATTGTATTGTTAATTCGTAAAAATGTACTTCGAATTCGTACACCATGTATTGTGAATGCGTTTAAGTATAATTCAAATTCGTAAAAATATATTTCAAATTCATTCAAATATATTATAAATTAGAAAAAATATATTTCGAATTCGCAGAAATAAATGGAGAATTGGTGTAAAATTACTGCAAATTTGTTAAAATAAATAAGTTTGTATAAATATATTTCAAATTCGTATGACTATGTTAAGAATTCGAATAAATATTTTCCTAATTTGGACAAAAATAATGCGAATTCGTGAGAATAAACTGTGAATGCATACAAATATATTTCAAATTCGTATGACTATGTTAAGAATTCGAATAAATATTTTCCTAATTTGGACAAAAATAATGCGAATTCGTGAGAATAAACTGTGAATGCATACAAATATATTTCAAATTCGGATAAATATATTGAAAAATTAGTAAAAATAACGAAGTCGACAGAGAGAATTACGAATTTGTGCAAATTTATAGCGAATTTGTAAAAAATTGTCAAATTCGGACAACTGTATTGTTAATTCGTAAAAATATACTTCGAATTCGTACATATTGTATTGCGAATTCGTTTAAGTATAGTTCAAATTCATCTAAATATAATTACGAATTCGTGTAAATTTGAAGCGAATTGGAAAAAATATTTAACAAATTAGCACGCAAAAAATTCGAATTCACATAAGTATACTCCGAATTCATTTAATTAAATTTCATCTGAGGATAAATATATGTGAAAATAAGTAATAATTTCTAGCGAACTCGACAAAACGAATTTTGAATTAGCATAAATTACAAATCAGAATTAATATAAATTTTTTTAATTCTCGTGTAAATGTACAAAATAATTCGTAAAATAGTAAAAATATATTTTGTATTCGTACAAATATATTGCGAATTCGTGCAAATAAATTTCGAATTCACACAAATTTTTTACAATTTCGTTGTAAAAAATATTACAAATTTGTGACAAAAATATTGCAAATTTGTACAAGTAAATTCCGAATACGAATAAATATCCCCTGAATTCGTACAAATGTAATCCGAATTAATACAAATTGCCAACTCGTATAAATATATCACTACATCGTATACAAATTTATTGCTAATTCATCAAAATGATAATCTCACGTGTTTTTTTCCTCAATTGGACAATTGCCACAGAAATTGAAAGTGATCAAACACTGAATGGTAATTGATTCCATTGAAAAACTTGACTCAATAACAGTGGCTGTATTTTAGTCAGATAATCGACCCTGGGTTATATCGAATTAAAATCGTGTTAATGATAATTATATTGTCGTTTCGTTTTACAATTAAATCGTGAAATAAATGTATGAAATAACCAGACTTGTTAATCAATTTATCTTGGCAAGATTTTCCCGATTTATTACACCGTACAGCAGCTTTTATTGCAATCAATGCCGTGTTTTTGCATTGCAAATTAGGAGCGTGAAAAAAAAAATTTAATGTCATCAGATAATATAAACAGAGATTTTCCCAATGAAATTGTGCATAAAAATTTCTCAATTAATGTTACATTATTATTTCATTTGAGTTGATTTTATTTCTACATGATCGTTCATTTCATTTCCAAATTTAACAATATTTTTAAGTAGAGTTAAAAAATCAATCGACACGTGTTTTTTTATCTAATTATGATGATGAAATTATTATGGTTTTATTGAATTGAACAAATTACAATTAAGAGTAACTTTAATTAAGATGAGATAATTTTTAAAAACCTGTTTTTCTTATTTTCTTCTAAATCTCACTTGTGTCATTAAAGACCTGACTTTTCAGAATAAAATATACTTTTTCAAACTTAATTAACCTGACTTATAATTTAAAATTCCATCTCGCAATTATCGCTCAAAAAACAGTTATTAAGAAAGTTCTCTCTACCGATGTAATCTCAAACTAAAAAATGACTGTGTCGATCAAATAAAATTATTATTAAAATTAATTTTACCAAATTTTGAAAGATCCAGTTGAACATTTTCCAGAAAAAATTAGGTTGAGCTAAAATTTGTTGTCAAATAATAAATATTTAATATTTTATGTTTTTTTTCTTTAAACTCAATAAATGACAACAATTTTCATCCAATTCTGACAAATAATACTTCAGTTTTCTCGTTGGAATATTTTCCACAATTTTATTTTTTGGGTTTTGTTAAAAATATTTTTTAAATGTTATTTAACAACTAAAATTTGTTCTTTAGGTATTTTTTAACAAAATATTATTTATTTAAAATCCAACAAATAGAATTGTAGTGAATGTTTTAACAACATAAATGCGCTATTATTTGTCAGAATTGGATGAAAATTGCTGTTGTTCATTACATTTAATAATTCTTTTCTATTATGATGTCAATTACATACTACAATTTTTAACAACTTTTATTATTTTTCAATAATTTTTTTCAATTTTTAATTATTTTTTAAATTTCTCCTTAAATTTGAAATTTACTTTCAGCAAATTTTATTTATTTATTGTATTTTCTGTAATTTTTACCATTTTTTTTTCAATTTAAAATATTTTCTTCAACATTAAAACAATTTAATTATTTATTAGTTTTTGTGTTTATTTTCAATTGCTTTTATCAATTTCCAATTATTTTTACAAATTATAATTATTTTCTTCAGAATTAAATTATTAATGCAAATTTATATATGCGTTTTAATATTTTTAATTATTGTTTTTTATAACCATTTTCCAAATATTTTTCACTTCTAAAAATACTGTTTTATTGCATTAATTTTTATTAAATTTTGATTTTTCATAAAATTTGTAATATATTTTTTAATTAGGTATTCAAATAACGTTCTTCGATTTTCTCAATAATTTTCTTTTATTTCAAATGTATTCCGTAATTTTTTCAATTACTATCCCCAATTTTAAAGTATTTTTATTCTTTTTTATAATTTCAAAAATTTGCCATTATTATCTTTTATTTTCAATCATTTTTTCTAATTTTTAATTACTCCCATTTTCTTCAAATAATTTCTAAGATTTTCAATTATTTTCATTATATTTTTAAAGTTGTTTACAAAATTTTCTATTATTTTTCAAAAATTTTAATTATTCTCGACTATTTTAATTTATTGCTAAGGTTTACATGTATTTTTATCACATTTCAATTATATTCGTCAATTAAAAATAGCTTTAATTACTTTTAAATTATTTTCTCCAATTTTAATATTAAATAAATTAAATTTTTTTTTTCATTTTACATTTTTTTCATCCAATTTTTAATTACTTTCATTATTTGAAAATAAATTTTTAAAATTTGTAATGATTTATCTTAAATGTCAATTACCTTTTTTAATTCATCATAGTTTTTATCCTTTCGAAATTAATGTTTTTTTATTCATATATATTTTGTAATTTTTTTAATTTTTTTTCTCAAATTTCAATTATTTTTTTTAATTTAAAAATATTTATATAATTTTTTAATTGTTTTCCTCAATGTTTGTTTATTTTGGTTATTTTTCAATTAATTTGTAAAATTAGCATTTATTAACTTGCTTTTAAATTATTTGCTTTACTCTTTTTTTTTAATCTAAAATGTTATAAATTTTTTCGTGTATAAATAAAACTTAATTTACTTTTGGTTGGTTTTTGAAGAAAATTGTTATTTTTTTCTAGACTTTAAACTTATGTTTTTACATTTTCTCAAATTTTTTCATTGCTTATTAAAATTGTTTTTAAAGATTTTTTCGATTTTTCAAAATATGCCTTATTTTTTATTTGCTATTTTTAGTTTTTCCCATTCCTTGAAATTTTTTGACTTCACCTAAAATTTCTCGAATTTTCCTTCAATTTCGTTCTTTCATTATTTTATTATCACTATTTAAACTTTTAATAATTTCATTAATTTTTATTTTATAGTTTCTTGGAAATATTTTACCTTTGCTCAAAAAAGTTTAAATTCATTTTCTTTAATTTTGCACTTTCTTTAAAAATTTGTTTATGGATTTTATCCTGAAAATCTAACATTTTGAAACATTATTACCATATTCCAGAATTATCCCCCTATTCTTCTTGTGTTAAAAATCAGTAGATTTTTAAAATTTCCTATGGATTTTAATTCTCTTATTTTAAAATTATTTTATTATTATTATTTTTTTCTTAATAGAAATTACCTTGAAGAAAAAAATTAATTAATATTTAAAATATTTATAATTGTTGATCAAACAAGCTGTAGAGGCTAATCAAGCGGTAGCGCACATTTTATATATAAATTCGCATTAATAATTTAATTCTGAAGAAAATAATTATAATTTGTAAAAATAATTGGAAGTTGATAAAAGAAATTGAAAATAAATACAATAATTAATAAATAATGAAATTGTTTTAATGTTGAAGAAAATATTTAAAATTGAAAAAGAAATTGGAAAAATGACAGATAATACAATATATAGATCAAATTTGCTGAAACTAGATTCAAAATTTAAGGATAAAACAGAAAAGAATTATTTATATTTATTTATTTACTTACACATTATTGAAAAATGATACAAATTGTACAAAATTTAAGAAATTTTTAAACAATTTCAAATTTAGTTTACTGTAAGCGTGGATTAATTAAATTTGTAGGTAATCAATGTAAGTTAAAGTTAATTTGATAAAACTTAAAATAGATGAAAAATATTTAACAATAAATATTAAATTTAAATATTAAATTTTATTTAAATATTGAAACAAAAAGACATCTACTGACAAACTTTAGATGTGGAGAGAAAAAATAAATTAATAAAATTTCAAACTTGTAAATTATAAATAATTTTACATTTTCTCTTTAAATTTAATCAACAACTGCAATTTTCATTCAATTCTGACAAATAATAGCTCATTTTTTTCGTTGTAACATTCTCTAGAATTTTATTTGCTGGGTTTTATTAAATAATAATCTGTTGAAGAAATACATAAAGAACAATTCTTTTTTGTTTAATAACTTTTAAACAAAATATTCTTTAAAAAAAACCCAAAAAATAAAATTGTAATTAACATTTGAATGAGAAAAAAGAGGTATTATAAATCAGAATTGGACTACTAAATGATATTTGGTACAATTTTAAAAAATGAATTTGTTATTTTGTACAATTATTTAAAAAATCGTCTTAATTATAATCCCAAAGGTTTATAGTATTTTTTAAAAATTGTAGCAGTTGCACAAAATAACATTCTCATTTTGTACAATATAACAATTTTCAAAATAAGTTTTGTGTCAAAATGATACTGACTCCGAATTTCAGCTAAACCTAATTTTTCCCCAAAAATGTACAATCGGATCTTTCAAAATTTGGTAATATTAATTTTAATACTAATTTTATTTGATGGAAATAGTGATTTCTTAGATTAAGGTTATATCAATGGAGAGAACTTCCTTAAGTAACAAAAATAATTTTTTTAGCGATAATTGAGAAACGAAATTATAAATCAAAAGGCAAGATAATTAAATCTGAAAAAATCCATTTTATTCTGAGAAGTCAGGTTTTAATGGCACAAGTGAGATTTAGTTGGAAATACCAAAAAAAGAGTTCTGTAAAAATTAACTCGTCTTAATTAAAGTTACTTTTACTCGTAATTTGTTCAATTCGATAAAAGCATAATAATTTCATTCTCATAATTAGTTTAAAAAACACGTGTCAATTGACTTTTAAACTCTACTTAAAAATATTGTTAAATTTGGAAATTTTATTTGTTGGGTTTCGTTAAATAATATTCTGTTAAAAAAATACCTAAAGAACAGATTTTTATTTGTTTAATAACTTTTAAACAAAATATTCCTAATAAAACCCAACAAATAAAATTGTCGTAAATATTTTAAAATAAAAATGAGCTATTATTCGTCAGAGTTAGATAAAAATTACAGTTATTTATTGAATTAAAAAAAAATGTATTAAATATTTATTATTTAACAACAAATTTCAGCTTAACCTTCTCTCTAAATTTGAATTAGTGATTTTCTACTAATGAATTAGCGAAAAGTGAGCTACTATTAAAATAGTAAGAATTTTACTAATTCTTAGTAGAAAACTACTAATTTTGTAGTAGAAAACTACTAATTAAATTAGTAAAAAAATCTACTTTTTTTAAAAGTAAAGTTTCACTATTTCAATTAGTAGTTTTCTACTAAGAATTAGTAGTTTTTTACTAAGAATTAGTAGTTTTCTACTATGTAATCGAAATAAATTTCAATTAATCTAAAATTAATTATTTAACTTATTTCTCGATCACAAGTTGGAAGTGGATTTTCAAACTCGAAATGTTGGGCGCCAGATCAATTAATTACATTAACAATGAATAAGGAAAATTAACCTCAAATTATACAAACAAGTTGACAATCAAATAGATAGCCCAACTTGAATAAATCAAGTAAATCAAAAGAAAAGAAACCCAAATTTATTACTCTTCCACAACTAACTCTGCTAGCCCAGTCCTAATCTGGTAACAGTAGAGGGGCTAGTTCTCCAATTTGAAATTTATTTGAAAAAAATTAATAATTTCGACAATATATACAAATTAAATAACAATATTTTATTTAGATGACAAACAATATAAATATTCTTCTAACACTAAACATAAAATTGATCAAAATTTCGAGGTTATAAAATTCGTTTTAGTAAATTAACAATACTAGATTAAATAACTAATCAATTACATTTTCAATAATTTAGAAATAAAATTAAGTTAGATTAAATCTGGATGAATTAGGTTAAGTTAGGTTAAATTACAATGGAAAATGAATATAATGGTCCTAAATTATAAATTAGTTAAAATAAGAAATTCAAGACTTGGCTAAATTATACAGTAGATTATAATGATAATATTAATAAAAGAATTTGATGATTAATAACAATTCTGACAAATAGGAAAACAATTAAACTAAAGACAATTTTAGGCTATGGTGAAATTCAATTAAAAGGAACTTGAATAAAAGTTCATAAATTTGGATAATTATAATAAACTAAAAGTTTAGACCAATTGAATCATTAGAATTAAAAGATAGCAAAATTTTATAAAATTTAAGAAAAATTAATTGATCAAATGTATTTCAAGAAATTATGTTCTCAAATCAAATTTTAATAGATCTTACCGATCAAATTTCATTGAAGAAACAAGGTAACAGGAAACTCCAGAAAATAAATCAAACATCAGGAATCAGGAATCAGGATAATTAAATTATAATTTTGTCGAAAATTCCGCCATTCTTAAAATTTCCAGGAAGAAAAATAGGTTAATGGAAAATCTTCAATCCTTTAAATAAATATCCAAATATTTTAATTTTTTTTTTTTTTTTTTAAATATATCCTTCTCCAGAAAATTAACGGAAAAATACGTCTTGTCTCTATGGCTGCTGTCAAAAAGATGATCCTTTTCGGATTTGTTATTTTTCATAGCAACCTAACGTTACCTTGTTTCTTCGCGAGATTCAATTTTTTTTTTTTAAATAAATTCAGTTAAACTAAGTTTGACATTTTACATTCAATTGTTATACAATAATAGATTTAGAAAATAAAACACGAAAGCTTGCAACTTGACTCCTATTGTTTTCTGGTGAAATTCAAACTCTTGAAACTTGATTAAATAATTGGATCTTCTATAAAAAAATTAATTTAATTAATTTTTGTCATGAGATGGTAGATCACCATTAAATTCTTCAAAAATTATTTTTGATCAAGAAGTCAGCCAACTTCAATAAAATGAATAAACGGTGAAGCCTTCCAAGGATTGATTGGTTTAAATTTGACATCTTATCACAAGACATAACAGCAGCAGGAATAAGATCGGTCATTTCAAAATTAACCATTAAAGTCCTTAGGTACGACTTGAAGAAATTCAAAATCAAACGTGAAGATATTAACAAAACGTGGAAAATTAATTTATCAGGAACTCAAAAATAAAATAAACCAGGAACAATTAGGACGTCAATAAGATTCTTCTTAAATCAAATATTTCATTTCAAATTGAGTGTAAAAATTAAATTCATCAGGAAAAATCATTCAATTAATCTTCTTTAAATTCCAAATAGATTAGGCAGTAATTTTTGCAATAATTTCAGAATCTTGAAAATCCAATCATATAATGATATCTTCAATATTTATGAATTTTGAAGTAGATAAGTTGACTTGTCACAGAAGTATATAAAATAAAAGGAAAAACGAACGAAATTAATTCTTAAATTCTAATTTTACAGATTTTTAGCCAAGTCTTGGAATATCGAGTAGCCATAGAGATAAGTTTGGATTGAAATTAGATAATTAAGGAATTTCAATTTAATTATTTTAATAATAAAAAAAATAAAAAATAAAAAATAAATAAATAAATCATTAACTGAAATTTTAGTTTATTTAAAAAAAATACAAATTGTGAGTTGTAAAATTATACTTCATAATTTCACAACGTCACCACTGTATGAATTAGAGAAAAATGAGCCATGAATTTGACTAATTCATAGTAGAAAACTACTAATTCTTAGTAGAAAACTACTAATTCAGATTTAGAGAGTTATTTTCTCCGAAAAATGTACAATCGGATCTTTGAAAATTTAGTGAAATTAATTTCAATATTTTTATTTAGGGTGAAAACCGACTTTCTAGTTTTGAGTTTATCTACCTCGTTAATGTAATTTTTAAAAAATATAGTGTGTCTAAGCCCGAAAAAGAGAGGGGGATTTTTTTTTTTTTAATTTCATGAAAAGGAAAATGGTCTTAGTGTGTTTTTCATCTATTTTTCAGTTCTTGTCTCTTCATTGTTTTCTTGCAAACCGTTGAAAATGGCAGCGCCGTTAAAACGATATTACGTTCGTGAGATATTAACGCGGCGTGTGGCCTCCATCCCTGCCACCTACCCCTGAATGGTTGGCCGGGGTGGCAGTAGGGTAAGGGGAAAAACAATGGCGCTACGTAGCTACTCGGCGAGACGAGAATGGCTACGCTTTGTAAGCGGAAATTGTTTAAGCTTTTGTATTTTGCGGCTTCCAAATCTCAGACGTCAGTATGGTCACGACTACCTGTTTCTGAAACGAGTCGTGTACTCGAGAACTCGATCCCTTGAATCCTTTTGCCTGGAAAACATTACGACTTCATAAAGAGTCACCCGGATCGCTGACTTGACTCAAAAACAAGCCTTTCGTATCAGAAAACTCATTTTTCTTTAGTAAATATTTTTAGCTTGGTAATTTTGGAAAATTTTGCTTTTTATTAATATCTCAACTTTCGACTTTTATTTCAATAGTCAAAAACGTTTATTTTGGGGCCCGTATCATTTTGACACAAATTTTTTCGGGCAACTTGTTATATTGTACTCCAAAGGATGAATGTTATATTTTACTCCTTCTGAAATCAAAGATTTTTAAGTCTTATTTATTAAATAATTGATTTTAATACATTTAGTTAATATTAAAAGACTTAATTAATCCAGAAAGTTTTATTATTGAATACTTAAAACTTAAAAATCTTTGATTTTAGTAGGAGTAAAATATAACATTCATCTTCGGGAGTACTATATAATAAGTTGCACGAAAAAATTTGTGTCAAAATGATACGGGCCCTTATTTTGGTCATACGATCACTTAACATAATAAAAAACTGACTGAATATCAGTCATTCTTAAAATACTGACGTTTCGGCAACCATTTGCGTGCCTTCATCAGAGTTTAAAAATCTAGAAATTAAACATAATTATTTATAATTTTTTACAATTTGGATAAAAATCGAAGAATTTTACAACTTTTATTTGGAAAATAAATTACTCAAAATGAATCAATGTAAATTTCAAACATCACTTTTGACAGTTTCAAATTTTATATGAAACCAACAAAATAACAATAAATTCTCATTTTGAGAGAGAAAGACCAAGATTTGTATTAAACATGATGATAAACACATACATAATAAAATGACTTTTATTTCATCTGGGCTTCATTATTATTCTCTCTAAATGTGAATTAGTTTAATTCGAAAGCAAAAATTCGGTCTTTAATTCAAATAGTTATGTTTCTACTACTGATTTAGTAAAAAATTAAATAATCATTAGTCGAATTTATTTTTAGGTTATGTCAAAATAAGTAATATTTTAGTAAAATTGTGTTTACTAATCCAATTTGTAAAATTTCAACCTTTTTTTTTTGCTAGTTTTTACTAATATGAAGTTATCTTTGACTAATTATTATAGTTAATAATTCAATTTGTAAAATTTTAACTATTTTTTGTTATTTTTTACTAATATTAAGTTATTCTTGACTAATTATTAAAGATACTTTTCACTAATTGTTGAAACAAAAACTCAGCCACGATTTTAGTAATAGTTAGATATTTTTAACTAATTCAGATTAAGAGAGTTCGAATAATGAAACTTGGTTTAATAGTATTGAACAAAAAAATTTTAAACTCTCTAAACCTAAATTAGTTGAATACTACTATTTTAATGGTGAAAAATCTTTTACCATGTCAGAAATTAATTTTTTACTAATAAATAAGTAAAAAACTACTAATTTAATTAGTCAAAGTAATTTTTAGGTTATGTTAAACTACTAAAAGAATTAGTAGATTTCTATTTACTAATTACATTAGTTATTTTTTACTATTTAAATAGTTAAATTTAACTACTAAATTAGTAGTTTTCTACTAATAATTAGTTATTTTTTACTAATTCAGATTTAGAAAGTATATTAGGAAGAAAAGAAATGTTTAATGTTGAATGTTTAATTAATGTTAATAATTAAAAATAAAATATGTGCGTAAATTTTCAATAGCAGAAACCTGTTCAAATCTAAATTAGTTTTCATTTTTACTGATTCGAATCAGTAACTGACTTTTTGCATTTATATTAGTAAAATTTTACGATTGAATCGGTGAATAGTTAGCAGACAATTTACTTATTTTCTGAATCTAAATTAATAAAAAATAAGCATTTAGTTATTTTTAATTACTTTAGATTTAGAAAATTAGTTATGTATTCTCGAAATTTGAGACAGTTAAATTTAGCTGATTTTTGGTCAATTTTATTCCCTGAACCTGGATTAGTTTAAAACAACTATTGGTAAAATAACATGTATCTGTTTGAGTTAGCAATTAGTGACAAATAATTATTTAATGTCAAAAAATAACTAATAATTAGTAAAAAAAAAAAGGTGAAACTAATATTAAACTAGTAACCAAAATTTAAGATTAGTAAAAAAAACTAATTATTAGTTAAATTTATTTCTGTACTCTGTAAAGACAACTTATTCTTTACATTACCAATAATTAGTTACTTGTAACAAATTCTTATTTTGAGAATAAAATCTTTTTAAAATTAGCCACATTTTACTAATTTTAGTATATAAAATATGTAATTCTCTAAGTTGAAAGAAAATAAAAAAAAAGTTTAGTTTTTAAAAAACTGATCATTCTTAAAATCTCGGGCGCCATTTTACTTTAGGAGTTAGTGGAAAATAATGAATTATTAGTAAATAAATAGATAAAATATAGTTATAATAATTCTGTCAAAATAAGTAATATTTTAGTAAAATTCTGGTTACTAATTTAAGTAGTAAAATTTTACAATTTGTTTCTTATTATTTTACTGACAATTAGCTATATTTAATTAATAATTAGTTTATTTTCACTAATTTTCAAAACAAAAAGGCAGCCGCTATTTTACTGTCAATTACTTATTTTTACAAGAAAATAAAAAAAGTATACAATCTACTGAAAATAAGCTATAATTTTACTAATTTTTAGGTAAAAGAATACGTAACTAATTTTCTGGATCTAAATTACTTAAAAATAACTAATTTTAACATAACCTACAATTGAACTTAACTTTAATAATTAGTCATTCTTAACTAAATGATTAGTAGAAATATAATATTTTGAATTTATGACTGTCTTTGTTCTGTTAAATTAGCTATTTATTTAAAATTTTGTTAATTAAGATTACCATAAAATTATAATTTTTTTTATTCTGTGGACAATTTTATGCAAAATTGTGTATACATTTTATTCTGTTGGCAATTTTGCGGAAAACGGTGCTTACATTTTTATTCTCTAGACAATATTACTTAAAATTTGACACGAATTTTTGCTCTGCAGACAATTTTAGGTAAAAGTGTCTATTTATCTCTGTGCAACATTTTGCGTAAATTATGTATATATTTTTTATTTCACAGACAATTTTATTTAGATAGTTTAACCCAGAAACTAATTAAGTTTACTAACATTGTAATTAATGTAACTAAAAAATTGGCAAAAGTAGATAAATTCTTAATCGATAATATAACCAGAGGTCTAGTAATCTTTACTTTTTTAATTATTTATTTAATCAAGGAACTAATGAATTTATCTATTTAATTTGTGTTATTAAACTAATTATTAAAATTACTAGAGTTTATTCACTACTAAGTGATAAATACAAATTTAGTGAAAATATTTAATTTCTTAATTAATTTAACCAAAAACTAAAGAAATTTACTAACTTTCTGGTTAATTTAACCAATAAATTAGTAAATTAATGTAAGTAACTTTTTATTCAATTTTTTCAAGAAACTAGAAAAGACTATTTTTTTATTGACGCAAGAAACTGGGAAATAAGACTATTTTCCATTAAACTAAAAATTTTGTAAAATTAAAAATATATCTAAATTAAGCATTATAATCAAACTTTTATAATAAGTTATGACATATTTTGCAAAACTATATATCAAAAAATGACCTTTTTATGAAATCTCTAATTTAGAGATATGTTCATTTGACAACCTATTAACCTATAAAAAGGTTATGCTAAAACGTATTTTTTTATTATTAGGAAATATAATATTTTAAAATATTCATTTTGCGTGATATAAATATTTGATTAAATTTAAATCAATTTTTTTTTTCATTAATAAATTTACCTTCAAGAAACAATTATTTTTGGCGATTACTTTTAAACAAAACGTTTTACCATTTATTATTTTATACATATATAAAAATACATACGTTCTAATTAATTCATTTGCTCTAAAAATTTTTTTTAAAAAAAATTTTCTATTTTTTTAAATAATATAAATATAAATTTGATTTATAATGGGCTAATATAAAATGACGAATTATACAAGCTATAACATTAAAATTTTATTTATTATTCTAATAATATTACAAATTATGAGCAACGAATTGAAAAAATAGATATAGTCGTACAAACTCAAAGTAAATGTTCAATTGAACGAAATTATTGTTCTAATGTGTTTTAAAAAATTTGTTAAAAAGTAATGTTTTAAATACCAATTAATTAATTGGAATATTTTAAGAATTGGATTTCCTATTTATATTTTGTGCCATTTTTGAAAATAATATTTTCCTGGTAAAAAGTTTCGGTGAATTCAAGACTGCAGGAACATGATAATCATAATAGTTGTGAATGTTGCTGAGATGTTGCTGGATCAGTAATTTGCTTTTTTTAGATATTTTCCATATATCACAGAATCAGAGATTTCTAATATCGTTTTTAGGCACAAGAATAAGGGTTCTTCATATTATTCAATTATTAATATTTTAATCAGACATAAATTTATATTTTAATTTTAAAGAATTAATTACATCTTACTTTTGTTTTCAGAGATATTTTATGCTTGAATCTTATATTAAATTCCAAATTTAGACATTAATTATTATTCTCCGTGTAAAAAAAAAATCTTTTTCGAAAATCATATTAAAAACCTCCAGAAAGCATCAAAACCGAAAAAATCACCCTCATATATCAATTGAAACATTTAATTTAAGGACGCTTATACCCTCAAGCGGTTCTCATTCTATCATATCATGATAGTCAATATTTTTTTAATTTCATTTGTTCTTATAATTTGGTTTCTAAATAGTATTTAGTTAAAATCATTACACAAACAAATTTTATTGAAAAAAAAAAAACTTCCGTTGAAAATCTCATGCTAGTAAAATGTTTTCTTTTTGATTATTTAAAAAAAGTGAAGAATTACTTCCCTTGAATAACAATTTCTTGACAACGGTATAGTAAATTAATTTAATATTGTTGTAAAAGTTGTTGTATATTACAGTTTAAAATATATTAGTATTTTTAAAAAAATTTTTAGAACCGTGTTTTTTTAATTAATTAAAATATAGTCATTTTGCGTGTTTTGTTACTGTTTCCATGTAAAAGTCCTAACTTTATAAATTTATATTTTGAAAACAGAACGGTAAAATTGAATAAAATTGTAATAGTTCATGTAAAGTAATGCATTTAATATGTCATGTAATTTTTATAAGAATCTGTAAAAAAGGATTTTTTTGATAAACCTCTTTAACCACAAAATAATAGTGGAAGCAAGAACTAGGAAAGAGTAGGGCAAAACCGCTAGGTTTATATTTATTGATGCACAAAATTTTAACTATACGTTCAATTGGAGTAATTTTTGTTTGTTACACTGCTGAAACTAACCAGTAACAGATTTTAAGAGTCGTTGTTACATTTATCATAATCACAATTACATTATTTGTTGTTTTTTAAAAAGATTCAAACTAGCGGCTTTGACCCAACTGTTAGGGCAAAGACGTTTTTGCTAAATTAATTATTCCAAATACAATAAATGGTCTAAAATATATACTAAATAACATTTATTGGTGCAATAATTATAAAACATAAACATTTTACAGATTTTTAAAGAGATTTAATCCATTTTATTGAAAATAATGACGACTTGTATTTTTAACCACATATTTTCAATTTAATTGTTTTTTATTTTGTTTCAAAATCTACTTTATCAACTCTACAAAAATAGAGTGTTATTTAAATGACCGCGCGAAAATATGATTAAATAATATGGCTTATTTAATATTCAAAATGCATAATTTTTTTTCAAATTAATAGTAAATGCTAATAAACAATTTAAAAATTAAATAATAATGATAATAACAATAAATTTGATAGACAAAAATACTTATTTGTTTTGATGAAAAAATGCAGGTTGACAGTTGATTAACATGAAGTTTCCATCATTTAAAATAACATGATAATGCAGTTTTTAATATTCAATTGTTTTTTATGAAATATTTTTCAAGTGTCTTTGCCCCAAACGATAAATCTTTTTTTAATTTAAAATTTTATATATTCAGATTAAAAATTAAACCTGTATTTCAAAGAGATTGTGTAGATAAATCATTACTCTACTAGAACGTGAAAATTTCAATTTTAAATGCTCACAATATACATTCAAAATTTACTAGTTTTGATCAGTATAAATTTCATCTCAGCCTTGTAAAATCGATTTTTTCCGTATATTTCTAAATACATTTTATATTTTCAAGATTTTCTTCTTCTAAACAATAGTTCCAGTTATAATTATGATAAACTTTAAAAGTGTGAGGACACGTGTGAATGAACATGCCTCAAAAAAAGAACCCGAATCTGTTATTAATAAACATCGTGAAAACCTTGGTCATGAGTTTGATTGGAATGAAGTGGAAATTCTCGATTATGAACAAAATAGGAAAAAAAAGAGTATTGTCTGAAATGATTTTTATAAAATCGAATTAATTTACTGTCAATAAAAAAGAAGATATACTTTTCTTCAATAAATCATATTTTCCACTAATTTCTAAGCTGAGCTCATGATTGTGTTACGCTGATATATATTTCTTTTAATTATTTTAAAGACGTCTGTGTTGTGACGTTTTCTAGTCTCAGTTCACCGACCTACGAATTTATATAAATATTATTGCAAGTAGATTTCAAGTTTAGTAACTGTCGAAATGTGTTGTGGTCAATTCTTAATAATCTCTCGCTTAAGAGAAAATATTTTCAAAAAAATGTTGACAAATAAAGGATAAAACTGTTTAACATGTTCCTTTTAAATATTTCAATTTGACGTTTAAGGTAATTTAAGGGAATGTTTTGTTTTTTTATTTCTTTTGATTGGACAATGCTGTTATTAGTGAAATTAGTGAATTATTTGTGTAAATAATTTTTTGTGACCACTTTTTTAATAAAATTTTAGCCTAAAGAGGTTGGAGAATCCATCCAACGAAACGTCACGAAATGACTTAATATGAAAAAAAAAACTTTTTTCATTTATATCCTTCCTTTGATCGTTTCTCCATCTGGAGTTTCCTTTATACTGTAATCGAATAAAATTTTAATTAATTAATCTAAATCAATTAATCAACTTAAGTCAAGATCACAATTTGGAAGATTTAAAAAAAAAAATCGAAAAGTCGGGCGCCAGATCTTTCTTGGATCAAAAAAAAAAAAAATAATAATAATAATAATAATAAATAAATTAACTCAATTAAAGTGACGCAGAATAAGGTTAACGACCAAATAGGAAGCTTAACCTAAAATTACACCAGCAAGTTGACAACCAAATAGGAAGCTCAACTTCAATAAACAAAAAAAAATAAATAAATAAAAGAAAAGTAACCCAAATTTATTAATCTTCCACGACTAATTCCGCTAGCTTAGCCCCAATCTGGATGATAGTAGAGGGGATGGTTCTGTAATGCACTTTATTTGAAAAGATTATAATAATTTAAATAAGACATCTACATAATTAAATAAACAATATTTTATTCAGAAAAACAATGTAAATTAGATATAAATGACAAATTTGGAGGTTAGGAAACTTTTTTTGTAAAATTAACATTTGATTAAATAATCAACTACATTTTAACAATTTGGAAAATAAAGTTAAGTTAGGATAAATCAGGTTAAGTTAGGTTAAGTTAGGTTAAGTTAAGTTAAATTAAACCAAATTAATATATTAAAAAAAAATATATAAATAAAAAAAAATAAATATAATCCTAAACTATGAATTAGTTAGGAATAACAATTCCAAGACTTGGTCCAATCTAAATCAAATTTAATCCAAAAGCAAATTAAAGAAATTTTTCGTTAATAACTAATGTGACATTTTTTTAAATAAATAAAGGATGAGTTTTGGAACAAAAGGAAAAGGAAAGCAAAATTTTAATTTCAAGTTAATTTTTAACAGGTTAAGTTTAATTCGCACAAATGAAAATTAATAAATCAATTTTAGAATCTTTAAGAAACAAAATAAAATAATAAAATACGAATTTTATTCAAGAGAAATGATAGAAATCTTACCAAACAAAAAAAAATCCAAACTTCGAAATCAAAATCAATATTTTAAATTGTTGAAATTTTCCAATTTTTCTTTAAAATCTTTGTCCAAAAATTAATTAATCCTTGAAATCGTCCAATTTAGAGCCAGAGAGAATAAATATAATCGTTAAATTAGGTGAAATCCAAATAATTCCGAAAAGATTCCGTCCAATCTCAATGAATGATTAATAAAAAGTGAAAAAGTGACGTTAGTTATTTTCCATGGTTACCAGCGTAACCATGGAGAAATAATTGTTCCAAAGCTCATAAAAAAAAAGAAAGCTACGCTAAAAAATTAATTTAGATCACTAAATTGACATAAATGAAGTTGGCTACATTCTGTTGTTTCTTAATTCTATTGGTCGAAAGAAAAAAAAAGAAAATTTGAATCTTCAAGGAATCTTCATAAAATTGAATAAATCTTCTGAATTAATTACGATAATTAATTCGATCCAGTTGATGTTAGATTATTATTTTACTCTTCCAATATCATTTCAATAGAGTGAACCAGCCAACTAAAACCCTAGTATCCCAAGAAAATGATAAAATATTATCCGAATTTCCTAGATCCAAGTGGATATAGTCCCGGTCACATAAATTGACAATTATATGGGCTTTGGCTACCCGCAGCAACAAGAGATCCAAATAAAATTTAGAATTAATAATAAAACCTTCCAAGGCATGAAATTTTTAAATGTCACTCCAGGTGACTAAGTCAAATCCTTTATACGTGGCAGGAAACGCAGCAAGAAAAAGGTTGGCATTTGAAATAAATTCAACAAAATAATCCTTGGGTTCGATCAAAAGATTTTTCAGATGAAGATCAATTACATAAATCCAGAAAATAAATCGATAAAATTCTTCAAATCAATAATCCAATATTTTTTTAGGTTAGGCGGCAAAATTCGAATTAGAATATTATGTTAGAAAATTCAATAAATCCTCTTCAGAGACTTCAAAATTAACAAACAGGTTACATAATTTAGACAGCAATTTCCAACAGTTCATTTTTTTGGCGGTAAATTCAAAATTTGTGGCAGGTTGAAATCCAGTTTAAATCATCAAATCCAAATTTAATTCAAAATTTCCAATAAAATACAAATTCGTAATATTTTCCTTAATACATGCGTTGACTCGAAACAGGTTAACATAAATAGAAAGGGAATAATTAAAATTAAGTTCTAATAATAAATTAAATTTTGAACCAAGTCTTGGAATGTCGAACAATCATTGAGATCGGATTATTTTAATTAGAATAATTAAATTTGGAACAAAATTTTTATTTTAAACAAATTTAGCAATTAAATTAAATTGAAAGAAAAATCGGAAATTGATTTTTTTTTTTTTTTTTTTTTTTTTTAAATTTAAATTAAGCAACTTGTGAATTGTAAAATTCTTCTAAACAAATTTTACAATGTCACAATTTATATAAATATTATTGCAAGTAGATTTTAAGTTTAGTAACTGTCGAAATGTGTTGTGGTCAATTCTTAATAATCTCTCGCTTAAGAGAAAATATTTTCAAAAAAATGTTGACAAATAAAGGATAAAACTGTTTAACATGTTCCTTTTAAATATTTCAATTTGACGTTTAAGGTAATTTAAGGGAATGTTTTGTTTTTTTATTTCTTTTGATTGGACAATGCTGTTATTAGTGAAATTAGTGAATTATTTGTGTAAATAATTTGTTGTGACCACTTTTTTAATAAAATTTTAGCCTAAAGAGGTTGGAGAATCCATCCAACGAAACGTCACGAAATGACTTAATATGAAAAAAAAACTTTTTTCATTTATATCCTTCCTTTGATCGTTTCTCCATCTGGAGTTTTACTTTATACAATAAGTTGAAATGGTCTAGAAATAAGAGAGATATTTTGAAAAACGTCTTTGCCCCGCTTAGCGGTTTTGCCCCACTCACCCCTATAAAATAATTTAATTTTAATATTCTGTATTGAAATTGAACATAAACACAGGCCAAGCCCTGCATGTTTTCAAGATTCAATCCGGCAGTAAATCAAACACAAAACACGTATCTTCAAGCTCGATTAGAAAAATATCTCAGGGCAGAAGCTCATGAGCGATAAGGTGGAAAGAAAGCTTAATTTTGGATCGATTTCCGGGCATACTAAGCAGAGCGCATGCATATAACGATCCTGCATCTTCCGGAAGAGGGTTGCAGAACCGTGCACCGGGGTCCAGAAGTGAAATATCAAAGAGAAGGAGGAGGAGGTGGGTTGGGGTAAGAGGGGAGTACGGTACCTCGCGGGCAACGGTTATCAAAATTGCGCGTGCCATTATAATTTTAAAGCCGGCTTTCCTGGCTCCTCGTAGCACCGGCGCCTGGTCGTTGGCCAGTCAGGAGGGTGGAGGTCGGAGAAGGTTGGATATGGAGGAAGGTGGAGGAAGAGAGAGAAAGGTGGAGAAGGGGTCGTCGGTTGGTGCACACACTGGGGATCGTGGACTACGGCTGTGTTATATAGGGGTGGGTGGTGGGTTGTGTGGGGTGGGATGAGGTGGACTAAAGGGGGTTGCCCGGTACCCGAGAAGGGCCGGGTGAAAAAGGGTGGGTCATTTATTTCCCCCCGCGTGCGGCATAATTTATCGCGAGGATTTTCGCGAAAGCACGCAGAGAGCAGCCCCGATAGAGAAGAAGGGAAAGAGGGAAAGAGAGAGAGTGAGGAAAACAGACGGAGAGAGAGAGAGAGAGAGAGGTCAATAGACTGAGAGAAAGAGAGGAGAAATTGGAGGAAGTGGAATAAGCGAGAAAAATAGGGTTAGAGGAAGAGGGAGAGAGAGAATGATTGAGATGGAAAGATAATTGAAGAGATAGAAATAAAAGTGGGAAAAATATGGAGAGATGAAGAGAGAAGAAGAAAAGAAGGAGAGAAGGAAGTAAATGAAGGAATGAAATAAATAGAAGAGAGTATGAGAGAAAAATAAAAGAGGAGGGGAAAGAAAGAAAAAATAGAAGAGAGGGAGAGGGAAAATAGAAGTGAGAAAGAATGAGAGGAAGAAATAGAAGAGGCAGAGAGTGAGAAGAAGGCACAGAAGAGAGGAAGAGAGAAAGAGCGAAAAAAAAGGAGAATAAATAGAAAAGGATAATATCGACAAAATAAAATAAGGGAGAGAAAAGACGCAAGGAAAAGAGATTGAGAGAGATAAAAAGAGAGAGAGAGAGAAGGAGGGAGGGAGAGGGAGAGAAACAAAAAATAATAAAAAAAAGGAGAGACACAAAGGAAGAAACGAGAAAAAGAGTAAAAGACAGACAAAAAAGAAAAGAAAGAGGCACGTATAGAGAGAAAAACGAAAAAGGACACGAAAAGGGACAGACAGACAGACGTACAGACAGTCAGACAGACACAAAAACGAAAGAAATTGAGTGAGACAGGCAGAGTAATATAAACAAGAAGATAAAGAAACACAAAAAAAAACACAAAATATTAATAAATAGACACAGAAAGATATGAAAAAAGCCAAAGTGATAAAATCGAGAAAAAGAGAGAAAGAAACTAAAAAAAGACATCAAAAGATACGAAAAAAGCCAGAGGGATAATATCGAGAGAAAGAAAGAGACTAAAAAAAGATACAAAAAGACGAAAAAGACAAGGAATCCCATAAAAGAAACAAAGAGAGGCATAAAAAGTGACGCAAAAAAAAAAACAAAAAAAAATAGATATACGGACAGGCAGACAGAAAATCAAGTGAAGAAGAGGCGAGCAAAAAGAGAAAGACAAGAGAAAGAAACTCAAAAAAGGCACTAAAATGGGCTTGAAAACAGAAAGACGGACAGACAGACAGACAGACAGACACAGGAAAAAAAAAAGTAAATAGAAAGAGTGAGACAGAGAGAAACAAGAAAATAAGAGATAATCAGAAAATAAAGAGAAAGGCAAACGAGACGAAGAGAGAACGAAAACTAAAGAAAGAAAAAAATAGTTTATAAAGAACGCAGAAAAAAACAAAAAAAGACAGACATACAGACGGATAGACAGACAGACAGAGAATCAAACGAAAGAAGAGATATGCAAAATGAAAAAAATGAGAGAGGAAACTCAAAAGGAGACAAAAAGGAGCGCATCAAAATAGCACGAAAACCGAAAGACGGACAGAAGGACAGACATAGGGACAAAAAAAAGAGAAATAGGGAGTAAGAGAGAAAGAGACAGAAAGTGACAGAAAGAAACAAAAAAACAAGGGATAAAACACGAAAAAGGACAGGCTGACGTGCAGACAGAAAAACGAAAGATAAATAGAGGGAGATATGCAAAGATTTCTGAGATAATCTCAAAAAACAAAATCTCAAAAAATTTTAGAAAACCCCAAAATTTTTTTTTAGCCGGGACACTACACTAATGCGTATTCCCACGTATTTTTATCTAACGAATATGAATCTGAAGTTAGAATTAGCAGATTGGCTAAAATTTTGAAAATTATCTGAAAAATTTCTCTCCGCTGAAACCGAATCCGAAGTCAGAATAACCAATTTGGCTAAAATTTTTGAGATAATTTCAAAAAACTACTAAAAAACACGAAAAAATCGATTTTTTGAGATTATCTAAAAAAATTTAGCCAATCTAGTAATTCTGACTTCGGATTCGGGATTCAGCGAAAAAAAAATACGTAATAATACACTAGTGTAGTGTCTCGAACAAAAAAGTAGATTTTTTTGTGTGGCTGCGTTATTGAAGAATTAAATTTGCTGGATTAATTTTGACGTTAAATATTAATTTAATGTATTAAAATCAATTATTATTTAATGAAGAAGACTTATTTATTAGGAGTAGAAAATAACATTTTTTTAGGTTCAATATTGTTCAACATAAAAAAATGTTATATAATATAACATGTGCTAAAAAAAATGTTGTGTAAAATAATATGGGTTCAAAAAGAAACACAAAATAGACACAAAAAGGATATAAAAAATAGTGAAAGAAACAGAGGGTGATAGTCAAAGTGAAAAAATCGAGAGGAAGCGATATAAAAAAGGCACAAAAATACAAGAAGAAACGCGGAAGGAAACACATAAAAGAGGCAAAGAGAGACACAGAAGGTAATGCAGAAAAAAAAACAAAAAAAGACATACATAAAGACGGACAAATAGACAGATAGACAGACAAAGAATCGAACGAAAGAATTAAGAGATACGCAAAAAGAAAAAAAAAAAAAAAAAGAGAATAAAGACAAAGAATCACAAAGAGGCACTAAAATAGAATACAGAAGGACGGACAGACAGACGGACAGACAGATAGACAGACGGACGGACGGACGGACAGACAGACAGGCAGGCAGACAGACAAATACAGGAAAGAAGAAAGAGGGAGAGAAACAAGGAAAAAGAAATAATTAAAATAAGGAATGAGACAAAGAGAGAAGTGAGAAGAAAGAAAGATGGACAATGAAAAAAAAAGAGAGAGGCAGGTAGCGAGAGAAAAAAATACAGACGGACAGATGAACAGACGGAGAATCGAAGGAAAGAAGAGAGGAACAAAAAAAACAATAGAAAGAAGCACAAAAAGAGGCACTAAAATAGACACTAAAACAGAAAGACGGACAGACAGACAGATAGACGCAGAAAAATACAAGAAAAAAAAAGAAAAATACAGAAGAACAAATGGACAGAGGTAGAATCGAACGAAAGAAGAGACGGGCAAAAAGAGAAAAATAAGAGAAAGATAAAGAGGCTCTAAAATAGACGTGAAAACAGAAAGGCGGACAGACAGATAGACTGACGCAGAAAAAAACAAAAAAAAAGCAAAATATAAATACACAGATGGACAGACAGGGAATCAAACGAAAAGAGACAGAAAAATAGAGAAAAACAAGAGAAAAATAAAAAGGCACTAAAATAGATAAGAAAATAGAAAGACGAACAAACAGGCAGACGCAGAGAAATAAAAAAATGCTAAAGAATACAGAAGCACAGATGGACAGACGGAGAATCGAACGAAAGAAAAGACGGACCAAAAGAAAAAACAACAGAAAGAAAAACAAAAAGAGGCACTAAAATAGACACGAAAACAGAAAGACGGACAGACAGATAGACAGGCGAAAAAACCAAGAAAACAAAACAAAAAATACAGATGAACAGACGGAGAATCGAGCGAAAAGAGAGACAGAAAAATAGAATAAAAAAGGGAAAAACAGAAAGATAAAGAGGCACTAAAATAGACACAAAAACAGAAAGACGGACAGACAGATAGACACAGAAAAAAAAATACAGATGAACAGATGGAGAATCAAATGAAAGAAGAGACGGGCAAAAAGAAAAAAACAGGAGAAAGAAACACAAAAAGAGGCTGTAAAATAGTCACGAAAACAGAAAGACAGACAGACAGACACAGAGACGAAAGAAAGAGAAATAGAGAGAGAGAGAGAGAGAGAATCAGACAGAAAGAGACACTAAAAGAGACACGAAAAGCGTCACGAAAAGAGACACGGAGAGAGAAACGGGAGAAAGAGTTGAACGAGGGTTGCCACGGAGAGAAAGGGGTGCGGAGAACACCGAGGGAGAATTCTCTGAGCCAAGGGGCTAATACATCTGGCCGACGCAACCTACGAATTTTCGCTTCGAAATGGAAAATTAACCTCGCCAGGGCTAGTACCGGAAACGGAACTCTTTTCCTTCTCTAAGGGATTTCGAATGCCTCCTCGATAGGAAGCTTTCGGGGTAGAAAACTTTTAGTTGATTTCAAATCTCCCTATGCGGTAATTCATTTTAATTACAGCTAAATTCAAGAGCGATTCTGAAGGATGAATTTTTGCTTCCTTTGTGCTCTTACTTACAGTTCCGAGATAAAAATTAGAAACTGGAATAAAATTTTTAGGCGAGAGAATTCAAGTGTGAGAAACAGTGAGATGAAAAAGTAAAATGATAAAGTGCATTTTCGTGAAAATTAATTTTATAAAATGAGTTAAAAAGTGTGGGTTTAGTTTCTTAATTAACAAAAAATTTTGTAAAATTTACTAAAATTATTTGGTTCAAAAACTAGTTGAGTAATTTCTAGTTACTGTAAATTAGAAATTATTGAGGTTAATTTAACAACTTGATTCATTAAAGTTCAAATTTAGTTAAATGAGATAAGTTATTTGTTAGTTTAACTAGAAAAATTGGTAAAACTGATAAGTCAATTGAAGTATTTAGTAAATTTAAATAATATCTTAGTTTACATAACCACAAAATTAGTCAAGGCAACCAACATTTTAGTTTATTTTACAAATAAATGGGTAATCTTAATATAACCAAAAATAGTAAACTTGCCTAAATTAAATTTAACAAAAATAACAGTAAAGTTAACTAGATGCTTAGTCAATTAAACAATTTAGTGAAATTTACCATTTTTGTTAATTTAACCATAAAACTAGTAAATTTAAAAAATTTCTTAGTTATTAAAACTAAGAAATTCGTAGAGTAAACTAACTGCTTATTTCATTTGATTGGAATTAGTCGAAATAACTAACACTTTAAAAGATTATTTTACCAAAAATTTAGTAAATTTAAATAACTTTTCAGTTAATTTGACTATTTCATAAGATAATTTAACCAAGAAATAAAAAAAAAGAACTTCTTAATTGACCAAACATTTGAGTTTAGAATTTGAAAAAAAAACTTTTTTAGAATTCTCCACAAAACCATGATAATTATTTATAAAATTTCTTTTACTTGTTTTAAATGCATTATCAAAAAATATAAAAAAACTTACTTGATTACTTCTGGTTCAACGTACCTACAGTTGAGAACACCTTCTTCAAAACCTCCATTTTGTTGGCAGGACGGATTACGTGCTTTCTAAAAAAAGATAAAGATATAAAAATAAAATCACAATTCCTTTGATTTTTGCATATAATAAAACTTCAAACATTGAAACATCCCCCTCTTTTTTCACTAGAAAAAAGATTCCAACTTGAAAATTTTATTTTTCGTTTTTTAGGACAAAAAAACTTAAATTATTAATTCATTAATTTACCAACTACAAATACAATTATTATAAATTGAATTATTATAACAAAGACTCCCAAAGAAATTATTATAATAAATTATTATAACTAAAAGATAAAAGCAAAAGATTATTATAAAACATCTCCTTATAAGAGAATAATCACAATTTCATATTAATTAAAAATGTAATAACTTTTCATAATATCCTTTCAGAATAAAAAATAATTAAAATCTTTGAATAAAAGCGATCTTCCCTTGAAGCTTCGTCTGAATGTTAAAAGCCTGAATAGGTCATTTACATGATTTCACGAAGGACCCTTTCTATTCTCAAAAGACGTGCTTTAAATATGCACCAACTCATCGTCAAATGTGAATAAAGTAAAGATGATTAAACTGAAATTCATCCAAACAAGTTTGAAAAATGTAAATTTAATTAAAGCATTTCACTCTTTATGAAAAAGAAAGAAATTTTGCGAATAACTTGCCGAATAAAAAGAATAAAATACAAAGAAAATTTGAAATTTATTGGTATATGAAGTATGCCAATACATATGAAACTGTACGTCAAAAGAGAATGAACCAGTCGATAGCGATGCGCTCCTGACCGCGTTACATCGAAGCGATTGATTTCCGCAGGCGTTGCCAAGGTCAATCAAAGTCTTCAAAAGAAATTCTAAATTGTCAAAAGAATAGTCAAATTTTTGCTTCATTTGTGTAATTTTTTAACATTTATTTTTTTTTCTTTTTTATAAATCAAGTGGTATTTTTGGAACTTGAATTCTTTTTGCAGAAAAAAAAAATTTTATAAGTATTTACAAAATAAAGTTTCAAGTTAACAAAAATAGCCGACAAGTTTTCCAACATGAGAACTAAAATTTACACCACCTCGAGGCAAAAATACCAAATCTAAAAAAAACAAATCCCAGTATTTGCAAAGCACAAGCGCGAAAAACAAAACTAGAAAAAAATTTCTAAACTCGAAAACCATTGTTTTAAAATTACTGACAATGGCTGCACAATAAAATGTAATATATAGGTAAAAAAAAAAAAAAGTAAAAGGATTAAACAAAACAGAACCAGCAACTGTAATCATTTTGGACTGAAAATTTTTCGCTTTCACTCTTCGTGCTTTTCTGAATTTGCTTTTATTTCAAAAAGCACAATTGTTAGGAATACTGGCACTTTATTCATTTTTTATTTTTTTTTTATTATAATTATTTTATTATTTCATTTTCTTCGTATGCTTTTACTTTACATTATTTTTTTTATTTGTTATTATCAATGTCCTCTTTATCTTTAGTTTATAATTTTTTTGTTTATTTATTTGTTTGTATGCTTTTTTGTTTTGCGTATTGTTACCCGTAATTCTGTAATTTTCCCTTTTTTTAAAGTTTGATTTTATTAAGATTTTGATTAATCTACAAAATATTAGTTTTAATTAGGCTTAACTTTAGTGAATTAAAATTTAAAATTGGGAATATGGAATAATTTAAATTTCAAGCAATCCAAATTTTAATTGATCCGAGTTTCAATTAATTGCAGCTTTTTTGCTCTAAACTTTTGTTGATGAAAATTTTAATCGCTTTTTAATTTAAAACGTTAAAATTTCAGTTTATTTAAACTTCAATTATATCCATATTTTTGTATATTCAAACTTCGATTAATATAAATATAATTCCTAAAGTTTCCTACAATTCTTTTATTTTCTTTGGTTATCTAATAGTTATCTTCACAAAATGTTTCCCCTCTTTATCTTCTTTATGTTCCTATTTATTTTTTCATATTTCCATCTCTTTTATTTCTTTTTGTTATCTAATACTTATGTTTACAAAATTTTTCTCTTCTTTATCTTCTCTATGTTTCTATTTATTTTTCCATATTTCCATCTTTTTATTTTCTTCATACACACAGAAAGAAAATTAATTATTAATTTTAGAAAAATGTTTTGCAATTTAGGAAAAAAGAATCTAAAAGAGAAAATTCCAGATTGGTAATGATTCGAATGTTTTCTCTAAATCTTAAAATTTTTTGTATAAAAATTTCGCTTTCCGGCACTTTTTCCCTGAATTATGTGGAATTTTAATAAAATTTATAATTAATTTTCTTTCCCTGCAGTATTATTAATCCCACGAGATTTTTTTCATTTTCAAATTGTCTCGTAATACATTTTCCGAAAATTTCCCTCTAATAAATATCGAAAAAATGATTTTGGAATATAAAATGACCCCAATATAAGAGTGATTCTACTCAGAGTGACACTTTTTTATTTAGTTTCAAAACTAAATTTTTGTCGATTTTTCAAAATTCCTTATTTATTCAGAATAATATTTAAAAACTTAAATTATTAATTTGCAAAATTAATCTCTAAGAGTTAAGAGTTTAAATTATATTTACTAAACGAGCGACAGTTAACCAAAAAACAATAGTTAAGATATTATTGTTTAAGATATTTAAATTTTATTCTTTAAAAACTAAAATGCATATTGAATAAGTTTTAATTTTTATTAGAAAAATTATTAATATTTAAATACATACCAAGTTTCGACTTAATTTTAAATCGTAAAAAAGGTTAAATTCTCCAAAACATTGAAAAGAAAAGAAATCTTAATTGCTTCATGAAAAAGGCTTTGGAGATGAAAAAATAATAATTTTCTTATTTTTATAAGAATTAGGGTATATACAAAAAATAGTTATCAGTGATTTATAAAAATATTTTACTACAATTTGAATAATATGATGTTCATATTTAAGAAATTTCAGTTATTTACTAAAAAATATAATTATTTTAGTGTTATTTAAATAGATACTAAAAAATCTTGGAAGATGAATTTGAATTTTTACTCGCGATAATTTTCTAAATTTGATTATTTATAAAAGCAACTGTTGCCCCTTAAATTATAAATTATATCAGAGGAAAATAAACAATTCTTAACTTTCGTTTAACGTATTAAAAATTTGTTTAGAATTTTTTTATATTAAAAATATGATTATGAATCGCGAATTTTAACCAAAAACGGAAGACTTATTATCCAGAAATCTGCAGAATTTTAAACATTTAGATAAAAATAAGAAAAACATTATAATTACTTTCAGAGATGAAAGTATTTGAGTGTTTTTAATAGTTTGGTTTCGCCAAATAGCTTCATTTTTTAGTTTTTAATACTAAGTAGACGCTAAATTTTAATTATGAATATTCCCAATAATTTATTTAGAGAATAAATGATCTCGGGAAGGTAGTAAAAATCGAAAAAACAATTTTTTATATTGTCACATCTGGAAAGTTTCGTCAACTTAATTTCCTGACCTCTTCAGGCTAATTTATTTTTAAAAAACACCAATTAGTTAACCACAAAACTGTATAACAATAAATATAATTTTTTAAAATTAAACACAAAGAAAACTATTTACCTAAAAATACAACGAACTGTTACATGTTCAATTTCCAAAAAAACACTAACAGTGTTTTATTTTCTATTGTTTAAAACGTTAATATACTATCTGTATCTTTTTGAAAAAAAAAAACTTTTTTCGTCATAGTTTAAAATTTTTCAAACGGCGTACAGATAATAATTAACGAAAATACCTTGATCAATATTTGTATAATAATGATAAACAAAGACCAACTGTTTGTAATTAACAAAGACAAATCAATAATTAGTCAGAGTAATTGAAACTAAAGGTTGAAATAAATTATATTGAATTTAGAAATTAAAGGAAAAAATCTTTGGTTGAAATAAATTAGATCTTTTTTGTTAATTGTATTTTTTTGTTAATTATAAAAATATTTTCTATGACAATTGTCGCTTATTCGAATTTGACTCACAATCTAATATTTTTACATTCTTCCAATCATATTCATGATAAGAGTCCTGCAAATGTTTACCGACTACAGAATTTTTTTGTTTATTTATCTTTATAACCATTAAACTTTTTTTTTTAAACATCGTCTTATTTCACCAATGTATGCATCAGGACAATTTTTTAAATTATCCCTCTTATTAAAGGAACAAAACAAATATAATAATTCTTAAAAATGCAAAATAATAATTATACATTTTTATAAAATAAATGATAAAAAAAAAAGTTTCTATGTACATTTAAGTTAAAAGTGTAAGGGTTTATTTAAACCCGTTGAATAAATAAATAAAAAACTAATTTGAATAAAAAAAACATCTTATCACAAAATGGTAAAAAAAAAACAACTTTTGGAACAATTCTAAATAAACTAGCTTTACTTTGTATATCACAGTTTATTTAAAGTAGAATATTTCAATATATATTTAATATATAATATATATATATTAAATATATATATTTAATATATATTTTTATAAAAAAATCTATAGGGAAAACATTAAGATTACGAAATCATCAATTGATTGTAAATTGTTCTGAATAGTTATAATTATAAAATTAATCGGTTCATCCAAAAGAGTCACTTTCAGTAGAATCATCGATAAAGATATTTTTTCTACTGTTATTAAGTGATAAGATTTCAATAAGAAAATTATAAAGAGAAGCGGTGGCATCATTGATTTGGAATCCTTAAAAGTCTAAGGGATGTTATTCCGAAATTGATCCCTAGGTCTCGACGCCATAGTCCGCGTAAAAGTTGCGTACTGCGCACATTACACTCCTTCCGTCACCCCTGGGCTGCCCCTTTCCACTCTTTTCGGATCCTGCGCGCGAGCGGGGGTGAGAGCCACCCTTTTCGACCTCAGAGGGGAAAAATACGTCGGTGCTCGAGTTCGAGGGTACGGATAAAACGGGACAAGGGAAAGGGGGGCGAAGGGGAGGGGGAGGGGGGGTGGAAAAAACTGCCGAGAGATCTGATTGGCGCGTTTCTATTGGGTGGGATAACTTCTCATCCCTGTGAAACGGCAGCCAGCCACCGTTGCGAAAAGCAACCCTCTCCGTTTCCTCCACTAAAAATATTCTTCACCAGCCAGGATTTTCCTGATTAAACAGCGCGTCTCGTTTTACAAAAACCGAAAAATTCAAACTCGTTCTTAGACTTTTCTTCACTTGAAATTATCACAAAAATTACAAAAAACATTGACAATGTTTCTTGCTTTAAATTTCATTCGGGGAATAGGGTAAATGTACCATCTACTACGAGTTTTCAAAATCGTCGTTTTTAAACCTACGTTTTAATAGTCTTTTAAACTAAAAATTCATCCTTGAATTTTTTATAATAAATATTTGAGCATTATTAGCATTGAAAAATTCGATGTATATCATTGGTAAATGTCTATTATAATATTTAAAAAAGGCAATTTAAAAAATAAATACAATGTTGGTATTACTACGAGATGGTTTGCATTACAACACGTGTATTACTACGAGTGTTTGTGTTACTACGATGGCAATACTACGAATAAATTTCACCTTAGAAATTACTTAAAATTTTTGATTTTCGCTATTAATATGCAAATTATACGGGGAAATTTTTTTTTTTTTATAAATCAATAGTTTTTATTATTTATTTATCAACATTTATATTTCTCTAAACTAATTTTATATTGAAATAGAATAATGTAGAATAAAGTTTAAAATCACTTTGTAAAATCACAAAAAAGAACAAATAGGTTCTGTTTGAGCAAAGTTTAAATCAAATATATATTAATATAAGTATTAAATTAATGTTTCGTGTTTTTTTTTGGAGATCTTTAATTTTTTTCTCGATTTCCCCCTTCTATTTTCTTTTTATTAGGTACTGCTTCTTCGGTTTTTTGCTTTTTTTCTTCAATTTCTTGCAGCTTTTTTTGATGCTCTCTTTTTAATTGACCACTTTTTCTTAGAAATAATATCTTTTTTTGGCATCTTTTCTTTCACTAAAAGCACTTATATCTAAACTAATATTAACTCACAGTGCTCATTAACAGTTGTCATTATTCAAAACATATTTGTAGGTTAGGTCAATCAACTTTGTTTGTATTGTCGTAATAGATGCGTGCGCATAAAATGCTGTACACATTACTACATTTAAAAATAAATAATGAAAATATTAAAAATATTAAAAATTGTCAACATTTTTAAATATTACAATATTTACTTTATCTAGAAATAACTTTACTTTAAATGTTTCTGTCTCAAATATATTCAAATAACTAAATATCAAAAAGGACTTTCAACCTACTGAAAGCAAAATTCTGTGTTGTGATGCTGAGTAGTAACTTTTAAAGCAATTTTAAATAAATTAAAAACAATTTTCCGGAAGTTTTCAGCAATAATAATGTTCTTAATACATTAAAATTATAAAATATAAGTTTGTAATGCATTATTTATTCAAACAAATTTTTATTCCACTATTTTAGGCTGATTCGTAGTAATTGGAGCATTCGTAGTAATTGGTACATTTACCCTATGTGATGAAACAGGAAATATAAAGAATAATATTTAAAATGTTTTTTATATCGTTTCTTGTATGGTGAATGAGAACTGGAATATTTAAAAGTAGTTAAAATTTTGTTTGGATAAATATCTATGCAAATTTAAGAATGGTTTAGTTGATCCAAATTTAGATCTTTTTCGAGTTTAAAGTATATCTAAATTTAGACGCTTTCAAGATGGAAATAGATTTAGATTTGAACTGTTTTTAAAAAATGCTTCAAATTTGAATTTTTTTTTAACTTTGACATTGATCCAAAGAATCTTCTCCAAGTTTTAGATTAATTCGAATTTTGGTAATTTTCGAATTTGAAGTTGATTCAAATTAGCATCGTTTTCGATTTTTGAAATTGATCCGAATTTGAATCGATTCCGAGTTTTAGCTGGATTTAAATTTTGATCGGTTTTAGTCGTTTTCAACTTTGAAATTAATCCAAATTTTGTACTGCTGAATGAAGAAAACTATATTTAAAAGTAATTAAAATTTTTTCAATTAAACATCACACAAATTAAAGAATGTTTTAAATAATCCAAATTTAGATCGTTTTCAAGTTTAAAATAAATTTAAATTAAGACGCTTTCAAGCTTAAAATACATTCAAATTATGCGCTGTTTTTGAAAAATTCCTACAAATTTAAATCTTTTTGAATTTTGACATTGATCCAATTTAGAATCGTTTTCAAGTTTTAGATTAATTCAAATTTTGATATCTTTCGAATTCAGACTTGATTCAAATTGCCATCATTATCGAATTTTGAAATTGATCCGAATTTGAATCGATTCCGAGTTTTAGTTCGATTCAAATTTTAATCGGTTCTTAGTTTGAAATTCATCCAAATTTAGTTTTGCTAAATGAGGAAAACTAGAGTATTTAAAAGTATTTTAATTTTTCAATTAAATATCACACAAATTAAATAATGTTTTAATTGATTCAAATTTAAATCGTTTTCGAGTTTAAAAAAAATCTAAATTTAGAGTTTTTCATGCTTAAAATTGATTTAAATTTGAACCGTTTCTAAGAAATGTTTCAAATTTGAATCTTTTTTAACTTTGACATTGATCCAAAGGATTTTTTCATAGTTTTAGATGGATTAAAATTTTGCTACTTTTAAAATTTAAACTTGATTTAAATTGGCATTATTTTTTACTTTTAAAATTGAGCCGAATTTCAATCGATTTCAAGTTTTAGTTGAATCCAAACTTTGATCGGTTTCTAGTTTAAAATTGAATCAAATTTGGATTGTTTTCAAATTTGAAATTGCGTACCAATTTTGAGTCGTTTTCAATCTTGAAATTAATCCAAATTTGGTTCTGCTGAATAAGAAAAACTAGAATATTTAAAAATAGTTAAAAAATTTTTCAATTATACGTCATACAAATTAAAGAATGTTTTAATTGATTCAAATTTAAATCGTTTTCGATTTTAAAATAGATGTAAATTTAGACGTTTGTAAGCTTGAAATAAATTTGAATTTGAACCATTCTGAAAAATTGTTTCAAATTTGAATATTTTTTAACCTTATCATGGATCTAAAGGATCTGTTTAAAGTTTTAGATTAATTCAAATTTTGATAGTTTTCGAATTTAAACATAATTCAAATTAGCATCGTTTTCAATTTTTGAAATTGATCCAAATTTGAATCATTTTCGAGTTTTAGTTGGATTTAAATTTTGATCGGTTTCGAGTTTAAAATTAATTCAAATTCGGCTTGTTTTTAAATTTAAAGTTGTTTTAAATTTTAGTTTTTTCAACTTTGAAATTAATCCAAATTTTGTTCTGATGAATGAGGAAATCTAGAATATTTAAAAGTAGTTGGGATTTTTTTTAATTAAACATCGCACAAGGTTTAGAATGTTTTAATTTATCCAAATTTAGATCGTTTACAAGTTTAAAATATATCTAAATTTAGACGATTTTAAGCTTAAAACAGATTTAAATTTGAAACATTTTTAAAAATTGCTTCAAATTTGAATCCAACTTTGGATTGTTTCCAAGTTTTAGATTAATTCAAATTTTGATAATTTTCGAATGTAAACTTATTTCAAATTTGCAACGTTTCCGATTTTTTAAATTGATCCGAATTTTAATCGATTCCAAGTCTTAGTTGAATTCAAATTTCGATCGGCTTCGAGTTCAAAATAGATTCAAATTTGAATTTTTTTCAAATTTGAATTTTTTTCAAATTTGAATTTGTTCAAAACACTGAAAACTTTTATGCATAACATAATCTGCAGCGCTTTTGTTTAAAACCAATTTCAGATTATTTAAATTCAATTTTGTATAAAATAATCAGCGTTGTATCTTAATTCAATCTAAATCAACTTTCTGTGAATTCAGTCGTTTTTAACTTTAAAATTGATCCAAATTTGATTATGATGAATGAGGAAATTCAGAATATTTAAAAATATTTGGTATTTTGTCCAATTTAACATCACACAAAATAAACAAAGTTTTATTTGTTCCAAATTTAAATCGTTTTCGAGTTTAAAATAGATCTAAATTAAGACGCTCTCAAGCTTGAAATAGATTTAAATTTGCTCCATTCTCAAAAATTGCTTCAAATTTGAATCTTTTTGAACTTTCACATTGACCCAAAGGATTTTTTCCAAGTTTTAGATGAATTCAAGTTTTCCTCGTTTTTGAATTTAAACTTGATTAAAATTTGCATCGTTTTCGATAAATTGATCTAAATTTGAGTCGTTTTTAACCTTGAAATTGATCCAAATTTGGTTCTGCTGAATGAGGAAACTTAAAATATTTAAAAATAGTCAAGATTTTTTTCAATTAAACATCTATATACAAATTAAAGAATATTTTACATATAAAGAATTTGAACTATCGAGATTCATGTAAATTGTGGATTTTGCTGTAGGATTTATTTTCCCCACATTGAAACCTATTCAGATCCGCTGAATAATATATAGAATCTCAACAAATTTGTTCTGTATTGTGAATAGTGAAATGCTATTGTAAATAATCTAGATTGTATAGTGAAAACTCAAAGATTAATATTGTATTGACAATGTGTGGAAACTAAAAGTACTTGTTCTCATTATCATGCTACTTACAATTGTCAATAGAACCAATTTATATATCGCGTGTAATTTATTGTTCTCTGTGAATGATGAGAATTATTAACAACTTTATGTGATATAATTCAAAATTCATGTGTATTACCAACTATAGACTGAACAATTGAAGAATTAAAAACTTAATTTAATTCAACTAATCAGTTAAAAATATTTGGTCTTTATTTACGATATTTATTTAATATACGATAATAATTGATGATATTTAACAAATTTAATAATTTTAACAACAACATTCTTAAAACTAGAATTTCTCTCATTCAGTGTGTGTATTTGTATGAATGAACCCGACTATTTTTAACCGAAATAAAAGAAAATTAATTTTTGCATTATATTTACGCGTCACACATGAAAGGTTATTGTTCCGTGTGGTAACATTAAAGTTGATGTATCTAGAACGAGAGGACGATCTGGCCATAAAAAAAGCGAGTGGAATTAGTCGCTATTGGAATAATCGATCTGTCAACAGCGGGACCAGTTTTATGAAACGGATCTCTATAATCAAATTTTAGCCCTCGAATAACCTCGCTATTAATTACCTTTAACTTCCTAATTGATTAACCACTGATAACAAATTCAATTTTATTACAAATACCCATCATCGTGAAAATAAATCCCATTCAAAGTTGCACGAATTTTTGCCGCATTTGTTTTGAAAATGAGGAGAAAATCTTGAAATTCGGAATCAAGTTGAAGAAACAAAACAACAAAAAAAGTGTAAAAAAAGGTACGAAAATTTAGAAACTTGAGAGAATATAGAAATTCTAATTAATCAGTCATGTGCACTTTATATATTAAAAATAACTTCCTTTTGTGTTAATATCCAGCTCAGTGAACTAGAATCAGAAACATAAAGTCAATCTTTATCGAGTATTCTTGTCAGGATTGAGAGCTTGAATGCGAGCAACTGAGCCGTCAAAAAGATTGACTTACAAACAATGAAATACGAAACCGATGGAAACATACTTTAAAGCCGCCTATTGGAGTTGATCGATTCTTGGAAAGGTTTTTCTCGCTGGCTCTCTCGATCGTGAAGAAAAAAAAATAGAACTTGAAACAATTGGACTCTCTCCTGTCTAATGGAAATTCCTCGTTTAGTACAACGGGCAAGGAGGGACGGACGGACGGACGGACGGACGGACGGATGGACGCCACGAGCGGAAACGTAAAAATTGTCATTTTCAGCAGCGCGTTTGCATAATATGTTACGTGGCGATCAGCATTCATAGAATAATTTCGTTCTAGAGACGCACGACCTATCTGCCTGTCATGGATGACAGGCTTCTGCCGACCCATTTTAATTACCTCAGCCTCTGAATTATCCACTCGGGCAAGATTTGCCCCAGTCGTCATTTTGTTTCGAAACTGTTAACTTTGTAATTTTCAATTTCGTTGGATTATTTTGGGAAAATTGAGGAAGGTTTTTTTTGTGGTTATAATGATAATAATGATCATAATTTTCATGATTACGAAAAGCGGAGGTATGGAAAAAAGAGAGAGTTGAAAAATAAGACGATGGTGTTAAAGAAAAAGAGAACCGGGAAGAAAAAAGAAGAATATGATATTAATATTGGGAAAAGAAAGAAGATGGGGAAAATAAAACTTTGATAAAGAAATTAGAAGTTGAAGAAAAAGAAGAAGAAGAACAGAACATTATTAATAATAAGACTACTAAGAAGAAGAACATTTTTATAATAATAAAAAGATAACGAAATAGGAAAAAACAAGATATAAAATTGAAAACGTAATGTTGATAATAAATTAAAAGAATGTAACATTAATAGTAGGAAAGAAGATAAACGGAGATGAGAAGAGGAAGAAGAAAAACATAATATTAATAATAAAAAGAAAGAGAAAATATTAAAAGGAAAACAAAGGTTGCTTATAAAATAAGATGATAGAAACGAGAATAACGTAACAGGAAGAAAACGTAGAAGAAATTAAATTGATGAAGATAATGAAGATGAAAAAGATAAATTCATATGATAACTAACGAAAACGTGAAAAAAAGGTCAAAATTTAATTATAATGTAGACAAAATTATAAACAAATATTTAAAAAAAATTAAGAAGAAGATGGAGAAGGAGAAAGTAACTTAGTGACGATCAAGAAGATAATAAAGAAAATTATGTTCATTTTAATAAAAAGATGACAAGAATAAAGATAATGAGGAAAATGACGTTAATATTAATAAAAAGATGACAAGAAAGAAAGAAGAAAAACCCTAAGATAAGAATAAAAAGAAGAGGAAAATAACAATAATAATAAGTCAAAAAAGATAAAAAGGATATAACGATCAAAATAAAATAAAGTTAGAGCAGAAGAAGAAGAAGAAGAAGAAGAGAACATTATTAATGATAAGAATATTGAGAAGAAGAAAATTTTTACAATAACGAAAAGATGCTGAAATAGAACAAATAAGAAGATATAATAGAAAAAACTTAGTGTTAATAATAAGCTAAAAAGAATATGATATTAATAATAAAAAGGACGAGAAGATATAAATAGAAGAAAAACAAAATGTTGCTTATAAAATAAGAAGCCGATGGAAACTAGAATAACATAACAAGAAGAAAAAGAAGAAGACAAAGATAATGAAGAAAATGAATAAAAAAGATAATGAAGATGAAAAAGATAAAAATAATTAACATTATAATTAACGAAAACATGAGAAAGAGAAGATATAAATAGAAGAAAAACAAAATGTTGCTTATAAAATAAGAAGCCGATGGAAACTAGAATAACATAACAAGAAGAAAAAGAAGAAGACAAAGATAATGAAGAAAATGAATAAAAAAGATAATGAAGATGAAAAAGATAAAAATAATTAACATTAATTAATCAAGAGCTAAATATATACGAGGATAAAGTTATAAATAAATATTTTAAAAAATAGTAAATTAAGAAAAAGATGGAAAATGAAAAAATAACTTATTGAAGATGAAGAAGATAATGAGGAAAAAGGCGTTAATATTAAGAAAAATTGCCAAGAAAAAAAGAAGAAAAACTTTAAGAAGACTAAAAAGAATTGTAAGAAAACATTAATAATAATAAGTAAAAAAAGATAAAAAGGATATAACCATCAAAATAAATTAAAGATAAAGAAGAAGAAGAAGAAGAAGAAGAAGAAGAAGAAGAAGAAGAAGAAGAAGAAGAAGAAGAAGAAGTTTGTTTTACAACAAAAAAGAAGATATAGAAAACAACCTTTGTGATAATAATAAAATAAAAAGAATACAGCATTAATAATAAAAAATAAGAGAAGATATATAAATAGGAGAAAAATGAAATGTTGCTTATAAAATAAGAAGCTGATAGAAACGAAAATAACAAAACAAGAAGAAAAAGAAGAAATTAAATTGATGAAGATAATGAAGATGAAAAAGATAAAAATAAATTAACATTATAATTAACGAAAACGTGAGAAAAAAGGTCAAAACATTAATAATAATGTACACAAAATTGTAAATAAATTTTTAAAAAAACAGTACATTAAAAAGAAGATGAAGAATGAAAAACTAACTTACTGAAGATAAAGAAGATTATGAAGAAAGTTTAGTTAATATTAATAATTAACTATTAATTACTAATATTATTAATTAATAAGATAAAAAAAAACAGAAAGAAGAAAAAATTTACGAAGAATAAAAATAATAGTAAGATAACATTAATAATAATAAGTAAAAAAAAAAGATGAAAAGAATATAAGGATCAAAATAATAAATTAAAGATAAAGAAGAAGATGAAGAAGAAGAAAATTTAAGAAAAAAATTATAAATTAATAGTGCGATATGAGGGAAAAAATTGGGGAAATGAAAAAAAACGTTAGTAATAACAGAAAGACAGAAAGAAGAGAAAAAGAAAGGAAAGAGAAAGGATGAAGAAAAAACATTAAAAAGTCAAAGAACGTTATGTTAAAATTAAATAAAAAAATAATGCAAAAGAAAAAAAAATAAGATAAAAAAAGAGAAAAAAACGAGATAGAAAGATAAGAAAATAACATTAACAATTATGAGAAAAATAGGACTAAAAAGAAGAAAAATAAATTGTTAATAATGAAATAAGATAAATGTTATTTATAAGAAAAAAAAAGACAAAGTGGAAAAAGAAAATCACGAGGTTAATAATAATAATAAAATAGTTGGAAAAGACCATAACTTTAATAATAATAAAAAAGTGATAATAATAGCGAATAATAATAATAAGAATAAATATAAAAAGATAAAGAGAAAAAGAAGAACATAATCTTACTAATAATAAAAAATAAGTGACGAAAAGAAAGAAAAAAACAAAAGACAATAAATACAATTTTCATTAAACAAGAACCTGAAGTATAAGAAGAAAATGAAAAAGTGGTTGAAGAAAATAATGTCAATAATAATAATAGAAAAAAAATAAGAGTATCAAAATAATATAAGAAACATAACTTTAATAATACTAAAAAATAGGCAAAAAAAGAAGAAAAACATTTAGAAAAAGAAAAAAGAAAAAACTTACAGTTTTTTAATAATTATTATTATTCCTTTTATTTAACTTAAGTTAAATAATAATAATCTAATAACCTAAATATTTAATATCCAATTAACAAATCCAATAAGAAAGAACAATAATTTTATTGATTGAAAAGAAAAACGATAAGCAACCTAAAATTAAATTTGTCGAGTATCGCGTGAATATTAAATGAAATATTTAGCTTGACGAGAATGTAAGAAAACAGTTTAAAAAATGATGTATATCATGTAAATTAATGAAATATCCGATCTGGATTTACAAAAAAAAAAAGGAAAAGCGACGTGAGAATGTAAAAAGTCTTGAAAATAACACGATCTTTTAATTATGGGTATATTCAGCTTCATCCAGCTGTCAGTCGTGTACAAAAACCATCTGATAAAAACAGTCTTGCGGTCGAAAATTCTCTCTTGATTTTATTTCTTTTTAATTAAAATTTCCTGGCTTATAATTAATCGATTCAACTATTACTCTATTCAAATATTTTCATACTATAGTTTCACAAAACTGAAATATAAAATTTCTTTTTCTCTAAAAGATACAACTCATAACAAATGAACTGTCTTCAAGCATAAAATGTTAAAAAACATACTATTTAATTATTCGTTTTCTACAAAGTGGGATAATTTCAGCCTTTGTTAAGTAATAATAAATGATATAGTAAATAATATAACAGTTGGTTATAATAGACCGCACAAAAGTTTTATCAAGATTCAAAATGTAAAAATTTTAAATTTATGCTTTAAATTATAAAAAAGTGTTGATTGAAAGTTTAATTGATCAAAAATTACATCGTCTTCGAGTTTAAAATAGATAAAAATTTAGACGTTTCCAAGCTTTAAATAAGATTTAAGTTTTTAACTGTTCTCAAAAATTTCTTCAAATTTGAATCTTTTTGAATATTGACATTGATCGAACTTTGGATCGTTTCCGAGTATTAGATTAATTCAAATTTTCACTGTTTTAACATTTAAACTTGATTCCTTGCAATCATTTTCATTTTTTAAATTGATCCGAATTTTGATCGCTTTTGAGTTCTCAATTAATCAAAATTTGGTTCGTACTCAAATTCCACATTTAATCAAATTTGGATCGTTTTCGAGTTTGAATTTAATCCAAATGTTGAACATCCTTAAAATTAAAATTGATTCAAATTTGGATAGCTTTCAAGTTCTAAATTAATCCAACCTTAGATAGTTTTTGATTTTTGAAATTGCACCGAATTTGGATCGTTTCCGAGTTTCAGATTAATTCAAATTTTGATACTTTTCGAATTTAAACTATATTCAAATTTGCATAGTTTTCGACTTCAGAATTTGAATTTTGATCGTTTCCGAGTTTTAGACAGTTCCAAATCTTGTTCGATTTCAAGTTTCAAATTGATTCAAATTCAAATTATTTTCAAATTTGAAACCGATTCGAATTTGTCTCGTTCCTGATTTTTTAACTAATCAAAATTTGGTTCGTCGTCAATTTCATATTTACTCAAATTTAAATCATTTTCGAGTTTGAATTTGAACCAAATTTTGATCCTCCTCAAATTTAAAATTGATTCAAATTCGGATAGCTTTCAAGTTTTAAATTTCTCATATGTACTCAAATTTTAAACGTTTTCGAGTTCGAATTCGAACCAAATTTTGATCATCCTCAAATTTAAAATTGATTCAAATTTGCATAGCTTTCAAGTTTTAAATTGATCTGACTTTGGATCGTTCCTGAGTTTTTACTTAATCAAAATTTAGTTCGTCTTCAAATTTCATATTTACTCAAATTTAAATCGTTTTCGAGTTTGAATTTAAACCAAGTTTTGATAGTCCTCAAAATTAAAATTGATTCAAATTTGAATAGCTTTCAAGTTTTAAATTGATCGAAATTTCTATCATCTTCAAATTTAATATTGGTTCAAATTTGGATCGTTTACAACTCTAAGTTGTATTCACATACGCCAAAAAGCTGTAGTTTTTACCACCCACGTTTTAATGCAATTAACTTCAAAATCTAGTCAAATCATCCAATATCTATTTGTTAATTTAACCAAGAAGCTAGTAAACTTAACTAAATCCACAGTTGATTCAATCTTCAAAAATAAAATGTCTTTTTATCCAATAATTATCCTCGTACCAATCCCCTCTTTTCGTTCTAAATATACCCAAAATCACTGTAAAAAGTAGGCAACTAAACTAATAAATAATAACTAATTATTAGTCAAATAAGACTAATTGTTAGTAAAAAAAAAAAGTTAAAATTTGATAAACTGAAATAGTAAACAGAATTTTGCTAAAACATTACTTATTTTGACATAACCTAAAAATGAATTTGACTAATAATTACTTTTTTTACTAAAGGATTAATAAAAACGTAACTATTTGAATTATAGTGACAAAGTTTTTGATTTCAAATTAGTTACTTTCAACTCACTCAAATTTACAAAGTGTTTCTTTTTACACTGATGCACATAATAGGGTAAATGTACCAATTACTACGAATGCTCCAATTACTACGAATCAGCCTAAAATAGTGGAATAAAAATTTGTTTGAATAAATAATGCATTACAAACTTATATTTTATAATTTTAATGTATTAAGAACATTATTATTGCTGAAAACTTCCGGAAAATTGTTTTTAATTTATTTAAAATTGCTTTAAAAGTTACTACTCAGCATCACAACACAGAATTTTGCTTTCAGTAGGTTGAAAGTCCTTTTTGATATTTAGTTATTTGAATATATTTGAGACAGAAACATTTAAAATAAAGTTATTTCTAGATAAAGTAAATATTGTAAAATTTAAAAATGTTGAAAATTTTTAATATTTTTAATATTTTCATTATTTATTTTTAAATGTAGTAATGCGTACAGCATTTTATGCGCACGCATCTATTACGACAATACAAACAAAGTTGATTGACCTAACCTACAAATATGTTTTGAATAATGACAACTGTTAATGAGCACTGTGAGTTAATATTAGTTTAGATATAAGTGCTTTTAGTGAAAGAAAAGATGCCAAAAAAAAGATATTATTTCTAAGAAAAAGTGGTCAATTAAAAAGAGAGCATCAAAAAAAGCTGCAAGAAATTGAAGAAAAAAAGCAAAAAACCGAAGAAGCAGTACCTAATAAAAAGAAAATAGAAGGGGGAAATCGAGAAAAAAATTAAAGATCTCCAAAAAAAAAACACGAAACATTAATTTAATACTTATATTAATATATATTTGATTTAAACTTTGCTCAAACAGAACCTATTTGTTCTTTTTTGTGATTTTACAAAGTGATTTTAAACTTTATTCTACATTATTCTATTTCAATATAAAATTAGTTTAGAGAAATATAAATGTTGATAAATAAATAATAAAAACTATTGATTTATAAAAAAAAAATTTCCCCGTATAATTTGCATATTAATAGCGAAAATCAAAAATTTTAAGTAATTTCTAAGGTGAAATTTATTCGTAGTATTGCCATCGTAGTAACACAAACACTCGTAGTAATACACGTGTTGTAATGCAAACCATCTCGTAGTAATACCAACATTGTATTTATTTTTTAAATTGCCTTTTTTAAATATTAATAGACATTTACCAATGATATACATCGAATTTTTCAATGCTAATAATGCTCAAATATTTATTATAAAAAATTCAAGGATGAATTTTTAGTTTAAACTATTAAAACGTAGGTTTAAAAACGACGATTTTGAAAACTCGTAGTAGATGGTACATTTACCCTATTACAAAAAACCAAAATAATCTCAAATTCCCGAGACTAAAGTCTAGACAAAGAAAATTGGAAAAAACCTCGTCAGAGGTCGCCAGCTACCCAAAGCCTCGAAGTAGCACTCAAAATGGCGGACTTTCTTGTCCTTTCGATCACATCCCGACAATGTTTGCATGTCTGCTTACCTTCTCCACAAAAAGGAAGTGAGTAAGCAAACAAAAGGAAGGAAAAAACGGATTTTCCGAGATCCGGAATAAACGTGCAGGACACACGATAATTAATCAAGCTAAGAAGACTCAGGCCATTGGTTAGCTGCACTTTTAAGCAACAGAGACAGAGATTAAAAAACTACAGTAAGGGGAATCTCCCTCATGTGTGTGTGTATACATATATATACATATATATGTAAAGTTGTAGTGTTGGGAATTTGGCGGGAAAAACTAAAGCAAACACGACGCCAGGGGACACGCAGTGCAATACATCACGTTCTCTCGTAGAGTAGAAGGAAAAGAAAAAGAGAAAAAATCCCGCCACCAGGGGATGTATCTCCCTCTTTATTTCACCCCCACCCCATTCTCCCTCATCGCTCTTTCTGTCTCTTGAGCATTTTTTTGCCAGTTGGAGAGAGTGGGGGAAATCGACCCCTACCCTTAAACGAATGAAGAACCCTGTAGCGGGACGCAGGGTAATTTTTAAAACGCCGCTTGCGAGAAAATAAAAATTAGTACTGGAAGAGGGAGCTGGCGTCGGTCTTTAGCCTGAATCCAAGAGAGACAGAGTTTTGCCAGGGACGAGGGGTGGGGGGGGGCGGGGAAACGAAAGGAAAGAGACAGACAGTTATAAAAGGGGGAATTGAGCTCATTTTTCAAAAAAAAAAAAAAGGAATCCGCTGTCGGATAGAGTTTAGGGGAGGGGAGGCCTGCGTCGAGGGAGATAGAAAAATCTATCGGAACAATCCCTCTAGAGGGAGGATCAGAGAAATTTACAGGCCATTTCAGAAGATATAGGCGCGCAATGTCATCGATACTGCACACGCGGGTTTCAAAACATTCGGAAATTCAGTTTCGACTTCGACTGCTGCTTAGATTGACTGCCTTTCGCTCCATTTGCGGCCTCATAAACAGACGCACACATTTAACACAGCGCTGGTCAGAAAAACAAAAAAAAAGTAATCGTATCGCCGAGGTCGATTTACATAATTTATGGCCTTGAATATTTATCTCTCGAAGCGCATCTTCCTTGGGAAAAGAGGAATAAAAAAGAAAGAAGAGGGAAAAAAAACGCAGCGAATGTGAAGAATCAGTCTCGGAAGGATTTAATCAATTTTTTTTTGGTATACATACCAGAATAAAGTTGTATTTAATGAAGTATCTTGATATTTATCTGTATATCGAGAGAGGGAGGAAATATAGAAGTGATTAAAAGTTAATTATTAGTTTTATTTAAGTTTTTTTTTTATTTTAACGACTCGAGCTTTATGGCCAATTTCCTATTAATATTTCAATCAAGTTATACTCGCTGTGTCATAAACTGAGCGACTTTAATTATGAAATTATAAAACTGTATTTCCAAGTTTTTAAGCAAATGGGAAAGTTGGCTGGTGGATGAAAATTGTTTCTTGATAATTGAATGGAGTTTTAGTTTTTAGTTTTTGTAATAAAGGATTTTTAATGATCTAATATTTGTATATGGTGCTTTCTGGAGTTTTTTTTTTTTGGTTCTTATCTGATTCATTTCGGCTAAAATAGAAAACGGGAAATTCATGAAATAAAAAATTCATTTGTTAGATCTATAAAATTTGTATATCAGGTGTTTTATATCTGTGTATAAAGTCATTAATATCGGAGGATCTTTTAAATCAATTTCTTTCGAAATGGATTTTTTTTAAATGAATTCCATTTTTGTTAATTTTATATAAATGTAATTCTTTAATCTTTAAATCTGTTTTAGTGAAAAATTGATCACTAATTTAAATTAGTGGAAATTTTTACTACTTTTTAGTCATTTTTCATTGAAAATTTAGCAAAAAATCAGAATCTACTAACTCAAAGCGTGAAAAATGACTAAAAATTTGTAAAAATTTTCACTAATTTGTTTTGATGACTCATTTTTTACTGATTTAAATTAAAAAACTACACTAAAAAAAATGTTGGTATAATATTCAATTTTGGTTAGGTTCTCTCTAAATATGAATTTTATTTCAAAATAACTCATTTGAAAGCAAAAACTCAGTCACTCATTCAAATAGTTATATTTCTACTAATCATTTAGTATAAAATAACTAATAATGAGTCAAATTCAGTTTTAGGTTATCCCAAAATAACTAATATTTTAGTAAAATTCTGATTACGCATTTAATTAGTCAAATTTTACTATTTTTTAGTTATTTAGTGACTAACAATTAGTCATTTTTTCTAATAATTAGTTATTTTTCACTAATTTCAAAAAAAAAAAAACAACTCAGCCGCGATTTCACTAATAATAATTAGTTATTTTTAACTAATTCAGATTTAGAGACAATAACCACAATTAGAATTTTTAAACAATAACCAGAATTATAAAATAAAATTTTAGAGCTATTTAAATATTATGTAAAATCAATAAAAATTATAGTAAACTTAAACAAATTTGTAGATAAATAATCCAAATTTCACTAAACCCTTATAGTTCAATTTTAATGAAATGCTATTTAAATCCCTTTTTGTAAGGTTAAAATTATTAAATAATCTTTTTAAATAAAACAGGTCAAAATAATCGTTCAAACATTTTATTAAAAAAGCCAAAAATATTTTTAAATTATCTATTAATCTAAATTACTATCTAAACTACTTGATTTTACCAAAAATTTAGGTAAATTTTTCAAAAATATTGTTAAATTATATCTTAAACTGAATTAGTGAAAAATCGTCTATGGATTTAAATTTAGTAAAATATTTTATCTAATTTTTAATCACTTTTCAGTCAAATTTGAGTAAAATTAAAAAACTAATAAATAAAATAGTGATGTTTCACTGAAAATTTGTTAAACTTTTTACTAATTTAAATTTGTAACCGAGTTTTTACGCAGGTCTAAAATAGTCGCCATTTATTTATTTTTCAGCACCGATTAGTTCACTAAATAAATTAGTAAAAATTTTGACTGATTTTAATCAATTTTTTTACTAACTTAAATAAATTTCTTGTTACTCTCTAAATCTGAATTAGTTAAAGATAAGTAACTAATTTGAAAGCGAAAACTACTATTTTAAATATAGTTACTAATTTAAATAGTTACATTTCTACTGATCCTTTAATAAAAAAAACTATAATTATTAGTCAAATTCATTTTTAAGTTATGTCAAAATAACTGATATTCTAGTAAAATTCTGTTTACTAATTCAATTAGTCAAATTTTAACTAATTTTTAGATATTTTTGACTAATAATTGACTAATTATTAGTAAAAAAAGTAACTAAAAATTAGTTAAAATCATATTTTATTAATAATTAGATTTTTTTACTAATTGCTGAATCAAAAACTTAGCCACGATTTGACTAATATTTAGTTATTAGTTAAAAAACGACTAATTTGTAGTAGCAAATTAATAATACATTTAGTGAATTTACCAATTTAAATAGTACGTTTTACTAAACGAATTAATAATTTTCTACTACTAATTTGTTATTGTTTACTCAAAATTAACAAAAAATTAATTTGAGTTGGATATAAGCTAAATAAATTTTAGTTTATTGAAATTAGTTCAAACTTTTACTTACTTATTTAACGTACGAATCAGTGCGGTTAAAATTCAAACTTAAACTTTTACCAAATTTTATATTTCTTGTAATTTTTTTAATCAGTTTGTTAAATTTTTTAAAGTTTTATTTTTTATCTTTTTACAATTTTATGTATTATGTTTCTACATTTACTTATTTTTTAGTAACTTTTCCCCAATTTGGTTATTTTTAAAGCTCCTTATTAAAAAAAGGTTTAAAATTTAGATTTAGAAAGCATACTAGTTTTCCTTTCTTCAACATACTTTTTTAAATTAAAATATTTTTTGTTACCAAACGTTTTGTTAAATTAAGTATAAATTGTTTTCAATTTACCAAACTTTTGTTAAATTAAAAAAACGTTTGTAGACTTATTTAAATCTTTTATTTAATAAACCACACCCTGTGCTTGAATTGCCCAATTTGTTAAATTTACAAAACATTTGTTAAATTTACAAATTCTTTTTTTAAATTTATCAAACAATTATCTACATTTACTACACATTTTTCTAAATTTTATTTTCCTAAATTAACCAAACAATTTGCAAAATTAGACAAAAATTTTGTTAAACGAACCAGAAGCTTGCTCAAATTGTCCAAATATTGTGTGAAATTAATCAAAGAATCTTATATTCCGGGGAATTGCATGAAAAGGAAATTCTTGGTTCTTAATTGATTAATTTTCAATTCTCTCGGAAATTCAATTCAACCTCACACTGGAGGTACATTCGCAATTCGTACCAGCTGGCACTTAACCGTACAAATTGCGTTCCTAAATCTCGTTAAAGTCGCGTTTCTGCCCGAGTGCTGCTTTTCTCTCAATTCCGTCACAATGTATGACGGGAACAATGTCTGACGCGACTAAATCTCGATCTAAAGCTCAAGAATAGAAATCATTCAATGGCAGTCAGTTTTACAGAAAAGGACCTTATATACTAAATTATAATATCACCAAAATCAAAATTCTACGAGCGACACAAATTTCGGAATTAGCACAAAATCCTTTGAACGATTCAAATACATACATTTTCACATGCATAGATGTAAAAAAGTTTTTTTGATTCTAAAACTAAAAATCTTTGGATTTTTCAAAATTCCTTTTGTAAGTTTATTTGGAATAATATTTTGAAACTTAATTTATTAATTCGAAAAAGTAATTTCTAAGAGTTGGTTTATATTCTATTTACTGAACGAGCGACAGTTAACCAAAACACAATATTTGAGATATTATTTTTTAAAATATTTAAATCTTATTTTTTAAAAACTGAAATACGTATTAGAGAAATTTTAAATGTTAGTAGAAAAATGATTAATATTTAAGTATATATCAATTTTAATTTCAAATCATGGATGAAAGGTTAAACTCTTCAAAACATTGAAAACAAAAAAAAATCTTAATAGCTTCAAAAAAAGGCTTGGGAGATAAAAAACTGATAATTTACTTATTTTTACAAGAATTAGGACATATGTATGCAAAAGATAGTTATCAGTTACTTATGAAAATATTTTACTACAATTTGAATAATATGATGTTAATATTTCAAAAATTTTAGTTATTTACTAAAAATAATAAGACTTCGGAGGTAAATTTGTATTTTTCTACCGCTAATTTTCTAACTTTGATAATTTATAAAAGCAACGTTCTTCTTTTAAATTATATACGAGAAGAATAAAAATTAAATTCTTAACTTTCATTAGACATGTATTAAAAATTTATTTAGAATATTTTTAACATGTTAAAATATGAATATACATCGCAAAGCAATTTTACCCTAAAACGGAAGACAAAGTTTAAAAACTTTCATTATCCAGAAATCTGCCCGCTAAAAATTTTACCATTTAGATAAAATTAACAAAAGCATTCAAGTTACTGAAACTACTTTTTAAAAATTTTAAAGAATACAAAAAAACTTTCAAAAAATTAATATAGTGATAAGAAGTCGTGTTTGAAACAGAACAAAAATGCTTTACAGTATAGTTCAAAGTGTTTTTATTAATTTGGTTTCACCAAATGGATTAATTTTTTTTACAATACTAAGTAGGCGCTAAATTGTAACTTTAAATTTAGACAATAATTATTTCCGAATAGTATTCATAAAATAATTCCGGACATCAAAAAGTCACTTTCAGTAGAATCATTCATATACATATACAATATTTATCTACTTGTCAGTAAACAAAGAATATTATATTTTATTACTAAAGAATAATAGTACTTTTCTTTAGTATATTTTTTTTCTAGTATTACTTTACGTTAGTATAACCAATTTACATATAATACTAATATACACGATATACTTGTTATCAACGAGTGTTTGCGCCAATACTTAAAACCCTTTACTATTTTATCTCGAGAAGACGTAAAACGTGTTCGTCTTTTTAGCTAATAGTAATAAAAAAGCAGAGAGCAGGATTTACGTATTTGTAGGGAGGTAAAATGAAACATCGACGTAAAAACGATTTTACTCTACCCCCTTGGTTCGATATGCCGGAATCCGTGACTTTTCAAATGGCGAGCCTCGCGGATTATAAACTGCGGTCGTTCCTGGCGGTTTATGTAAATCCGACTCGTGGAATCCATCTTAAGCCGGTCTCACGTTTGTGGATAAATTTTAAAAAAGTACGTTTAATACTCTAATTAACGTAATTTCGTTTCTATGCGCGGTCATCGTCGTCGCCTCGATTTTCCTCTCTCTTCCCTTCACCCCTCTCTCTCTCTCTCACTCCCTCCCAAACCCTCTCAAAAACTCCAGAAGCAGCGTCCACTCGCTTGGAACAACGAAGCTCGACGGTCATCTAAACTTTTCCCATAATTAGTTATAAATTTCATTCGCGTTCTACGTATAACAATATTCCGAGCAAAACTCGTCTAGCGAGAATGAGGAGGGGTAAAAAAAGAGTCAAGAGTAAGAGAGACAGACGAAAGGGTCAAAAGAAGAGGGGAAGTGGAAAATATAGTTTGGAGGAAAAGAAAGAAAAGAGAGGGGGACAAAGAAAAAGGTGGGAGGTAAAAGTAGAGAAAAAGAGAGGGGATAAAGAGGGAAAAGGAGAGAAGAGTGGAGAGATAAATAGGGGGAGTAAGAAGGAAAAAGAGGGTGAAAGAAGGAGCGAGAGAGAAGGAGAGAGTGGAAAGAAATGAAGAGGGAGAGAGAAGGAGTAAAAATTAAAGAGAGGGAGGAAGAAGGAGAAAAAGAAAATGGGAGGGAGGGGACGACAAAAGAGAGGTGAAGAAAAATGAGGGGTAGACGAGGAGAGACATATTGGAAAAATTATTGAGAAAGAGTGAGATGTTTGGGAAAAAAAATACCAGAAAAGGAAAGATAGCTGGGAAAAGTGGACAAGGGGTGTCAGGGGTTAAGGGTGGTTTTTTCAAGGGTGGAGGGAGAATCCGTATGGTATTACGAACGAACGAATGGGGTATAAAGAGAGCAGGACAGAGAAAATTCGAGCTCCGAGCAACCACCGCCGAACCCAGATCTCTGGGTGGGGGTGGCGGCCATTTTGTGAGCCGCGAAAAACACCCGCCCCGAGACAGCGTGAAGGGATGAGAATGGAGGGTAAAGTGCTGGCAGGAGCAGCCCTCCGCCGAAATTCCCTTTTCCAAACACCAACTCTTTTGCTCTTTCTCTCTCTTTATCTCTCTCTCTTTCAACCCTTCTATTTCCCCTCACCCCCAGCCTCCCCCCTCACAAACCATTCCTGTCGCGAAATACTTCCTTCTTCGTCGTGTATTAAGCGCAAAATGTAGATGAACATTAGGCTACAGTCCGTTTGCCAGGACCCATTTCTACGTCCAGTATCGCTTAATGCCAGACCTGACCAACAATCAAGTACGAGGTCATTTCACGATCCCCTGACATCCTGCGAAAAAAACATTTTTGAATTGGTAAACAGCCCGGGACAATCGTTCGGAATTTTGCAGTCGGGTATTATTCGGAAAATTCATGAAAAGAATCTCACGAGTCATTTGAAATATTGATGAAAATTTGATGAAATGGAATAAAGAAATTTTAGATTTAGAATCTGTAGATTATTTTAGGGAGGTGGTAATGAGAAAAGATGGAGGGAGAAATTAACCGAAAGTAGATGATACGAAATAGGAGAAAAAGTACTTTAGGGCAATTATATTTACTGTATGGTAAAAATGGAAAATAGTGAAAGAATGTAGTAGAGAAATATTGTAAAAATAAGATATGTTTTTCTGAATAGACGCAGGTAATATTAGGATAAACAGTAGAAGTACTTTGGGCAAACTGTAAAATGTCAAAAGTACTTTGGGAGAATAGTAAAATGACCAAAGTACTACGTTGTCAAACTGTAAAAATCAAAAGGTATTTAGGGAGACAGTAAAATACCAAAAGTACTATATGGATGAACAGAAAATGACCAAGCATGGTGTAGGGTGAAAAATAATAGATAAAGTACTTTAAGGCATAACAAAAAATACTTTAATACTACAAGACCGAAAATACTTTGGGCAAAAAGTAAAATACTCAAAGTGTTAAAACAATAAAAGACTATGTGATCAAAGAGTAGAAGACCAAAAGTACTTTAAGCAAGCACTAAAAGGTAAAAAGTACCTTAAAAGAATACTAAAAGACCTAAAGTACTTTCGGCAAATAGTAAAATACCCAAAGTGTTAAAACAATAGAAGACTATAAATATGATCAAACAGAAGAAGACTTAAAGTACTTGAAGTAAGTACTAAAAGATCAAAAGTACTTTAAAAGAATACCCAAATACCTTAAATACTTTGGGCAAATAATAAAATACCCAAAGTGTTAAGACAATAGAAGACTATATGATCAAACAGTAGAAGTTTAGTACTTTAAGCAAGTGCTAAAAAGTAAAAAGTACTTAAAAAAATACTAAAAGACCTAAACTACTTTAGACAAATAGTAAATTACCCAAAGTGAAGAAAGAAGTAAAGACTATATATGATCAAACAGTAGAAAACCAAAAATACTTGAAGCATGCACTAAAAGGTCAAAAGTACTTTCAAAGAATACTAAAATACCTAAAGTAAAATATTAAAAGTATTTTAAAGTAAAATAAAGTAAAATAGGCAAATAGTAAAATATTCAAAGTGTTAAAACAACAGAAGACTATATGATCAATCAGTAGAAGATCAAAAGTACTTGAAAAGAATACTATAATACCTAAAGTACTATGTGGTCAAACAGTAAAAAACTAAAAGTACTAAGGGGCAAATAATAAATTGCCGAAAGTATTATTGGTCAGACAGTAAAAGACCAGCAGTACTTTAGAATAGACAGTAAAATTCCTAAAGTACTCCGCGATTAAATAGTAAAGGATCAAAAGTACCAAAGGGCTAGCAAAAAAAAATCAATATTATTACATCATTAAAGAGCAAGTGATCAAAATTACCATATGGTTAGGTATAGTAAAAAGCCAAAAGTACTTTTAGGCAAATAGTAGAAGCCGAAAAGTACTCTAGGATGAACAGATAAAGATAAAAAGTACCAAGGGAAAAACAGTAAAAGATCAGAAGTACCAAAAGAAAAGAGTAAAAGACCAAAAGTAATATGCAAATATAACTAAAAGTGGTGTAATGTAGAAACTAAAAGCTCAAGTACTATAGTACTTATATAAGGCAAACAGTAGAGGCCCAAAAGTCAAAAGCCAAAGTACCCAGTATCAAATAATGAAATGCCGAAAGTATTTTTGGTCAAACAGTAAAAAATAGTACTGTACGACAAACAGTAAAATATCTAAGGTGCTAAAGTGCTAAAGTAAGGGCAAAAAATCAATAGTATTAAAGATCAAGTGACCAAAAGTACCACATGGTTAGATAATAAAAAGCCAATAGTACTTTTGGGCAAACAATAAAATACAGAAAGTACTTTTGGGTAAACAGTAAAAGATTAAAAGTACCAAGGGGCAAGCAGTAATAGTCTAAGTTAATTTTGGGAAAATATTAAAAGGTCAAAAGTACTTTGGTAAATAGTAGAATACCCAAAGTACTACATGGAAAAACAGTAAAAAACCAAAAGTACCAAAAGGCGAATAATAAAATACCGAAAGTGTTTTTAGGCAAACAGTAAAAGATCCACAGTACTTTAGGACGAAGAGTAAAATACCTAAAGTACTACGTGATCAAAAAGTACTTTATTAAAAGTACCAAAGTGCAAATAGTAAAAAATTAATATTATTACGCCATTAAAAAGCAAGTGACCAAAAGTACCACATTGCTAGATAGTAAAAAGCCAAAAGTACTTTTGGGCATAAAGTAAAAGACATTAAGTACTATAGGGTGAACAGTATAATGTCAAAAGTACCAAGTGGCAAATATTAATAGGCCAAATCACTTTTATCTAAACAGTAAAAGACTAAAAGAACTATGTATTATAAAATAAAAAAATAGAAAATAAAATTTCACCTTATTAAGAAGCAAAAGACCAAAAGCACTTTTAGAAAAACATAGAAATGACAGCTAAATTATAATTTCAACAAATCTCAAATATCATAAAATAAAAAAGCCCAATTCAACTTGAATAACACACGAAAATATAGACTTGATAAAAGAATTCTTAAATATCCTAAACAAAATTACCGAAAAGGTAAAATTGACGAAAAATAATTTCACGCAAGAGAGTTTTACAATTTCGTGGCTCTTTGTTCTCGGCTGCCATTGGATCCGCTATTCCACCTTCATTTCTACGGTTTCCTATTAAACGAAACATTACTGTTTCCAAATGGGAACACAAAACCCATGGATAAAGAGAGAAGTGGCGCGTTGTGAAATCTTTATTGGGAAAAAGTATTCATTTTTAACATTGCCGAAAGGACTTTTGCAAATAAAGTAAATACAAGACAATTATTGAAATAAAGCCGACCCAATTTCAATCAAGCGCAATTATTCTTAATAAATATAATAATTTTTTAATAATGCAATAATAATCAACAAAAAAAAAGTCGCAGCTTACCTAAAATTTAACGATCCCAGATGCTTTTTGCATCGACTCTCCGTATAATGGGCATTTTTATGAATTCATCTCGTACATTAATTATTCGTCATATATTCCAATATTATATCTTGACATTATGAAGCTAGTCGATTCTAATAAATGCTTCAATCCGTCTATCTTATATGAGATATTTCACAGCAGTTTCATCACCTGCAACAAACATGATTAAATTAAATTATACTCGTTCGCGTTTCAATATCTCGATAAGGATCATTCATAAATTAATTTCCTCCATAGAGAGGATGAATGCAATTTTTATACGATTGTTCAGAAATATAGCTTTTTTTTTTTTTTTTAAATGCAACAACTGATTATTGCCAATCTCGGGAAGCAGAATAAATATTTAGATATTAAAAGAAAATTTCTTGTCATTTGTAATTAAGTTTGTTTTTCGTTTTTCAATGAACTCAAACGGGCAATATTCGTGTTTTGGCGAGCGTTTCTCATTCGACCGAAACCGTTGGAAGGCTGCGTAAATAAACATACGAAAATAACGTGCCTTTCGAACTCGAACTTCAATCGCGAATATGTCAACCATGTCGGATCTTCACTGTCGCTCGTCAAAGGCGTAATTAGTCTCTCAGTACAGTAGGTATACGTATCAGAGACGAATCCCAGCCAAGGATTATTAAACGTGGCTTTTGGATTATCAGACAAAATTGACAAAACGTGTAAATACAATTGGGCGAACGTCTAGATAATCACACAAAGCTACAAAGGGTTTACTCAAGTTTACAAAAAATTGTATTTTGTTTCAAACAATAAATAATTCAATACATTTTTTCTCAATTTTTACTTATTTTTCAAATTTTTGTAATTTTATTTTTAGTAATATATAACTTTCCATAGTAACTATTTAAATTTCCGTCATGAATATTTCAACTATTTGTAATTCTTACAACTTCGATAATGATTATTTTAGTTTTCTGAATGATTAGTTAACTTGTGGTATTGATTTCGTATTTTTTCGTATTGAATATTTAATAGGGTGGTCCAAAAATGCGGGGAAAAAAAGCAAAGTCGGAATTTTAATGCTCTTACCCCCTAGGATTGTTCTATATCGAAAAAAAATTACCCTTGTTTTTTTGTTTTGAAATAAAAATATATTTAGAAGTCGCTGAAAGCGCTCAAAATTTGCTATGTATTTTACACGGGAAAAAAAGATTTTTTCGTAGAAATGGTATAGAATTCTTAAAAATCAATATTTTTTAAATAGCCAACTCTGTTTCTCTTCAGGAGACATTAAAGAATAATGTGAAATTGTTTATTTAACCATTTTTTAATATTAACTATTTTTATGGGTCTCCTTAAAAACGCTTGATTTTGAATTTTTGTATTTTTGGGGGACCCATAAAAAATAGTTAATATTAAAAAATGATTAAATAAACAATTTGACATTATTCTTTGAAGCCTCCTGAAGAGAAAAAGAGTTGAGTGTTTAAAAAATATTGATTTTTAAGGATTCTATACCATTTTTACGAAAAAGTCTTTTTTTCCCATGTAAAATACATGGAAAACTTTGAGCGCCTTAAGCGACCTCTAAATATTTTTTGATTTTAAAATACAAAAACAGGGGTATTTTTTTCGATATTGAACAATCCTAGGAGGGAGAGCATTAAAATTCCGACTTTACTTTTTTTGGACCACCCTAATATTATTTAATATTCGATAATCACGATTATTCAATGTTCATCATTAAACTATAAATCTAATTCATAATGTTAATGATATTGTAATAGAGAAAGTCTTGGTGTTTTAAAAATGTATGGAAAGAGGCTAATAAAGTAATTAAGTATAAAAAATGTAAATAAATAATTGAAAATTAAAATCTTTAAAGAATTATTAAAAATTAAAGGAATTTTTATTTCATTAAAGATAAAATAATTTAAGGATTGTAAAATTTTTAAATATTTTGATGATAATATTCAGAATATTTAAGGAATAAATATTAAAAAATTAAGATTCTTAATTCAATTTAAAGATATTAAATAGTTAGTTATTGGGTTAAAAATAAAAAATAAATCTGTTATCATTTAAATTAAAATAAATTTATTTTTGGTTTAATTTTTATATTAGGAATAATCAATTTGTGGGTTTTATTTGAGATATATTTTATTATAATATCAAAGTATTTAAGAGTAAAAAGGTTACCATAAATAATTTAAAAAATCATTACTTTAAGTTAAAATATTTAATAAATTAACTAAATTTATAATTCATTTAATAAAATTATTTGTTGAAGTTGATTCAATTGAAATTGGTATAAATAAATGATTAGCTCCACAAATTTCTGAATATTGACCATAAAAAATTTCAGGACGGGAAATAAATAAATTTATTTGGTTTAGTCCTATTATCAATGTTTAAATTTATAAATTTATTTTTTATTATTTTTATAATTGTTATTAAAATTGTTATAGTAATTAAGATATTTATAAATAGTCATGAAAAATTATTAATCATTCTATTATTGGGGAAGCAAAATGTTTAAAATTTAAAGAATTTCATGTTCTTATTAAATTTTATAGTTAAACAAACTTTCCGTAATATATAACTTTTCATAATAACTATTTAAATTTCCGTCATAATTTTAAATATTTGTAATTTTTACAACTTTGGTAATGATTATTTTACTTTTCTGAATGGTTAATTATAACTTTCGGTATTAATTTCGTAATTTTTCGTATTAAATCTATTGAATAAAAAATAATTAACTTCCTGTAATTTGTAAAAATCTCTCTAAATTTAAATTAGTGAAAAATCGATAATTCAAATTAGTAGAAGTTTTTACTAATTTTAAGCCGAATTTCACTATTGAATTTATTGTTCACGTGAAAAGTAAATAAAAATTGGTAGAAATTGTTACTAATTTGAATTAATGACCGATTTTTAACTAACTCAGATTAAGAGATATCGATTCTTTACCAATCAGCAACGATTATTATACTTACCGTAATTTTAATTTTACATAATTTTGAACTGTCCGTAATGAATATCTAACTTCCCGAAATAAAAGTTCAAATTTCCATAATCGTTAATTAAATTCCTGTATTTATTTAATTATTTTCTTTATTAGATTTTTAACATTTGGTAATGGATATCTTAATTTCGCTAATGAATGTTTCAAATTCAGCAATAAATTGTTTTATTTTATGTAAAGATAGTGAAAATTCCATTTTTCGTAATTTTTAAAATGTGCTTTATGATTTTTCTACTTTTTGCTTCCTCATAGAGGAAGCGTTGTGATCATTAAGATTTTCGATTTTCTAAAAATAGTGTAAATCGACTCAGTTTCATCTGAAAAGTTCAAATTTTCATTCCTGAGAAAATGTCCGGATGTGTGTGTGTGTGTGTATGTGTGTGTGTATGTGGTAAATTTTTTGTCGCCAGGATATCTCGAGAACGCTTCAACGGATTTTAATAAAATTTGGATGACATATGAAGCTCACAAATATCTAAATTTGGACACAGGGATTTTTGAAAATACCCAATCAAATTTTTTTGAGCACCTTTTTTCATCGAAAAATATCGTTTTTTGGCAAAAAAATTTTTCATGCTAAAAATTCAGACAAATGAATGAAAAAATCATATTCCTTGTTTCAAAACGAATCGATTGACCTATATAAAGTATATATTTGTCCAAAAATTCACGTAATAATTCATGATTTTTCAGTTTTTTTCATCAAAAAATCTCCACTGAGAAAATAAGTTAACTAAATACAACCAATTTTTGATTAAATTTAGCAGAGAGAGGTTGTTGATATAGCACCTGCAAATCACTTAATTGATTTTAGCAGAGCATATGCTCCGGTATCCTAGAAGTTTGATTGTCATCGCCGGTGTTTTGTTTGTTTTGTCCCGAGGAACCCTAACCTAGAAATAAAGCTGCTTGGCTAGAGGCTTATTTTCTCAGTGTCGTTTTTGGAAAATTGTTTTCATGCTAAAAATTCAACCAAACAAATTACAAAATCATATTCCTTGTCTCAAAACAAATCGAGTGACCTATATAACTTTTATATTTGACTAAAAACTCACGTATTAATTCATAATTTTTAATTTTTTTTATTGAAAAATTTCGTGTTTTGCCAAAAAAAAATTTCTTGCTAAAAATTCAAACAAATGAATTAAAAGAATCATATTCCTTGTCTCAAAACGAATTGACTAAAAATAATTGACTTTATTTATTTATAATAAATAAATAAATAATTAATTTAAAATTAAATTATTATTTTTTATATTAAATTTATTGCTTCCTCTATGAGGAAGCAAATTATCTTGCTTCCTTGGAAGCGAAGTGTCCATGCGAAATGGACAGAATTCACACCTAGTTTAAAAAGTTTTACTTTCATAAAAGATTATTTTGCCTTTTGTAATGAATATTTAATGTCCCGTGATACATATTAAAAATTCCATAATGAACCTTTAAATTACCGTAATTTCTTAATTTTCATGATTATTTTACTTCCCATAACTTTAACATTCCGAAATTCAACTTAGCAATATTTTAATTCACCGTAAGATAATTTTTTAAAATTTTTTAACTTGCCATAATTTCAATAATAATGTTTATTTAGTATAATTTTAAATTTCTGTAACTTTTTAAATTTCCGTAAATAATCCGTAATAAATATTTAAATTACCCTAATTCTTCGACTTTTAGTAATAAATATTTAATTTTCCGTAATTTCTTAACTTTTCAGTGATGATTATTTATTTCCGAAATTTTAACTTTCCGTAATAGTTATTTAAATTTCCCTAATGATCTTATTTCTTTTTTATTAATAATTTAACTTTAGATAATAATTATTTTAACTTTAATAAGAAATATTTAAATAAAAAGTAAGGGTTGTTTGGATTATTTAATTGTCATGCAAAAAATTGCATTCCAAATTTTTTTGTAAAAAATGGTAGTTTTTTAAGATAGTCCACATTTATTTACTGAGAATGTGAAGCTTTTATTCTAAATGATACTTAATTATTATTCAAATACCGATGTTTTTATGGTATTCTTATGGTCTCGTGTTATTTATTTTACAGTTTCGTAATTAATTATCTGAAGAGGTTCATCGTAGATGGACAAAAAACTTCACATTCTCAGTGAATAAATGTGGATTATTTTAAAAAACTAAACATTTTGCACGAGAAATATTTAAATTTCCGTAAAGATTATTAAATCTTCCATAATTTTTAATTACCGTAATTTTTCATCTATCCGTAATGGTTTTTAAATTTTCTTCGAAAAATATTAAACTTTTGTAATTTTTACAATTTTGATAATTTGTGAAAATTCCATTATTATTACTTAAATAGCCCTTCAGTTATTAAACTTCCCGTAATTTTTTATACTTTAATTATTTACCAAATTTCCGTTGAACAATTCTTCGAATAAATTAACTCTATCATTATTTCATTTCAAGTCTTTTAACCCCGAATTTTTGTTTACTTACAAAACTTTCGTTTGTATATTAATACAGTCGAATTTTGTAATTTAAAATAATATCTTATATCTGGTCGAGTCCATACCAAGTGATCACACCAATTTCAGTCATATTGAGTAATATTTACGAAATTGATATTTTGGGTTCCTTTAGGAGTAAAAAAAATAAATTTTAATTATTTTTAAAAAATTCAAAATATTTTCGAAAATATTCAAATTCGAAATTTTATGTACTATTTTTTTTGTGTTATCATAACTTCTGTAATTTTGAAGCAATTGAGATCATTTTTTTTTAAATTACTCGTATTTAAATACTCTTTCAAGAAAAATTATAATAATTAAGAAATTGTTTATAATTAAATTTTTATTAAAAAAATTAAATTATTTATTTAAACAAAATCTAAAGTATATCATCGTTCTTTTTCAAAAAATTCATAAACATAGCCTATAATGTGCTTAAAAATTTAAGCCAAAGAAAAAGATGGTATGTATTATAGTTTTTGAGAAAAAAATTATTAAGTTATGCTAGCGCGGCGCGGACCGGTGTCACCGCTACTCAACGCGTAGTTCCGTAGTAACCGAAATGTATGTATATTTTTACATAATGTAAACATAGTTAGTGTATTATATTTAAATTATAAGCTTCAGAAAGTCACACTGATCTTTTCATAGTACATGGACATCAAACTTTAGAATTAAAAAAATCGGAGAAAATAATTAAAGTAAAAAAAAGTAATTAAAAAATTGGTAATTTATAGAAAAATAATAAAAATAACTAAAAATTGGGAAAATTATTAAAATTTAAGAATAATAATTGAAAATTTGTTAAATCAATTAAAAAATAATTAATATAATTAAAAACTGGTAAAAATAAGTGAAAATAAGTGAATAATTAAAATAATTTAAAACTGAAGAAAGAAAAATAATGGACTGGTAAAATTATCAAAATTCGCGATGTTCAGGGGTGTTAATTTTTTTTCTTATGCAATTTTAGACCTAAAATTATGGGGTAATGTCAAAAATAGAGAAACAAATAATTTGCGGAGTTTGAGAAATTTATTCTAAGAAAAACTTAAATTTTAAAAATTAAGCCTCTTTCACAATTTTCATTTTTTCCATCGACAATTTTTTTGTGGGATTTTTAAATGATTTTCTACAATCCATCGTATGGATTTTGAAAAATAAAATTTCGAAAATGACCAAAAAAATATTGTTTTTTAATTTTTATGTAATACCATAATTCTACATCTTAATTGATGTAAGAAAAAAAATGACACCTCTGAGCATCAAAAATTTTGTTGAGTTAAAATTTCACCTATCTCTCCCCTTAAAGAATGATAAAAATAGTTTGAAAATAGTTGAAAGAAGCAAGTTTACAACGCCCATTAAACAATCAAATTGTTACTCCTCTTGACTTATACGAGTGGGCAAAATCCAGTTTAGAGAAAATTAATGTAGAATTTTGTAATTACGCAGAATATGAAGCTGAAAAACAATTGTTAAGTGAAAGATTTAATCAAGCTATGACCATTAAAGGTACACAAAAATTTCATTCCTTCGTACCCCTTGAGAATAAAATTGAAACAAAAATTTTTTCAAATTCTGTGCACAGCACAATTTGTAAAATAAAAAAATAAACATGACGATTAACTGTATTTATATTATGTAATAATATACATACATTTCGGTTACTACGGAACTACGCGTTGAGTAGCGGTGACACCGGTCTGCGCCGCGCTAGCATAACTTAATAATTTTTTTCTCAAAAACTATAATACATACCATCTTTTTCTTTGGCTTAAATTTTTAAGCACATTATAGGCTATGTTTATGAATTTTTTGAAAAAGAACGATGATATACTTTAGATTTTGTTTAAATAAATAATTTAATTTTTTTTAATAAAAATTTAATTATAAACAATTTCTTAATTATTATAATTTTTCTTGAAAGAGTATTTAAATACGAGTAATTTAAAAAAAAATGATCTCAATTGCTTCAAAATTACAGAAGTTATGATAACACAAAAAAAATAGTACTCAAAATTTTGAATTTGAATATTTTCGAAAATATTTTGAATTTTTTAAAAATAATTAAAATTTATTTTTTTTACTCCTAAAGGAACCCAAAATATCAATTTCGTAAATATTACTCAATATGACTGAAATTGGTGTGATCACTTGGTATGGACTCGACCATCTATTAAAATTTATTTCTGCAACTTTTACCAAATTTTCTTTTGCTTTTTTCAAAAGTATTTTTATTTAAACCAATAAAAATGTACAATTAACAAAAATAAACCCAGTTTTAACAATTTTCAATTTTATTCTCGTAATAGAAAGCCCGGATTCTTAAAAACAGGGATGCTGCTTGTAACTATTGATCTCAGAGGCAAAATTGGCTTACCCTGCAAATCCTCCGACTTTCCTGAAACACCCTAACGCAACGAGCGAAAAATTGAACTTGTCCCTTGACGAGTTTTCGTCGAGTTTCTTCCTCTGAGAGAGAGGAAAACCTCAAAAGAGGGTTCCCTTTTTATAATAGACCGTAAATCAACTGAAAATTCTCGTATAAATTGTCATAACTTTAATTAATTTCTCCACTTTGTAAAATTAAACGGACAATTTCGAAAAATATCAAAGAGAAAAAACTTGAGAAAGAAAGGGGAAAAAAGGATGAAAAATTTGACAAATAATTAGAAAAAAACAAAATTAACCAATTTTTTTCCTCATAAATGGCCTTTTGGTTTATAATGTCATTTCCCGTTAATAATGAGGTAAATTCGAATATTTTCTTTCCAAGTTGTGAATTACAGTGATACGCTAAAAAATCCTTTGTTTTGCAGGACGAAGCTTCATTTTTACTTTTCATTTTTTAGAGTAGACTCTGGGTCTCGAATACATTTCAGTTGGCCATTCATTGTGGGTGGAAATGGGTTTCAAGCTGGTTTTCGTGGTGATTCGAAAGGTTGGGGCACATCGAAGGACAATCGAATTCGCGACACTCTCTGGGTCGAAACGGATTCTTCCCACCCCCCTGAACGAGAACGAAGCGTGGCCGACGAGCGCATTACGTCCAATTACAAGAAGCTTTCATCGGTTTAAATTCAAGTCCGGAGTTTTGATCACGACCCAGAAGAGCGACGCTGACCAATTAGAACGAGGCTTTTCTCATGCCTCGATACTTTTAGTTCTTTCCTTTCTTTCTTTTCTTTTATTTTTTTTTTATTTTTTTTTATTTTATCGAGATTGTCAGACCATATCACCCTTCCAAATCTCGACCAGCTGTAATGATTATCCACCAAATTCCGCTGTAGGGCGATTTTCAAATTAGCAAAACATTTTTTCCGACCAGCTTGAATTTTCCCATGAAACGCTGAATTTATAAATGTTTTTGGTAATCTTTCGATTTAGCGTAAACAGAACTGAAAAAAGGATAGAAAATATCAATGAAATGTTTAATTTCATCTGGATTTATGTTAAAATATAATATAACCTAAAAATCAGGATACTAGGAATCTATAGATGAAAGAAAATCTTATTTTAAGGCGGAAAAGCTGTCTTAGTTTAAGACGCAACATTTTTTAAACAGATTTTGTTTATTTTACAGATTTTTCTGTAAAATATTTCAAATTTATATTTTGACCCCAAATTTTCTGGAATTACGTAAAATATCATTAAAAAGGTCTCTCTGACCCAAGTTTGTTTAAATTTTGCCTTAAAGTTAATTTTTTTAAAAATTAGCTGATTTTCAAAAAAGTAAAAAAATATTAAGTTTGAGGTAAAATTTAAACAAAATTGTGTCATAAATAAATTGGTAAATTATTAAAAATAATTTTAAATGAAAATTTTCTATACAATTTATTAAAATTTAATCATTTTTTTCTAGATTTTATTATAAAATAGTTAAATGATACTGAAATTTTTAATAAAAATATAAAGTTATTAAGTGTTTTAATTACTAATTTATAATAATTAGTTAATTTTATTAATAAAATATTAATTGAACTAATAAATATTATGAAATAAATAATATGTTTAAAATTTAAATTAATAATTCTAAAATTAAGGGAAGAGAATAAAATTCAATTTATTAAACTTCCAAATAAAATTCTGTAAGAAATGAATGCATAAATAATTAAATTAATCTTAACATTTTCTTCTATATTCCAAATATTTTTATTTATTTTATGGTTGGTTTAATCAAGCAATAAATTCTTTAATTTTTAATTATTTTCTTGGAATTTTAATTATAGTCTACTATATTTTCTTAATTTCTCTCATCAATTTTCATTATATTCTTTAATTACAATTATTATCTTCAATTTCAATTATACTCCTTAATTTTTCAAGTTTGTTCAATTTTCGAAAATAAATTTCAATTTTTAAAATTATTTTCTCTCATCATTTCCCTAAACTTTATAGTGTTGTAACAAATTTATTTATCTATCTTTTTCCCTAATCATGTATGAAATGAATGAATAAATAAATAAATTGTTATATTTTCTTCTATTCCAAATATTCCTACTCTCTAAATTTGAATTGGTTAAGAATAACTAATTATTAGTAAAATCGTGGCTGAGTTTTTGTTTCTCCAATTAGTTAAAAGGAACTAATTATTAGTAAAATATGACTAATTATTAGTAAAAATATAACTAAAGAATAGTTAAAATTTGACTAATTTAATTAGTAAACAGTATTTTACTAAAATATTAGTATTTTTGACATAACCTATAATTGAATTTAACTAATAATTCCTTATTTTTTACTAAATGGTTAGTAGAAATATAACTATTTCAATTAGTGACTGAGTTTTTGATTTCCAATTAGTTATTTTTAACTACTTCAGATTTAGAAAGTATTTATTTTATGGTTTAATTAAGTTATAAATCCTTAATTTACCAAGTTTTTCCAATTTTTGAAAATAAATTTCAATTTTTCAAATTGTTTTCTCTAATTTCGATTTTTTTTTTTTTGATTATTGACTTCAAAACTCATTTTTGTTTTATTTTCTTAAACTTTATATTCTTGTAACAAATTTATTTCTCAATCTTTTTGCCCGTTTATGTATCAAATGAATGCATAAATAAATAAATTAATCTTTACATTTTCTTCTATATTCCAAATATTTCTATTTATTTTATGGTTGGTTTAATCAAGCATTAAATTCTTTAATCTTTAATTATTTTCTTAGAATTTTAATTATAGTCTACTATATTTTCTTAATTTCTCTCTTCAATTTTCATTATATTTTTTAATTACTATTATTATCTTCAATTTCAATTATATTTCTTAGTTTTTCAAGTTTGCTCAATTTTTAAAATAACTTTCAATTTTTTAAATTCTTGTCTCTAATTTCAGTTGTTCTTGAATTTCTTAAATTATAGACTTCAAAATTCATTTTTTATTTTTTTTTTAACTTTATATAATCGTAACGAATTTATTTATCTATCTTTTTGCCTGGTTATGTATGAAATTTATAAATAAATATATCTTTATATTTTCTTCCATTCCGCATAATTCTATTTCTTTTATAATTATCTACTCTCTAAATCTGAATTAGTGATTTTCTACTAATGAATCAACGAGAAATCGGTCACTATTAAGTAGTGAAAAATTTCACTATTTTTTAGTAGAAAACTACTAATTAATCGTTAAGAAACGACTAATTTTAAAGTGAAGTATCTACTAATTGTAATAGTGAGTATTTACTTTTTCAATTAGTAGATATTTCACTCTCAAATTAGTAGTTTTCTACTAAAAAATAGTAAAAATTTTCACTACTTAATAGTAACCGATTTCTTGCTAATTCATTAGTAGAAAACCACTAATTCAGATTTAGAGAGTTATTTTCATTTATTTTCGTTATCTTTATTATTTTCCACATTTTACAACCTTCTTTTCAATTTTTGCAATTTATTTATATATTTAAGAAATATATATTACTGAATGAAATGTGGTTCCAATTACCTTGCAAGTGATTGGTTAAAAGCGAATTACTACTTTCTTAGGTTACATTAACCATCAATGTAGTTAACTTTACCATTTCCATGGTTAAATTAACCATTTTTGTTGGTTAATATAACCAAAATGTAAATAGTAATCACTTTTGTTTTTTTAATGTACCGGTAAAAACGCGTTTATATTAAAATTTTTTTTTAAATTTGTGCTTCAATTCTCAATATTTCCTTCACTTTCATTCAATATTCTGAACTTCATTAAACATTTTTCATATTTTCAACTTTTCGAATTTATTATTTAATTTTCAATTTTGTTCCAATTTTAAGAATTTGTTCTTCAATTTTCAATCCCAAATATATCTTAAATTTTTTTAATTTTCTCAATTCTTTTTTAAAATTTCAAACATAAATATATTAGTAATTTCAAATTATTTGGTTAGCTTTTGGAAAACTTGTTTCTTCTTTATCTACTCATTTTCCTCATTTTTCAAATAGAACCCTCAATATTCAATTATTTTCTCAATTTTTCAATTGTTTTTTTTTTAATTTCAATTACATTTGTTAATTTTTTCAGAATTTTGTTTCAGTATTTTATTTATTTATTCAATTTCATAGACGGGTAAAAAACCCCTATGTAGTACAGTAATAAATTAATTTCTTTCTTTCTTTTTTTACATTATTTCATTAATAGTGAAATAGTTTCTTCAACTTTCAATTATTTCTTTGATTTTTTTTCGATTTTCTCCAGTTTCAATTATTTCTATTTTAATTTTCAATAATGACTTTCTTGTTTTGCAATTATTATCGTTAATTTTAATAATATTCCATAATTTGAAAGATTAGATTTTCGGTCATTTTCGTTATACTGTAATTATTATATTCAATTTTAAATTATTTTCTTATTTTTTCGATTATTTTTGTCAATTTTAATATATTTTCTTTAATTTTCAATTACGTCACTCAATTTTTTCATTGATTTCTTCAACTCGGATGATATTCTTTCTTCAACTACATTCAGAGAAAAATATATTAACTCAGAGTCAACTTACTTTTTTATTTGTACCAAATATATTTTTATTTATGTCAAATAAAATTTTATTTTAGTCAAATAAATTTTTTTATTTGAAACCTATCAAAAATTTAGTAGAGTCTGAGCCAAAGATATTTTTATTTGGCAGTTAGTCATGGTTATTATGAGGGGTGGTTTTGAATTCAGGGTAGCCCAAAAATCAGGACTAGTATTTTTCGAGAGCTCAAAAATAGTGGGTTGATATTTTGTAGACAAAAGTGTCATTTTATAATTTTTGTAGAAACTTGGTTAGTCAGAGTCATTTTAGGGGGAGGTTTTGAGTTAATGTTTGAAGCCAAAAAATCGGGACAAATAAAAAAACAAGTTGGCTCTGAGTTTATATGTTTTTTTCTTTGAGTGTAATTTTATAGATTTATCACTATAATATATAATCTATAAAACATAACCTCAACTTGCAGTTTTGTGTCTTATTACCTTACCAACTTATTAACCAATTATCTTTCTTTTTTATACGTATTTATAAAGTTACGAATATAATTAATACACATTTATTTAATTAAATTCCATTTAAATAAATCTCAGTTTAAATGTATCGCGCGTTTCATATTCCGTTCCGCTATTCAATTTTAATTATCTTTTTTAACACCAGAGGGCAGATAACTAATCGATCTTATTTTCTTCTCGAATCATTGAAATACGACACAGAAATAAAGATTGAGACTACAATAATTGAAATAAACTTAATTAATAAATATTAATAAATAATACATAATATAATATGATGAATAATAAAAGTTGTTCGTGTTAAAAGTTAACCAGGGATAAAATTGACAAGATTAATGTATAAAATTGTAATGTATTTATGGGTTTTAGAGGAATGGCGCAATTACAAGTCGATTGTGACTACAATTATGTTTGACGTTGCACCTTGTTGTTCTTACGTTACTGTCCGTGACTGCACATCGGCAGACAGCCTCAGCGTAGTGATAAACAATGAATACATGAATATGAAAATTTCCATGAGAATCCACAGGCGCTCATCCCCATCATGTGGGTACCAGCGTCGAGATAGAAATTGGATCGATCGATCGAATAAACCACCTCGTGTCGCGGCCACATTCTCAATGAAACGGATTTATCTCACCTAGTCCATTTCTTTCGCCTGTGTACTCACACCAATCGTTAAGGCTCTCTTTGCTCTTTATAATTATGAATTTATCATTCACGATAAGTACCACAAGCAAACGGATAATTTTAATCCAAAAATATTTCCCGATATATTCAAAGTGCAATTGCAAATAGAAGAAAATAAAAACAGATTTGGTGATTGTGAAAAATTTATGGGAAAAAAAGAATTGTTTCCTGTCTATATATAGCTTCAGTTTATGATTCGTTTTTACTGTTAATTACATAATTGTTTCATTCGAACGATACGAATCAAAAAGCGATACATTTTTTTTATATACAAATAACTACCTGCATTCTAAATATTAAATATGTAAACACAGATGTTATGCTTTTAAAGTTAATATCAATTTTTAAAAATAACATTTTTCTATCCAATTAGAACATGTTTTTAGATTTGCTTAAACAATTCGTTATATGATGTTTACTAAATATTTTATTAAGGAAAGTAAATATTTGTTTAAAAATAAAATTGATTTTGATTAATGTAATTTGTGATTAAAACAAATACGCAAAAGAGGATAAATAACATGTTAAATAATTCATTTTTATTTGTAACTGTAAATGTAGTACATAATATTTTTTAATTAATCAACTATTAGAATTTATATTAATAACCTATATTTAATGTTAAAAATTTAAGGTTTTTTAAAATTTCTTAATTTTATTATGTATATTTAGATTATATTTATAATTTGCATTTAAAATTCTTTTTTTATTTATAACTTCTGTAATTTTTATTTTATAATAACAGGTCCTTTGAATAAAATATTCTAGATGTAGAAAATTATTTAAAATTGCGAAAAATAATAATTAATTGAATGAAATAAATGAAAAATGACTTGAAAACGAAATTTGAAAAATGTCAAGATTAATAGACAACGGAAAAAAATAAATTAAAAAATTGAACAAAAATTATTAATTTCAAAGAAAATAATTGCAAATTGAAAAATGAAGGAAATTATAGGAATAGAAATAATTGCACATTTAACAACTGGATTGAAAATATAAATAAATAATTACCATTGAAGAATAGAATTGAAATTTAAAGAATATATTTGAAAATTGAAAAAAGTAGTTTAAAAAAGCCGCGAATTGTAGAATACATTAGAAAATAATTAAAAACTGAAAAATGGAATTAAAATTTTTTAAAAAAAGTTGAAAAATTGAATTTAAAATTAAAGAAAGTTATTAATATTAAAAAAAAAATATTTGAAAAAGGCAAGAATTTTTTTAATAATTAAGAATTTAATTGTAAATTGAAAAAAGGAAATAAAATTTGAAGAAAATAATTTAGAATTCAAGAAAAAATTCAAACACTGAATTTGAATTTTATGAACATACTTCGAAATATTTACAAAAAAATTACATATTTTTTACCCCAAGGAGGTAAAAAAAGTAACAAATCATCAAAATAGTTGAAAAAGGTGCCAAAATTTAAAAAAGGTGAAAAAGGTTGAAAAGGTAGCATTTTAATATTTTTATTTAAATAATTTTTAAATAACAATTTTACTTTTTATTATTAGCAGGTTAAATAAATATAACCACGCACAATTTTTAATTCTTTATTTTAGCTTTAATTTTTTTTACATTTTATATTCATTTTTAAATAAAATTTAAAACTTTTTAAGCAATCATTAATTTTTTTCTGGATATATATCCTTATTATACGGAATAAATATTATTTAAAAATAATACTTTTTTATAAAATCTTATTTGAAATAAGTAATATTTTTAAATTAGTATCTAAATTTAAAATTATTATTAATATAATTACTTTTTAATTCTCAAAAGTTTTTTTTATTTTTTTTTTAAATTTTTAATTAACAAATTTTTAATGCTTCATTTATTTTTTAATTTCCAAACAAAATTTTGATTTTTTTCCTATTTATATTTTTTATTATTCGTATTGATTCGTTTTACAGACAGTTGTCAAGAATTGAATATATTTTAATTAACTTTAAACTTCAAAAAATCTCATTCTTTATTTTTAAAACAAATTTTAATTTTTTTAGGTCAGTACTTGTATTTCTTTATGAATAGTTATTTTTAAAAAGAATCATTGCTGTAATTGAATGATTTAAATATATCATTCAAATTTAGAAAAATTTTAATAATTATATTTTTCAGTCTTTTAAATATTTTTTTTAACTTTTAAGTTATTATTTTTCCGTTAAACTCAATCTAAAAAAAAGAGTTTTTTTAGAAACTCAGTCATTAATGTTTTTACTTAAATATTTTTTTTAAATTTATTAAAATTTTTTAAGTAATACAAAATTATTTGAAGATACGATTTAAATTTAATTTTATCTTAGATCTAATTAAATTTCTTTAAATTTCGATAAATTAAAAAAAGTTTTTAATTCATTACCAAAAAAAAAATGTCAGAGGACAATCACAAATAAAAGTATATCTAGATCAAATAACTATAGTAAAAAATATGAAATTCCGTCTAAAATCGTTTAATAAATTTAATATTAGCATAATTCAGTCTTTTTAACATAATAAAATTTAATTAACAAAATAATGTTTATAAAAAAAAAAAAATACAGGCACGCTTCAGGCCTGAAATTATCCTTTTAACCATTAGCTACACAGTGGTCAGTCCCACTGACCACCTATTTTTTTAAGTTTTGTGTAGATTATTAAAGATTATTGGAATATAGTCACTATTTTACATTTATAGATCCAATTTTAGGGTTCCTCAGTAAATTTCCGATTCCAAACTATGGTTTTTAAATAAAATATGTTTTTTAGTTTTCAAGAAAAAAATCTGAAAATAGCAAATTTTTTTCGATTCTCTAATTTTCATATTTTTATCTTGTTCTGATTATAAAGTACCTATTTTAATCGAAAAAAATTATTTTTCTACTTTTAAAAAATTTGTGCATGTAAGGGTTAACAGTTCACGAGAATGACACAATAACAATTTTAATAAATCAGTCAATATAAAATATAAATTTAATAAAGAAAGCAACGATCAATAAAGTATGAGTCAATATTAATATAAAATAAGAATGATCAATTATGAGCCATTAGAATTCTAAATCATAAATATAAAGGGACTTATCCCAAAACTTGGAGTTGATGATAAATGATAAAATCACAAAAATCGTCTCTGTGCGTTGCCTTTAGCCTCAAGACGTTCATGATCAAAACTCCATATCCAAAAATTATTATTATTCAAACATTCTGGTTTGAACACGTATTATACGTTTTACACGTTTATACGTATTCAACAGCTCATAACTGACTAACTAATTAGAATTTTGCCTTGCTACGAAAAGCGTCGATGCCCACAAATCTAAGATTCTCCCCTCTTACTCAATTATATAGACGACAATATTTCAATCGCAGGAAGAAATCTATTTAGAATTATTAACAAGTACACAGTCTTCAAATATTGTTAGAAATAAATTAAATAACCAGAAAAGAATATCTCACATGACTATGTACTCCTTCAGTACCTAAAGCTACAAATTTATTTAGTTACATATTTCTTAGTGATTGAATTAGTACCTGCTGACTAATTCACAGTCAACGCATCCGCCCTATTTGAATTAGTCATTAATTACTAAGAATTAGTCATTTGTACTATAATTCAGATTTAGAGAGTAAGAAACCTTCTCGTAAATTCTCCATAGACAAAGCTCGCATCTTGTCTGAAGAAATAGAATTTGATGCCCCAGCGCTGATTATACAATTTCTCCAGTGCTGGAAAATGGACATCGGCTTGGGGTTAAAAGGAGCCGCAAGGACTTTGGGTTTCCGTGAGAGGTTTACTCGACTCAAGGGAACTCTGAAGCTTGGGAAACTCTCGACAGTGTTGCGGGGTCCTGGGAAACGAATCCGCAGCACAACAGATGTAAATTACGACTATGCACATAGTCAAGTGCGTGCAAATTCGCTTATATACGCGTGGATGTTTGCTCATGTTGGAGCACAAGTTGGTGCGCACGTATGCCGGTGGCGGGTTGAGAATATTTGCAAGCCAAATTTTAATACCGGAATTAATTTGACCCGAGGAGTAGACGAGGAAGGCGCGCAGGAAGGTGGATAGGTGCCCTAGCCACCCCGTCATATAACTATATACATATATATATATACATACATGTCGGGAAAACGCCGCGACTCCACCTTTCGTGGAGGGTGTTCATCCTGCGGCGATACACCCTCATCCTCCATCTCCTCCTATTTTAGTTTCACCCCGCGAGGGTATAGTCGTCGTCGCATTATAAAAATGTAAGCTAATTTATCGACGTAGTGCGCAACGAAAGTTTCACCGCGTGGTCGAGGTAGTTTAGCTTTATAACGTGAATTATTACGGTAGAGAGAAGGAGTAATATAAAGGGGGTAGTGGGGGGGGGGTGAGGGTGTGAGGAGAAGACCTCTTTTAACCGTACGGACCACAGCCAACTACAAACGTCCCTGGTTGGCTCTCCTTCCTCCTCGATACAAATGGCCAAAGTAAACTTCGCCATTACCAAGTAGCTAACGTGCAGCACGAAAGTTATCCCTGTCACTGCCACCATTTTGGCTGTGGGGGGGGGGTGACCGCCACCCACTCTCTCTGCCGCCTCCAACCTTATACCAAGAGAGAAAGGACAAAAAGCCCCGTCTGATGGTTTATGGCTCTGCAGACTCTCTAGACTACCGTCTGGGATTAGTTCCCACCTCCTGGAAATACGTTTCTGTCCAAGTCGGCCAAATCCGGTGGGTAAAAAGAGACCAAGAAAAAAAAGCACAAGAACATAGGGAATATCGTCTTGTTTTTACCCACTGAGTGTTTACCCTCTTCCACTGTACCCACCAGCACGTTTAGTCTTTTTTTTTTCTCTCGTTTATTTTTCTCGCCCTCGTTATACACTTTCTTGCAGGAATTTATTTTATTCTCAATTCTGCTCATTTCTCGCAAGATTATTTTGTGGCTACTTTTTCTCCGACACTTTATATTCATCGTTTTGTAATTTTGTTTCTGGTATTTTTCTTTAATTTTATTCGTTTCTCGAGATTTTCTTTATTTTTAGAATTTTTATTGGGCCCGTATCATTTTGACACAAATTTTTTCGTGCAACTTGTTATATTGTACTCCAAAGGATGAATGTTATATTTTACTCCTTCTGAAATCAAAGATTTTTAAGTTTTATTTATTAAATAATTGATTTTAATACATTAAATTAATATTAAAAGACTTAATGAATTCAATAAGTTCAATTATTGAATAATTAAAACTTAAAAATCTTTACTTTTATAGTAGGAGTAAAATATAACATTCATCTTCAGGAGTACAATATAACAAGTTGCCCGAAAAAATTTGTGTCAAAATGATACGGGCCCAAAGATTTTTAAGTTTTAATTATTGAATAATTAAACTTACTGGATTAATTAAGTCTTTTAATATTAATTTAATGTATTAAAATCAATTATTTAATAAATAAGACTTAAAAATCTTTGATTTTAGAAGGAGTAAAATATAACATTCATTTCCGGGAGTACAATATAACAAGTTGCCCGAAGAAATTTGTGTCAAAATGATACGGGCCCTTTTTATTGCGTTTAGTGTCTAAATCTTAATTAGTAAAAGAAACCACTATTTAGTGATTTAACACTGCAAAAACAAGCGTCTTAAATTGTTCAAAAATGGCACAAATTAAGACATTTTTTATGTCTTAGACACCAAAAGTATCTTAATTTAAGACATTTTTGCCTAATTTAAGACACCATGTTTTTGCAGTGAAATCGTGAACGAGTTTTCTCATTTTCAATTAGTAAAAATAACTTATTATTAGTAGAAAACTACTAATTCAGTAGTTAAATTTAACTAATTAAATGTGACGCGTCGAGAAGAAAAGCACCTAAAAAGCGGGCCCGTATCATTTTGACACAAATTTTTTCGGGCAACTTGTTATATTGTACTCCCAAAGATGAATGTTATATTTTACTCCTACTAAAATCAAAGATTTTTAAGTTTTAATTATTCAATAATTGAATTTTCTGGATTAATTAGATCTTTTAATATTAATTTAATGTATTAAAATCAATTATTTAATAAATAAGACTTGAAAATCTTTGATTTCAGAAGGAGTAAAATATAACATTCATCTTTGGGAGTACAATATAACAAGTTGCCCGAAAAAATCTGTGTCAAAATGATACGGGCCCCTAAAAAGCCTGACTTTAGATAATGAAAAAGGAACGTTTAATTTGCCTAATATTATCAAAAAACCGAAAATCGATAGGTGTCTTTCTTCGCGACGAGTCATAAAAAATAACTAATCTAATTAGTAAATTAAAATCTACTTATTCTTATAGTAGTTTAAAACCTAAAAATTACTTTGACTTATTAAATTAGTAGTTTTTAACTAAATTAGTAGTAAAAAATGACTATTTGACATGGTAAACGAGTTTTCACCCATAAAAAAAAGTAGTTTTTAACTAATTCAGATTTATAGAGTATATTTAGTTTTCGTATTTTAGTTGTTCACTCTAAATCTAAATTAGTAAAAACTATAAATTAAATGGTGAAAAGTCGTTCACAAAATGAATTAGTAAACATTTCTACTATGAATTAGTAAAACTAGGACATTTCATTCCAAGTAAGGAAAATAATTTTCTTCCTTATAGAAGAAGCAATAAATTAAAAATATAAAAGTTAAGGATTGTCAATGGCGAGATGCGCGGTAAGGGGATTGTTTCCTAATCCCCGTGCATTAGCTCCATTATCACGCAGGGTTTCAACTTAAAGAAAGTAAAATATTTATTTCTCAAACTTGCTGAAAAATATTAATATATAATATTTATCGATTGATTTATTTGAAAAAGTTAAAAAAATACATAATGCATATTTTATTTTTATTTAAATGTTACAAATTTTGCCAAATAAGCTTCCTGCAAAAATTAGTAGAAATTATGTTGGCAATATCCACTTTAGATTTGTTGTGCGCAGACGCAGTGTTAATCCTAACCTCAAATTTTGTGTATTTCTTGAAATCAAAGAGTCTAGAAGTTTTGAAATATAAAAGTGACTTTAATATTATAAAGGTAAAGATGTACAACTTGTTTTATTAACAAAAACAATTAACATTTTTTAGTGTAGAAGAAAAATTTATGGCTTTTGTATTACTACACTTGAATTAAGTGTATAATGTTACCGCGCAAGTGCTAGTTTCAAGGTCATTATTCATTTTTGGTAAAAAACAACTTTGATAATTATTTATTCATTAAATCCATGGTCAGTTTTTTTTAAACTTTTTTAATTAAAATTTGACGACATTTTCTTCCTAATATCTAAATTTCAGAATTTAAGCTCATTTACATCACATTTTTTTCCAAGTTTTAAGTGAGTTTCCATAAGAACGTGTGTTAAATTGCACATTTATTTTAATTTTTTAAACAAAAACTACGTGGTGAAAAATTTTGAAAAAAATCAAGGCTTCCTGAATTTATTTGAGGAACAATATGTCAAAATTTCAGACTTCTAGCTCATTTCCTTCAGTTGCCGGTGACAATCCTTAATTGGAGAAGTTATTAAAAAAAAAAGAATTTTATATGCAAAAAAATGAAAAAACATTAATTATTTTACGAATTTTTGATCAAATATAAAAGTTATGTGTCAATCGATTCGTTTTGAGATAAGAAATATGATTTTTGTATTCTTTAAGTTGTATTTTTAGCATGAAAAAAAATTTTGTCAAAAAACAATTTTTTTGATGAAAAAAGGTGCACAAAACAATTTGATTGGATATTTTAAAAATCCCTGTATCCAAATTTAGATATTTATGAGCTTAATAAGTCATCAAAATTTTATTGGAATCCGTTGAAGCGTTCTCGAGATATCCTGGAGACAAAAAATACTTTTCACACACACACACACACACACACACATCTGGACATTTGCTTAGGAATGAAAATTTACGCTTTTTAGATGAAATTGAGTCGATTTAGACTATTTTTGGAAAATCAAAAATCTTAACGATCATGTTTCAATTCGTAGTTTACTACTAAAAATTACTCTCTAAATCTAAATTAGTGATTTTCTACTAATGAATTAGGGAAAAATCGGTTACTATTAAATAGTAAAAACTTTTACTAATTTTAAGTAGAAAATTACTCATTTAAATGTAAAATATCTACTAATTAAAATAAAGAAAGTTTATTTTTCACTAACTAACTGAAATAGTAAAATTTTTCTTTCTCTTCCAATTAATTATTTTCTACTGAAAATTATTAGAAATACTTATATATTTTAAAATACTAAAAATTAGTCTAATGTTTACTATTTCAATAAGGAATCAGTTTTTCTCTCATTAATTAATAGAAAATCACTAGTTATGGCATTTAGAGTAAGTGAAATAGTAAAAATTTGACTAATTTTTAGTAAAAAAGTATTAAATTGAAATAATAAATCACTAAAATAATTAAAACAGTAAACTTTTCTTTTCCATTTCAATTAGTTGTTTTCTAGTAAAAATTAGTAGAAATACCTGTATTTCTAAATACTTAAATTTAGTCAAATTCTTACTATTTTAATAAGTAAGCAATTTTTCTCTAATTCATTAGTAGAAAATAACTAACTGGGATTAGGAATGAATAGTGCGCACTCTCTAAATCTAAATTAGTCAAAAATAACTAATTATTAGTCAAATCGTGGCTGAGTTTTTGTTTTAGCAATTAATTAAAAATAACTAATTATTAGTAAAACTAATAATTAACTATTTGAATTAGTGACTAAGTTTTTGCTTTCAAATTAGTTATTTTTAACTAATTTTCCATTAGTGTCGGAAATGACTATTTTTCTTACTAATGTCGGAAATGGTTATTTTTCTCACTAGTGGTGGAAATGGTTAATTTTCACATTTGTGATAGAATTAGTCATTTTTCAAACTAGAAATTAATTTTAATGTCGGCACATTGTGAAAAATCTTCATATTTTGTTTCAAATTAAACAATGTAGAAAATTTTTTCAGTATAAATCTTTTTATTATGTATGGACTCTAGGTTTGTTTGTTTTCATGTGTGTGTGTATATATGTCTGTGTGTTTTTTTAGATGTATGCCACATGTTCTTATTCTTACCATTTTTCCTCTTTTTTTTACACATAATTCAAATTAATATCAAATGAAAAAGCTTAAAATAATTTCAACTTCAACTTGAACATTTGTACAATTTTCACTTGAAAACGCGAGTTAGTTACAAGGAAAAGTTTTATTACAAAATTAGTTGAATATATAGGAGTAAATTGAACAAAAAAAGGAATTTAAAACTCTCCACTCTCCTTTAGTTTGAAACGCGCTGTACTAATTATTCGAAAACCAATAGTTTCGCCGAGTTATCGAAATATTTGCAACTCGACTAATAATGTTATATAATCGTTCACGGGAAAAGTGCGTCGATGCAAAAATCGACCCTCTAAACTTTTTAATCAAAATATAATTACTCAAGACATTAATTAAATTGTAATTTTCATCGAATAACTCAATCAGTAAAATGTAAATGAAAATATACAAAATACAAAGTTATAATAAAAAAAAATAATTATACAAGAATTTATTTCAAATTATGCAATAAATTTGATTTAACTGCATAATTAATTAATAATTTACTATTTATTATTTCCATAAAAGGTATACGTTTTCTTCCTCGTTTTTTAATCACACGACTAATTAAATAATTCGATTACCGACGATAATTGAATCGGTAATCCGCAGAAAAGCTCTGGAGACATTACCTCCTTTCGCGGCCAATCTTAATTCAATACACTTCTCTAATTAAGTTTACCTGGGAATGAAATGAAGCCTCTATTAATGAAGATTCCTTATCGAGTTCTTTTCAAGGGGTATAAATCCTAATTAAAAAATTCCCCCGAGAGAGAGAAAGAGAGATCTTTTAAAAAAGCGCTTAAATCACAGCTGGCACTTTTGTCTTGAAACAATGGCAATAATTAAAATTTCGAGAGTCATAATCATATAAAATTCTCAACAGCAATAAGTATTTCAAGAGAAAACAATGTTTTGTGAAAATTCACGGTTCTCGCGACAAGTGAAAATGCACATTTCGAAACGTTGCTGCATTAATTAACATAATTAAGGATGAATATTAAAATCCCGAAACATTAATTAAAACTACTACGATAATTAGAGTTATCAAAATTTACATAAGGTTTTCTCTACACGTATATAATTTTCAGACGCATCACACAGGCACAAAAATTATCAATTTAATTAATTACTATGTTGTTTTGACATTGCTATAAAAAATATTACCCCTTTTTTTTAGGAATCTATTTGAACGAAATTTTCCTCACTAATGTTTGGAGAAAGTATCATTTTGACACAGAACTTATTTGGAAAATTGTTATATTGTACAAACATTAGTAAATGTTGTTTTGTAAAACAACTAAAATTGAGAAGTTCATTTTGCAATTATTTTCTAAATCTTTGAATAATTTAATTGTTTTATTCAATTAATTTCCTAAATTTTTAGTTATTATCTCAAATTTAGTTGTTTTCAATTTTCAACTTTTTAAAGAATTTATCAATTATTTTCTTTTAAATGAAAATAAATTCTGTAATTTTTCTATTATTTTCTCCATAATCTAATTATTTTAATTCTTTTGGCATAATTTTCAAAAATGTAATTATTTATCTCAAATTTTAAGTATTTTTATCATATTTTAATTTTTTTTTAATTTAAAACTATGTTTATCCTTTTTTAATTATTTCTCTCAATTTTTAATTGTTATTATCATTTTGTAAACTTAATTTTTAAAATTTTTATGTATTTTTCTCCAATTTCAATTATTTTTTTCAATTTTTAATTATTTTTAATTTTTTCAATTAATTTCTAAGATTTTCAAGTATTTTTCTTCAATTTCAATTATTTATTTATTTATGATTATTTTTTTCTGCAATTTTTTGAATTATTTATTTCAAATTTCATTTATTTTTTTCAATTTATCATACTTCAATTATTTTCTTCAAGTTTCAACTTGTAAAATCATTTTTCAATTATTTCCCCCAATTAATAAATATTTTTCTCAATCTTTGACTATTTTTAATTTTTTTCATAGTTTCCACAATTTTAAACTATATATCGGATATTTCAATTATTTATATTATTTTTTATCATTTTCGTCAATTTTTAATTATATCTATGATTTTCTTATATTTTCTGTATATTCTGTATGTTTTGCAATTATTTCTCATAAATTAAAAATTATTCTCTTTAATTTTAAATTATGTTTAGTTTCTCAAAATTTTATATAATTTTATTTTTTTTATGAACTTCCAAAAATTTCAATTTTAGAATATTATCAATATTTTTCTGAAAATTTTTTGAACTTTTCTTTATTTAAATTATCTTATGTAATTTTTTTAATAATTTTCTGAAATTTTAAGTATTTTCTTCACTTTATTTAAATTATCTATATTTTTTTCGTTTAATTTTTAATCATTTTCATTATGTTTGAATTAATTTCCTAAATTTCTAATTATTTATCTCAATTTCAATCATTTTTTTTAGAATTTTCAATTATTTTCTCCAATTTTTCATCACTCTAAATTTTTTCAATTTATTTCGAAGATTTTCAAGTATTTTTCTCATATTTAAATTATTTTTCTTGATTTTAAAATATTTCTATAATTTTTATAAATTACTTACACCAATTTTTTAATCGTTTACATGTTTTTTTTCTTTAATTTGCAATTATTTTTGTAAATTTCAATTATTTTCTTCAATTTTTAATTATTTTCATTTGTTTTCAGATTCTTTTCGTAATTTACAAAAATGTGTAATATTTATCATAAATTTTAATTATTTTTAGCTGTCTTCAATTTTTTTGTTTAATTTTTATTTTGTCTATTAATTTAAAAGATTTTCAAGTATTTTTCTCAATTTACAATTATTTTTGTTCAATTTAAAAAAATTCTGCAATTTTTTAAATTATTTATTTCAAATTTCATTTATTTTTTTCATCACATCATTGTTTTTATCATATTTCAATTATTTTCTTCAAGTTTTAACTTTTAAAATCATTTTTCAATTACTTTCCTCAATGTTTAATTATTATTATTTTTTAAAATTATTTTATAGGATTTTTAAATATTTATCTCAAATTTACCATTACTTTCTTCAATTTTTAATTATTTTAAATTTTTTTCATAATTTCCGAAGTGTTAATGTATACATTTGATATTTCAATTATTTATATTATTTTTGATTATTTTCTTTAACTTTTAATTATATCTATGATTTTTTTATATTTTCTCTATTTTTTCAATTATTTCTCTTAAAATTAAAAAATTGTTCTCTTCAATTTTGAATTAATTTGATCATTTTTCATTTAGTTTCTCTAACTTTTAATTATTTTCTTTTTTTTTCCATAAACTTCTAAAAGTTTGAAGTATTTTGCTGAAATTTTCCTCAAGTTTCCTCTATTTAAAATATATTATGTAATTTTTTGAATAATTTTCTCAAAATTGAATTATTTTCTTCACTTCTAAATTATTTATATTATTTTTTTACTATTTTCTTCAATTTTTAATAATTTTCAATATTTCTGAATTGATTTCCTAAATGTTTAATTATTTATCTCAATTTCAACCATTTTTTTCCAATTTTCAATTATTTTTTCCAATTTTTCATTATTCTCATTTCTTTCAATTTATTTCTAAGATTTACAAGTATTTTTTTCAAATTTAAATCATTTTCATTAATGTTAAAACATTTCTTCAATGTTTTTAAATTATTTTCACCAATTTTTCTAATTGTTTAAATTTTTTTCAATTAATTTGCAATTATTTACTTCAATTTTTATTTATTTTTAATTTTTTTCATAATTTCCAAAATTCTAAAGTATTTATCTGATATTTTAATTGTTTAATTGAATTTTAAATTATTTATATTATCTTTTTCAATTTTGAATTATATCTTCAAGTTTCTTATAGTTTGTTTATTTCTTGCAATTATTTCTCTAAAATTAAAAATTGTTTTCTTTAATTTTAAATTCTATTTAACTTTTTCATTTAGTATCTCCAAGTTTTAATTATTTTCTTTTTTTTCCATGAACTCTAAAAGTTTCAATTATTTTTCTAAACATTTTTTTTACTTTCCTGGATTTAAAATATATTCTGTAATTTTTTCAATTACTTTCTCAAATTTTAATTATTTTCTTCACTTTTAAATTATGTATATTATTTCTTCAATTATTTTCTTCAATTTTTAATAATATGAATTATTTCTAAATTGATTTCCTATCTTTGATTATTTATCTCAATTTCAATCATTTTTTTAAATTTTCATTGATTATCTCCAATTTTTTATTATATATTCTCATTCTCTTCAATTTCGAAGATTTTCAAGTATTTTCCTCAAGTTTAAATCATTTTCTTTAATTTTAAAACATTTCTATAATTTTTTTAAATTACATTCGCTACTGTTTTTAATTGTTTACACTACTTTTTTTTTTAATTAAATCGCAACTACTTTTGTAAATTTCAATTACTTTTTTCTATTTTGTTTTTTTTTTAATTCTAAAATTTTATAAATGTGAATAAAACTTGTTTTATCTATTTTTAAATATTACACTTAAAATATTTATAATTATGAATAACAGAATGTGTAAAAACTAATTTTTGTTTAATCATAAATTCCAGAAAGAAGATAAAACGATGAAACTAAAACAACTGGAAGAAAATCTCATCGAGGGTTGACTTTAGGATTGTCAATGGTCTGGAGAAGTTGAACATTTACGTCTCGGGAGAAATGAGAAAAAGTACTTTTTACCCCCCCCCCCCCCGACCCCTTGCCCAATTCCATCCTGTCAGCCATTTCTGTCACCCGATAAACTTTGTCGATTACACTTTTCCGTCAAGCATAGAGCGAGCTACTCTATATGTGTACCCAAGTGTCTGTACACAGTCTGAATCTGTGAAAGTTAATGAATCTCACGTACATATGGGAAAGAGAGACCACCAAAGGATGAGGAGGAGGAGGAGGTGGAAAAAGGGACGTCCGCTGGAAACTCACTTTGGCAAACGTGCCTTTTTGAACGGAATTTAAAAATTTCTTGAAACTCTCCTATAACCCAACCATCTGCTTCCAAACGGCCAACTTCAAATTACAAAATAAACGCTCTCAAACTAATAACAACTTACTGCTATATACACATTTTAGTCGGAAAATAATTATCGAAAGTTATATAATTTTAACGGAAATTATTAAATTCCGCTCCTCGCTTCTATATGTAAAGCTTTTATAACTTATTGCGTATTTTATTTTCCTTTCTATCAAATCTGCTATTTTTGATTAAATATTTTCTTATTCTTTTATTTTAGTTATATAAAAGTTTATAATATATAATGTTAAAGCTTGAGTAAATAAGTTTCATATGTTTTATTTGTAAATTTACTTTTACGTTCATCATTTTTCCCCAAGTCGAAAAAATTCGAAAATCTGCAATAAACTCACTTTCTTTTTCGATAAATTGTCGAGATTAGATTCGTTTATATTTCTGGGGACGCGTCGCCATTTTAGGCGTCGCGACGAACCTGCGCCCACGCACTCCAAGTTTCCCGCCATTTTCTTGAGAGGCGCGGCGATTTTCAAGCTTCGCACCGAGATAATGAAGTTTAAGAATTGTTTTTTAAGATTTTCTCACGACACGACTCGTCTGGATGACAACCGTTTTAAAACTGAGGGAACTGCAAGAGAGATACTGCAGAGCAACAATCGCCGGTTCTACCCGTTTTATCCGATTTGCATAGAGCTCGGCTCGAGCAGGACAGATTGGTCGAGAAAGCTGGCCTCGATCTATTGTCGGACCCCCAGCAAAGCTGCAGCTCGGACCCCACCTCGAAGATTTTGCAGGGGGCTTGCAGAATCCTGCAGAAATCACGCTAGTCTCATCTTTATCTCCTGACAAAAAAGAGGTCAAGAAATATTTCAAGACGAAACAATTTAATAAAGGAAAAATATGGAAATTAAAAAAAAATGTGTAAATTTGAATGATTAATATTGAATATGTTGGGAAAAGAATGGAGAATAATGTAATTGAATAATTAGTGAAGAATATAAATAAAATTATGGCAAAATTGTTTTAAAAAATGGTAGATTAATTGAAAAGCAGTACTTTCTAAATCTGAATTAGTTAAAAATAATTAATTTGAAACCAAAGACTCAGTCACTAATTCAGAAAGTTATATTGCTACTAATCATTTAGTAAAAAATAACTAATTATTATTACTCAAATTCATTTTTAGGTTATGTGAAAAGAACTAATATTTTAGCAACATTCTGTTTACTAGTTCAAGTAGTCGAAGTTTAACTATCTTTTAGTTATTTTTTTACTAAAAATTAGTCATATTTTACTAATAATTAGCTATTTTTCACTAATTGCTGAAACAAAACTAAGCCACTATTTGACTATTATTTAGTTGTTTTTAACTAATTCAAATTTAGAGAGTAGAATAATAATTGAAAACGTATAATGCAATGATTGAAAATAGAAGCAATAAATGACAAAAATATAATTTGTAAACATTAAAACAGTTGAAAAATTTAGAAGTAATTAAAAAAGGTTAAGAAATAATTGAAAGGATAAAAAAAGAATTGAAAATAATTAGTGAGATAATTGAAAAAGTAGTAGAATGATTGAAAGAATAGGTAAATATAATTGAAAAATAATAAAATGTAATTGAAAAAAGAATGTGATTAAAATGTAGTGAAATAATACAGTAATGATTAAATAATGATAAATAAATAATAATCAAATAAAAGATAGTAGAATAATTGGGAAATAGTAAAATTAATTGAAAAAATACAATAATAGAAAGCAATTCATTTAATTTATATATAAAATAAAATTTAATAATTATAATTAAAACAAATATTAAACTAATGGAAAACAAGGTGGAAAATTTTGTTTATAAATGAGCCTCGAAATGAGCATTTTCATTCCACCTGATAAATAGTAAAATGATTGAAAAATAATTAAAAATATAATACAGTAATTGAAAACACTGTTTTAATAATTAACAAAAAAATATTGTTTGAAAGCCTTAAAATAATTTAAAAAATAAAAAATACTTGAAACTGAAAAGTACAATAATTAAATAATATTTAAATTATAGAAGGCAATAATAAAAATAAAATGAAAAATAATTATAAACAATAAACTCTCTATATCTGAATTAGTTAAAAATAACTAACTATTAATAAAATATGACTTATTATTAGTAAAAATATAACTAAAAAATAGTTAAAATTTCACTAATTAAATTAGTAAACAGAATTTTACTAAAATATTAGTAATTTTGACATGTAACCTAAAAATGAATTTGACTAATAATTAGTTATTTTTTACTAAATGGCTAGCAGAAATATAACTATTTCAATTAGTGGCTATGTTTTTGCTTTCAAATTAGTTATTTTTAACTAATTCAGATTGAGAGAGAATATGATTGAAAAATGGTAAAATAATGGAAAGGAACGGAAATAATTCAAATGATAAGCAAATAATTGAAATATTCTTACAATATTTGGTAATAAAATAAATGAAACCAGTAATTAAATAATTGATAAAAAATGCTATAATAATTGAAGAAAGCGTTTAAAAAATGAAAAATAATTACATAAGTGAAAATTATCCAAATATTTCAAAAGTATAAAAAAATAATTGAAAAGGATATTAAATTTACTGAAAATATAAAGTAATTGACAAATAAATATAATAGTTTAAAAAAATTATAAATTAATTTAAACAGATATTAAAATTTGAAATATAGGTATTTAAATAATTTAAATAAATCAGGCAATAATTTTAAACTATAATAAAATACTTAAATTAATAAAGTGAAATAAATAACAAATAGATAGAAATAAAATATAATGAAAGTTATGAAAATATAAAAAGAGAATAAAATAAAAACAACAGATTTACTAAGATTTTCTTAAATTAGTTAGGAGTTTAGATGAAAAAAGTCAATTTTTGTTAAATGAAATATTTTTTTGTTAAATTTACTAGATTTTTTAAAAATTAACTAAACTAATTTCTGTATTGACTAAATTTTTATTGAATTAACTACCTATCTCTCTGAATCTCACTGTAAAAAAAAGTCTTATTTTAAGACAGAAACTCTGTCTTATTTTAAGACATAAAACCTGTCTTATTTTAAGACGCAACATTTTTAAGACAGTCCTTGTTGAATTTCAAATCCAATTTTTTACCTCAAATTAAGAAACAAAGAATGTGATTATCAGCAGGTAAATTTGCTGAGTTCAAGACAATTAATCTGCAAAATCAGCAGGTGAGTGCTGAATTTAAGAAATGAGTTTGAAAATCAGATTGACTAAGATCTTATTTTTACACAAGCATCAGTTTAAATTAAAAGGGTATCCTTAGTTTCACAGAAGCTCAGTTAAAATTAAGGTCAGCATTATTTTCAAGACTGATTTAATTTCAGACTTCTCTGAAATCCAGACTCACTTTTTACACACTGCAAAAATTGATGTCTTTTAAGTGTCTTATTTTAAGACATTTTGGTATCTAAGACGCAATTAATGTCTTAAAATGTGACATTTTTTGCGTCTTGGATACAAAAAAAGACATTAAAATGTCTTAAAATAAGACACTTAGAAGACAGCAGTTTTTGCAGTGCAGTTTAACAATATACTCTCTAAATCTGAATTAGTGATTTTTTACTAATGAATTAGCGAAAAATCAGTTACTATTAAATAGTGAAAATTTTTAATATCTTTTAGTAGAAAACTACTAATTTACAAGTAAAATATCTACTAATTAATAAAGTAAACTTTACCTATTTTCATTAAATGACATTTTACTTTCAAGTTAGTGTTTTTCTACTAATAATTAGTAATTTTCTACAAAAAAATACTGAAAATTTTTACTATTTAATAGTATCCGATTTCTTGCTAATTTAATAATAGAAAATCACTAATTCAGCACTGTAAAAAGTAAGCCTTAATTTCAGAGAAGTCTGAAATTAAATCAGTCTTGAAAATAATGATGTCCTTAATTGAAACTGAGGCTTCTGTGAAATTAAGATCTTGATTCAGCTGAATTTCAATTCATTTCTTAAATTCAGCACACAGCTGCTGATTTTACAAATTAATTGTCTTAAACTCAACAAATTTACCCGCTGTTAATCACATTATTTGCTTCTTAAATTGAGGTACAAAAATTGTATTTGAAATTCAACAAGTGCTGTCTTAAAAATGTGGCGTCTTAATATAAGACAGGTTCTCTGTCTTAAAATAAGACTTTCTTTATTACAGTGTATTATACTAAATATAAATTTGTCAAATTAAGTAAAAGGTTTTTAATTTTACTACTCTCTAAATCTAAATTAGTCAAATGTTAACTATTGTTTCGTCATATTTATTTATGAATAATTACACTGCAAAAAGTAGGTATCTTATTTTAAGATACATTTGTAGTCACTTTTAAGATGTTTCCGAAAAGTTAGCAAAAGTATCTTAAAACGCATTAGTTTTCTAAGACGGAAGCTAAAATATAAGATACTTTAAACGTCTTAAAAGTGACTACAATGCATTCTAAGATGTTTCTTTTTACAGTGTAGTCATTTTTTAATAATGATTAGGTATTTTTTATTATTATTCCTAAAGCAAAAAGTCAGCCAGTTTTTCTTAACTCAAATATTTTGTTCAATTATTTAAGAATTTTTTTTATTAACAGCAAGAGTTTATTAAATTCTCTCCAAATATAAATTAGTCAAAGTATGAAAATAATTTTAAATTATTGAAAATTTCTCCTAATTTTTATGACTTCTTTCTTTTTTACTAAAAATTTAGTAAAAAAGGTAAAATCTACTAAATCATATTTTATCATATTTGTGAGTGCTCAAAACGAAAGAATACGTAGAAATATCTAAAAAGCTTATTGTTAAATTTGCTTGAATTTTCTTAGACTAAATATAAATTTGTTAAATAACCTATGAGCTTTTTTAAATATAGAGATTTATTAAATTAGCAATAGGAATTCGTTAAATTACCGATTTAGTTTATTTAATTAATAATTAAAGGAACATTCCAGTTTAAATTAGTGGTTTTCTACTAATGAATTAGTGAGAAATCGGTTACTGTTAAATAGTAAAAACTTTCACTATTTTTTAGTAGAAAACTACCAATCTGAAACTAAAATATCTACTAATTGAAATTGTGAAAGTTCACTTTCTCAAGTAGTAGTTATTCAACTGTCAAATTAGTAATTTTTTTTCTAAAAATTAGTAAAATATTTTACTATTCAATAGTAACCTATTTTTTTCCAATTCATCAGTAGAAAACCACTATAATTCAGATTAAGAGTAGGGTATCTGTTTCAAAATAAAAATTTCAAAAAAAAAACATTTTTTTGTTTTTATTTATTAAATAAATCATTAAGGGCATTTGTCGGGTAATGACGTCATTGTAAAAGGCAAAACTTGTCCGCGATTTAATATTCTTAAAATACTAAACATTTTTTAAAAAAAAAAAACTATGGAAAATCACCTATAAAATATCATACGGAAGGTACGCCTGTTTCGATTTTTTTTCCAAAATTAATTCTGTACAATAATTGCCGAAAATCATCAAATCTGTCATCATCATCTGTCCTAAAATTCTTTCAAATTAAAATTAATACTATCATACTCACTTTTATCTTAAAAAATACCTTAATAGTAACCCGCAAAGAAGGCAAAATTAAATAAAAACCCTCTTCAATCTTAATTTCCCCCCGATTCTAAAATATTACCAACTATAACTATAACTCATTTTACCAACTATATATTTCTAATTTAACAACACCGGGGGCAGAGAAGACATAGTGAATACCAGAACTGATCTACTTTCGCGAGTAAAAGTTGAAATGAAAATAATATTATCTAATGTGGTCATGTGCGCTAATAACAACATTAATTATTATCTGCACAACATTTATGTTCCCCTTATAGAATAAACTCTTCCTTTATGCACTTATCGTGGTTGAAATTCTAAGTTCACTTTTAGAACAACTGGCTTTGAATTTCCTGCACGTTGCCATGGCACAATAAGTCGACAATTCTGCAAGTATAACTTTTAACAACCTGCCAGGAACAGTGCATGTGTGATCATCTTTTGAGTCTGGTATCTGTCCCCTTCACGACAGTAGAATTGCCCCGTTTGAATGAAGGCATTGTGCCATTCCTTCTGCACAAGGTATCAGTTGGTAAGGTTCTTAGGCAACATGAATTGGTTCATGTCTCTCAAAGAATCGCACTATCCTGTGCAAGATGCAGAAACTGATCACAGCCCAGTTGAAACGAATAACCTTTGAATTCACAGAACCCTATTCTTTCATGCTCATACTTGCTATTTTTTTCTTTTACTCTTTTTTTTTTTATTTCCAGAAATTCCTTTTTGCGGGAGCATCATCTCTTTGTTCTCTGAATTGTTAAAGAAGGACGGAAAGAAAAAGAGGAAGTCGGTTCATTTTAATATTCTATTCATATCCTCTCTCTCCTCTCTTTGTGTTTTATTTCAACTTCTTTTCAAAAAACATTCTCAAATGAATATTGAAATTTTCTAGCCTGAAATTGAATTATTTCAAGTACCTTTCTTTTCATTTCCTATGCATATGTAGAACGGGAAATAATTTCTTTCTTGATAATGGGTTAATTATCGTTGTTATATATATTAACTTTTATATAATACTGTTTAGATATTATATATTTAGATATATTTAGATAAAATACCTATACATTTATTACATTATACAAGAAACAACTTTTCAATGATAGGGAGAAAATTTTTTCTATGTAAATTACATAAGGTGAGAAGTTGGAGATAATGAATAAAGCGAATCGTTATCCTCGGAGAATACGTTTCTGTACAAGTCTTGTCTACAATCCTTTCGTGGGAATCGTTCCAGCTTTGAATAAAGCTGGTGTATTATTTTTTTTTAATTTTATTTAATGAAAAAGAATGGCTATTTCGATTTTCTCTTTCGGAATTCCGTGTGGCAAAGAGCGACCCCTCAAGAGAAACCAGTTACTGCAGAGCCCGCATAACATCGTCCCTTCTTGGTTCAAAAATTCACCAACAGAGGGGAGACAAAAGTTGTGTCTGGCTAGCTGAGGAATCAGGGGAGTTGAACAGGTTGCTCAGGGGTAGCTTAAATGACTCTGGGTCGAGACCTAACCTTTAACCTGGCACAGGTATTGCACATAATTTTGACATCCATGTCCCCAAAGGTCCTGATCTTTTCTCGGTTCAAATAACTTTCAAGTTTATGAAAAAAAAAACACTTATTCAGAAATTCTGCTATCGATCATTATATATTATGTGACATTGTAAAATCTAATGTCAGATTTTACAATTCACATAATTCATTATTTCATTTCATTTGAATTTCAATTGTTGGAATAAATTTTAAACTAGAAATATTTAATTATTAATCTAAAAATTCAAGAATTCCATCCGGTTAAATTTATTATTTTGTCCTCACTATTTATTAATCTGATCTCGAGAACTTCACGACATTCCAAGACTTGGTTCAAAATTGTATAATAATAATATTCTAGAATTAATTCGATTCATTTTTCCCAATTTATGTAACCCCGCTTTGAGTCTACTAATCCTGCCAAGAAGAAAATGTTAATGAATCTCGATGATAAAAATTATCCAAGGAGAAGATAAAAATTATTGATTCCTGTGTTTCTGTTAAATTACAAAATTTCCATTCCAAATTAAGAAGAATTTTTGAAGAAAAAAAATCATATTCCTGAACAATTTGAATTTCCCGCCTTATCCTTTACCTTGAAGTTGGAATTTATCAAATGGATTGATTTGAAATTCGTCATTGGAATTTCTTCTGGTCGTACCTGAGGAATTTAATTAATTTTTGAAATGCCGAACTTATCCTTGTTGCCGTTTTGTCCTGTGTTGAGATTTCGACTTAGTCACCTGGAGTGATATTTGGAAGAATTAAACCTTGGAAGGCTTCTTTATTTATCCATTTGTCAATGGATCTTTTATTTGCCGGCGGGTATGCCATAGGCCCATATTTTGTTGATTGAAAAGTTGGAACTATATCTTTTGTGGAGTCAAGAATGGTTGATATCTTGTTTGAATCAAGTTCTTTGGAGTTCACGGATTTCAGTTGCTGACTAATCAAGATTCATTATATTGGAAAAGTTATATGAAGATTTACGATCTATTTGACCAAATTAATTCATTGTTTCTTGTTTTGAATTAATTCAGAAGAATTCCTAATTGATATTTTATGAAGATTCATCTTAGAAGATTTGAATTTTGCCGCCAGTTCCAAATTCCACCAATAGGAGAGAAGACTAAGAATATTGTATTTTAATTGGACCCTTCACTGTAAACTTAGTTCTAACTTAGTATAGTTATTTTTTTGTTTTAAAAGAAATGAGTTTCATAATATATATAACCCTATGGTTATGTTGGTAACCATGGTAAAAAAATAGAAAAAATAACAAACGTCGCCATCATATAAAAAGTTAGTTCTCGAGAAACAGACGTTAAAATTCTTATTAATTTAAATAAAAGAAATAAAGCCGTTCAAAATTATTCTGATAATAATTGATAACATTTGGAGAAGCCAAAAATACTTTTGGAGGTCCTGTTCGTGCCTAATAAACTTGGAATCGAGATTTTTTTTATTGATAATCTTTGATTTGCTTTTTGGTAAGATTCTGTTATTTAACGTAAGAAAGAATTTAATTTAATTAATTTGATTCTTAGGATTGAATTAATTAATCAAATTTAATTAAATAATATTGTTTATTGTTTAGATTCCTAATTGATTTTTCATAATAATGTGAAACTCATTCCTTTTCTTTTTTTTTTCCTTATAATCCTACATTTCAGCCAATTAATTGTAAAATTTATTTATTTTTCTTTGTTTTGTTTTGAAATCGTCAATTTAATCATTTATTTTTGTTTAACTTCTAAATTCATTCATGTACTAAAGTAATGTAAAAATACCAAGTCTTGCGAATTTTAGAATAAGAACCATTAATTTAATTTAAATTAAGTAGTCTAATTATTTGAGAATCTCAGTAGTTTCATTAACCTCAAAATCCTTGTATTGCAATTTGTCTCTTTACGCTTAATCTTTGTATTTAATTATATAAATTGAGATTCCTAATAATCTTATATCTTAAACTTGATTTAAATAAATCTGATAATTTTCAATAAAAAAATGTTTTTGTTATTGAATTAGGTTATTCAATCTTTTTAATTCTTTATAGAATCACCCCCTCTACCGATTTCCATTATTGGGGCTGAGTTAGTCAAACAAAATTTTTACGGGAGATTATTTTGAATTAAAGTTTATTTATTTTGACTAATTAATTGAATTTAATTTTCTAAATTAAAATTTGGGTTAATCGTGTTTCTAGATCTTTGCATTTTTCTTTCTTTTTCTTTTCTCTTTCTTGTGGTTAACCTAAATTGAGCTTCTAGTTTTTTTAGTTGTCAATTTAGGAAGACATTTAGTTGAGCTTCCAATTATTTTATTTTGGTTGTCAACGATTGTTTAATTCCTTTCTTGATTGATCTTCCAATCGCTTTTGGTAGTCAATCAATATTCTTCCATAAATTGAGCTTCCGATTATTTTGGTAGTCAATTTTATTTTCTAGCTTCTTCCCTTTGTCTTTTATTTTTTTTTATTTTTTTTTTATAATTGATCCAAGAAAGATCTGGCGCCCTTCAATTAAAAAATAAAGTTTCTCTCCCGTGTTGTAACCAATTTCTGGATTCGTAAATTCGAAATTTACTTATTTATCTGAATTTTTACATTCAACAAAGTAAGTAAATAATATTGACTATTTAGTAAACTTATTATTATTATTAAATTTTATGATAACGGTTACAATTATTAAATTAGAATATACAAACAATAGTTTGTAAAACTAAGTTTCTAAGATACTTTCTAAAACTTGTGTTATTAACAATTTAGAGTGCTTCAAATATGAATATTTAAATATAAAATAAACAAATTTTATTCATGTAGGACACAAATAGTTTAAAAAGTACCCAATCGCAAATTTTGCAAGATAATTGGAAAATATTGAAAACAATTGAAATTTTCTTTCTACATCTGAATTAGTGAAAAATCGGTCACTAATTCAAATTAGTAGAAAATTTCACTAATTTTTTAGTGAAAATTTCATTATTTGAATTACTAGATTTTAAATTTTTACTAGTGCTCTAGTAAAAAGTGACTAAACATTAGTAAAAATTTTCAATAATTTGAATTAGTGACCGATTTTTCACTAATCCAGATTAAGAGAAAGGGTTATAATTTAGACTAGGTGAAAATTATGTTCATACATGAAAATATTGCTTTCTTATAAGCAAAATAATTTGCTTTCTCATAGAGGATGCAATAGATTATAATTTTATAATAATGCAAAAAAAATAAAATTTGAATTTCGTTCAAAATAAAAAATAGCCATTAATTCTATGAATTTTCAGAAAAAATATATAATTCATAAATACCAATATGTTCGTCTTTTAATCTAGAATATTTCATCCAAAAGACCAATTATTATAAAATGAAAATAGCAGAAGTTATAAATAAAAAAAAGATTTTAAAAGCAAAAAAAACATGAATGATTTTACGAATTTGGGATCAATTTTAAGCTTTATATTGGTCAATGGATTTGTTTTGACGTAAGGAATATAATTTTTGTAATCATTAAGTTGTATTTTTATCATAGAAAAAGACTTTAGCAAAAAGCTATTTTTTACTATAAAAAAGGAGCTCAGAAAAATTTAATTTGGTATTTTGAAAATTTACGCTTTTTGGATGAAAATGAGTCATTTTAGGTTATTTTTGGAAAATCGAAAATCTTCACGATCACAAATGAAGAATCAAAATGAGGAAATCAAAATAAGGAATATGAGGAAGCAAAATCATGGAAATATTTATAAATTGAAGAAAGTAATTGAAATTTAAGAAAAATACTTGAAAATCTTACAAAATAATTGAAGCAAAATTAAAATAATTAAAAATTGCAAAAAATAATTAAAAAATAATAAAAATAATCGAAAATTGAAGAAGATAATTGAAACTTGAGGTAAATAATTGAATATTTAGGAAATTATTTGACGAATAATAAAAATAAGTAAAAATTGGAGAAAATAATTGTAAAATGATACAACTAATTGAAAATTTACGAAAATATCTTTAATTTGTGGAAAATAATTGAAAAAATTACAAAATATATTTGAAATATAAGAAAATAATTACAGGAAAAAAAGATAATGGTAAATTGAAAAAATAATTGAAATCGAGGGTAAAAAATTATAGAATTTAGAAAATAAATTTGAAAATAATATTTGAAGACATTTTTTCTTGTATAAATCCATTTTCGCATTGGATAAAATGCAAAATATCCTTAGGATTGGATCCAGTATAATTATTATTGGATCAAGAATAACTTATTATTGACCCAAGTATAATCAAATTGTAACATAGAACAAAGTTCGCGCAGTTTTGCAACATAAGTTTTTGAAGTTTTAACACTGTGTAATTTATTTTAAAACTAAATTTTTGTTAATTGAAAAAAAAACATATTTTATTTCTAAGATCTTCTAATTGTAACATTTAAGCTTTCTTGAACTAAAAACAATTATTCTTGTCCCAAGAAGAATAGTTATTATTATTAATTATTATTGGTTTAAGAATAATATTCTTGCTAAAAGAATAATTATGCTTGATCTAAGCATCTAATTCAAGAATATTTTTAACCTTAATAGAAGAGATTTTTTCTCTAAGTGAATAAAAATAGGTAAAAATTAGGGAAAGTAATTGAACAATGATAAAAATAATTTAGAATTAAAAAAAGCAATACAATTTGTGAACATCAATTGAAAAAATTACAGAATATAGGTATCTAAAATAAACTAAGTTACTTGAAAAAATAAAAAAATAATTGAAAACTGATGAAAATTATTGAAATTAAAGAAAAAGTATCGAAAAAATTACAAAAACTAGGTGAAAATTATGTCCATTTCATGGACATTTCGCTTGCACAATAATTTGTTTGCTCATAGAGGAAGCAATAAATTAATAATATAAAAGTTAATTAGAGAATTTACTAAAAAAAAGAATTTTAAATGCAAAAAAATGAAAAAACATGAACACACGTACACACACACACACACACACACATCTGGACATTTGCTTAAGAATGAAAATTTACTCTAGATCTATATTCTATAGATGAATATGAGTCGATTTAGACTATTTTTTGAAAATCGAAAATTGAAAACTATTACAAAGCTTCCTCTATCGGGAAACAATAATAAATAAAAAATAAAATAAAACAGTTTTTTTTAATTGAAAAATATTTGGAGAATGATTATAAAACAATAATTGAGAATATTGAAACGGATAATTAAATTTGCATCAATAATTCGATATTAGAGAAATTAACTGTAATTTGTAGAAAATAATTGAGAAACGATGAAAGAAATTGAAAATAAACGCAATAAGTAATAAACAATTAAACTGATTTAATGTTGAAAAAAATAAATAATATTGAAAAAGTAATTGAAAAAACTAAAGAAAATCATTGAAAAATGATAAAAATAATATAAGAAATTGAAATTGTTTTTAATTAAAAACTTGACAAATTTTAAATAGGTGAAACATTATTTTAATTTTAATGCAAAAAGTAATGACAAAGTTATCAACATTTTAAGACACGGTCATGTTTTGAATCACATTTTTGTAAAAAAATTCGTACAATCGCAAAAATTAAGTTTTGAAACATTTTTGTCTTATTTTTGTTTTATAAAAGACAAAAATAAGTATTACATTTTAATTTTACATGCGGTGACATAAAAACCTCAAAAAAGTAACATTAATACTTTTCAATTTAATTTGGAAACTTTATCTCTTAAAATAACTCAAGAAGTGTAGTAGAAGTTATATTAAGTAAAATTTTCTTAAAAAAATATTTTTTTTTTAAATTTACATTTTTTTGAAATTTCAGTATTTTACTTTCAAATTAGTTAAACAATTTCTACAAAAAAAAAATATTTCCAGCAACAATATAAAAATATAGAATATAAAACTTTAAAAAATATTAAAGGAATAATTATAATTGTTCTGCAAGATCTAATTCTATTAATTATAAAAATTTCTCTATAAATAAATTAATTAACTTTTTTGAGTTAGATGAAAACAAATTTAATACATTCATCCAAAACCCAATTTTGGTTTTAAAATTCAAGTTTGACTTCCTTTTCTACAGTATCAAAATTTGGTGTTGAAGAATCAGCTACTTTTATAGTTTTTACAATTTAAAAAATGTGCTTTCAAATATGAATTTAAAGGTTAAAATACAAGTAATTTTGTAACAATATTTAAATTTTTATTTTACAATCTGACAGAAGCTACCTTCAGTTTTACAAAACTTCTTGCATTTTAACCTTCAAGTCCGCATTTGGAAACATATTTTTCAAACTGAAAAAACTAAAAAAGTAGTAGATTCTTCAACGCCAAATTTTGATACTGTGGAAAGAAGGATCAAACTTGAATTTTAAAACCAAAATTGGATTTTTTCATGCTTCTGGTAAAGAGTTATTAGAGTTCAAAAACGCTGTTTTTTCTCAAATTTGCAATAATTAAGATAAAAGTTTTCATATTTCTTCATTATAAAATTAAAAAGTTAGTATGTCATATGAAAGTACATTAAAAGTACTCAATATGAAGTAATATTTATTATTAAAATATTCGAATAGGTACTTAGTAGAAAACTTTAATTAAAACTTTGAAAATTTTGACATTTTGCGAGTAAGTTTTAAAAATAACTAGCCAAAAATACGCGCGTTAAAGCGCGCGAGAATTGTATTTTCCATTGACAGGTATAATTTCAATACAAAAAACAAACTGAACTTATTTATATTAAATTAATTATACTATCAAATTAAATTTTGTAAATTAATTTTTATTTATTAAAATGTGTTATAAATAATTAAATACAAAGAAATTTTAGAGAATAACTCTTATGATTCTCTTTCTAAGTTGAAAATAAAAAGGTTCTTATAGTGCGTTACTAAAAGATTTTTTTAAATAGTTTTTTGAACAAAATATTTTTTAATAATAAAATTAATACAATTTTCTATACAAATTTTATTTATTCCAAACCTTTATTGATATGAAATCTTTATTTTTAATTTTTCTTTAAACAATACGAAATTCGATTTATGACAAACCATTCTCAAAAATTTCTATTAATGTAAATTTTAATTTTTCCAAATTAAAAAATTCCAAACTTCTATTAATTTAAATTTAAATTATTTCAAACTTCAATTATAATCAAAATTACAATATAACCAAAGGTTTAAGATTTTTAATTTAATGTAATTTGTAAAAGTGAAAAATTGAAAAAATTTGGATTCCCTACAATAGGAATTAAAATAAAAATGAGTTCATTTTCTTTTATTTCAATCTTTATCTAAAAATATTTTAAAATGTTGGAAACAATGTAACCTGAAATCATTTGCAAATTTAAAAACTATTAATTTCAACTTCTAGAAATTGGAAATTTCAAATCGATTCAAACTTATATTTAATTCAAACTTTGATCAATTAATACTTAAATTTACTGATTCTAAATTTTATTATTGATGCAGACTTCTTTTCCTAAGAATTATTTGAAACAATTGAAATTCTTAATTTCCAAAAATCTAAATATCATTCAATTTACATCAACCGAATTAAATATATTTAATTTAACAAACATAAGTCTACCAAAAAATAGGAATAAATTATAAAGACGGCATTTATGTTATATTCCATAAAATTATAATTAAATTGTCGAATATATTGGAAACATTAAATTATTTCGAATTATTTATACATATTTTTTCATGAATTTACATATTATGTTTAAAGTGTTGTAAATCTTTATTAAAAACTGTAAAGTAGATTACAGTAAAATACGCGTTTATATTTTAATACACTATTGTATAAATAAAATATAAATTTATTACTTAATTCAAGTTTTAAATTACAGAGAATTAATAAATAAATAGGTAAAATTAGAAATTCTACAATAAAAATATATTTTTTTAAAAGGTATTGATTTAAAACAAAAAAAAACATTTATAGGTGTGAATTAATTTTGATCTATTAAAATTTGTTGCAAATTATTAAATAGAAAGAAATTTTAAAAAATAAATCAGATTTTCTTCCCTAGTTAAAAATAAAAAAATGTATTGTATGTTACACAAAGTAAAAATATTTCTTTTTCAATAGTTTTTTGAACAAAATATATTTAAACTATTATGCAAACTTAATTTACTCCAAACATCTTTTGATAATAAGAATTCCTTAGTCTTAAAATTTATTTACAAAATTCAATTGATAATAAACCATTCTTCAACATTTCTATCAATATTTTTCATTTTTCCAAATTAAAAAATTTTCAACTTCTATCTATTCAAATTGAAATTATTTCAAACTTAAATTAATCAAAATTAAAATATAACTAAAGTTATAAAATTCATAATCTGTAATATAGGGAAAAGTATATTTCAGTCAATCTTATTTTTTGTTCTTCCAATTGAACTAATTATAAAATTATAATTGATCCTAATTTGAAACCAATAATAAAATTAGAAATTAAATAAGCTTATTAATTTACCAATAAAAAATAAGCATTTTGAGATAAAAAATCTAACATTTATTTGGAGAAATTTAATTTGGTACGTATTTTTATTTAAAATAGGGAAGAAAGTTTTAAATTAAAAAAAATTATTAAAAGAGGAATAAATTATAAAAAAGGCATTTAAAAGTCTAAAAAAAATATTTGAAAACAGTGCTCGCTTTTTTCAAATTTTATCATGATATTTCCTTCTTTATTCTTATTTATATTATATTTTTTAGAAGTAATTAAAAGAACAAAATATTATTATGAAAATGATTCATATATTATTATAAATTATAATATAAAATATACATTAATTTTCATATTATGTTTAAAGTGTGTTGAATCATTATTATTATTATTATTGAAAATAAAATACATAAATTTGTCAATTGATTTCAAATTTAGATTCAGGAAAATTAATAAATAAATAAATAAAATTAGAAATCTTATAATTGAAATAAAAATACATTTTTTTAAAAGTTATTAATTTAAAACAAAAAACATCTATTGAGCCAAACTTCAGGTGTGGACAGAATGAAAGAATGAAAGAATGAAGTTTGCGATTATTATTATTAACTAGCCAAAAATACGCGCGCTAAGCGCGCGAGAATTACATTTTTCAATTTGCTAGTATGGCTTCAATACAAAAAATAAACTGAACTTATTTAGATTAAATTAATTATACTATCAAATTAAATTTTGTGAATTATTTTTTATTTATTAAATGTGTTATAAATTAATAAATACAAAGAAATTTTGGAGAATAACTTCGATTTTCTTCCTAAGTTAAAATTAAAAAGTTTTTATAGTACGTTACAAAAAATTAGAATACTTTTTTAAATAGTTTTTTGAACAAAATATTTTTTATTAATACAATTTTCTATACAAATTTATTTTATTCCAAACTTCTATTGACATGAAATCTTTATTTTTAAATTTTCTGTAAACAATACGAAATTAGTAAATTAATAATTAATAGATTATTCAATTATAATCAAAATTGCAATATAACCAAAGTTTTAAGATTTATAACTCAAGTTTAAAATTTTTAATTTAATTCACTTTGCAAAAGTGAAAGATTGAAATAATTTGTGTTTTTTAGAAATTAAAATAAAAATGAGTTCATTTTATTTTATTTCAATCTTTAACTTTTACAAATTAAATTATATTAAAAATTTTAAACTTTATTATATTAATATTAATTCAAATTGTTTCCAATTTTAATTAGTTTACCCTAAAAACAAGTGTCTTGAAAGTGTATTAAAATAAGATATGTAGGAATTATGAATTATTCAAATTTGAATAATAATAAACTACAATTATTATTTAAAACTTTTAATGGTCTAAGCTTTAATCAATTCATGTTAAAATTATTATAAACTTATAAATATTTTTTAATTTTAACAATGCATATTTAAATTAGAAATTTTAAACTTCAACTAATATTAAAAACTTCAAATAATAAAAAATGTGTATTATACCAATAAAACTTAAATTAATCCAAACTTTATGATTACAATTTCCACTATTTAAGTCTAAAAATATTTTAAAAAATTGGAAACAATGGAACCTGAAATTATTTGCAAATATAAAAACTATTAAGTTCAACTTATAGAAATTTGGAAATTTTAAATCGATTCAAACTTATATTTAAATCAAACTTTAATCAATTAATACTTGAATTTACAGATTCTAAATTTTTTTATTGTTGCAAACTTCATTTTCTAAGAATTATTTGAAACAATTTAAAATCTTAATTTCCAAAAATCTATAAATATCATTCAATTTAAACTTCTACGCTTAAAATTTTAAGGAATTTTTATATCAACCGAAAATATATTTAGTTTAACAAATGTATGTCTACCAAAAAAAAAAGCAATAAATTATAAAGACGGAATTTAAAAGCCTTAAAAAGTATTGAAAAACTGTGCTCGCTTTCTTCAATTTAATTTTATGATATTCATTTCTATTCTTATTTATGTTGTATTCAATAAAATTATAATTTAATCGTCAAATATATTGGAAACATTAAATTATTTATACATATTTTTTCATTAATTTTCATATTATGTTTAAAGTGTTGCCAATCTTTATTAAAAACTGTAAAGTAGATTAAAGTAAAACACTCATTTATCATAATTATAACTGGAACTATTGTTTAGAAAAAAAAAATCTTGAAAATATAAAATGTATTAAGAAATATACGGAAAAAATCGATTTTACAAGTCTGAGATGAAATTTATACTGATAAAAACTAGTAAATTTTGAATGTAAATTGTGAGCATTTAAAATTGAAATTTTCACGTTCTAGTAGAGTAATGATTTATCTACACAATCTCTTTGAAATCCAGGTTTAATTTTTAATCTAAATATATAAAATTTTAAATTAAAAAAAGGTTTGTCGTTTGGGGCAAAGACGCTTGAAAAATATTTCATAAAAAACAATTGAATATTAAAAACTGCATTATTATGTTATTTTAAATGAAGGAAACTTTATGTTAATCAACTGTCAACCTACATTTTTTCATCAAAACAAATAAGTATTTTTCTCTATCAAATTTATTGTTATTATTATTATTATTATTTAATTTTTAAATTGTTTATTAGCATTTACTACTAATTTGAAAAAAAATTATGCATTTTGAATATTAAATAAGCATTATTATTTAATCATATTTTCGCGCGGTTATTTAAATAACATTCTATTTTTGTAGAGTTATAAAATAGATTTTGAAACAAAATAAAAAACAATTAAATGGAAAATATGAGGTTAAAAATACAAGTCGTCATTATTTTCAATCAAATGGATTAAATCTCTTTAAAAATCTGTAAAATGTTTATGTTTTATAATTATTGCACCAATAAATGTTATTTAGTATATATTTTAAACCATTTTTGCTTCCTCATAGAGGAAGCTTTGTGATCGTTAAAATTTTCGATATTCCAAAAATAGTCTAAATCGACTCATTTTCATCTAAAAAGCGAAAATTTTCATTCCTAAGCAAATGTCCAGATGTATGTGTGTGTGTGTGTGTATGTATGTATGTATGTGTGTGTGTGTGTGTGTGTGTATAGCGTTTTTTGTGTACAAGATATCTTGAGAACGCTTAAACGGATTCCAATAAAATTTGGGTGACTTATTAAGCTCATGAATATCTAAATTTGGACACAAGGATTTTTGAAAATACCCAACCAAATTTTTTTGAGCACCTTTTTTCATCGAAAAAAATCGTTTTTTGACAAAAATTTTTTTCATGCTAAAAATACAACTTAAAGAATACAAAAATCATGTTCCTCATCTCAAAACGAATCGATTGACCTATATTACTTTTATAATTGATCAAGAATTCGTAAAATAATTCATATTTTTACATAAGTATTTTTGCATTAAAAAGTTTTTTTTTAACAACTTTCCCAATTAACTTATATATTATTAATTTCTTGCTTCCTCTATGAGGAAGCAAATTATTTTGCTTACTTGGAAGCGAAATGTCCATGAAATGGACATAATTCTCACCTAGTTTAATTACTTTTGCTTCCTCATAGAGGAAGCTTTGTGATCGTTAAAATTTTCGATTTTCCAAAAATAGTCTAAATCGACTCATTTTCATCTAAAAAGCGAAAATTTTCATTCCTAAGCAAATGTCCAGATGTATGTATGTGTATGTGTGTATGTATGTGTGTGTGTGTGTGTGTGTATAGCGTTTTTTGTGTACAAGATATCTTGAGAACGCTTTAACGGATTTCAATAAAATTTGGATAACTTATTAAGCTCATGAATATCTAAATTTGGACACAAGGATTTTTGAAAATACCCAACCAAATTTTTTTGAGCACCTTTTTTCATCGAAAAAAATCGTTTTTTGCCAAAAAATTTTTTTATGCTAAAAATACAACTTAATGAATACAAAAATCATATTCCTTATCTCAAAACGAATCGATTGACCTATATAACTTTTATAATTGATCAAGAATTCGTAAAATAATTCATATTTTGACATTTTTTTGCATTAAAATTTTTTTTTTAACAACTTCCCCAATTAACTTATACATTATTAATTTCTTGCTTCCTCTATGAGGAAGCAAATTATTTTGCTTACTTGGAAGCGAAATGTCCATGAAATGGACATAATTCTCACCTAGTTTATATTTGTAATAATAATATTAGCAAAAACGTCTTTGCCCCAACAGTTGGGGCAAAGCCGCTAGTTTCAATCTTTTTAAAAACAACTAAATAATGTAATTGTGATTATGATAAATGTAACAACGACTATTAAAATCTGTTACTGGTCAGTTTCAGCAGTGTAACAAACAAAAATTAATCCAATTGAACGTATAGTTAAAATTTTGTGCATCAATAAATATAAACCTAGCGGTTTTGCCCCACTCTCCCCTACTAAAATAAAAAAAATATGTGGCTATTTTATGTACAATTTCGAGTTTCTATAACTCTGACAAAAAATTTTTTCTCTTCAGCCAACTCAAAGGACACCTTTACAAGGACGTCCACAACAAAACTGAATACTTGAATATTTTTTTCAAATTCTGAATTTTCATAAAGCATAAAGTGTAAAAAGATCGGTATTGTGCACAAAATAGCCCCGCTTGACGGTAGTTTTAAAAAAACTTGATTTATTTTTCATTTGCGTTAATTAGGGAAAAATTCAAGTCAATCTGCAGGAGAGTGGTTTGAGTTCATTACAATGATTGTTATTAACGACGTCTGTAATTCAGTTTCCATGTTGTGTCTGACGTGTACCAATGATGTCAAGATAAATCCAATCCACAAGCGATGATATAGTTTGCAAAGGCGTGCTCGCAGTATAGGCCTATTAGGTAATCGTGTATCGGTTCTGTGTATCCTTGTTGGTTTGTATTGGTGTGTACTGACACAAACACAAGGTTATTTTGAATACACAGAGACAGAATCGCGTATCAGAATGTGGGAGTGTGTTACCGGCGTGGCGTGGCGTGGCCCGGCGTAGCACATGAAACGCATGTCGATACGGCCACATAATGGGAACATAACCACTGTGTAGATACCGGAGTATTTAGGTGTCATGGTGTCACAGGTTAATTGCACATGATTGGTTATTGTCCGTCTGCTCATATCCAACAACACAAGCTCTACTTTCGTTTTCAATTTGAACGCCTGAAAATTCAATTTAATTTCAATTGATAATACTCTCGTCTAGAACACACTATTTTCTGCCAAAGAAGACTCTTGGAAAGATATCCGATAAATTAATTATCACCGACTCGTTTTATCCAACATTTTATATATATAATCTATATTAATATAAATGTACGTGTGTTTTTTTTTTGTACTTTCGCGAATCGTCGTCTCGCAATTTATATGTACGCGATGAGAGATCGTCTAGGGTATAAATTAGTTCGTCAAGAGACGTCACAAGATATGCGAGAGTACGTGCATCGTGTGTCGATTAAATGGAAGGAAAATCGATATTCGATTTAGGATAAGTTGGCATAAACTGACAAAGTAATTTTGCAATCATTATCAACGGTCTCGAGAGTTATCTTAATTGAGCGTGGATAAATTGTGAAGCGATACACTTTGTGTTGAATTAAATTAAATTAGAAATAAACCCCTGAGTGATGCTACCTGTTCGTCGTCACTGTACATCTCTAAAGGTAGTATCAATTTTCCGGGTTTCCTCGGTGATTAATTCGATCGTCGGGTCGAAGAAATTCGGATAATAAGGTAATTAGTCGATCTTCGAACTTTGGCGATCGAGCTGATCAACGGCTACGCTCTCACGTGCCGGCCGAGGACACGGAAAGGTAAGATTGTTGTCTTTCTGTTGGTTCTTGTCGGTTTTAATAATCGCGAATATAAAGTAAATTTTTTGTGTTTTTGTTCATAAAGTGTGGCCGTTTTATTCAACCAAATTGGAATTATATTAAATAAAATCAAACTCAATTGGAAGATAAGGATTGGATCGGATAGAATGGATAGCATCACTCGAGGATCCCCACATCGAGATGATTGTTCCTCAAATGGTCCAAAGATATCAATCTGGAATATCTTTTATAAAATACTCCACCGACATCTCCATTGATCTGGATGAGTATTTTTTAAATATAATTATATAAAATTTTATGGTTAAAATATATAACCAAGGGTTGAATTAAGAGAGTATAGGTATCTATCTGTAAATCTTGGATGTTGATCGAATCGCCATATTAAAAAAGAAACTAATTTCGACTTATCTCTTTAAGTTAATTGTATCGTACCATTTATATTTTGTTTATTTAAACATTCGTGTATGTTGTATGTGTGTAATTATTACTTTGAAAGACGTTTAACCTGCGCAGGATTTATGTGATTAATTTATGAACCGAATTGATAAATTTATGTATCGTTATTTTGACTTGAACGGAGAAATTATAATAAATTATTCTTGACGCTATTTAATTTTCTGGGTTTTTCACTTGTTATCGTTCTTTGTTTTTTAGTTTTCTTTTGGTAAAATATTTTATTTATTTACTTGTTATTCTTTTTATTGATGTAATATTATTAAATATGTTTATCTTGAATGTTTCGATTTTTTAAGCATCTTGTAAATAATAAAAATCGTTACAATTGCAAAATGGCATTGCGGGTGTGAAAGCAAATTTTATCACTGATAATAAAAACACAATTTTAAAAATATTTTTGAAAAAATGTTAATATAAAAAATAAAGTGTAAATTATTTTCGTTTTGTTGACATTGTATTTCCGGGTTAAAAAACTAAGTTTTCTGGGTTTAAATCTGATTGCGCTTTATAATTGTTGGCTATAATATTTTCCTGATACGTATATTAGGCAGCTTGTGGTAGAAACAGAAAAAAAAAATATTGGAGGCCCCGGAGGGAAATTTCTGTACTGGGCCAGCACGAACAACACTATTACTATGTGCTTGAAACATTAATGTGTATAAATTTGCTATTTAGGAGATTAATGTGTATGTATTTTTTATTTGAATATTACTGCGCATGCATTTCTGACGTAGAAAAATATTACGCAATAACTTGCTAAATGTTGGTTAAAAATTTAGCAAAAAAAAAGACATTGAATATGATTTTAATGAAATTACTGCGCTATTATAATGAGAAAAAAAAGTGTCCCAAGTTTTAGTTTACGACTGAAGGGAGTATCATCCATATTTATGTAATTCGTGGCAGACGAAGGATTAAATTAAAATCAGCAGAAAAATTAGCACGTCTCGACTGCTTTGTAAAATTTATTTGTCTTCTCCTATAAATACGAAAAGCATCCACAAGTGACGGACATACTTTTCACGAAAGATGCAAACAGACATATCGTAAATAATATAAATATCAAACGATTTCTAAAAGACTGGATACTCGATAGTATAAAAATACACGAGTACGAAAATAAGTGTAATACATCACACTAAAAATTATTAAATAATAAATAAGGCGTTAAAACATATGTTTCAATTAGAAATAGTTTTTAATAGAACTCTCTTAAATTATTACTTGCAACATAAAAATCATTTATAGAATCAAATTCAATTGAAAATTATTATTATTATAAAAACTTTGATTTTATAGATATAGATAGTCACAAGTTGTTTAGTGAGTTATTAATGTTTTTCTGATCGGAAGGAAGTGGGCATTTAAAGCAGTTTGTGTATGCAGGAAGGTATATATAACTTTGAAAATTGGGGTCGTTGAAACGATATTATTGATAATATCGTTGTATGACTGGAATCCGGACTGAATCCTCTTTTGGTAGCGAGATATGTTCGATAATCGATGATAATGTGATGATGCGCGTGAGAGGTTTGACCTTGACATTGTACCAATTAACGCGCATCGACCCCCAATCCATCCGTGGGACATTGCTACTGTACTGGCTACACACGAGCAACCAAACAGTACATACTGGGAGATCCAATCTGGAATGTGGCTCCAACATGTTCGACATACTACCCCCGATATACTGATAATAGTGTCTCAAAGATCCGACCTTGATTACGCAGTTCAAGGATAACAATGTTATTCTTTCAGGTCATTCTAGAAATAATCATCAAAGAAACAAAAACAATTTCAAAACCTTAATCGGCAAAATATTGCAAAATTTTTCGTTAATTTTAATCGAGGAAGTGATTAAAATGTTTTATTATGCTATAAAATCTCTAAATCTAAATTAGTAGTTTTCTACTATGAATTAGCGAAAAGTGAGCCAAAAATTTTACTAATTTATTAGTAGAAAACTACTAATTGAAATAGTGAAACTTTACTTTTAAAATAAGTAAATTTTTTACTAATTTAATTAGTCGTTTTCTACTAACAAATAGTAAAATTCTTACTTATTTAATAGTAGCTCACTTTTCGCTAATTCATTAGTAAAAAAAAATTCCAATTTAGATTTAGAGAGAACATAAATTAAAAATTTGTAGCGGATTTACCCAAATTCAGGATTTTTGTCGAATGATGGTTATCAAATTCGTGGATTGTAAAGTATAATTTCCCGGATTTGTTCCTTTGTTGATTATTAGCTAATTATTTAGATACTAATTGATTTATTGAAAGAAATGAAATTCCTGATTTCAAACTGATTTGAAGAGCACACTCTAAAAACAAGTGTCTTATTTTGTCCTTACTTTTAAGACATTTTAGGGTGTCTCAATTTTAAACCATTGAGAAAGTGTCTTAAAAATACTTGTAAGACGCTTTCTAAACGTCTTATGTCTTAAAATAAGACACTTGTAAGACACCTGTTTTTACAGTGCAGTTTTTTAAGCATTCCATAAAGAATTTTTACTACAGAATTATATAGAAAAATATATATATAAACTCAGTTTGAAAAAGGACTTAAGAAAAAGAAATGACCAAAAGGAAAATTTGTTAATTTTCAGAAAAATGAAAAAATGAGATCATTTAGTATATAATAAATAAACAAAAAATTTATAAACTTAGTTTGAAAAAGACTAGAGAAAAAGAAATTACCAAAAGATTTAAAAACATCGAAGTCAGGAACAAAAGAATTTTAATAAAAAGTAGGTACTGTTGAAAATAATTCCAAAGGAAGGAAAAATTCGTATTTTTAAGAAAAACAGAAAATATTTTGTAATAAATAGCAAAAAATAGAAAAAGCCTTTGATCAAAGTCAACAAACTTATTATGAATATAAATGCGAAAATTGTAGAAAAATATTTAAATCTTTATGAACTCAATAATAAAAAAAAGAATGAGAAAAAAGCAACTAAAAAATAAGAAAATTTGATAGACAAAAAATATATAATGACAAAAAATATATAACAAAGTAAAAAACCATTTTATAGAGTTAAAATATCTACTAAGATTCTTTTTATAGTAAAAATATCGGTTCAAGATCATTAAAATTTTTAGAAAGAGAAAACTATTTACAAAATTAAAACAAAAAAACAGGCTTTTTTAAAATTAAGGAAGAAAACAATGAATGTTTTTAAAAGTTTGAAAAACTAAACCAAAAAATTGTTTATAATATTATGCAAATTTTTTAAACAATCTTAAAAACTTTAGGAAGACCAAGAAAATCTAAAAATTGTATGAAAAAGTTTGTTTCCAAAAAAGAACAAAATGTGACGACGTATTAAATAATTAAAAAAAAAGTTATTAAATATAAATGAAATCAGAAAATTGAAGAAAATATTTTACTCACAGTTTCTCTCCCCTTCACCCCACAAATAAAAGAACCATATCCATAAAAAATGATTATATCAAAATAGAAAAAATAAAGAAACTACGTAAGATTTTAAAAAATTATTTAAAAAAGAAGAACAAAAAATAAAGAAGAAATAAAAGAATAGCGTCTAAAAATAAAAAAAGCAGTATCAAAAGCACAGAAAGAAAAAAAATGTAATAACAAGGAAAATGACGTAATTTTGAAGAAAATAGAAAATAGTGAATAAACTTTTGGAAAAAATAAGTGATTTAAAAAAAAAAGTTTTAAAAAAGTATAAGAAATAAAAAAGGATGATTGGAGTTTTACATTTCTCATTTTTTTTACAGATTTCTTTTTTATTTTTTAAATTTAACTTAATATATTAAAAAATGCTAATCTTTTACATTAAAAAGAATCTATTTATCCACTCTCTAAATCTGAATTAGGAGTTTTCTACTAATGAATTAGCGAAAAGTGAGCTACTATTAAATAAGTAAGAATTTTACTATTTTTTAGTAGAAAACTACTAATTAAATTATTAAAAAAAATCCAATTATTTTAAAAGCAAAGTTTCACTATTTCAATTAGTAGTTTTCTACTAAAAATTAGTAGCTTTCTACTAAAAAAAAAGTAAAATTTTTGGTTTACTTTTTGCTAATTCATAGTAGAAAAATACTAATTTAGATTTAGAGTGCATATAAAATTTATATTTTGTCAAAATTTGATAATTTTGATCAGTCTTTTTAAGATCATACTTAACTGAAGTAGCTATTGGAATCCTAATATTTATAATTTTTCAAGTGAAATAGAAAATCATAAATAAAATTCAACAATCAAGTTTGACTTGTTATTTTATTAGGTATTTTTTTCCTTTTATGAGTGTATTTTTTTCAGCAGAAAACGAATTTGTTTCAAACTTATTACAAATGATAGTTCTAACTCTAAAAAATGTATTATACGATTTATTAAAAATTTTAACTCTAAATGCTAAATTCTAACTACAATTACAACATTTAAAAAATGTAAAATATAAAAATTTTTAACCATTTCATCATTAAAAGGTTCCAAATGAACATAGAGTCTGCATTTGTTTCCTCGTGATTTGAAATGATTTCTTTGCAACAAAACTTTATTAGATCTTTTTCAATTTTAATTCTTGGAGCACTAAAGAGAAATAGTTCAAGTAAAGTAATTAATAGTTTCTAAATATATTTTTCACATACAAATATATCTAGAAATAAAATATGTGCTTCAAACAAAAATTTATATAATAAGTTAATCAATTACTCCGAGTCAATTTTTGTAATTTCTTTGTTCAGATTTCTAAAAATTGGTAAATATAAGAAGAATAGATAAAGAAATGATTAGTAATGCTATAAATTTTAGTTATATAAAAAAATACGTAGGAATTAACAAAAGGTTCAATTAAAAAATATTTCAAAAAAATAAATAGGATATAAAATGAAAAAAATATATATATTTTTTTAGTTTTAGCTTTTTTTAAGAAATTACAAACTTTATTTATTTTTATAATTTATCAAGAAAAAAGATTTTTTATAATTTTCCTTTATGAGTTGTTTAAAACTGAAGATAAATATTGCTCAAATTTTTAACATCATCTTTATTAATATGGTTCTTTTGTAAATTAACATGGTTTCAAAATCGTGTTTGAAACTATTTTTGTGACAGAGACATTAGTTTTTAAATAGTGTTTCTGATTTGTTTTTTCCCTTTGAAAAAGTATTTCTTAACAAAAAATTTCAGTAGATTTTTTTAATATGATTCGTTTAGCACTAAACACTGTAAAAAAAGTCTTATTTTAAGGCAGAAATGCTGTCTAATTTTAAGACGCAACATTTTTATGATAGCTTTTGATGAATTTACAAGTTTTTCTTTTGCCTTAAATGGTGCCAAAAAAAAAATTAAAAACTTTAAATTTGCATAAAAATGTAATGTACTAATAAATTTAAAAAGGTAAATTTGTAATTATTGTAAATTCATCTTGAATAAGATAGTATTTTTTACATAAACATTTATATATATAGCAGGGCTTGCTGAATTTAAGACAAGTCTTAAATTAAGATTCTGTATTTACTGTAAATGAAAACGCATTACATAAAAATAAAACTATAAATAAAGAGTGTGTTTGGATTTAAAATTTTTTAATTTTATAACATGAAATCACTGCTCATAATTTGCCCATAATTTTCAACTTTTTTATTTCTTCAAGTAGATGAGAGATTTTTTCAAGTTTCCGTAAGATTTGTTGACATTGTTTGGAGGATAAGACGCCCGACATTACTGCGTTCGTGAATACATATTCTGTGTTATATTGTGGAACACTATCACTGTCAATGACCGATATTACGCAGGCCACGCGCCCCATTAGTCCTATGAATCCCCGTGGTAACATGGCACGATCCATTTCAGGATCCAGACCCCTGTGAAATTGACAGAACAATAACAATCTAGCTTTAACACCTCTAAATAGATCAAGACAGTATTCAGAGTAATCCGCCTGATGCCAATTTAGAAACAGACTCCACGTAAATGGCAAATTACTTAAATTCTCATTAAATATTTAACTTAAATTTTATTTTTCTATTTTATATTTCATATATTCTTATTTACATTTTACAATATTATTCACCCTATTTTCTATTTATTCTGTTATCGTTTCTAATTTCCGCAAGTGGTCGAGTCCATACCAAGTAATCACACCAATTTCAGTCATATTGAGTAATAATTACGAAATTGATATTTTGGGTTCCTTTAGGAGTAAAAAAAATAAATTTTAATTATTTTTAAAAAATTCAAAATATTTTCGAAAATATTCAAATTCGAAATTTTATGTACTATTTTTTTTGTGTTATCATAACTTCTGTAATTTTGAAGCAATTGAGATCATTTTTTTTTAAATTACTCGTATTTAAATACTCTTTCAAGAAAAATTATAATAATTGAGAAATTGTTTATAATTAAATTTTTATTAAAAAAATTAAATTATTTATTTAAACAAAATCTAAAGTATATCATCGTTCTTTTTCAAAAAATTCATAAACATAGCCTATAATGTGCTTAAAAATTTAAGCCAAAGAAAAAGATGGTATGTATTATAGTTTTTGAGAAAAAAATTATTAAGTTATGCTAGCGCGGCGCGGACCGGTGTCACCGCTACTCAACGCGTAGTTCCGTAGTAACCGAAATGTATGTATATTTTTACATAATGTAAATATAGTTAGTGTATTATATTTAAATTATAAGCTTCGGAAAGTCACACTGATCTTTTCATAGTACATGGACATCAAACTTTAGAATTAAAAAAATCGGAGAAAATAATTAAAGTAAAAAAAAGTAATTAAAAAATTGGTAATTTATAGAAAAATAATAAAAATAACTAAAAATTGGGAAAATTATTAAAATTTAAGAATAATAATTGAAAATTTGTTAAATCAATTGAAAAATAATTAATATAATTAAAAACTGGTAAAAATAAGTGAAAATAAGTGAATAATTAAAATAATTTAAAACTGAAGAAAGAAAAATAATGGACTGGTAAAATTATCAAAATTCGCGATGTTCAGGGGTGTTAATTTTTTTTCTTATGCAATTTTAGACCTAAAATTATGGGGTAATGTCAAAAATAGAGAAACAAATAATTTGCGGAGTTTGAGAAATTTATTCTAAGAAAAACTTAAATTTTAAAAATTAAACCTCTTTCACAATTTTCATTTTTTCCATAGACAATTTTTTTGTGGGATTTTTAAATGATTTTCTACAATCCATCGTATGGATTTTGAAAAATAAAATTTCGAAAATGACCAAAAAAATATTGTTTTTTAATTTTTATGTAATACCATAATTCTACATCTTAATTGATGTAAGAAAAAAAATGACACCTCTGAGCATCAAAAATTTTGTTGAGTTAAAATTTCACCTATCCCTCCCCTTAAAGAATGATAAAAATAGTTTGAAAATAGTTGAAAGAAATGAAAACTATAATAAATTTAAAAGATGACAAAATTTTATAAGGAGAAAAATGATTAAAAATTTGAAACATAAAGTATGAAACATAAAATTTGTCAGTACCCCTTGAGAATAAAATTGAAACAAAAATTTTTTCAAATTCTGTGCACAGCACAATTTGTAAAATAAAAAAATAAACATGACGATTAACTGTATTTATATTATGTAATAATATACATACATTTCGGTTACTACGGAACTACGCGTTGAGTAGCGGTGACACCGGTCTGCGCCGCGCTAGCATAACTTAATAACTTTTTTCTCAAAAACTATAATACATACCATCTTTTTCTTTGGCTTAAATTTTTAAGCACATTATAGGCTATGTTTATGAATTTTTTGAAAAAGATCGATGATATACTTTAGATTTTGTTTAAGTAAATAATTTAATTTTTTTAATAAAAATTTAATTATAAACAATTTCTTAATTATTATAATTTTTCTTGAAAGAGTATTTAAATACGAGTAATTTAAAAAAAAAATGATCTCAATTGCTTCAAAATTACAGAAGTTATGATAATACAAAAAAAATAGTACTCAAAATTTTGAATTTGAATATTTTCGAAAATATTTTGAATTTTTTAAAAATAATTAAAATTTATTTTTTTTACTCCTAAAGGAACCCAAAATATCAATTTCGTAATTATTACTCAATATAACTGAAATTGGTGTGATCACTTGGTATGGACTCGACCAAGTACTACTTTATATTTTTGATGTATTTTAACTTTATTTTGTATGCCCTATAGGGAAACAATACCTTTTAATTTATTATTCAATTTTCATTAGTTTGAAAACTGTTTATTAAAAAGCGAATGAAAATTAGAAAACGGCAGTTTATTAATATAAAGAGAATGCGGAGTTTTGAAACATTGATTATGCACTCTTAACTTAAACGCCTGCAATCTAACTTTTAATGTTTGGAAAATTAGAAATTGGACATTTTCAATTAAAAGTTATATATGTAAACGTCCCCCGGTTTAATTTGAGACAGACAACTTGTTTTTGCAATTTTCCGGCTGAGTACTTTTGAATAGATTGTTTAGTAAATATTCCAATCAAGATTAAATTGTGGTTCACAAAGAATTTAAGAATAAAGTTAAATATAAATAAGTTTAAGGGTTTATTATTAATTCTTTAAAGTTATTATTATTTACTGTATTTTTCCCTATTTTTCAATTCGTTCACACATTTGTTCTTTGATTTTCAGATATTTTAGTAAATTCTTTCATTTTCGTGAACACAGAGAATTTTCTGAGGAGAACGCAATAACTTTTCAAAATAATTTTATAACATCGTTTAAACATATCCTTCTCTATATTTAAAATTCTGTTAAAAAATGTATAGGGAAAATTCTCTAAAATTTTTGGGGAAAATTATTTTCCATTAAAATTTTTTAGGTTATTCCTGCGGAATTTTTCCAAAATATTTTTAAGTATAAATTATTGAAATTAACTTTAATGATGGAGGTCAATTCCAAATGTCAAAGACCCAAAATCATTGAACGTTTTAATGTTGTTATTTTAAATTTAATTAGAAATTTGAAAACAAATTTTAGTTTTGCATATTTTTTATATTTAAACATGTTTTTCATTCACTTAAAAGTGGTGATCTTACAATTCTGAACCATATATTTTTAAAAACGTTATATCACAATATATCAAAAGAAAACAAATGATAGTGTTTTGAATTTCAAAGTACTTTTCTTATTTTCACCTAAAAAATACCAAATTCTCTCATTTAAAAATAGGCTTTTTTTAATTTGGTCTATAGTTTATGTCCTTACCATTTTTTTCGATTTGTTTTGTTTCCTATATATTATGTATACGTTTAAAAAATTAAGGAGAAAAGGTGAACAATTTTATTTGTTACATTTTGATCTTAAAATTTAAAATAATAAGAAGATTCCTAAAATAAGAAGCATATTCTTGAATTAAGAATATTTTCTTATGGTTTCAGAATATGTGTCTTATTTTAAGAATATTCTTCTTATTTTAAGAATATTTTATTCTTGGCACCAAGAATAATTCTTAAATAAAGAATACATTTTTTCAGTGTATAAACTGACTGAAATTTCTGCGCAAATCTGTCAATTTTTAGTATTTTCAAAGTAAATTTTAATTATTTTACTGAAAGTTACCTTCAAATACTAAAATTTACTCTAAAAATAGTAATCAAAGACAAATTTTTGTTTCTCTCTAAATTTCTTAGAGTGAAACCTCACTCTTAAAGAGTGAGATTTCACTCCAGACAAGAGTGAAAATTGAGCCACTCCATATGGAGTGAATGTTCACTCATTGAAAGAGCGAATTTATTCACTTTATAGATAGAGTGACGAGTTCACTATAATTAGAGTGAATTTTTCAGCTGATTTAAAATGGCGGCTCATTCCTCTTAGATCAAATTTCCCACTCCAATTTTAGATTGGGTAAATTAAAGCTTTTGGAAATTTGCATAATATAACTTTAAAGGAATAATATCTTATTTTTGAAAAATAAAAATAATAAATAAAAATAAATATTGAATCTCTTGAATAACTTTCTGTCAGTACTGTGGTATTTTCATATTTATTTAGTCTCAAGGATATTTGTGCAATAAATATTATTCAAAAATAACAAAGTACACTGAAAAAACGGTATTTTTACTTTAAAAAATATTCTTGGCTTCTATAAGATTAAAATATTCTTTTATTAAGGATATGATATTTCTAAAATAAGAAAAATATTTTTAAAATAAAAAGCACATTCTTAAATTAAGAAGTACATTCTTACTCTCTCAAGTCTGAATTAGTGATTTTCCACTAATGAATTAGAGAAAAATCGGTCACTATTAAATAGTGAATATTTCACTAATGGTTAATAGAATAAATAAATAATAATTAGTTAATAACTATTAAATACCTGAGGACCATTTTTTCAAAACTTTATAAATCCATTCAAAATAGTGATTTGTTTTTACTATCAATTTGTAGTTTCTCACTAAGACTAAGGTATTTCACTAATTCGTAGTAAAAAGAAGATCTTATTTTAAGGCAGAAAGTCACTGTAGAAAGAAAGTCTTATTTTAAGACCGAAAACCTGTCTTATTTTAAGACGCAACATTTTGAAGACAGTCCTTGTTGAATTTTAAATACAATTTTTGTACCTCAATTTAAGAATCAAAGATAGTAATTATCAGCAGGTAAATTTGCTGAGTTTAAGAAAATTAATCTGTAATATCAGGAATTGTGTGTTGAATTTAAGAAATGTGTTTAAAATTTAGCTGGAGCAAGATATTATTTTTACACAAACAAATCAGTTGAAATTAAAAGAGCACCCTTATTTTCACAGAAGCCTCAGTTTAAATTAAGGATAGCATTATTTTTAAAACTGACTTAATTTCAGACTTCTCTGAAATTAAGACTTACTTTTTACAGTGTAAGTCTTGCTTTAAGACGCAACAGTTTTAAGACAGCTCATTTGTTGAATTTGAAATAAAATTATTGTACCTTAATTTAAGAAGCAAAGAATGTGATTATCAGCAGGTAAATTTGCTGATTTCAAGACAATTCATCCGTAAAATCAGCAGCTGTGTGCTGAATTTAAGAACAGTGTCTAAAACTCCGCTCAACCAAGATCTTATTTTCACAGAAGCCTCAGTTTAAATTAAGGACATCATTATTTTCGAAACTGATTTAATTCCACACTTCTCTAAAATTAAGACTTACTTTTTAATAATTTAGTTTGTGGACGACTTTTTATCATTTCATTAGTAGGGGAGAGGGCCCCAAGTTGGACACCCTTTCGTCTTATTGCTGTAGAATCCAAACCAAATAAAATATATTAAAATATTTTATACCGGATGAAAGTACAATTTATAAGGTAACTTATGACCACAGAGATAAAATTTTATTTTGAACATAAACATTTTTTAAAGCATTTTTTCTAATTGTTAAAATTTTCGGTCTAAAAAAAAGTGTCCCCAAGATGGACACCTTCTTAAAAGTCTCTGAAAATTGTAGTAAATAAGAAATTAACATCCTGTAACAATTCTTAAACTAATTTTTAATCATTTTACGGACTTTATCAGGAAATAACATTTCTTAAAACTTCAATCTAATAGCTTAACAGTAAAAAGTAATAAAATATCGAAAAGTATAGATATATCAAATTCTCTAATGATAACATCACATTTTATGGTGGAAAATAAAAAATTTTAATTAATTGTCTCAAAAAATTATTAAAAAAAGTGTAAAATCAAAAATATGCAAATAAATACATTGAGATTTGAGGCCTGTCCATCTTAGGGTACATGACACCATTTTTTAATCCCCAGTAAAAATACATATACGAACACTGAATTAGTAAAATTATTTTAGGATATTATTATACGATAAATAAAGAATATTATAACGTTAAGTACTCATTCTAAATCATAAATTTAAGTAACTTTACCAACTTAAGAAAAAACTGTTACAAAACTTTTTTAGACTGAAAATTACGTGGCATGTATAGAAGAAAAACCAACTGGTTTTTTTTCTTCAAATGTGCATCAAAATCTTCGTCTAGACAAACAACAAAAATGACAAAAAGCATAAGGCACTGCCACCTTAAACAAAAATTTTATACGAAATGTCCATCTTGGGGCCCACTCCCCTAGTTTTTAACCAAATTCAGATTCACACATATTTTGGAAAATATTCACATAGAATATATATTTTTTTTGCAGTAACTCATCTTTTTCTGATCCAAAAGAAAAGTTCATCTCGTTCTCGTTTGCCAAGTTAATGTTAAAATTCAACCCAGATCCAGTTCTGCATTTGCAAGTCAAGAAATCACAGAGGAGCACAAAGGGTATTATTCTCGCTTCATCTATTCGAACTGCGTCAATGCTCCTGGACTTGTGGACATGTATGCTGATTATGCAGAAATGAAGAAAGAAAGAAAAAAAAGCGCGTTTCTCTGCATCTTGAACTTTCTACTTCCGGAAAATTGAACGCCGCGAGTTGGCTCATTCAGGTCGACCGGCTTCCCTATATCGGTGTCAATCCAATCAATGGTTTATTAACCGGCGTGTGAGCGGGATTCGCTGGTGGAGGGTAGATTGAGAGAGAATTGACAGGAAAAGAGAGCAGAAGAGAAAGAGAGAGAGAAAGAGTGTGTGATATCTGCCATTTGTTTGTACAGAGAGGGACTTACATAAACACGTGGTCACGTGATATATACACAGGTAAATAAAAAAAATAAAAAAAAAAAAGCTCGGACAGAGAGAAAGAGGAAGAAAGTGTGAAGGACCATTGGGATGAAAAGAGTCCAGTGGAAAAAAGGGTCCCTCTCTCTCGTTCCTCTCTCACATGCAAGCCGCATTGTTTCAGTGTCCTATACGAGGGAGAGCTATCGGTTATTGGAAATCTGTATTTTTTTTTAGGCCATACCTCTTCCGCGTTAGCCCCACGTTCCTATAGTGGGTGAATTGCAGCAATGGGTCACCTCGTGATCGTCTCCATAACGTCGAGGTCATGGGCCTCTCAACACACAGGAACGCGCGTTGCAATTCCAATCGCTCGTTAGATGAATTTACTATCACTTTCGTTCATTATACCCTCGGACAATGTCAATCACCCTTCTGTAAACATTAACCCTCTCGATCTCCTTATTTGCGGATTAATTTCTTATTTACAAAACCCGTAATCAATCTTGTGTCACAGTTCATTTGTCAAACGATTCCTACTACTGTCTTTTCAATTCAATTCGCGTTTCGGAATTAATTTGATTTGATTAAACGATCTGGTAATTGACGCCTGTTCTCTTAATCGGAATTAGTGGAAAGTCTTGTAGTTATTGGTGTAAATTGTATTTGGGTAATGATTGTGTTTGGATACAAAAAATCTTTGGAGAATAATAAATTATGTAGTTGATATAATGTTTCGATTTTTGTAAATTTAATTATAATTCCACGTTTTTAACTATTTTCTTCAATTAACTTTTTTATAACTTTTTTATAACTTTTTTAGGCCTAAAATAGAAGGTTTTTAAAAAGATTTTTGTTTATAAATTGTAAAATGTAATTGATCAAAAGTTTCTACATGTTATTGTAAGAAGATATATTTAATTTATAGGAATCAATCTTTATTTGATGTCAATACTATGAATGTTTATCAAAGACTAATTTAATTCAATCTGACATAATAATTGACAATTTATAATTATTCATTCAATTATTTTTAAAACAAATTATTAAGCCTTACATTATTATGTTTGTCAAGAACTATTAAAAAAAAAAATTTGCAATCTTGAAAAATATGATTGTCTTCCTTCTGAGCGTGTTTTTCCATTGTTTTAAATAAAATATAAAATTTTAACAAAATAAAATAATTATAAAAATTACTTTCATTTACGGTTACCACTGTAGCTCATCGCACAAACTTATCTAGAATAAAAAATCAAATAGTTATTTCAAAATAGACGATTTGGTACAGGTCCAAAACCTCTAAATACTCAAAAAAGTAAAAAGTAGGAAGTTTCTGAATCCAAAAAACTGAAAAAAAAACACCATTAATTTTACCTTAAATCATTCACAAAAAATTTAAAAAGAAATATTATTAGTATATTAAAGGATTAGGACCTGCAAAAACTTCCAAAGAATCGAATTCAACAAGAAATTTTAAAATCGGTCAAACGATTTTCGAGTTATGGTGGTAACCATTTTGAAAAATAGTGTTTTGAGATGAACGCGTTTAAAGTTTTGATTTTGCTAAATAACTTAAGTTTTTGAACAAATAACGATCTAATAATAAATAAATGCTAAATAATTCTTCCTATGGAAAAATGAGAAAAAAATTTTTGGTATTTTGACCAAAAAAGTAACAAAATCAAGAATTCCTTCAAAACTTTAACTTGATGGCTCCTAAATGAAAACTCACTATTCGTAAGATCAAGTATTCTGAAAAAAAGGATTTAAAATTTGCTTGAGTTTTAAGGTATTTCTCCGGCAGTTATATACTTGAAAAAATCGATTTTCGTAGGATTTTTTTTAAATTGTAAGAAAACGTTATTTTTTATAAGCCTTCTATCTGGTTAAAATTTCAGTAGCCCTGTCAATGGACAAAATTGAGATTTCAGGTTAAAAATTCCAATTTTGTGTGGAGAATGATAAAAACTTGAGATTTGGAATCTGAATATCTTAATTTTGAGCATCGATAGGGGTATTGAAATTTTAATCACATAGAAGGCAGATACAAAATAACGTTTTCACCCAATTTAAAGAAAATTCTACGAAAATCGATTTTTCCAAGCATATAGTTTTTAAATACTAAATCTGAATTAGTGGTTTTCTACTAATAAATTAGCGAAAAGTGAGCTACTATTAAATAGTAAGAATTTTACTAATTTTTTAGTAGAAAACTACTAATTCAATTAGTGCACCTTTAACATTTCAATTAGTAGTTTGCTACTAAGAATTAGTAGTTTTCTACTAAAAAATTAGTAAAATTCCTATTACTTAATAGTAACTCAGTTTTCTCTAATTCAGATTTAGAGGGCAATTTTAATTAATGTTTACTTTGTAACTATAAACAAATTATGAAAATTTACATCATTTTAATTGTCCTTATTATGTTAAATTAACCTTCTGCCAAATGCCCATGAAGTTCTAAATGTTCATTTAAACGAATTTTTTTTCTATGAAAATATTCTCAAAAATAACTTTCGTAAAACAAAATAAAAAAAGGAATTTAATTTTTAAAATGTTCAAATCAATTTTTTGTTACTCAGAATATTATTTTTAGATAAATTTAAATTTGGAAAATGCTAAAATAATTATCATTTCTTTCACTTAAAGATTCAGTACTTCACTGTAAAAAGCAACATCTTAAAATGCATTGTAGTCACTTTTAAGACGTTTAAAGTATATTATATTTTACTTTCCATCTTAGAAAACTAATGCATTTTAAGACACTTTTGCTAACTTTTCGGAAACATCTTAAAAGTGACTACAAATGTATCTTAAATTAAGATGCCTACTTTTTGCAGTGTTTTGAGTTCATTATGCCATTAAAAAACTTTATTTTCACATTTAATGTTTGGTTTAAATAATAATGGAAACATCAATTATATTTTTCAGGTTTTTAAATTAAGATTTTCAATTTTCCAATTGCATTCGTTAATTTTTAATTATTCCCTTTACAATTACATTATTTTCAATGCTCAGTTATATTTATTAATTTTTTCAATTATTTTTCAGTTTACGAATAATTTCTTCATTTTCATATCTTTATTTTTTAATTTTAAAATATCTTCATCAAAATTAAAGTGAATAAACTCTCTTAATTTCTTGAAGTAAGGTTTTCACTCCACGAAGAGTGAAAATTGAGCCACTCCAATGAGAGTGAGAAACCTAATCTAAAAGAGTGAGATCTTACTCTTTTAGAGTGGAGTGAAAACTCTTCTAATAATAAGTTACTTTTAACGAAGTGAAAAAGAGAAAACTCGTTCACGATTTTAACCCCTAAATAGTCGTTTCTTATTAATTCAAATTTAGAGAGTATTTTCTTGAAATTTTAGAAGTTTTCGACTTAAATTATCTTCATCAAATTACAAGGTCAATGTACCAATATTTCCAATTAATTTTTTAATTTTTTAATTCTCCCTTTATGCATTTAAATACGTTCCTGAATTTCAAATTATTTACATCATTTTTCAATTATTTTCTTTAATTAAAAATTGTGCTCTTCAAATATTTTATACCTATTTTTCAATTTTTCCCTTTACACTTTTCATTTATTTTCTTCGAGTTTCAATTAAATTCATCATTTTTTCAATTAATTTTTTTAATTTTCAATTAATTTCTTCGATTTCAAAGGACCTTCTTTAAATCTCAATTATAAATATCAATTTTGAAAATTATTTTTTAATTTTAATAAATTTTTCAATACTTTATTTATACTCTTTAATTTTAAAATATCTTCGTCAAATTTCATTTAAATTGATCAAATATTCAGATTATTTTTTCCAGTTTTCAGTTATTTTCTTTAAATGTCAATTTTATTTTTGTTTTTTTCCAGTTTTTTTCTGTTTTCAATTTTTTTTCACAACTGTATCTTTCATTATTGGTTTTGATTTTTAATAATTCACGCAAATTTTCAATTTTCATTCTCAAATATCAATTTTCTCTAATCTTTAATTACTTCCTATAATTTTTTCAATAGTTTTCTATATTTTCAAATTGTTTCTTTAACTTTCAATTACATTCAATCTTGTATTTATATTCTTTAATTTTAAAATATCTTCATCGAATTTCAAGTAAATTGATCAAATATTGCAATTATATTTTGCAGTTTTCAGCTATTTTCTTCAAATTTCAATTATTTTTCTTTTTTATTTTTTTTCAGTTTTTAACTATTTTTAACAATCTTTTATTATTGTTTTTAATTTTTAATAATCTCCGCAATTTTTTAATTGTCATCCTCAAATATCAATTTTTCGTAAGCTTCAATTGCTTCCTATAATTTTTTCAATAGTTTTCTATATTTTTAACTCGTTTCTTCAACTTTCAATTACTTCAATCTTGTATTTATATTCTTTAACTTTAAAATATCTTCATCAAATTTCAGGTAAATTGATCATTATTGATCATTATTTTACATTGACATAATTTTATTCAATTTTCAGTTATTTTCTTTAAATTTCAATTATTTTTTTTTATTTTTTTTTAAATTTTAATTATTTTTGACAACTGTATCTTTCATTATTGTTTTTAGTTTTTAATAATCCCCGCAATTTTTTAATTTTCTTCCTCAAATTTTAATTTTCTTTAATCTTTAATTACTTCCTATCATTTTTTCAATATTTTTCTTTATTTTCAACTTATTTCTTCACGTTTCAATTACTTTCAATCAATCTTTTATTTATAATCTTTAATTTTAAAATATCTTCATTAAATTTTAATTATTTTTTTGTTTGTTTCTATTCTTTTTGAATTTTTAATTATTTTCTACAATTTTTCATTATTCTTTTTAATTTTTAATAATTCACTCAATTTTTCAATTTTCTTCTTCAAATTTCAATTTTCTCTAATCTTCAATTACTTCCTATAATATTTCCAATAGTTTTCTTTATTTTCAAATCGTTTCTTTAACATTCAATTATATTATTTTATTGTTTTTTTACCATAAAAATAAATTATATAAATAACTTTCTTTTAAAAAATGTTTATTTGATATCTCTTCTATTACTTTAGATATAGACTCTAGTCGATTATAATTGCATTCTCCGTAGCTTTCTGTACTCTTTGATAATTTTTTTCAGAATGAATAGGACGGTTTTAAAAATATAATCTGGGTGGCCGGCCTCTTTCTATAGTAATTTCATCATTGTTCGAAGGTCATGTTAGTCAAAGAGGTCCAATTTCACATGGTGTTAATCGTATTGTCTTCGTAGCTTCACCTCCGAACGAAAACTCAGTCGCTGTTGTACCTCTTGTGACCGAACACCTCCGAAAGTGTCACTTTGACCCGACCCATCACATTATATGGACAAAAAATCATTTCAAAAGAAACTTTAAACTATCGCCCACGAAAATATCTACGCTCAAAGTGTGTAAAAAAGTAATTTTATATCGTTAAATTAAAATAAGTTAAGCTAAAAAAAATACTGAAAACAATGCTAAAAAAATATAAGAAAGAATACAATAAAAAAAAAAAGATAGATAAAAAGTTTCTGAATAAAAAGAATACCATAAGGACAAAAATACTTGAATGGCAAAAAATACTACAATGACAGAAAAAAAACTAATAGAATTATAATAATGAGATTTTATTTAATAATCATATTTCATCCATTGAAGAAAAATGTCACAATGACTGACAATAATTTTCATCCGAGTTTCTTTCGACCAGAACTAAAACCACAATTATTTGTTCGCAATTCATGACAAGTTAAATTAAAATAGTTCAATATTAAAATATTTAATGAAATTATTAAAAGTGAAATATATCTTTCATCAAGCATTTTTTTTTTTTAATAGTGAATTATTAAAGTAAATTATGATAGATTAGGTACAATCTTTCATTGACAAAAGCAAAAAATATTCGTTCAGAGTTATGACAATATTATGTATTTGATAATACGTACTCATTATTTTACTCAATAATTCAGTTTCAATAAAAATTCTAATTATTGTGTGTATTTAATATTTATCTAAATTTACCAATTTTAATAATTAGATATCATTTCATTTGATTTTGTGAGAATTTATATTTATTTAAATTATTTATTATTTACGTGTTAACATTATTTATTATATTATTTTATTAACACTAAGAAATATAATAAAAAAGACAAATATCAACATTCACACTACTTTTCTCCTCTTATTTTTATTCTTTATTTCGTCCTATAAAGGCCTTTTAGTTTAATAATTTAATGCTTATTATTACCCTACGTATCATTTCAAGGTGGTTTAACGATTCAAGGTTAACTTAATTAATGCAAATCCGATTACGATTTAATTATATAAAGTGATAAAGGTAAGTTCTAATTGATCATACACCCTATTATATCACTAAATACAAAATGAAACTTATGAATTCCTAGAACTAAATATAATCGACTGCAAAACAACTAAAATCAATTTTTCTCAAATTTTTTAAATTAAAAAATACGTATATAAACTAAAAATTTTCAGCGAAATACAATTTATTAAAATTATTTTTAAAACAGGCCGAATTTCTGATTATTAAAGAAAGTGTAGGTTTTATTTTTGTCCATTTATTGGAATCGCGTAATCCGTGCAGTCCATTTACCTTGTAACTACCACATTCTAGTACATATAGGAATGTGTAGATAATAAAAAGGCTAAAGCCGAACTCATATGTTTGACCATTTTACTGGAGACACGAAATTCGAAATATTTTTTAAAGATATTACAATACACAGGAAAATGGAAAAAGACGTTTTAAAAAGATACAGATATTTTGTTCGATGAAAAAAGTTGTATAAGTAATTTAAACATTTCAAAAAATTCAATTGTTTTAAAAATAAATACATTTTTCCCAATATCGAAATATTTTTACTCTCAGAGAAAACGAATTACAATAGATATACTTAATGTTTATCGAATTAAAAATATGCAAAGCAGATGATTGTACTTGTCTCGAGTAAAGAACAGATAATGACATTTTAATCAACTTCGTTACATTTGGAAATTTATCCAATAATATGTAAATCGTTCTCTTTAATAAGCGAACATCTGTAAAATTAATCTTACAAACTAATTAAATAACATCTCTCAAAACGATTCGATTTCCTACTGTCTGCAAGACTTTAATTAATCCAAGAAAGAGAGTCATTTATCGGATTATTATTATCTGATTTTCTGTCTTTTATCAAATGAAATTGCCATAAAAAGAAAACAATACTTTTTTTTTCTTTTAATTAAAAAAAAAAGGTCAAAAATAATTCTCTTTTACAATATTATTAAACAGATTTAATTCAGAATTTTCTTCTGTCCAATGTGAGATATTAAAGCGGGAGAAAAGCAGTATGAATCTTTTCATCTGGAAAACTCGGGAAAAGTAGGGACCTTTATGACTGATGTAAAAAATAAAATGTTTATATTACTTCAAAGTAAATATTAATAATCCGTGGATGAAAATGAGGGTCAGCAATAAAGTGAAATTTCAGTCGCAAAACAAACATGAGGCTTCTCTGGTTCCCTTATGGGTTCACCTTTATGGAAATAATCTTAAGAGAACTGAGGCACAGAAGGAGATGAATTTATGCAAGTTTTGCGTATCTCGAGCTTAACCCCGCAGAAACGAACTCGTTCTGCTTCTAAGCTTCTCATTGGCTGGGCCCATTGGGACACTATTTGGGTCCCACGATGCGACCTTTGCCACAAGAAGACCCCCAGTTGACCTCACCCTTCGGTCACGGCAACGCGATCTTTTTTCACTCCGATAATTAGTCACAAGTGTTATAAAAATATTGTCATTATTGCGTTTAATAATAATTTTATAAAATTAACATTATCTCGTACAACAGTATTTGAAAACTGACATTATTTATTTACTGATTTGTGAAATTAACAAATTTAGATAATATAATTTCTATTTTGAAAATTGTCTGTACAACTTGCAGGAAAAAAATTATCAGTTTGGTAAATCGGTAAAAAAATGTCGAGAGTTTGAAAAATGGATTAATTACAAAAATAGAATACATAGTTTTTTTAAAAGAATAAATTGCAGTGATTAGTGTCTTTTTTATTTTTTTGTGCCTTTCGTTAGACACTTTTTTCTTGAAAAAGGGGTTTAAAAAATAGAGAGAAAAGACGTTGAGAAATATATTTATTTTTAAAAAACAAAAATCAAATGTTTGAAGAAAAAAAAAGTGCAAAAATGTAATTAAAAATAATAATAAAATATTTGGAAAATAGGGGAAATCTACAAAAGGATGGGTAAATTTAAAGAAAGTCAGAAAATTATAAAAGAATTAAAATCTCCCCTCCCCCTCTATAACCAAGTCAAAAAAAATTTAACGAAGAAAATCGAATGATAATAATCAACAAAAAAGTTGTCGATTTTCAAAGAAAAAATTAAAACTACATTTAGAAATGAAAGTATTGACAAAAAGAGATAAACATAAAAAAAACCTAGATATAAAAATAAAAAAAAAAGGTTTAAAAACTAAAAATATGAAAATAATCACTCATCATTTTTTAAAACAATGGAAAAAAACAATAATGTCAACAAAAAGTTGTAAAAACATTACTAAATAATTATTAAGAAAAAAAAGATTTTTCTTAATGCGAATTCTTTGAAAAGACAAAGAAACACAGTCAAAAAAGTTGAATGAATAAATTCGTGTGATAATAATCAACGAAAAACATGTTGATTTTAAAAAACGAAATTAAAACTACATTTAGAAATGAAAGAATTGACAAAAAGAGATAAAAATTTAAAAACATCTAGATATAAAAGTAAAAAATGGATTAAAAACTAGAAAAATAAAAAACAACTTTGAAAAAACAAAGAAACCCAGTCAAAAAAGTTGAATGAAAAAAATCGTGTAATAATAATTAACAAAAATTTGTTGATTTTGAAAGACAAAATTAAAACTACATTTAGAAATGAAAGTATTGACAAAAAGAGATAAAAATTTCAAAAAAACCTAGATATAAAAGTAAAAAAAAAGGTTTAAAAACTAAAAATATGAAAATATTAACTCACCATTTTTTTAAAATAATGAAAAAAATTAGAAGGTCAACAAAAAGTTGTAAAAATATTACTAAATAATTTTTAAGACTAAAAACATTTGTCTTAATGCGACATCTTTTAAAAGACAAAAAGAAACCCAATCAAAAAAGATTAATGAAAAAAATCGTGTGATAATAATCAACCAAAACTTGTTGATTTTAAAAGACGAAATTAAAACTACATTTAGAAATGAAAGTATTGACAAAAAGAGATAAAAATTAAAACAGGTATAAAAATAAAGAAACGCTTAAAAAACAAGAAAAATAAAAATATTAACTGTACATTTCTTTTCAAATAATGAAAATAAACAAGTTTTAAAAATATTAATAAATAATTATTAAGACAAAAAATAACTTTTGCAATGCGACATTTTCGAAAAGTCAAAAAAAATCTTAAAATATTAGACTTGTTAAGGAAATATTTCCAAAAAAAACCTTTTCTGAATCAAGAAACACAAAAAATTTGTATAAAAGAGCAAATAAATATGCACAAAAAGTTTTAAAGATGTAAAAAATAGGAGGAATTCTACAAACAATTATTAAATATAAGAAGAGTTACAAAATTGAAAAAAAATCTGCCCCCTCTCCCGCTTTCCTAAAAAAATTAGAACAATTATGAAAGTAAATGTTTATCTACAGAAGAAAGCATAAAATTAAGAAACGAAAAATACGAATAAAAACTTCTAGATAAAAATGCAAAAAATTATTGTCAAAAAAAGGAAATTTTTTTTAAAAAACGCATTACTAACAAATAAAAACATTTCCTAAAGAAAAAAGAAAAGGAAATAACAAACAAAAAAAATATTTGAAAATTAGAGAAAATTTACAAAACGATGGACAAATTTGAAAAAAATAAATTAAGTAAATTATACTGAAATAAAAATTTGATAAAGAAAAAAAAGAGAATTAAAATTGCGCAAATATGAAAAGAAAATAAAATAAAGGTAGAAGAGTAAAGAAGTAAATTTTTAAAAACAAAAAAATCAAGGCATGCAAACTTATTTTTAAAAAATTAACAAAAAATTTTTTAAATCGATACAAACGCAAGAAAATTTTTATTATTTTTATTAAAATGAAGTTTCATAAAACAATTTGTTTTAAAATAAAACAAATTCGATCCAGGTAGGAAAAAATAAATTATAAGCAATTGAATAAAAAACTTTAAAGATGTAGAAAATAGGAGGAATTCTACAAACAATGATCAAATATAAGCAAAGTTAAAAAATTGAAAAAAACTCTGCCCCCTCCCCAGACTTAAAGAAAATGAGAATAATAATGAAAGTTAACGTTCATCTACAGAAGAAAGCATAAAATTAAAAAAAGAAACTATGAATTGAAACTTCTAGGTAAAAATGCAAAAAGTTTTTAACAAAAAGGGGAAACAATTTTTAAAATACTCATTAATAACAACAAAAAAAACATTTTCTAAAAAATAAAAGAAAATAACAAAAATACCATCAGAAAAGCAAAGAAATTTTACTAAATGATACCTATAAATAATTTGAGGAAAGTTATAGAAAATTTTTTTTAAAAACGGTATAAATAAATTAGAATCAATAGAATGAAAATGTTTAAACAATGAGGAAATTTAAAACAAGCACAAACTTTCAAAGAAAGAAGAAATATTAAAATTTTTGAAAAATTATTTTAAAAATCGTAACAAATTAATTTTTTTAAAAATCAAGATGCAATAGAAATGTTATGAATGATTAAAAACTCTGCTAAAATGTTGGAAAAAATATTTAAAAATTGGAGAAAATCTACAAAACAGTGGACGAATTTGAAAAAAATAAATTTATAAATTATACCAAAATAAAAAATTTAATAAAGAAGAAAAAGAGAATTAAAACTGCGCAGATGTGCAAAGAAAATGTCAGAAAGGTAGAAAAGTAAAAAAATAAAATTTTAAAAACAAAAAAACCAAGGCATACAAACTTATTTTTAAAAAATTAACAAACAATTGTTTTAAATTAATACAAGCGTAAGGAAATTTTTATTATTGTCAATAAAATAAGGTTTCATGAAAGAATTTGCTTTACAATAAAAAAAATTCGATCCAAGTAGGAAAAAATAAATAAAAAGCAAACGAATAAAAATCTTTAAAAATTCAGGATATATGTATAACATTATGGAAACATTTTTAAAACATTGAAAAAATCTTAAAATATTACAAAAAAATATCAAAAAACTCTATCTTTAATTCTAAGCTTTTAATAAAAAATAAAATGAAGAAATTTAAGCATTTTATGAAAAAAAAATAATAAATTTACGAAAAACTGAAAGACAAATTGGAAAAACTTTACAGAAAGTAATTATAAAAATAATTGTCATAAAAATGAAGTTTCAAGAATGAATTTGCTTTACAATAAAAAAATTCGATCCGAGTAGAAAAAAATAAATAAAAGCAAACGAATAAAAATCTTTAAAAATTCAGGATATGTATAACATTATGGAAACATTTTCGAAAAATTGAAAAATTCTTAAAATATTACCAAAAAAATTAAAATCCCCTAACTTTAATTCTAATCTTTTAGTGAAAAATAAAAACAAAAAATTCAAGCATTTTATGAGCCAGTATCATTTTGGCACAAAACTATTTTTAAAGATTGTTATATTGTACAGAATGGAAATGTTATTTTGTACAATTTTGAAAAATGAATTTGTTATTTTGTACAAGTTTTGAAAAAAGCTAAAATATTGTACTCCCAATGTTTTATAGATTTTTTAAAAATTTGTACAAAATAACAAATTCATTTTTTAAAATTGTACAAATAACATTTAGCAGTTGTCCAAAATAACATTTCCATTCTGTATATATAACAATCATCAAAATAACTCTTGTATCAAAATGATACTGGCTCCATTTTATGGAAAAAAAATAAATTTACGAATAATTGAAAAACAAATTGGTAAAACTTTACAGAAAGAAATTATAAAAATTATTGAGCCAGTATCATTTTGACACATGACTTAATTTAAAATTGTTATATTGTACAGAATGGAAATGTTATTTTGTACAACTGCTAAATGTTATTTTGTACAATTTTGAAAAATGAATTTGTTATTTTGTACAATTTTTTAAAGAAGCTAAAAACCTTTGGGATCACAATTAAATCCAGTTTTTAAATACTTGTACAAAATACAAATTCATTTTTCAAAATAGTACAAAATAACATTTAGCATTTGTACAAAATAACATTCTCATTCTGTACAATATAACAATCTTAAATTAAGTCATGTGTCAAAATGATACTGGCTCAAATTATTGTCATAAAAATTAAGTTTCATGAAAGAATTTGCTTTAAAATAAAAGGAATTCGATCCAAGTAGGAAGAAAGAAATAAAAAGCAAATGAATACAAATTAAAGATATGTATAACATTATGGAAACATTTTCAAAAAATTGAAAAAATCTTAAAATATTACAAACAAACAAAAATTTGAAAACCCTAACTTTAACTCTCTAACTTTTTTGTGAAAAATAAAATCAAGAAATCTAAGAACTTTTATGAAAGAAAAAATAAATTTACAAAAAATTGAAAGACAAATTGGAAAATCTTTACACAAAGATGAGCAAATTTACATTATGAGTTAAGATCAAATTTTAAAATGCAATAATTTACAATTATCAAAAAATTAATTTTCACACCCAGGTTTTAAAATAATTAAGAAATTTCAATCAAATTTTCAAATGCAAAATCCTGAATTTATTACAAATGGTTAGTATTTTATACATTTTAAAAATAAACTTCGTTAAAGTGAATTAGTGAATAATTAATTGTACTTAGTTAAATTAACAAATAGTACAGCTAATTTAAACCATCATGATAAAATTTACCAAAAATGTGTATTTCAAACATTTTTATCAAATTCCTATATTCAAATATTTATTCCCATTACTTTTTCATTATTCCCTTTTTGTTTATTTTTTCATATTTTTTGTCCAAAAGCACTCGTTATTAATGTACACAACCACTTAAATACACCAAATTACAAATGAAGTACAGTTTTTTTTGTATTCCATAAATTTTCCAATATTATAAAACGCAACAAGTGAATTTCGCGAGTTCTTTATCGAAACAGCGAATAACTAGATGAAGATCATATTTTCAAATTGATCCGTCTTCTTTTTTGCTTTTTTTTTGTGGGCGCTCAACGTGAAGTTAGTTATGACTTAAATGCAGAATAACGCGTCATCAATTTTTCCGTTCGCGTCAAGTGTTTTTACGTCCATAATAAAACGATACGTATACGCCCTTGTTTTACAAAACGATCTTATCAGAATGTATACACTGTGAGTGTAGAAAAAATAAATCAAATTTCGATCTCGATTGGTGTCAAATGAAAAAAAAAAAAAAGAAGAAGGAAAAAAACCAGGAAAACCACAATGAAAAAACACAACTGTCAATAATCAACGAATGAAAGTGTGTCCAATGGAAAAAAAAAAAGTATCCGAGACGGATAAAATTCACCTACATTTTAAAAGTGACACACAAAAAATATAATAATTGTGGTGCGATCGCGTCTCTATCCTCTTTATAAATCGTCCTCCGCTTGTTTTTTAATCTCTATTTTTATTCGACGAGTGTATCAACGTCCACGCGTAAAAAACAATGCGACATTGAGCGTCCTTTTTCTACCATCGTCCCTCTCCCACCAACTTCTCGTCTCTCTCTCTGTCTCTCTCTCTCTTTTTTTTTTCATCGAAAGCACCATTTCACTTTCACTTTCGACCGAAACTGAATAAAGCTTAATTCTGTTCAACATGACTATTATGGGTTCACACTTGCAACAGCTGTTGTAAATAAATGTCACGTTTACATAATTCATTTTCGTTTACGCATTTCATTATTAATCGTTTCACAAACAATGAAAATAAATATACATGTTGCATCGATGAAATTAAATCCGAGTTTATTTCCAGCGTTTTAAAGCTTTCGACTATTTTCACCGACCCAATTTCTTTAATGATGTAAACAATGTTCAAATTCGAAGATTCGGTATCACCAATTTTGTTGATGAAAAAATCATTTTCCTCTAATGACAAGAAGTAAAAAAATAAAACTCTTTGAAATCGAACCTATAGTATATAATTAAAAAATATGCCTAAAAAAATTCTTTGGTTGATAGAAAATACCAAATATGAATAAATAGAAAAAGAAATAAATTCATCGGTATCGATCTGAGAAAAATATTTGGTAATTTAACTTACGATTTGGGTGTAGCAGAGGACAGCAATTTGTTCTGTGAACAGATAATAAAAAATAATTAATTACATATATGATACTAAAATAAATAATAATAATAATAGTAAACAATATAAAAATTCAATTAACAATATTACCTCAGTAGCGTATAAAAAAGTTTTATTTTAATTATAGAAGAAAGCCATAAAAGAAAAATTGCGAAATCTCGACAAAAAATTACCGCATTTCAGAATTATTGTAAAGAAAAACTAATTTATTCTGAATGCCGACCTGAGTTTATTTTATAAAACAATATTGTCTGTAACGACAGAAGAATGCGAGTTATAATAAAATGCAAGAATTTTTCTCCAAACAACAATTTTAATATTGCACGTAACCCATTTAATACGATTTTCATTTTAATTACTTTAATTTCAATTATCTCGAACCCTCTGTTTTCTCTAAATAAAATCATCTAAATTTCAACGAAAAGTGTGCAGGTGATTTTAGTCACGGAAAGAAAACAAAAGTTTTTACTAAAACGTTTTACAATTTAGGAAAAAGGTGAAATTTTCATTAAATAAATTTTAAACTTGAAAAAAGAACATTCTAAACTTCAAAACAGTTTGTTGAAAAAACAGAATTTTATTGCTTATCTGAAATTTTTCTGTTTTTACATTTTCCCCCAAATTGCAAAACATTTTCATAAACTATAACTATTTTCTTTTCTTCTCTTTTAAATTCCAAACTGAAAAACAACTAGATGTTTGGAAAAACAATAATAACAGAAAATATTGTTAAAAAAAGATTTTTTTAAGCAAAATTTGGTATTTCTCAAGGAGAAAAACTCGAGGAAAAAGCGTACGAACGACACTGTCCATACGACCACCGTCGGTTGAAATCTCCAAATTTTTAGGATAACCTTTCGCGACGCTTGTACGCGACGCGCTGCTTAAAAAACAGTAAATATATTTGAAAAAGTTTCGACGAATTTTCAAGCTGAGGTTCTATATATATATGTACACATGCAACCGGTGAAATTCTACCTAGAAAATCCATTAAATTTTTTATAGCGAAACAGCACTTGATTTTGCCAATCTGAACGCCATACACGTATATCCGGAAAAATTTCCGACAACAGGAAGGGATGTTTGAATTTTTAGCTATTTGTTTATCGAAGATTGCGATCGTTTTTCAGCACATGGTCTACAAAGTAAAAGGAGGAAATTGAAAATTTATCAAGTTTTTAGCCGCCAGTAATTAAAGGCAAAACAATTAAAAAATTTGTCTTGAAATAAATATACAGAAATGATTTTCGTAAAACTCAAATAATGGAAAACAAAACCGTTTGTTTATAAATTGTATTTCTATACCGAAAGGTTATTTTATTGCCGACGGCGTCTAAATGAAAATTGTGTCTAAAAAAAAAAAAAAGTAAAGAAAAAAGCTCGAGGATTCCATTCGAAATTATATCAAAGGCATTGAAAAGATTTTGCATTGTTTCATTATTATTATAATAAAATAATGCGAGTTGAACTGCCAGTTGAAAATTTTTCTCGGAAAAACTCTTTTCTCGGTATTTTAATTATTGTCTAATAAAGTACAAAATGTAAAGTCGAGAATATTAAATAAGAACGGGAAATGGTAATGAATATATAAATAGATTATGCAGAAGTATTTTAATAAAAATGGAATAAGTACAAGAATTTAAATAGAATACGATATAATGTGTAAATAAAGATAAAAAAATATATTTTTAAAAATATTACATAAACGTATAAACAGTTTGTGTATTAAAGAACTTTTTGATAATTTTAACGAGTTGAAAAATACTTGGAATTTGTAAAATTATTTTGAAAACTAAGAAATATTTTCCACATAATTCTAAATGGAACTCATTTCAAACTAAAGTCTGAGTTTGCAACTATTTAATGTCAAAGGTTGAAAATTCCGCAATTTCGTTCCTGGCTTTAATAAATAACTTGACGATTTCATTTTAGTAGTAACTTTTCGCTGCTTATTTAAAAATAAATAAATAATAATTATTATGGAATGTTAGTGTTTTATAATTGGGGAAAAAAAGTATGAAATTTCAAGGGAAAGGATTATTGAATAATACGAAAAAAGGGTTATATGTAAAAAATAAACAACTAGAAAAAAATATTAAATATTTATGAAAATAAATATTAAATATCTCGGAAAATAAGTATGAAATAATCAGGAAAAAAATTAAATATAATGAAAAATAAATATATTTAATATCATCAAGAAAAAAAATTATTATTCGAACATAAAAATGATCAGATTCTGACAGTAGATTTTAAGTAAGATTCAGAGTGTAAAACAAAATATATATTAAAAAATAAAGATAAAATAATTCACAAAAACACTTATCGCAATTTTACTGATTAAAATTATTTTTTAAGCTTATTAATTTTTATTAATTGTTTATTTTTTTCTTCAGAATGCAAAGAGGATACGAATTAAAAGACGAAAATCGATATTTTGTGGTGTTTTTTAAATTTATAAAGTTTTTGTAAATGTATTTAAATACTTTATCGAGCTTTTTTTCGTCGACACGCCCACTCGTGAAAAAAAAGCTTTCCGTCGGACGTCGCGACGAGGCGTAGCAATGGCCGACGAGGAATTAGAGTATTGTCCAAATTTCTCTTAAATTTCTGCTTATTTCTATCATTAAATAGAAACTTTTGTACAATTTTATTTATATCGACTTAAATTTCAGTATTTAATGATATTTAGGAAAATTATTTATTAATATTCTTAAATAGTTTACTTAATAAAACTGTTTTTTAAAAAAATATATTTTAAAATTAATTAATTAATTAATTATTCAGGTATATTCTTAAATAGTTTTCATTATAAAGTTGTTATTATTAAAAAATATTTATTTATTCATATATTTATTTATCGGAACAACTAGATACACATTTTAGGATTTAATATTAAAAAAAAAACTTTTGTAACTTATATAAAACTGGATTTTTAACAATGAAAATTAAATTTTAAATGATCGTAAAAACGCCACGTTGAATGATTAAAAAACAAAAAAGCAAATAATTGAAAAATAAATAAATAAGTGATTGAAACAAAAATATAAATGATAGAAAATCAACCAGAGTTTATCAATATTTGAATATTTAGACTTTTGATAAATAAAATTTGTAAAGAGATGTATATAAACATTATTGGAAATTTAATTTACGTAAAAAAGAGTATGTGAAAAATGTATAAAAATAATGGCACAAATACAAATTTTTAATTGTTGTTAAGACTAGAAATTAAATTTTTAACTGAAAACGAAAAATTAACAATAAAAAACAGTCAGCAATTTATTAAGATTTTGTGATTTATATTTTTAAAAAATACTAAATACTAAAACACTAAACACTGAAAATCTAAATACTAAAATTCTAAATACAAAAAATACTAAACACTAAAAATATTTTATTTAACGCGGTGAAATATTTATCTTTTAATAAAATAAAAGTTTATCCATCGAAGAGAAATATTTAGCTTTTAAAAGCATAAAGCTGAAAAAAGGATATAAAATAAAACTATAAAAAGAGGAATAAAAATTTTTCTCGATAATTATTTGAGACTTCTAAGGTTTCCAATAACCATTGAAGTAATGAAGTTCACCGCTATATAGAGTTCTTTGTCAGTTTGACAAATTTTTGCTTATTAACTACAGACTTCGGGGACGGGCATTGAATTTCATTTATTTTTTTATATCGCGCCGGCTGTCAATAGCTTCCTCTTCCAATTTTTCTACCGTTTGATTAATCGGCGTAGCTTTGCCCGTGGAAGCTAGACCACGTTTCAAAATTGGAAATTTATATTTTTACTTAAGCCAGCAAATCGTCGTTACGCCAAGTGACAAACTTTTGATTTTCACTAATTGTTCACGAATTGGCTATAGATAAAATTTAATTTACAAATAACAGCATCGCGAAAATCAAATTTTCTATTTTATGAGAGCAAAAAAAAAAAAGTAGCAGTAAAAATTTACATTCTGCGTTGATTTCTTTCCGCGTACGATTTCTCTCATTATTACATTTTTCTATCTCATAATGCAAACCTAAATTCAAAATATAACATTTCCTTATGCACATGCGCAGACGAATTAATTACTTAAAATTGTTATCACGTTGTTTAAACCAGCTTTCGTGTGCTCTAGCGCGAGCTGGGTTTTTAATTACCTAAAACAAAGCACGAGTTTCAGATCCCTCAACCATAAACGTCGTACGAAACCTGGCGTCTCCCCATTTTTTTGCAATAATTAATTAAAATTGAGCAAAAAATCGTGTCCAAAGTGCCGTTGAAAAAAAAAAACAAGATTCGCTGCATCTTGGCAGTATTTTTTAGTTTTTTATTTCGCTACCATAATACATACGTTTTCCTTAAGCATTTTATTAAATTAAGATTTTTGTGAATTTAATTTGAGATTTTTTGTGTTCGGTAGAAAAAGGGCTTTGTTTGTTATATGGAAAATTGAGATTTTTTTTGTTAATGAGAAAGTTGTATAAATAAATTATTAACAGAATAAATAAAGTTAAAAGTAAAATGTTCTTAACATCCTCGACATTTGTGTAACAAATCAAATATTTGATTAACGAAGTGAGGGGAAAAAAACTCGAATTCAGCTCCGATGTTCACTTTAGAATTTTTTCTAAAATAGAGCTTTTTCTATAATTTAACAATATAATTTAGAACGGAAATAATTTTGTCTGGATAAAAAAGGAATCGGATTTTGAGATAGAAACTCAAACGAACGGAAATGAAGAATTCTGAACTCGCTGTTTACACTTTTGTAATATTTATAGAATATTATAATATTATTATAAATAATATTACGTAATTTAATTTGAATTAGTGAATTAAAATTTCTTTCTAGAAAGTTAATTTTAAGTATCTAAACAGTTTAATCGCGCAGAGTGTTAAAGATATTGAAATATGGTTTTCATTTTAATAATATAAATTTCTCTAGTAACATTAATAACGTTCTATAACACTTTCAAAACTTATTTAAAAATTTAAGAATTAACTTTCCATTATCGTGGAAAAGGTAGAATTAAAATAGTACATTTCTGGTTACAAGTTTTTTTCTCAATGTTACAAATATGAAGGAATATTTTTTATCAATACAAATATTCAGTAATTTGTAAAAAGAAAGAAAAAAGAATATTAATTTATTTTAATAATAGTACAAAAACTTAACTTATTTAATATATTTTTAAATTTAGCACTATTTTGACAGTGGTAACAACAGATTCAATAAATTTGCCATTATTAGTTTGGTAGTACCCTATCTTCTATTAACATATGATGTTTATAACCTAAAAATATATGTCGATTTAGTACTTTTTATACAAATTTATCAGCTCGAAAGTTGTTTTCCTGTAATTTTTCATCATGAGGACAAGTTTCTTATCATTCCGACATTTGAGAAAAAAAAGTTACAAATTGTATAGAGTTACTAAACCCTCGATAAAATACAATATCATATTAAATTTTACAAAAAGAAAATTAAAAGAAAACTCGCGAATAAAAACTGGAACATAACAGTTAGAGTTGTAAGCGAATAAATATTTCATGTAAGATTAAAATATTAAAATTTTTTATTGCACTCTTTATAAATTTCTTTTAAATATTTCAAAATCTTATTAAGTTCTCAATTCGCAAGCTCTGACATTTAAAACGTATAAAAAATATAATAAATTATGTAATACAATTAGTAGTAAATTAAATAATAATGGTAGTAAATATTCTGGTTTTTTATAAAGTTTATAAAATTGTAAACAATCTTCAATTTTGACACAAGATTCATAAATTGGAATTGGAACTACTTTAATAATAAAAATTAATTAACTAAAATTTATAACATTATGAATTAATTAAAATTGAACCAAAAAATTCTTGGTTATATTTTTAAATAAGTATATAGGCACCTTATTTTTATTTAAAACCTATAAGATTTTAAATTTAATAATTAACTCTCTAAATCTGAATTAGTTAAAAATAATTAATTATTAGTAAAATCGTGGCTGGGTTTTTGTTTTAAAAATTAGTGAAAAATAACTAATTATTAGTAAAAAAAAGACTAATTGGCGATTTTTGTTATATTAGCGAATTTTGTTACATTTTCAAAAAAAAACTCTTTTTATAATTTATTATATTTCAATTGCAGTTTACAATAATTCGTCGTTATAATTTTATTGTCTTTTGCTGTTTGATTAATTTCCGTTGTCTTTTAGTATCCAATAAATAATTTTTTAGGTTATTTTGAGTTATTCGTTGTAATAAGGCCTCGTAAAAAAATTAACACAAAATTAAAAAAATTAATTGTAAAAATCATATACTAATTTTTTTTATTCTACTTGAAATTTTATAGTTAAATACTACTCAGTCCGACAATTATAAATTATATTAAAATGTTTTATAATTCAGGGAAAAAGTGCCAGAAAACGAAATTTTTATACAAGGATTTTAAACCTTTAGAAAAACCAGTCGAATCATTACTATAAGTAATTTTGAACTTTAATATAGTTCGTAGCAAATTTAATATAGTTATTTTAAAGTTTGAAATTATCAATCTAAAAGTTTCTTTATTGGATTATTTCTCCTTAAATTGTAAAACACTTTTATAAAATTTCTAACTTATTTTCTTTTCCAGTAGATCAATTCGTTTACGGTTTTTACGGGTAACTTAACCTATAAATCAAAGGTAATTAAAAAGTTACCTTATAATTTTTCGATTTTTATAAAACTTCGTATCCAAGGATTTTTTGGGTCGCTAATTATGAATTAGAAGTCAGTTTTTAAAAATCGAAAATGGCTGATTCAATATGGCGGATGATTTTAAAAAAAAATCACTTTTTAAGAAACTTGATATTTAAGAGTTTTTGGGGTTTCTGATTAAGAATCTGAAGTCAGTTTTGAAAATAAAAACATTTAAAAAAATTGGTTTTGCAGGCAAATACGAATGTACTTTTTTTTGGGTCTCATTTAGGAAAATACTTGATTTTTTCATTGGGGAAAAAAAGTCTCGAACTATAATGTTATAAATATTGTTATAAAAAATTTTTCATCTTGTTTTCCTAAACTTTTTTATCTTTCAATGCTTTTTTCATTTCTGTTGTATACTTTTCATTTTGTCTTTTTACATTATTGTATTTCTACTATTTCTTATTGTTTATTAAAATTTTCAAATTTTTTATACTTTATGATATTTTATCAGAGTTTCTTAGATTTTTTTAAAAAGATTTTTTCCATTTTTCAGACATTTTCTTATTATTTTTTAAAGGATGTTTTTTTATTTTCTCTTATTCCATCAAATTTTGTTACTTTTTCTTAAATTTTCTTCTTTTGTCGCCAATTTTTTCGTTCTTTCATAATTTGTTTAACATTCTTCGATTTTTTAATTACTTTTTAAATTTTACCGTCATTGTTCTATTTCTTGTAATTTTTCTCTGTTCTTAAGACTGTTTATTTGCTTATTCTTTTAGATTCTTATTTTTTTAGATTTGTCAAAAAATTTGATAATTGCGTTTTTTATATATTTTTAAAAATATTTTTCTCTCTAGTAACATCTTAACGTTTATTCATTAATTTTTTGCTTTAATTTTCTGAATGGAAAAAAGTTGTGTTTTAATTTTTTAAAAGTATTTTCGTTTCTTATATATTTTAGTCATTTTTTCATTCTTATAGAATTAAAAATAAAATTTTACTTTTGAATAATATCGATAATCTTGTTATTTTTTAAGAATATCTTTTTTATAGCAAGGATTTTCTTATTTTTTTATAAACGGTTTTTTTTAATTTTATATTTTCTTTTTATAAGGTAACGGTGCCTATATTTAGATTAGAACCTACAGATAGTCGATCAGTGATGATTGAATTGGATAAAATTAATTAATATTTTTATTACATTTGTAAAAATAAAGCTTGTAATATTTGAAATAGTATTTGGCATCATTATTATTAAACTATTAATTGACTTTATCCAATTAAATCATCACTGATCGACTATAGATTCCTATCGAGTATATAGGTACTGTTCCTTATATTTCTATTTTTTATTACACTGCAAAAACATGGTGTCTTAAATTGGACAAAAATGTCTTAAATTAAGATACTTTTGGTGTCTAAGACACAAAAAATGTCTTAATTTAAGACATTTTAATTTAAGACACCTGTTTGTGCAGTGTAGCTTTACCTCGATGGTAAAATAATAAGAAATAATAATAAAGAATAATAAGAAATAATATCCGGAGGCAGCTGATGAAAGATAGAAGTCTTTGTTTTGTTTCCTTGATTTTAATAGTTACAAATGTTTTTTTAATTCGAAAAAAGTTCACACTGTGAAAAGAAAGACATATATTACTTTAAGGCAGAAAAGCTGTCTTATTTTAAGTCGCAACATATTTAAGACAGCTTTTGCTTCTTTTACAGATTTTTCTTATGCCTCAAACTGTGTTAAAAGAAATTAAAAACTTCAAATTTGCATAACAACGTAAAGTACTAACTAATTTAAAAAGGCAAATTTGTAATTATTGTAAATTCATCTTGATCAAGATAGTATCTTTTTCATATATATATATCAGCGCTTGCTGAATTTAAGACACGTCTTAATGTAATATTCTCTTTTTACACTATTATTTTTAACAATTCCAAATTTAACAATCTACTAAAATTAAATTGAAAATCCCGGCGTGTATAAAAGTATAAGAACACATAAAAGACAGTGAAATAAAGTAATTCGACTAAATCCACAGTATACGCGAGAATGGTGTGTGTGTGTGCCCGTGTTGACAATATTTCAGAAATTCTTGAAAATGAAAGAGAGTAATTGTATGAGCGCAAAACTAAATTTCTCCTACAAATTACCTCGTCAACAAAGAGCGTGTCCGCCATTTAATAATTTTTCCCCGGGTGTACCTAATTCCGAGACACATTATCTATATGAAAATCATCCTCTCTCCGCGGTAAATTCTGTTATTTAAGCCAATTCTCGGTGGATAGATGAAAATCTGCACAAAAGCGCATGTGCAATAATAAAAACAACACAACCTCGAGGTAAAACAATCTAAATTACGACTGGTTTGCCCCCCCCCCCACCGTTGTTAATTATAGTTGCTTGACATTCTCATTTCTTGTGAACGGAACAGCGGTTTCAAAAACCCGAAAGGTTCGTTAAAATGGCCGCGGAAAGAGGGTAATCTGACCCTTGATCCTGAGCGCATGTCCTTCTCCTTTGGAATAGCGACATTCAGAACGACGAAAGGTTGGCGCCCCGGCGAATGTCGCCAACGAATTAATTAAAATTATACATCCGAAAAAATTGTCGACAAAGGCAAGAGGAGGGAGGGGGAGGGGGTAGGGTGAAGCCTCGCGTTCTGCGCGCGATATCTCGCATTGTTTTTTGCCGGACGTAACCGACGATACGGCCTTGGTAGTAGGTATAATATTTCAAAGTATCTGCCCTCTGACTAGCAAGCCTGCTTTACAATGGTAGCAGCCATCTTCCGAGGGGCTGCCCAGCGGCCTATCAGAGACGCCGTTATACCGTCAGGCAAATGTGAGAGATCATTTAGCATTTAGCATTTTAGCATTCGTCGTTTGGCCAACCTCGCCATACTATACTATACTGCGAAAAGGCTAAAGCGTTTCTGTAAACAAAGGAAAAGAACATTCTGCTATTCACAAAAGCGCCGAGAATCCTGATCAGGATTATGGCGTACGAGTAATGCTTATTATACGGAGTTCTGACTCAGAGCCGCTATACTTTAAAACCCCCTTTTTTCCTACCAACAAAACCGGCATCCAAAAATTGTCCAACCGCCAGCCCTCAACTTCTCAAGGATTAGAAGCCGCACCCCTTTTCTCTGTACTTTGCATTTTTCTGAATTAGTCCAAACTCATCTCCAACTATATACAATTCTCGTGCTCGAGCTACTCCTCTTTAAAAGAGAAAAATCTTCGCTTTGGCTTTGCGATTCTTTTCAGTGTAAAGAATGAAAAAAAAAATAAATAAAACAAAGTAATAATAAAATAATACACGTGAGTAAAAAAAGAGGCAACGAGAGAAACTTCTTTGTTCCGAGTACAATGCGACTTTTTAAAACACGCCGTGTTTTTCAAAATGGATTTTTTTATATTCGAGGTTGTAATTGAAACTGAGAACTAGACGCGCCAGATGCTTATATATGAAAAGAAATGTGTATTTTATATTTTAACCCAACAGGTATATGATGAAAATTATCATTTATATTTTAGAGAAATTTTACAATGAATGAACAAGCTCTTGGGGAATTTTTCCTTTTGTTTGAGTAAACATTCTTTTGAGGTTTTTTTTTTAAAAGCAGAATGTGTTATTTGTGGATTTTAAATTTTTTATTATATTTCTTAAAGTTATGTAATAAAATATTAAGTCACCGGTATAGTCAAATTTGTCCTTTAAATTGTTAAAAAATACAAAATGTTTTGATACCAAGCTTTCTATACACCGAAAAAACGGTAGTCTTAAACTTTAAAACTTATTCTTAGCACCTTTTTAAGAATAAAAATGTTTTATATTGAGAATAGAATAAGAATTCTAAAAATAATAAAAATATTCTCAAAACAAGAAGCACATTCTCAAATTAAGACGCGTATTCTTAAATCAAGAATATTTTATAATGTCCGTAAGAATATGCTCCTTAATTTAATAATGCGCTTCTTATTTTAAGAATATTCTTCTTAATTCAAGAATATTATTTCCCTAATATAAGACAATTGTTTTTTTTTAAATAGGCGCCAAGAATAATTCTTAAAGTAAGATTACCGTTTTTTTGAGTGTATGCTCGAAATCTGAATTAGTGATTTTCTACTAATAAAATAAAGAAAAATCGACTATTATATAGTATAAAAAATTTCACTAATATTTAGTATAAAACTACTAATTTAAAAGTGTAATATCCTTGTGATAAAAAAAATAAACTTTCAATATTTCAATTAGTAGATATTTCACTTTCAAATTGGTAGTTTTCTACTAATAAATATATTAGCAAGAATATTATCTCCTTAATATAATAATGTTTTATTCTTAAATAAACGCCAAGAATAATTCTCAAATAAAAAAAACCTTTTTCCCAGTGGAGATTTAGAGAGTAGATTTAGTTAAAATTTTATTAGAAAGTTTTTTATTAGATTATTAGATTTTATTAGAAAATCCAAGTTTGTTTGAATTTAGACCTAAAATTCATTTTTTTAAAACCACTGATTATCAAAAATTTTTAAAAATAAATTTTAAGGCAAAATTCGAACAAGTTTAGGTAAAAAAAAATTTTAAGTAATTCTACAAAATTCGGTATCAAATATTTAATATTTTATGAGAAATGAAAAGTTTTTTCCTTCCAAATTCGATTAATAAAAAAATTTAGTTGATCTTCGGAAGGATAATAAAAATAAATAATAAATACTAAATAAATAATAACAATAATATATAATAATCAATTACTAATTTTATGAGAATCTTTACGGAAAAATTTTACCTATTCAAGTGACGTCATTTTCAAAAACATGCCCTTAAGTAAGAATACAATTTATAAATTTTTAAAATCAGCGAAAACAACATTTTTTACCTCGCCGGTTTTATTTTGAGCTTAGGTAAAAAGTTCGATTCTCATCGGTTTTAATTTGAGTTTTAAATTGAAATAATAAACTTACCAGGGTATAAACTGAACTGAATGTAATTTTAGAAGCAAGAAAAAAATAATTCAGTTGATTATCAGTTTTTAGTTAAAAAATAAAACATCAGTTTTAATCTCGTCGGTTTCATTTTGAAGTTTAGGTAAAAAGTATCAAACTGTTTTTCATCGACTTAATTTGGATTTCAAAGAAAAATATAAATAAAACCGGGTTCAAATTGAACATAATAATTCTTTTAAGTCTCTGATAAAAGAAAAACATTTTCGACATAATCGGTCTCATTTTGAGTTTTAAATTAAAGTAATAAACTCACCAGGGTACAAACTGAATCAAATAAAATTTTAAAAGCAAGAAAAAAATGAAAAATGATAATTCTGTTGATTTCCAATTTATGATTAAAAAAAACTAATTTTAATCTCGTAGGTTTCATTTTGAGTTTTAGATTAGAATATGGAACTCACCAGGGTACAAACTGAACTGAATGAAATTTTAGAAACAAGCAAAAAAATAACAATTTTGATAATTTTCAGTTTTTGATTAAAAACAAAAAACAGTTTTAATCCCGTTGGTTTCATTTCGAACTTTAGGTAAAAAGTATCAAATTGTTTCTCATCGTCTTATTTTGGATTTCAAAAAAAAATATAAACAAAACCGGATTCTAATTGAGCTAAGTGGAATTTTATGATCAAGGAAAATGTAATAATTATTTAATTTTCTGATAAAAAATTTTTTGTTGACATAATCGGTTTTACTTTGAGTTTTATATGAAAATTTTTAATCTTATCAGCTTTATTTTGAATAAATAAAAATGTAAACAAATTCGAAGTAAAATTCAACCGGATTCAAATTTTATAAGCAACGGAAATTAATAAATAAATTTCACAAACTTTATTTATCCAAAGTCAGTATAGAATTACTATAACAAATATCGTGGATATTTAAAATTAAATAAAATACAAAAAAAAACCTTTTCTCTTTTTTTAATCAACTTAACAAGTCAAGAAACACGTAATATTAAAAAAATCTTAAAAATAACTAAGCAAAATGAAGAAAAATTACTGAAGAATACTGGTATCTCTGTCTTCATTACGATTTTTAAAAAAATTGAAAAGTTTTCTTTTAATTTACAAGAAAAAAGAAAACTGATGCGACAAAATGGCGCGTCTTCGACTACAGCCTCCGTCCGACGGCGCGCCAATCTTTTTATTACTCTCCTGCCTTTTCAAGCTAAAACCTAAAAATTTAATGGTAAAAAAATTTTTCATATCATTCAGAATTCTTTGGAAAGTTATCACCTACATTCTCCGTTTATAAAAAGTCACAAAACATTTATTAAAAGTGGTAAAAAGTACTAAATAATGTACAAAGTACTCAGTTTTGAGTTTGATATTTTTCCAACCTCGGTAAAATGTTTTAAAAAATGTTTTAAATTATTTTAAAATAAACTTGAAGTAACCACGCCATCGTTATTATTAAAAAGTCTGAAATTTACTTTTTGGAAATAGTATAAAATACGTGATGAAAACAGAAGTTCTTTCTGGATAATATATTGATAATAAAAATTGTACTTTTATTCAAAATTATTTAAGTTTACTATTAATTTTTCTGTATTAAGAGAAAAGTATTATGCATTTATTTTTTATTTAGAAAATGGTTCATTCGGAAGAAAAAAATGATGAAGAAGCATAAAGCTTTTTTTTTACTTTCTCAAAGAAAGTAAACCATTTTTTTGTGAAAAACATCATCAGAAATACAGAAATTTCTTTTTGGAAAATTACTTTTTATTTTAATATACATTATTATATAAAATTGTTAAAAAAAAAAAATAATGGAAATCACATTTAGAAAAATGAATATTTAGTATACGTCTTTAGAACTTTAGAACGTCTTCAGAAAACAGAAATTTCTTATTGGAAAATTACTTTTTATTTTAATGAACATTATTATATAAAATTGGTTTTAAAAAAATAAGTATGAAAATCACATTTGGAAAAATCAAAATAAAGTACCTATACGTCTTCACAAAAGAAAAGCTATTGTTTAAAAAATTTTTAATAGTTTCTTGGTACACTTTTTAAAAATATTGTATTTAAAAAAAATGTTACTTCTGGTGGAAAAAAATACTTGATAAATATAATTCTCGGAGACAAAGTGACTAAAGGAAAACAAATATTTTTTAGAGAGAAAACACTTTCAGAAAGAAAATACTTTTTGAAAAAAATAGTTTTTAAAAGAAGAAACTTGAAATGAAAATACTTTTTAAAAATAAATTACTTTAATCATAATTGTACCATTTCATTTAGTCATTTTACTGACTTATAAAAAACACCGTAGGAGAGCAAGAGTGGTTTTTAATTATATAAGAGAATGACAAGCAATTTTTAATAGACATACAAATTTTGTAAATTATAACTAAAAGCAAAATAAAAATAACGATAAATTTAATCAGAGTAAACTTGAAGATGTAACGAATTGAATAAATATTGTTGAAAAGTGAGTGCTAGAGACAAGTCGTGTCGGGCAAATGATGGCTTGTGTGTCCTTCTAATTTACTCGGCATTCGCGAAAGCTCTTACATGCTACATATAAATTAGAGGGTCGCAAACAAAAATTCATTTTGAATTCGTCGTGGCGAGTTGTTATTTTCGATAACATTTTTCCAAGGCGTAATACCAGGGGAAAGTAATTAGAGTAAATTCAGAGGCTTCCGAGGACCCTTCCAGCAGCACAAAATGGCGGCGTGGAACCGCCCTTGCGAAAAAAATTAGGTCTCCTTCCGTTACCTCGTAAAATTTACATAAAAAGCCGAGCTCGTTCGACCGAAAATCGGAAGCCCTTTCTTCTTTTTTTCCTCCTTCCTGTTTTTTAATTACTATTTTTTATATAAAAAAAAAAAGAAGGAAAAGACAAAAACAACTTGCCAAACCTGCTTAGAATTAATTACTTTCGGGGTAATTAACGAAGGAGTTTTGCATGTTAGAGGGGGCAATAAAGTGTGTTTTAAAGTTGTAAATTGCATCGAATCTCATTCTTTTGCGAAACGAACAATGTTTACCAATGCTGAGGGGTGAAAGAGGAGTGGTACAAAAAAAGCGAGTACACTGAACCAGCAGTGCACGTGAAAGAAATTGAAAGATTTTTTTTTTTCCTTTTTCTGCGAAAAGGTGGTATAGCCTTATTCTCGTGCGGTAACCAATACATAAAAACCTAAATCAGTGGCATTGTTCGGAATTCACCTTTTGAAAAGCTCCATACTTGAGTGAATGTAATCCTTCCCGTCAATCCATCGGGCATTGAGCCAATAACCTAAACAATTTTCAATTACGTCAAGAGATAAAGAGAGAGTCCTGGTGAGAGAATGAAAAGGAGTATTAAAAGAGAGGCAGAGAGAACCACACAACATTCTCGTTAAATTCGCCTCCACAGACAACCAAACAGACGCTCTCGTATTCCTATGCACATTCTGACCAATCCTCGAGTCGCATAGGTGCCCTTCCACCCATCCAAGGAAGGCAACCCCTTTTGCCAAGCAAACGTACCCTCGTCGCCGAAATATCCTTCTCGCCCTTCATTCGACCTTCCAAACGAGGCGTTGGAGGGCAGGAGAGATGGAGAATCGATAAACAACAAACTCCCTACGCACCAGGCTACTAAACATTATATGAGAGTAACTCCCTTGGAGGGAGAGGAGGATCTGAGACAGACACCAATTCATGGGGGAGATGAAAATCAATTCTCGCCTTTAAAATGGTGGCCCCCCTCTGCACACGATCCTCAACTGTCTGAAAGCCCTCGTTTTCCTCCGACAGAACCACCTCCTTGTTTAACCAATCCACGATATTTTTTTTCACCCTCGTAAATATTCCCTTCAACCGGGCATATTAGCAACCAGTACGTTCTTGGCAAGGAGCCGCTGCCACTGACAGGACATTCATATTAGCCAACGTATGCTCTTTCTCATTCTCTTCCTTTTCCAATGGATACCAAAGTCCCTGGTCCTAACTCCAAACAGTTGACGCTAATTTCAACGACAGGTGCTGATAACGTACGTGTGACTTAGTGGTCTTTGTCTTCAAGAAACAATGTGTTTTCTGCTCTTGGCACTGCGGGAAATTAATCTATGAATACATTTTTTTAATACAGGATTTTTTTTTATTGATGGGGAAATTATTGATTAGGTTGTACCTTTCTTGAAAGTAAGTTCAGCTAGTGCACTGAGAAAAATGGATGCTAAAAATTTAACTATATTAGATATTAAGAAAAAGATACTCGCGTACAATATCTAGATATTCATGCTTAATATATAAGATGTTTTTATTAAATATCTAATATATTCTAAAATATAATCTGTAGATGGTAAACTTGATCATCTGAGGTACTAAAATTTAATATCTATTAACAACAGCGCGCGTATTTACAAGTTCTCGTGTTTACATTATGCCGGCTTCAAATTCACTATTGAAATCAAAAAGTAAATATACAGTTAAAAATGTTGTGTTAAATTTAATTTAAATCACATGTCCCAAACCGTCCACTCAAAATTTTTGTTAATTTTTAACATAGGGATTTGTGTTGTTTTCTTTATCGTCTGCTTGACAGAAGTGTAAAATATAATCGTGTTGAGTTAAGGGCTCAACATTATTCAATTAGTATTAAACTTTACCTTTTACTAAAATCAATTTTCAAAATGAAATTTGCGTCTTACAACAAACAATTAAATGTAAATTTAGTGTAAATTACAGTGTTATTACTAAGAAATTAGAGGTTATTTTTAAGAATCAAACGACAGTTATTAAATCAACACGCGAAGTATGTTAAATTTTGACACAAAAAAAAAGTTTTTAAAGTTAGAAAATAAAAGGTGTTTAATATTTTATTAAATATGTGTTTAAGTTTAGGGCAAAAAGTGTTTTTTAAGTGCGCGCAAGTAAATTTCCTTGAAGACAAATCCTCCAAATTTCTATATTGTTTGTTTAAATAAACTTTAAACTTCTAACTCTTATGAAGTCACCATTATTTCATACGGATAAAAAATTTGTAAAACATAAATCATCGACGAATCTGTAGTATCAATTATTCTAAAACAGTGGTTATGTTTTGACATATTTTCAATAAATATCTCGTAAATATCTGAAATATTGAATTTTAACATCCTAGATTTTAGAAAGTAATATATCCTGCCTAATATCTTTTGATACTAAATTTAAATATCTAAGATGTTTGTCGTATAGTTCACTATCGCAGATATTAATTATTAATATCTAGATATTAATTCTTAATGTCCATTTCTCTCAGTGTGAATATGTCAGAGAAGCCTCCGACACTTCTAGATTGAAATACCTATACTAGGGTGGCCCAAAAAAAAAAAAATTTTGATTTTCATAAACCTTACCCCCCAATTTTGTTCTTTGGCGAAAAACATGAGATACGTATTTTTTTATTTTTTTATTTTTTAATATTAACCCGTGCCGCAAAGCCCTTGAAAATTACCATTGAATTCCCATAGGAAAAATGCACTTTTTCGTAAATTTGACATAAAATCGTGAAAAATTGACCTTTTTCTTTCTGTAAACGATATCTTTGTTCATGAATGTCCAAATAATAAAAATCTGTCGTATATTTATTAAATAAATTATTTGAACTATTTTTTATATGACTGTAAACAAACCCCATAAACGTAAAAAAACCTGGAATTTATTAAAAAAAATATTAATTATTATTTTAAATGCTTTTTCTTCATTCATTGATGTTATTATCAAAATATATAATATTGTTTATGTTTTACCATGTTACATAATTTGTTTAAACAATTTATTGTTGTTATTTCCTTACAAAATGACAAATAAATCGAGCGTTTTTGCAATTTTCTTAAACTTTCTAACTTTAGATGCCTAATAAAAACATAAATTTATATTGATTTATGTTATATAAATATTTATTATCAAATTAAGACGCTAACAATTGTTTAAACAAATTATTGTTGTTATTTTTTAACTTTTTCAGAAATGCTTAAAAAAAGTTGCAGATTTTTCTTAATTTTGCAAATTGCTTTTCTTGAATCAACCACATTTTAATAAAATAAATCAAAATTATTATTATAACAATTATTTAAACAAATTATTGTTGTTATTTTTTAACTTTTTTAAAAATGCTCATAAAGAGTTGTAGTTTTTTCTCAATTTTGCAAATTGATTTTATTAAACTAACCACAGGTTAATAAAATTATTAAAATTATTATTCTAACAAATATTTAAACAAATTATTGTTGTTATTTATAAAATTTTTAATAAATGCTAAATAAAGAGTTAAACAGTTTGTTTAAAAATTTGTTATGTTAAAAATTTATCAATTTTTTTAAATTGCGGTTGACTTAAGAAAAGTAATTTAAGGAATTAAGAATAAATTACAACTCTTTTAATGCATTTTAAAAAAAGTTAATAAATAACAACAATAAGTTGTTTAATTGTTATAATAATAATTTTAACAATTTTATTAACATGTCGTTGGTTTAATAAAATCAATTTGCAAAATTGAGAAAAAACTAGAACTCATTAAAAATATTTTTGAAAAATTTTAAAAATAACAACAATAATTTGTTTAAATAATTGTTATAATAATAATTTTTATTTATTTTATTAAAATGTGGTTGATTCAAGAAAAGCAATTTGCAAAATTAAGAAAAATCTGCAACTTTTTTTAAGTTTTTCTGAAAAAGTTAAAAAATAACAACAATAATTTGTTTAAATAATTGTTTTTATAATAATTTTATTTAATTTATTAACATGTGGTTGGTTAAAGAAAATTAATTTGCAAAACTAAAAAAAAATACAACTCTTTATAAGCATTTTTGATAAAGTTAATAAATAACAACAATAATTTGTTTAAATAATTGTTATAATAATAATTTTTTTTTCTTTTATTAAAATGTGGTTAATTCAAGAAAAGCAAGTTGCAAAATTAAGAAAAAACTACAACTCTTTTTAAGCAATTCTGAAAAAGTTAATTAATAACAACAATAATTTGTTTAAACAATTGTTAACGTCTTAATTTGATAATAAATATTTATATAACATAAATCAATATAAATTTATGTTTTTATTAGGCATCTAAAGTTAGAAAGTTTAAGAAAATTGCAAAAACGCTCGATTTATTTGTCATTTTGTAAGGAAATAACAACAATAAATTGTTTAAACAAATTATGTAACATGGTAAAACATAAACAATAATATATATTTTGATAATAACATCAATGAATGAAGAAAAAGCATTTAAAATAATAATTAATATTTTTTTTAATAAATTCCAGGTTTTTTTTACGTTTATGGGGTTTGTTTACAGTCATATAAAAAATAGTTGAAATAATTTATTTAATAAATATACGACAGATTTTTATTATTTGGACATTCATGAACAAAAATATCGTTTACAGAAAGAAAAAGGTCAATTTTTCACAATTTTATGTCAAATTTACGAAAAAGTGCATTTTTCCTATGGGAATTCAATGGTAATTTTCAAGGGCTTTGCGGCACGGGTTAATATTAAAAAATAAAAAAATAAAAAAATACGTATCTCATGTTTTTCGCCAAAGAACAAAATTGGGGGGTAAGGTTTATGAAAATCAAAATTTTTTTTTTTTTTGGCCACCCTAACCTATACTCTGGGTCAGGCTTTGTCTAGCGGATCGGCTAAAATTAATTATAAAAATTCTGTTTCTAATGAGACATCATTTTTGTTATCCTTAAACTATGTAAATTAGGCTCCAAAATTATTAGAACAAAAAAATGTTTTTTTTTTCGAAGTTATTAGTGATTGAAATTTTTAATAGTGCAAAATGAAAACATATTTTTCTCGAAATCTTCTTAACCGATTTTAAAAGTTAAAACAGCATTTTAATTGCCTTGAAACGTAGTTTTTAAAAATATTTTTTGTTCTTAAGAATTTTTAATTTTTATCGTTTTTTAAATTATATATTTCATAAATGTTGATAAAAAACAGCTTTCTGCGTGCATTACGTATAATTTTAAAATACTGATGTATTCTTTACACTTTTTTAATAATAAAACCGTTAAGAAAAAAAATGGCCCGCTATTAGAGACAAATATATTAAATTTTTTTTTTCGGCGAGCAAAACACATTTTAAACTCAATTACATAAATAAGTTGACAATAGAAAGTTGAAAACAAAAGAAAACTTAAACATACATAATTTTTAAACTTTCATTTACTACCTATGCAAAAAAAATTTTGAACGCCGAAAAAAAATTTAATATCTTTGTTCTTAATCGCGGGCCATTTTTTTCTTAACGATTTTATTTTCAAACAAGTGTGAAGAATATAAAATTTCACGTAATGCACGCAGAAAGCTGTTTTTTATTAACATTTATTAAATAAATAATGTAAAAAACAATAAAAATTAAAAATTCTTAAGTACAAAAAATATTTTTAAAAACTACGTTTCAAGACAATTAAAATGCTTTTTTAACTTTTAAAATCGGTTAAGAAGATCTCGAGAAAAATATGTTTCCATTTTGCACTATTAAAATTTTCAATCACTAATAACTTCGAAAAAAAAATTTTTTTTGTTCTATTAATTTTAGAGCTTAATTTACATAGTTTAAGGATAACAAAAATGATGTCTTATTAGAAATAGAATTTTTACAATTTTAGCCGATACCTGACCCATAGGTGGTGTGACATTGTGAAATTTATAATTTCAAAATTCACAAATTTATTTATTTCTTCTAAACATTAATCAAATTAATAAAATCCAAAAACATTAAATAATTAAAATTTTTAACTTTCAATTCAATTTATTTCTTTCTTATAAAAATTAACTCAATTCAGAATTAATTATAATTTTAACTTTCGATTTAATTCAATTAATCTCTATGGCTGTGTGAAATTCCAAGACTTGGTCCATAATTTTTGGATATTAAATAGATTAAGAATTAATTCTGTATATTTTTCCCTTTATTTTATGTTATCCTGCTTCGAGTCAACTCATCCTATCCAAGAATTTCTGATTTTTCAAGATTTCCTGAAAATTCATACATTTATTGATTTTCCTGATGAAAAACAATCTTCCTGATTCCTGAAATTTGACCAAAATCTACTTTACTGACATCTGAAATTTGAAATTATTGAAGATTTATTTAACTACTGGTGTTCCTGCCTTTTTGGATAATTATCAAAAACTACCTAATCTTCTAATATAATTTTAATTAAGAAAATTAAGTTAGCCGCCTAACCTAAAAACTGGACTACGAAACTTATGAAGAATTTTATTGATACCAATATTAATTTTGAAGTTATGAATTATCGCTAAATTTAAATCTTCCTGTTTTATAGCCTATTATTTGTGTTTCATAAATTAATTATTTTCCGATCGTACCCAAGAATAATGAATTTTGTCTAAGATGAACAAAGCATTTTCATTTTGTAAACATCTGATGATTTAGACTTTTCGTTAAAATAAATTTTGATACCATTTCTTTTAAAAATTATTAAATTATAAAAGCAAATAAATTTACTGCCTAGAATAAATTATTTAAACTTTAAATTTGAACTTTAACTTTATCTTGACTCTCTCGATAAAAAATAACCAATCGTTATCAATATCATTGATAAAAATCCTTTTTGACCAAGTCTCAGAAAAATCGCTGAAATAATCCTTGATTTCTAAATCAAGATTTCATATCACAATTTTATTCATTTTTGTCAATCTTAATAATAATTTAATTGCTAAGGTCTAAGATATTTAATAATTTCAAATTTTCATCAAATTTGATATTTCAAATCGTGAAATTTCCTTTTTTTTATTTCCAGCTGCACTATTAATCATTTTAATTTTAAACTTAAATTAATTCTAATTGAATATTTTGTTCAAAATATTGTTTTGATTCTTTTATTATATTTTGAAATATTGGAAGATTCTTGATTTAATAAAATCAAGAATCCTAATCTCAAATGTCAATCTTTTGAATTTATTTGGAAACTAAATTATTTACAAATTTGGATTTCCTTGATAAAATATTAATTCTATCGAGCGAGTCATTGATCGAAAATATTGTTTACAATAACATTAACAATTAACTTGAATGTTTGTTTCCTTTTTATAAAACTGGCTGAAATTTGTGAATAATGATTTTTGGTAATTGATCCCTAGTTTTAAAGCTACCAAATTGTTTTAAAATTTCTTTAACCTCAAAATTGTGGTTGTATTAAAATGATACAGGCCCAAAAACTGCAAAAATTTTTTTTTTTACAACTGTCAAAATTAAATAAATAGGCACCTTAAAAATTTAGATAACATCAATTTTATTATTGGTAATTGTTAACAACAATCTAATTTAACTATATTAATAAATTATTTATTGAATTAATAAGGACAAAATATTGGGTGAAAAGTACTTTTAAAATTCACTTGCAAAACGTTAAAATTTTCAAAGTTTTAATTAAAGTTTTCATATTGACTACTTTTAACGTAACTTTCATATGAAATACTAACTTTTTAATTTTATAATAAATAACTGTGAAAACTTTCATCTTAATTATTGACATTTTGAGAAAAAGCAGTGTTTTTGAATTCTAATAATTCCGCCCCCAAATAATAAAAAAAATCCAATTTTGGTTTTAAAATTTAAGTTTAACAGTATTGAAATTTGGCGCTGAAGAATCAGCTACTTTTTTAATTTTTTTCAGTTTGAAAAATATGTTACCAAATACGAACTTGAAGGTTAAAATGCAAGTAGTTTTAAAAAACTGAAGTTAGCAGCTGACAAACTTTTAACATGTATTTAGATTTTCAAACAAAATGACTTGCATTTTAACCTTCAAATTCGTATTTCAAAAGCATATTTTTAAAATTGTAAAAATTTAAAAAGTAGCTAATTCTCCAACGTCAAATTTTGATACTGTGAAAAGGAAGGTCAAACTTAAATTTTAAAACAAAAATTAGATTTTTCCATTCTTTGTGCGCGGAGTTATTAGAATTCAAAAACACTGCTTTTTCTCAAAATCTCAGTAATTAAGGTAAAAGTTTTCATATTTCTCCATTATAAAATTACAAAGTTAGTATGTCATATGAAAGTACATGAAAAGTACTCAAGATGAAACAAAATTTCATATTAAAATATTAGAATACTTGATAGAAAACTTTAATTAAAACTTTGAAAATTTTGAAATTTTGCAAGTAAGTTTTAAAAGTAATTTTCACCCAATATTTTGTCCTTATTAATTTAATAATTAATTAGTATAAGTACATTAGATTGTTTTTAAGGGGTAACACCTCTCTAGAGGCAGAAAAAAAGACCTTCCTGTGATGATTTATTTTGGGAAAATGAAAAAAGGAATAGGATTTATTTTTAGAGAGTTTATTAAATACATATTGAAAAGTAAAAAAAAATGTGTTTGACATTTTCCTACAAAATGGAGGTGATATTTAAAATCGCTTATTTTTTTGAAAAAAAAAAACGGGAGGACAGTTTTTTCGAAAAGTTTAGGACCTGGAACAAAAAGCTTAGAAGTTACTTTTTTTTTTTTGACAAAAAATTTATTAATTTACTAAATAATTGCGCCATTTCTAGCAAAATTGAAAAAGAACCCTTATGTACTTCAAAAATTTATAGTCTTATACATTATGAAATTTCTTGGTTTTTTTCCAAGTCTTGAACTTTTCAAAAAAATCTTTCCTCCCGTTTTGGTCATTAAAAAAATAGGCGATTTTAAATATGGTATCTATTGCCACTATTTTGTAGTAAAATTTCAAATAAATTTTTGTTAACCTTCAATATGTATCTAACAAACCCTCTCAAAAGGAATCCTATATCTTTTCTAATTTTAAAAATAAATATCAAAATTAATAAATGAGGAGCACTTTTTCTAAAGTTGATAAATTCACATTTTATTATTTTGTAAAAAATAATATACGTGCTCCTAAGCTCTAGAGATAATTATATAAAGTAGAAAAACTATACGAAATTATTGATATAATAATGTTTTCTCAACTTAAGGCGATTTTTGGATTTAATTAAAGTTTATCATTACACTGTAAAAACAAGCGTCTTGCAAATGTCTTAAACTAAGACATTTTGGTAGCTTTTTTAATCTAAGATGCAAAAAATGTCTCATTTTAAGACACTTTTTCCGTCTGAGCTACCAAAATCTCTGAGTTTAAGACACTTGCAAGATGCTTGTTTTTAGAGTGAGGGAATTTAAAGGTTTTTGTAATTTTTACTAGGAAAAAAAAATTACAATTTTAAATCATCTTGGTTAAGTGCAGATTTTTTTAATTTGAAAATCCTTTGTTAAAATTGTATTTATCTCTACTTTTTTGGAAAATGGATTTATAAAATTTTGAAAAAGTGCTCCTCAAATATAAAAATCTTTTTTCTGCCTCTAGAGTGATTTTACCCCTTAACAATTACCAACAAGGAAATTTATGTTATCTAAATTATTAATATGCTTTTTTATTTAATCTTACCAATTGCCAAAATAACCTTTTTGCATGCAGCTCAAGTTTCAAACTCAAAAGCAATTATACAAAAATTTAAAAAATAATTGTCAAAAACGTGTCGCACAAACATAAAAAATAAATATCACATTAAATTATGCGATTTTTATGAAATTAATCACTAACGACTTTGAGTAAAATATTTTGGTTTGATCCTAAAGTGCTCAGAGACCAAATTACAAATTTTTTCTGATAGTAGTAAGTGATTCCTCAATTGTGTTACCAAATTAACAAAATGCTCAGAGTAATCCAAAATGTATAGAGTAATAAAAAACAAAATCAATTTTTAACTAAAAAAAAAGAGTCGACCAATAATGAAGTATTTAAAAAAGTGAAGAAATTAGTGTTTGTATTGATTGCTGGGTACTTGTTTCCCCTTGTAAATTGCAGGTCCATCTTTAGAGGACCCTGTATCATCAATAGCCCAAGGCACAAACTAGAATCCCTCCCATTTAATTCAGACCTGATCGACTGTCCTGTCTCCTTCATGTAGCCTAAAATATTGATAGCCTTCCCCAAAAGTGGTCCATGTTTCGCAGTGATGGGAATAACAGCTTTCTGGATTGAATTAGGTTCATCAGAAATTGTTCTCTCAATACCCCCCCACTTAACTGGCAGTCTTTCATGGCAGATATTCAAGAAAAATACCATAAATCTGTATATTATCTGTCAGGACCATAAATTGCCTTAGTGAAAAGACTCGTTCGAATTTAATTGAAAGATTTTTTCAAATTATCTCAACGGACAATCATTGTCCTCTTGAGACTTGCTCATCTACCAAGGGATTTGCCAACCAAGTATTTTTATCCAATAAATATGAAATGTGTAAAGAGTTGAATAGTATTGAAAATCAAATAATAAAGAAACATTGAAATTATAATTAAAACATTGAAAAATTATAATATAACAAATAATAAACTAAATATCTAAAAAAATATTATTATAAAATAATTAAGGTGAAATTATCTTAATTTAAAAAAAAACGATCATTATTAAGTACACAATTGATTGTTGATTGAATTGAACTTTAAATAAGAAAAATCGTTGTAGAGAGAATACAGTTATATTGGATAATAAGATGAAATGGAGGCGAGGGCGAAAAAATGGCCGCGAATTTGTCGGAGGCAAGGCAGCCGTCGAACTGAAAAAGCATAAGAGCCGCAAAGGATGGAGGATAAAGCGACGAATAATCGACGATAGTTTATTTTTGCGGATGGATTAAGGGCCTCCGATTTATCGACCGGATCCAATTGAATACACACCGATTCATTCGCTTTGTTCCCCGTCCAACTTCGTTTCCGGTTCTGTGTATTAAACCCCGATCTGTGTATATCTTGGTGGCAAAATGAGAGAAGAAGTCGAACCTATCCAATCATAATATTGTACGAACTCTGTTTTGACTGAACCGTTATACAGTTTTGTTTACTCAGCAATCCTGAATTTTTATTAAAACTAAGAAAAGTAAACTCTGCTCTCTGTCAGCTTTTCCCATATTCACTCAAGTGAAATAACACCATATTTAATTCCCTCTTCCTATTCATAATCGATCACAAAACGAGTTTATAGAGCGCTAATGGAAATTGATTTTTCGATGTCAATAACAAATTTTTTAATTCAGCCACTTTCAAAGGGTCGAGTCCATACCAAGTGATCACACCAATTTCAGTCATATTGAGTAATATTAACGAAATTGATATTTTGGGTTTCTTTAGGAGTAAAAAAAATAAATTTTAATTATTTTTAAAAAATTCAAAATATTTTCGAAAATATTCAAATTCAAAATTTTGAGTACTATTTTTTTTGTTTTATCATAACTTCTGTAATTTTGAAGCAATTGAGATCATTTTTTTTTTAAATTACTCGTATTTATATACTCTTTCAAGAAAAATTATAATAATTAAGAAATTGTTTATAATTAAATTTTTATTAAAAAAATTAAATTATTTATTTAAACAAAATCTAAAGTATATCATCGATCTTTTTTAAAAAATTCATAAACATAGCCTATAATGTGCTTAAAAATTTAAGCCAAAGAAAAAGATGGTATGTATTATAGTTTTTGAGAAAAAAATTATTAAGTTATGCTAGCGCGGCGCAGACCGGTGTCACCGCTACTCAACGCGTAGTTCCGTAGTAACCGAAATGTATGTATATTATTACATAATATAAATACAGTTAATCGTCATGTTTATTTTTTTATTTTACAAATTGTGCTGTGCACAGAATTTGAAAAAATTTTTGTTTCAATTTTATTCTCAAGGGGTACGAAGGAATGAAATTTTTGTGTACCTTTAATGGTCATAGCTTGATTAAATCTTTCACTTAACAATTGTTTTTCAGCTTCATATTCTGCGTAATTACAAAATTCTACATTAATTTTCAAATTTTTAATCATTTTTCTCCTTATAAAATTTTGTCATCTTTTAAATTTATTATAGTTTTCATTTCTTTCAACTATTTTCAAACTATTTTTATCATTCTTTAAGGGGAGAGATAGGTGAAATTTTAACTCAACAAAATTTTTAATGCTCAGAGGTGTCATTTTTTTTCTTACATCAATTAAGATGTAGAATTATGGTATTACATAAAAATTAAAAAACAATATTTTTTTGGTCATTTTCGAAATTGTATTTTTCAAAATCCATACGATGGATTGTAGAAAATCATTTAAAAACCCCACAAAAAAATTTTCGATGGAAAAAATGAAAATTGTGAAAGAGGTTTAATTTTTAAAATTTAAGTTTTTCTTAGAATAAATTTCTCAAACTCCGCAAATTATTTGTTTCTCCATTTTTGACATTACCCCATAATTTTAGGTCTAAAATTGCATAAGAAAAAAAATTAACACCCCTGAACATCGCGAATTTTGATAATTTTACCAGTCCATTATTTTTCTTTCTTCAGTTTTAAATTATTTTAATTATTCACTTATTTTCACTTATTTTTACCAGTCTTTAATTATATTAATTATTTTTCAATTGATTTAACAAATTTTCAATTATTATTTTAAATTTTAATAATTTTCCCAATTTTTAGTTATTTTTATTATTTTTCTATAAATTACCAATTTTTTAATTACTTTTTTTTACTTTAATTATTTTCTCCGATTTTTTTAATTCTAAAGTTTGATGTCCATGTACTATGAAAAGATCAGTGTGACTTTCTGAAGCTTATAATTTAAATATAATACACTAACTATATTAACATTATGTAAAAATATACATACATTTCGGTTACTACGGAACTACGCGTTGAGTAGCGGTGACACCGGTCCGCGTCGCGCTAGCATAACTTAATAATTTTTTTCTCAAAAACTATAATACATACCATCTTTTTCTTTGGCTTAAATTTTTAAGCACATTATAGGCTATGTTTATGAATTTTTTGAAAAAGATCGATGATATACTTTAGATTTTGTTTAAATAAATAATTTAATTTTTTTAATAAAAATTTAATTATAAACAATTTCTTAATTATTATAATTTTTCTTGAAAGAGTATTTAAATACGAGTAATTAAAAAAAAATGATCTCAATTGCTTCAAAATTACAGAAGTTATGATAAAACAAAAAAAATAGTACTCAAAATTTTGAATTTGAATATTTTCGAAAATATTTTGAATTTTTTAAAAATAATTAAAATTTATTTTTTTTTACTCCTAAAGGAACCCAAAATATCAATTTCGTAAATATTACTCAATATGACTGAAATTGGTGTGATCACTTGGTATGGACTCGACCAAAGGTGGATTTTTCATTTTTGTTTTCAAAACTGGTTCAAAAAGTGATTGTTTTTTTTAACTTTGCACGGGACAGTGGGTTTTTGATATACTTTTTTCAAAACGGGAATTTTTTAATTAGTAAAGGGAAATTTAAAGTTTTATTGGAAACTTGTTGATTGTTGAGTGAAACTGAGATTAAATTCGAAGATGAGATTATTTTACTAACGTAACAAAAGAGTAAGTGATTAGAGACAAAATTAGAAAAATTATTTTTTTTTTTAAATTCCCCGCCAGATAAACAGTTAAATGGCTTAAAGAAATTAAAATTTCTTTTAATTTCCACATACCTAGAAAATACCTAGAAAATGTACCTAGAAAATATAAACATTAAAACTTATTTTGCTCTTAATAAAGATTTACAATTCAAACTATCTAAAATTTAATTTATCCATAATTTTTATTCTGTTTAAATTCAAGTACATCTAAATTTAAATAAAAAGTATATATATAGTTCTAAGATATTAGTTCTAATTTAAATAAACCTCAAATTCAATTAGTTTAAACTTTAATTTAATCTAGATTGCAAGTTTTCATTCATTAAAATTTCAACTGAATTTCATTTCAATTTATTATAAATTTATAATAGAAGCGTCAATATGAATGTAATAAAAATTCTATATATACTAATTTCAATCAATTTTAATTATAATCATTATAGTAAAAAAGTTCATAAGTATAAATTGTAGTCAAGTATGAATTTGTTAAATCAAAAGTTTAAGTTTAAACGATCCAAATTTCAATTTATTAAAATGTTTAATATATTCAAATTTTAATAATAATTCCGAACTTCAATTTATTCAATTTTTACACATTTCATCGTTTCAAAAACAAATACAATTTTTTTAATTTCGATATCATTTATTATTTAAAATAAAATCTAGTGACTACATTTATAGAATGCAAATTTAAATTCTCATTTGTTACATATGAATGATTTCTCACATATAGAAATAGTTATAAGCTAGTTTAATTATTATAAAAGCTTTTTCAATTAATTATTTATGACGGAAAAATTCTGGAGTATAAAATTTACCAACTATGCTAATAATTGAACGTTTAATTTGTCGCATTTCAAAAGTTCTAATATTCAAAAGTCCAAGAATCCATTGTCCAGAATTGACAAAAATTCAAAAATCAGTCTGGTCGAATTTCCAAATATTCGAACATCAGAATTATAGTCCGAATCACGAAAAGGGTGATTATCTAAATGGTCAAATATCTGAAAGTTCAAAAATCCAAAAGTCCAAATTTACAAATGCTCAAATATCCAAAAGTGCGAATATCCAAATAATCGAATACTCGTTTTAATCAAATTTTCAAAAGTCCGAATATTCATTTGATCGAATATTTAAATGTTTGAAGATCCAAATGTTCGAACATTTGGTTTGAGTGCTCATAGGGGAAATTTTGTTTCAAGAGTTAAAAGAAATTTTACTTTTTGAAGTACTTTGGTAAAATCTTCTAACAGTTTATTTATTAATTTACATATCCTGCAGTCAGTTGGAGAAGATTTCTTGCAATTTATTCTAATTCTTCTAGAATAATTGTACCTAGTTTTTTAAAGAATTACTAATAAAATTCTAAGGAGAATAAGATAAAAAAGAAGTTATTTATAGTTAATATTTCTATTAGGTATGTAAAAAAAGTGATTTTTACTGTTTTTTAAAATTAAAATTACTTCTGAAATAATTAACATTTTCTAATGTTCTAAGGCTTACTTTAATGGTAATTTATTATACAATGGACATTAATTATAAACATTAACTTTTAATTTCTTTACTAAAAAATGCAAACTGTCAAAGTTGGACTAAAAAAATGTTAAAAATTATAATTGGTTTTTATAACTAAAAAATAATTTTGTAAAGTTTATTAAACTTAATATTATTTAGAATTTTCAATAAAATTACATAAAATATGTTTGCCTGCATTTTACTATGAATTTTTAGTTTTTCGCTAATAACACAGCCCCACAAAAAAAAGGTTTCTGGATCTGGGTATGATACCAATATTTTCCTATGTATTTTGATGCGCTGAATCCGAATCCACCATCAAAATTAGTCCAACGGGTCTGATTTTGAACCTAACCTTAAAATAAATAAAATGGTACTGTTTTCGATAGCGTCTGAACCCGAACTAAAATTTATACAAGTCTACGATCAATAGAAAGCTTGATTTATTACCTTTAAATCACTTTTCTAAAAATTGTTCTACGATGATTTTTAACGAAGTTATGCTGTTTTACTTAAAATATGACTTTTTTACAAATTTTCAAAACACATCAATATTGAGTTATCGAAAAAAAAATTATTTGAAGCAAAACATCATAACTTCGTTAGAAATGATCGTAGAACAATTTTTAAAAAAGTGTTTTAAAGGTCATAAATCAAGCTTTCTGTTGATCTTAGACTTGTATAAATTTTAGGTCCGGTTCAGACTCTATCGAACAAAAAGTACTATTTTATTGATTTTGAGGTTAGGTCCAAAATCAAACCCGCTCGACTAATTTTGATGGTGAATTTGGATTCAGCGTATCAGAATACATAGGAATAAATATTGGTCTCATACCGAAATCCGGGAACTTTATTTTTTTAGCGGGGCTGTGTGATATTTCACTAATTCTTAATAGAAATTTTTACTAATTTAAATGGTAGACGATTTTTCATCATAACATTATTAGTTTTTAACAAAACCAGATTTAGAGAGTAAACTATTGTTTTCCGTGTAGGATAGCAATTTTTCAAAAATCGTGCAACATGGTAACTGAAATAAATTATCGCGTCCGTACAAGTGACGGCTTGTAGTGGGTCTTTACATTTATGTCTGGTAACAGACAATTAACTAATTAAGATTCTAAGATTATTGCTAAATTCAATAAATATTAACATTAATAAATAATTTCTTGATTGTGCTAAATATCATTAAAAACAAAAATTATAAAATTCACATTAAGTTTGATCAAGCTTGTTAACACAAATGCTATTGCCTGATTTCTGTATAGACGTTTCGTTTGTCAAAGACAAGATTAATTAGCAAATGTTGAATAATTAGAAATGAAAGTGTCGTACAAACTATATTTTTCTGCTATAAAAAAAGGCTAAATATTTAAAAATTATTTTTCCAAGTTTCAAAAATAATGTTTAAGAAATAATGTTTAGCTTTTTTTATAGCAAAAGACTTCAGTTACCCTACTTGTGAGGCTCTATTATTTCTAATTAATCAACAGTTGCTATTTTAATATTGTCTTTTACGATCGAGAAACATCAAATTGATATCAGATAAAAGCATTTCTGTTTACATCAGGTTCGATCGTAGGTTTTAATTCAAAATAACATGATTAAAGTGCATTAAAATTTCGCATAGGGCGTTCAAAATTCAATCATATTAAAACTAATTTTTTTAATCATCAATATTTGAAATAAATTGTATTAAAATTTCCATATTCATACAGTTATTAAAAAGTAATCAAATAAGTTACATTCATTTCCTAAAAAAGGCATTAAAAAGCAATGAAATATGTTTCTGCAAAATGGCGTCTTTTCATTTGGAATAAGAATGCATTAAATGTACAATAAACTAATCTTAATTTTAGGCATTAAAAATATTTTGCACAATCAGGGATTTAATAAAATTAAAATGAATTAAATTTGGCATTAAAGTGTAGAAACTTTAATACTCACTAATGCAAGGCTTTTTATCGGGTAGCGCTTGTGTTTATTTTCTAGTCTTACAAAATAACAGTATAAGTGCTTAGAGACCAAATTACAAAAATTTTATAAAAGAATAGTCGTTCATGTTTAAAATGCATGAGTAATATTAATTACGATGATGAAATTGCTATTGATTACGACAAAATCAGCTGTGAAAGAAATCGACAATTCGAACCATATTTATGTACTGCATGTAAACATTTGTTAAAGAAAGGTCATAGTTTACCCATGCATTGACAAAATGAGCAAACTGTTATTATTGCTGGAAAAGAGAACAACGACAAAATTGTCTTGTCTGCTTGCAAACTCTCGGATGCATGAGGCGCGAGGGAGGTATTTGGTATAGAATGTAGATATTGGCGAACGCAATGGTGCGTGTATCCACACGTTTTTGCACTTTTATGTGCAGAAGGTGGCACTCGACTTGACGCACACACCAACATCAACAGCCAGTAAAACGAATGAAACTTGTAGAGAGCGCTTTATCCAATCTGGTGTCGGCATCGAGCGCCCATCCAAACGGCGCTTGTGCTATTTCTACGGAATGACGTGCCAGTGTTTTGCAATTAGCGCATTCCTTAATCCTGGAAAACTGCTAAACATTTTCACAGGGCGCGGCTTTTGTTGACGCCTCGAGGCTCGGTACTTTGGTCACTTTCAACAATTCGAACTAACATTTCCCCCGACTGTTTCACTGGCCACCGTTTATACTTATGTGTACTCTAAAACACACACACACGTACAAGTAACGAAAATTCACGTGTGTAGGTTAAAAATTTCAACCCACGGAAAATTCATTGTACTGAAATTCATGTGTGCAGTTGTAGTTAGATATTTGCGTAGGTTGGTAGTTGGTACGAGTGTAAATCCTCGATGAAGTTAATGTGGTGTGGGAGGGGTGGAGGCTTGACAAAGAGAAAAAAATGGGAGTTGGGGGAATGGAGTAAAAAGTGAAGAAAAAAAAAAGGTGAAGAAGGGGTTGAGAGGAGCTGGGTACACTTATTTTCATTCGCGGTACCTCAGTCGGAAGAGAGTCCTGCGGGAGGACCTCACAGTCTCATTTGTTACCCTTAATGTCCTGCCGGTGCCGTTTCGCCCTCTGCGACCTCTCCATCGTGGTCAGTAGATCTTATGCTGGGATAGGGTGCAGGCGCACTTCAGAAATAATCCAGAAATTATGAGAAATTCTATCGAGTAACTCGGCAACCATGATTCACGGCACTGCGCCTCTCGGAAAGTAATAATGGAGAACGTATCGCTTTCTCCTTCATAAACAGTCCAACGCCACATGAATTTGCTCGTTTACTTGGAGCTTCCAATTGGCTCGCAAACTTCTCCTATAAATCGCTTCCAATTGGCTCAATCACTTCACTCTTACAGAGATTCGTACAAATCGATCCTTCACATCGTAACTTTCTGCTTCTTTTTTCTTCGCAGTCAACTTCCGTTTCGGATTACTGATTGAGATTTATTGCTGAATTTTTTTTTGGGGAAATTGTGTATTTGGAGACATTTTTTGGAATTAGACTTGTAGAATTTTGGAAATTAAACTGCATTAGAGAGTTTAAACTAGAGAGTTTAAAATAAATCCGAAGCGGATTCTATAAGAGTCCCACATTTTGGTGTTAAGGAAACCGGAGTTTGTAGATGAATGAATAAAAAAAACTATGTTTTTTATACCAAAACGTGTTTTTTAAATGACAAAAATGTTTTTCAGAGAATGCAGTTGATAAATTAATTCTAATCTTCTATTTGGACTATCAAAAATATATCAATTACAAGAATAAACAAAACAATTAACAGTTTAGAGGAGAATCTAGAGAGTTATAGTTATTAATTTTATAATTTGGATTTATAGTAAATTGAGACTTAGTTCGAAGAGTTCGATACCATTTTACATTCCTATATTTCTTAAAAAGAAAATCTTAATTTAAGACGCGTCTTCAATTCAGCAAGTCCTACTATATAAATGTTTATGTAAAAAATACTATCTTAATCAAGATGAATGTACAATAATTACAGAATCTTTTTAAATCGATTAGAACTTCACGTCTTTATGGAAATTTAAAGTTTTTAATTTTTTTTTTGCACAGATTTAAGCAAAAGAAATATGTGTGTAATCAGCAGAAACTGTATTAAAAATATTGTGTCTTAAAATCAGACAGCTTTTTTGCGTTAAAATAAGACTTTCTTTTTACAGTGTGGACTTTTTTCGAGTTAGCAGAAAACAATTGCGATGATTGAAATCAAGGAAACGAAACAAAGACCAGATCTTTCACCAGCTGCCACCAGATATTATTTCTTATTAATCTTTATTATTATTCATTTATTATTATAATTATTCCTTATTATTTTACCATCTGAATTCAAAGTAAATTAAGATTTACTTTGAAAATTGGGATACCAAAGAAATAATATTTAATCGATGAAAAGATAATAAAAAATAGAAATATATGTATAAAATAACGGTACCTATATTCGATCGGAACCTATAGTCGATCAGTGATTATTTAATTGGATAAAATCAATTAATAGTTCAATAATGATCATGCCAAATACTATTTCAAATATAAATTACAAGCTTTATTTTTACAAATGTAATAAAAATATCAATTAATTTTATCCAATTCAATCATCACTGATCGACTATAGGTTCTGATCGAGTATAGGCACCGTTACCTTATAAAAAAAAAAAAAAAAGGAAAATCCTTTCTTAAAAAATAAAAAGATTATCGATATTATTCAAAAACAAAACAAAATATTATTTTTAATTCTATAAGGATGAAAAAATAACTAAAATACATAAGAAACCAGAAAATACTTTTAAAAAATTAAAACACAACTTTTTCCCATTCAGAAAATTAAAGCAAAAAATTCATGAATAAACGTTAAGATGTTACTATTGAGAAAAGCATTTTAAAAATTATAAAAAAAAACACAGTGATAAACTTTTTTGAAAAATCTGAAAAAATGAGAATTTAAAAGAAAAGCAAATAAAAAGTCTTAAGAACAGATAAAAATTTATAAGAAATAGAAAAATGACAATAAAATTTAAAAAGTAATTAAGAAATCGAAGAATGTTAAAAAAATTATGAAAGGACAAAAAAATTGACGACAAAGGAAGAAAATTTAAGAAAAAGTGAAAAGATTTGATAAAATAAGAGAAACTAAAAGAATATCCTTTAAAAAATAATAAGAAAATGTCTTAAAAATTAAGAACATTTTTTTAAAAAATATAAGAAATAAAAATTTTTAAAAATCTAATAAAACATAAGAAATAGTACAAAAAAATACTGTAAAAAGACAAAATAAAAAGTATACAACAGAAATGAAAAAATCATTCAAATATAAAAAAAGTTTAGAAAAACAAGATGAAATTTTTTTTTTTATATAACATTAGACAAATTTTTAGAACAATCCTAACAATAACTTTAGAAAAATGAAAAAAATCTAAAAATTTTATGAAAAAATGTAATACATTTTATGAAATTTGCGAAAAAAATTTATTAAATTGATAAAAAATCGAGCAAATCTAAAAAAAAACCGGAAATCGAAGAAAGTATTTTACTTTCCTTCCCTCCCCAAAACTTAAAAGAGAACAAATAAAAACGCCAGTCTCTAAATCTGCGAGTAAGTAGAAATTTACTAATTTTTTAGTTATATAACGTAACAGAAAAATAATTTAACTAATAAATAAGTAATTTTTTTACTAATCTATCCGTAGAAGAATTACTATTTGAAATAGTAACCGTGTTCTCACTATAAAATTAGTATTTTTTGACTGATTTTTCATTGAAATAAAACATACGAAATTGCTATTTAAAAAATCATTATTTTAATTTGTATTTATTGCAAGGAAAATAAATAAAATATCTGTATAAAGGGGATCCGTACCTCAATTTTCAATTCATCAAAATTTATATTGCTTTGTGGTTCCAATTTTTTCCTAGCTCAATTTAGGATCTAAAACAATGGTATAATGTAAAAAACAAAACAAAAAATAAAGTTTGACTAGTTTAAAAAATTTTTTCTTGAAAAAATTTAATTCTTGAATGTTAAATTGCTTTTATAGGTACAATTTGAACTATTTTTCATCACCGATTTTTTTCTTCTCTCTTGTAATTACTCTGCACAATCTAAAGTATGGATTTTAAAAATTTTTAATTTTTGAACAAAAAAGTATTTTTAATTATCAAACTTTCTTTTTTAATTTTTGATAGTATAGCATAATAATGCTACAGCTAAAATTATGCTAGAAAAAAAGTGTCACTTTTAAGAAAAAACTTGAAATTTCATTAGTCTCTTTCCTTAAATATTAAATCGCTTTCACATTTTTCACTATTTTTAATTGCCAATTTTTTACAAGCTTTTTTAATGATTGTCCAGAATCAAGGATATGAATTTCTAAAAATTTTATTTCTTTCAAAACATTAAGTAACGTTACCTATACTCGATAGGAACCTATAGTCAATCAGTAATGATTTAATTGGGTAAAATCAGTTATAATAATTTAATAATGTTCATGCCAAATAATATTTTGAATATTACAAGATTTATTTTTACAAATGTAATAAAGTTAATTTTATGGAATTAAATCATCAATGATCGACTATATGTTTCGATCGAGTAATACCGTTACCTCAAACATTTTAAAATGATCGTAAAATTTGCTTGCCAAGTTTTGTTAATATATCATAATTCTAAATAAATACTTATCTCAGAAAAAATTTTTGGACCTCTAAGCAACGTACATTTTGATTAATTCTGATGTTTGCTAAGTAATTAATAAATTTTAATAATAATTTTCTAATTATTTTTTTATTTGAATGAAAATTTTCTAATATTATTAACTGCTTTGTTTATAAAAATTATTTTTTAACTATTAAAATCAATATATTTTGGAACTATTAAAGTAAAATGAAACTCCCCTCCGTAACCGCTAGTATAAGTTGTCAATTTTTTATTAAGTAATTGATAAATATTATTAATAATTTTTAGAATATTCTTTAACTTGAATAAAATGTGGTAAAAATTATTTATATAATTTAACAAATTTTAATTATTTTAATCAATATATTTCTTTAAAATGTAGTCGGTCATACACTGGATAAATTGGATGAACAATTTTTAATTTTGTAACATTGACTTGAAATTTGTAAAGAACGATTACAAAAACCTTATTCAAATAACAAGTTTCAAGTCTTTCCAATCATTGTATTTGCGACAAAAAATTAAAAAAAATTATTTTAATTAAAAAATGAAGTTTTAATTAGGGGAAGGTGGGGCAAAACCGCTAGGTTTAAATTTACTGCCGCACAAATTTTTAACTATACATTCAATTGGAGTCATTTTTGTTTGTTACACGACTAAAACTAACCAGTAACAGATTTTAATAGTCGTTATTACATTTATCATAATCATAATTACATATTTAATTGTATTTAAAAAGATTCAAATTAGCGGCTTTGCCCCAATTGTTGGGGCAAAGACGTTTTTGCTAATATTATTATTGCAAATATAATAAATGATCTAAAATATACTCTAAATAACATTTATTGGTGCAATAATTATAAAACATAAATATTTTACAGATTTTTAAAGAGATTTAATCGATTTTATTGAAAATAATGACGACTTGTATTTTTAACCTCATATTTTCAATTTAATTGTTTTTTATTTTGTTTCAAAATCTACTTTATCGACTTTTCAAAAAAAGAATGTTTTTTAAATAACCATGCGAAAATATGATTAAATAATAATGCTTATTTAATATTCAAAATTTATAATTTTTTTTCAAATTAGTAGTAAACGCTAGTAAATAATTTAATGATTAAATAATAATAATAATAACAATAAATTTAACAGACAAAAATATTTATTTGTTTTGATGAAAAAATGCAGGTTAACAGTTGATTAGCATGAAGTTTGCATCATTTAAAATTTCATGCTGATGCAGTTTTTAATATTCAATTGTTTTTTATGAAATATTTTCCAAGCGTCTTTGCCCCAAACGACAAACCTTTTTTTAATTTAAAATTTTATATATTTAGATTGAAAATTAAACCTGAATTCCACAGAGATTGTGTAGATAAATGATTACTCTATTAGAACGTGACATTTAAAAATTTTTAAAATACATGTAGATTCAAAATTTACTAGTTTTGATCAATAAAATTTTCATCTCATACTTGTAAAAACGATTTTTTTGGTATATTTGCTAAAGCATTTTATATTTTCAAGATTTTTTTTTATAAAACAATGGCTCCAGTTACAATTATGATAAACTTTAAACATAAGTTGAAACGGTCTAGAAATAAGGGAGATATTTTGAAAAACGTCTTTGCCCCGCTTAGCGGTTTTGCCCCACTTTCCCCTAATAATAATCATAAAAGTTTGTAACAACCTTTCTTATAAGTTTACTTAGGTTCTCCCATAATGCATAGGGCTAATAATACCTATAAACGTTTTTAAGCTTTTTAGTTTTATGAAATTTTAGTCCTGAATTTGTCCTTTTTGAGAAAATGACACTTAAATATTTTTCTTTAAACAGATAGTTTATTAATTTTTCTTACGATAAATACAATTAAAATAATAAACTTTTTTCCACCAAGATTTTGTATGTTTTATTTCAACCTTAAAAAATTTTATTCGAAGTTTATTTAGAAACAAAATAATATTTATGTTAATAAAACCTTTTTCATATTAAAATTGCTACCAAAGTCGAAAACTGTAAAATTGTCTCAACCTCTGATTTTGAGGTTTAAAATTTACTCAAAAACCTAATCATCGTATCTTAATTTTTTGTTAAAATGTCAGGAAAAATATTATTGCAAAGTAATTTGAAAATCGAGCCAAAGAAATTTTATTTTTCGCTTCTAGTGAATTATTTGTTTCTTTTTTTGCTTAAAATCACTCTAATATCTTCTAAAAACACAGTAAGTTTTCAAATTGAAATTACCTAAAAATTTTTATTCAACTTAGGCTTGTAACACTTGTTTTTGTGAAAGTTGATCTTTTAATATCAAAATTTTGCTAAAAATTCATTGAAACAAACATTTCTGAGCATTTGATCGGAGGGTGTTGGTGTCTCGGCCTGCCGCAAGGGTTCGGTCGATGGTAGCGAGGCGGAGGAAACTGGTTCCCGGGTATGCTGCAAAAATTTTTTTTTTTTCTCGAGTTTAGCAAGGGAAATGACCTACGATATATTTCTAAGGGGTTTTTGCTGGCTGGTAAGCGGGTGAGACACCGTTATCCACCCACTAGAACCACCCAACTCCTCCAGCGTCCGCCTCTGCTCCAGGGGTTACCCGGACAATTTGCATTTCTCAACCATTAATCTAACCTTCGTCCAGTTCTTTTTACCCCAGAATTCAGCCGCTTCTACCCACACCTTCTCACGCTCCGTTTCCTCCGAGTGAAATCCTCCTGGTCAGACGGACTGAATACTTAAAATTGGCGTAACGTCTCTATCAAGGACCACTTGAAACTTACGGCACGTTCTCGATGAGTTGCTGCCATTAGGTCTTTTTAAAAATTGAGAGGATCCAATCACGCTTTAATAGGGACGGTCGCTGACAAACTATTCCAGTAGGTGGCAGCACCATAGCACGATTTTGTAGACATATATATATATATATTCCACAATATTACCATATATTCCGAAATAATATTTAAATAAATTTTATGATTTTTTCGTTATTTTTTAAAATACTAGTAGTCTAGGGAGTACTATAAAATATGTTTGGTATTATTAAACATCTCGTTTCTGTCGTTTATAGTGGTTTCATTTATTCATTAAACGAAAAATTATATAAATAAGTGATAACATTTTTTTTATTATTATTAATAAAAAAAAATTAAATTAAAAAGTGACACCAGTAGAGTCAAAATTCAAAAAATTCGCAAAATAAAAGAAAATTGACAATTTGTAAACGAAATTCGAAAAATGGATAGAAAATTACTCAATTGAAAAAAATAAATTCAGAATTAAACACCACTTACACTTCAATATTGTACAATACAACGAAATTTAATTTTCCAGAATAAAATTTATCCACTGAAGAGGGCCCATATACGGGTCGAAACGTATGGATTTAATTTAAGGAGGTTCTACCGTATGACGGTACAAGTCAAAACAGAGACAATTATTTTGAGGTTAGGTTTAAATTTAATTTTACTAATAATTAAACAATTGTATTTATTAACTTTATTTACTTTATTTACTTTTTAAATATTACTATTTTTCATGTGCGATCAAAATCAACATTTTAAAATGTCAGAACGTCCGAACTGTATCGTGTAAAAAGTGAAATATTCTTACAAATTAATTTATTGCAACTCTCACAGGAACCTATTGTCCTTTTTTAAATACAATATCGATTCATTACATATTTGTGTTTAACTATACAAGGTTTGATCATTATCTGGTCATTTAATAATTTTTAGTACGAAAATATATGTGACAGAGTAATGAATTCTCATAAGAATCAATGTTAAACAGGTTAAACAGTGAAAAAATAAATCGATCATAGCTTTTTTCCCAAGAACCTACAGGTTTCAAAAATTTAACTATAAAATTTTAGAAACTTTATTTATCAGTACACCAAGTTTTATCAAAATCTGTTTGATTATTCGATTTACGGTAGAACTTCCTTAAAGTAAAAAAATTTTATTTTCTTAAAATTGACCCTAAGCCACTATCCTTCTTCAACATAAACAACTAATATTTAAATTCAAACAAAAGAATTTAATAATTTAGAAAATTATAGGAATAAAACTACTGGAAATAATTGAAAATTGAAAGACTGGATTGAAAATCAAAGAAAATAATTGAAAATTAAAGAAAGTAATAAAGAAAATGAAGAAATAGATTGAAATTTGAAAAAATAATTAATAAAATTGAAAAAAAATTACAAAAACGAAGGCAAAAATAATTGTCAATTGAAAACAAAATTCGAAAAATGGCTTGATTAATACACAACTAAAAAAAATTAAATAATAAAACAATAAAAATTAAATTCCAACAAAATAACTACAAAAAAAAAATTAAAAAAATTATAGTAATACTTCTTGAAAATAATTGTAAATTGAACAACTGGATTGAAGGTAGAAAAAACAGAAATAAAAGAAAATAATTGAAAATTAAAGAAAACAATTAATAATTTAAGAAAATAATTAAAAATTGAAGAATAGAATTGAAATTTAAAGAATACAATAAAAGATTGAAAAAAGTAACTGAAAAAAGGCAAGAATTATTGAACATGAAAGAGAATTATCGCAAACTGAAAAATGGAATTGAAATTTGAAAAAAAAAACTGAGAATTGTAGAAAACTTTTGAACAATTTAATTTAAAATTCAAGAAACCTATTAATAATCGGAAAAAAATTAACCTAATACCAATAAATAAAATATTTAAAAATATTAATGAAAGTAATTAAAAATTAAAGAAAGGAATTTTAAATTTTCGAAAAATAATTAAAAAAAACATTTCAAAATGGCAAAAATAATTAACAATTGAAAACAAGTCCTAAACTGGCAAGAATAATCGACAAAACAGAAAAATAACAAAAAAAATATTTAAGAATTATTGTAAAATTTTAAGAGAATAACTGAAAATTGAAAAAATTATAGGAAATAATTGAAAAATAACGAGAACAATTGAAAATAAAATTCGAAAAATGGCTAGAATAATAAACAATTTGAAAAAATAATTTAAATAGTTAATCAATAAACATTAAATTCAAACTAAATAATTTAAAAATTCTGAAAATTATAGGAATAACTACGGGAAATAATTGAAAATTAAAAAAATGCATTGGAAATCAAAGAAAATAATTGAAAATTGAAGAAAGTAATAAAAAAATTAAGAAATAAATTAAAAAATTAAATTGTAATAAAATTTAATTTAATTTAATAAAAAAAATTAAGAAATAAATTGAAAAATTAAATTGAAATTTGAAAAAAAATTAATAAAATTGAAAAAAAACTTACAAAAACAAAAGCTAAAATAATTTACAATTGAAAACAAAATCCAAAAAATGTCTAGATTAATACACAACTAAAAAAAAAATTTTAAAATAAGACAAAAAGAAACTAAATTTTAACAAAATAATTGCAAAAAGAACAATTACAAAAATTATAGCAATAATTGTTGAAAATGATTGTAAATTGAACAACTGGATTGAAAAAGAAGGGAAATTAAAGAATACAATTGAAAATTAAAGAAAACAATTAAAAATTTAAGAAAATAATTAAAAATTTAAAAATGGAATTGAAATTTAAAGAATATAATAAAAGATTGAAAAAAGTAACTGAAAAAAGATAAGAATTTTTTAATATGGGAAAGAATTATCGCAAACTGAAAAATGGAATTGAAATTCGAAAAAAAATTGAGAATTGCAGAAAATATTTTAACACTTTAATATAAAATTAAAGAAATTTATTATCGAAAAAAAATTAATTAAATGCGAGAGTATAAAAATATTAATGAAATTAAGAATTGAAGGAAGGTCTTTAAAATTTTAGAAAAATAATTTTAAAAAACATTTAAAAATGACGAAATTAATTGACAATTGAAAAAAAATCGGAAACTGGCAAAAATAATCGACAAGAGAGAAAAATAAAAAAATGAAATTAAAGAATAGTAATTCTAAAATTTTAAGAGATTAAATGAAAATTGGAAAAATTGGAGGAAATAATTGAAAGAAATTATTGAAAAATAACGAGAACAATTGCAAAATGGAAGAAAATATCTGAAAAATGTCGAAAACTGAAAACAAAATTTAAAAAATGGCTAGAATAATAAACAATTTGAAAAAATAATTTAAACTAAACAATAAAGATTAAATTTAAACTAAATAATTAAAAATTAAGAAAATTGTAGGAATAATTGTAAATCGAACAACTGAATTGAAAAAGGAAAGAAATTGAAATTGATGAATTGAACAATTGAATAAATAATTTAAAACCATTTTTATGATTGTTAAACAAAAAATTTAAATCAGATAATTGTTAAATATTAAAGAATTCATTAAAAATTGAAGAAAAAAATTTTAATTTAAAGAATGGAAATGAAAAATGGAATTAAAATTTGTAGAATATAATTAAACAACTGTATCTAACATTAACGAAATTTATTGCCTACAGAAAAATAATTTATATAAGTCGGAAATTTTTTATTATTAAAGAAAATAATTAAAAATTTTATATTGGAATTGAAATTAGAAGAGAATAGTGAAGAATTAAAGAAAATAGTTGTAGAAAATTCAAGAAAGAAGGTAATTACAGATAATTGTTTAAATGAAATTTTAAAACAATTTTTATGATTGAAAAAATTAATTGAAAAAGACGAGACTAGTTTAGTATTGAAGAATTAGTTGAAAATCGTGCAAATAATTTAAAATTGAGAAATGTAATTGAAATTAGAAAAATATAATTAAAAATTGAAAAAGTTAATGATAAAAGCCGAGAATTATTAAATGTAGCAGAAATAGTTGAAAACTGAAAAATTAAATTACTAAATTTTAAAAAACAAATGAGAATTGAAGGAAATATTTGAACAATTGAATTTAATATTAAATAAACTTATTGATAATTGAAAAAAAAAATAATTGACGAAAGCTTAATTTTTTTAATATTAAACTAATAACTGAAAATTAAACAATGGAATGAAAATTTAAAGAAAGTACCTAATTAAGAATTGAAGAAAATAGTTCTAGGATTGAATTAAAAGTTTAAAACAATTTTTATGAGTGAAAAAAATAATTGAAAACATCCGAGAATTATTAAATATTGTGGAATTAATTGATAATCGATGAAAATAATTGAAAAAAAGGAAAAAATTAAAAATTGAGAAAAATAATTAAAATTGTAGATATAAACTGAAAATTAAAGAATTAAATTGAAGCTGTATGATAATAATTGATTATTGTAGAAAAATTACAAAATGACAAAAGTAATTGTCAATTGATAAAAAATTCGATAATCCGCGAGATTAATGAGCATCAGAAAGAAACAATTATCAATTGAAAACTGTAGATAAGAAAAAAATGTAGGAAAGAAATCAAAATTTTAAAAATCAACTGGAAATTTTAGAAATGTATTGAAATTTCAAGAAAATAATTGATAATTGAAAAGAGGCGAGAATGATTGAGTATATTGAATAAACTAATTAAAAATTAAAAATTAAAGCTTAGAGCTTTACATATAATCATCCCTATTTATCTGCTACTTGGGTGAATTTAATAATAAGTCATTTTTGAAAATTTTCTGGTGAATACGATATTTTTTATTATTTCAAAAAAATGTAATTAACGAAAAACAGTTTCATTCAGTTTCAGAAAAAATGACTATCTTAAAGTTCCGAACGCTCAATAATTATTATTTTAACATTTTCCAAAATTCAAATTTGACCAAAAATAATATTCTGCATAACAAGAAAATTGATTTGCATATTTTAAGAATTGAATCCCTCATATATTGTGTTGCAAGAGTTATTCTTGAAAAGATTCCCATAGAAAAAAAATCGTTCAATTGAACGTTCAGAATTTCATGGACATGAAAAATGCGTCTTAAAATAGACTGTAAATAGAAGTTTTTCAGATGGAGATTTACAATAGGTTCCAGTGAAAAATGATTGAATAATTAATCGCAACGAATGTAAAAAACAAAGTAAAGTCGGTCCGTGATATAAATACGCGCATAATGTGTATTAAAAAATTGCATTTTCTACGGTGAAAAGCACGAAATGGAGGATAGGGTAGGAATAGCGAATGAGAATGGGGATGAAACTGCCTGGTATAGGGGACGTTCGGATATCATTTTTCAACAGTTTTACTTCGCAGGCACGTCCCAGGTATAAATGAGCTCGCTATCTCCAGACAGCCTCTCCGTCTCTCGACACACGTTTCTAAAATTCTCAATTTTTCCAAATCACTGATTATTATTCTTCCTAAAAATTAACCAAGTTTAATTAACTTCCCTCATAAATCGTCAAGTCAAATAAGTCAAATTAATTAATTTGGTTAAATTATTATTTATTTTCAATTGATTTAATTTGTTTGACTCGCAAAACATTTCTATATATTTACCTTGAAAAAAAAAAAACGTTATAATTAAACTACCCAGTTGGAAATTGCCAAAATTCTCAAATTTTAAATTTGAAGCAATTTTAATTTCTTCAAATTTCTGTTACTTAGAACTTGCATTGATATAACGTTTAATTAATCCAAGGTTCAAATATACTAAATTTGAAGTGATTTAAAAAGTTCTTCAATTTTTAATAATTCTTTTCTCTTATGATTTCAATTACTTAAATTACTATTTTCAACTATTTTTATAATTTTTCACAAATATATGCAACTTTTAACTATTTTCAGTGTTTTTCACTTTTTCTCTGAATCTTAAATGTACATTCCGCAAATTTCAATTATTTTTTAAAATTTTTTCAATTTTGATTATTTTCTTTTTGACGATAAAGCAATTTCATTGTTTATTATGAAATTTCATATTATTTATCCCTTAATGAATTTAATTTTTCAATTTACCTTTATTATTTTCATTTTGCAATTATTATCTTCAATTTCTAATCATTTTCATTATTTTTTAATTAACATCCCAAACTTTCAAATATCTCAACTTTCAATTACTTTGTTCAATATTCATTTCTTTTTATCATTTTGCAATTATTTTCTTCACTTTTTAATTATTATTTAATTAATTTCCTAAATTTCAGTTATTATCTCAAATTTAGATTATTGTCTTCAATTTTCAACTTTTTAAACGATTTTTCAATTATTTTCTTCTCCTTAAAAATAAATTCTGTAATTTTCCTATTATTTTCTCCAATTTCTAGTTATTTTCATTCTTTTTGCTTAATTTTCAAAAATTTCAATTATTTATCTGAAATTTTTATTACTTTCATTATATTTCACTAATTTTACAAAATTGTAAATTATTTTCATCATATTTCAACTTTAAATTATTTTCATCATTTTTCAATTATTTCCCTAAATTCTTCACTATTATTCTTATTTTGTAAAATTATTTTGTAAGGTTTTGAAGTATATTTTTCAAATTTCAATTTTAGTCTTTTTTTCAATTTTTAATTGTTTTCATTTGTTTTCATAATTTCCAAAATTATTTTTATTTTATAATAATTTTTATTAATTATCTTTAGTTTTAATTATTTTAGCCTTCTTTAATTCTTTTTTTCAATTTTTAATTATTCCCATTTTTTCAAATAATTTCTTAGATTTCCAAGTATTTTTCTCAAATTTCAATTCTTTTTTATTTTATTTATTTTTATTTAAATTATAATATATCCCGCAGTCAAAAATGGACCATTATGGGATCCATAGAAAGTATTTATACAAAAATAATAATAATATTAATAATATAATAATAATAATGTCATGTATATGTAGTAGCTTCTCTTAACCTCTTTACATATTTATATAAATATTTCATGTAGTTAGATTAAGAACACGCAAAAATATTAATTCGCGATGAAATTTTAAAATCATTTTTCAATTATTTTCTCCAATTTTTAAGCAAATTTTTTTTCTTTAATTGTTGCAAATTGTACTTTTATCATCTTCAACAACTTTTTATACTTATTTTACTAATTGTAAGTTTCGCTAAAATTTTAAAAATTAAGAATGTCACCAAAATTTTTTAACATTGAGCTTACTGAAAAATATTGTGATTATAAAGATAAAAAATGCAATAACTCAGCCAGTTTTTTACCAATTTAATTAAAAAAAAGCTCATTCGATGCAGAATTAAATACACTTTAAATAATTTAGCAAAGAAAAAATCTTTCTAAATAAAATTGTTTCGTAAATCATTGCCAAAGTCGAAAAAAATCAAAAAAATTGACAATTTTCATCCTTTTTTACTCTTTTCCTCCCGTAAATTTTACTTGTAACATAAAACCTTTATTAAGCACGCTTATATTGAAAAAAAATTTTTTCCTTTGAAAATTTCATGCTATTAAAATTTTTTCTTCCTGATTATTTCAAAAAAGTGAAGAATTACTACCCTCAAATAACATTTTCTTAACAACGGTACGGTAAATTAATTAAATATTGTTGTAAAAGTTGTATTTTATTACAGTTTAAAATATATTCGTTTTTTTAAAAAATTTGTAGAACCGTGTTTTTTTAATCAATTAAAATATAGTCATTTTGCCCGTTTTGTTACTGTTTCCATGTAAAAGTCCCAACTTTATAAATTTATATCTTAAAAACAGAACGGTAAAATTCAATAAAATTGTAACAGTACATGTAAAGTAATGTATTTAATATGTCATTAAAATATTAGAAGAATCTGTAGAAAATGCTTTTTTGGATAAACCTCCTTAAGTATAGAAAGCCTTATTTTTCAGCTTTAAATTAAAAAAGAAAAATTTGAAATCGGACCAAAAATTACGAAGTAACAGTATATTTTATACAAAAACTGCAGAAAAACTGTTGTTGAGGTCTAAAATAAAATTTTGGGGGTAGGGGGGGGGGGGGATTTAATACACCTTTTTTTTAGTTTTTCATGACGAACAACTTAGGCTAGGTCCGATTCGAAATAATTTTTCACTGTCACACAGTGTTATTTTATTTTATTATTTTTAAATATCTGTCTGAAATGTTAATTAATTTTCTTTTTTTTTTAAATAATATTATACAATTTTTTCAATGATTTTCTTTAATTTTAAACTATATATATTATTTTTTTATTATTTTCTTAAATTTTTAATCATATTCATCATTTCTGAATTAATTTTCTAAAGTTTTAATTTATTTCAATTTTAATTATTTTTTCCAATTTTTTATTATTCTAATTTATTTCCATTTATTTCTAAGATTTTGAAGTATTTGTCTGAAATTTAAATTATTTTCTTAAATTTTAAAACATATTTCTATGATTTTTTAAATTAATTTCGACAATTTTAATCGTTTCCATTATTTTTTTTTTCAATCAATTTGCAAAATTTGTCATTAGTTTTTTTTAAATATTATAAATTCAAAATATTTTCAATTGATGTTAACATAAGGTGTAGATATTAATCGAGCCCAAAAGCGCGTTCTTAAATCTAGTTAGGTATAAGAAATTACAATTTTTATAATTTATATAAAACACTGTTCATAATTTTAATAATAATTTTTACACTTCATTGAGCTCATTCAAACACAGAAAATTCTCATAAATTTTCCTGAAGGAGAATATTCTCGAGAATGTAACCGGATTTTAAATTACCGAGAATTTTGCAACATTGGGTATTTAAATTTTGATAAAAATACAAAAGTAGTTGAAAAATATATTTTTTTCTTTTTTTTTTGGACGAAAAAGTGTGTGTGATATAGTTGGGTTATTAAAAACACAGAAGGGTGTATTTTTGTGATTCTAAGGGATAAAGAAAACCGTAAAAAGCGACTGTTTTGAAAAACGTCGATGATTTGTTATCTTAGCCTACAGCCATTGCTTTTCCCCTTTTCGATTAAGCTTCGCAGTTGCCCCTCCACCTGCCCCCTGTCCAAAACCCTCGAGGTTTAATTGCGCACACACAGTGCAGATCTTTATACGCAATAATGCTTTATCCTCGGCTATCTCTTACGGATCCCGTCGGTTTTGGCCGCATAAAACGCGAATACTCTGAACCGTTTCAACCGCTACCAACCCCCTCGAAACTACCTTCAACTTCCAACTAGTACAACACCTCTGCCTCTTCATCCACATTTATAGACGTCGTTCGGTTAAAAGCTGCCCGGGCAGTGAATATATTTAGTTAAATAGAAGCTCGAGAAATACGCGAAAGAAACGAGAAGTAAAAGAGGATGGTAAATTTCCTTTTTATATCTATAACCCCCAGGCGCACAATTTCTGATAAGCGATCATTCTAAATTGTAGGATTTCACTTTAAAATCTCCCAATTTACATTCTTTGAACTTTCAGAATGTCGACCACATCTTTGTTATTTTAAAATTCCTGGACTTTTTCTGAGTAAAAGAATTTTTTCCCTCACTTTTTATATAAATGTTGTTTTGCGATCAGGCTGTTGAATAACGATAAAAAAGGTTCAGTAGACAAAACAAAATATGACTTTTAAGTATTTAAAAAACGTTTTTTTATACAGACTATATAAATCTAAATATCTTATAGCTATTTAATAATTTAATACCTATAATTTATAAATAAATACCTTGTATACCTTTTTCATCCTTTATTTATTTAAATAGTTTTAGATTTATAAATTCAGCTTGATAAAGTAGTTAAAAAAACCTTTTTTTAATTAAAAATAATAATAATAGCTTATTAATCTTAATAATTTTAAATAGAACATAAATAGAACAATCTCCGATTTAGGATTGAAAAATGTAAAAATAAAATAAGAAGGAATAATATACATAAGTTAAAAGCCTGTAAAGTAAATAATGAAAGGTAAAAGAAAAGTACCTTATACTTATTTTAAGTGAATTTTCTACTTATTACGATTAAAATCTCACTTATTGTACTTGAATATATGCACTTACTGAATGAGAGAGCAATTTATAATTAATAAACAAGTGAAATTCCACAAATTCAAATTTAGAGAATACCTTATTCAAATTCCTGGCAAATTCTCGGATTTTTTTTTTAATATTTAATAACTTTAAAGTAAAGCCTATTTAAAAGTATTACGAACTGTAAAAAACAACATTTACAAAAACGATTTTAAAATAAAAAAATTGTTAAATTAAGAAAAAGTGAAAATGACATAAAAATGATATGATGTATATATAAATATTGACTTGGAACATAAGAAACTTATTATTCAAGATCTATTCCTATTTAAATATTACAAGTCGAAACAAAATAATTACATCTTTTCTCCTTAACTATAAAAAAGTGAAAATATTTAATTAAAAATAATGAAACGAAATTAAAAGAAATAAAGAAAATTTCGACAATTATCTAAAACTTTATGAATGAATGCAAAAATAAGAAAATCGGAGAAACTGTATAGAACAATGAACAAATCTAAAAACAAAGTAAGAAAATATAAATAAATAAAGTTAATAAAGTAAATAAAGCCTACAAAATAATTAAAGAAACTGTTTAGAAATAAAAAGGTAAAACAGTTATTCAAATAATAAGGATATAAAAGAAATGGAAATAACTTTCAAGGAACGAAAGAAATGAACAAATTTTACAAAAATTGAAAAGAAAGAAAAAAATTAAAAAGTGGAACAATGACAAAAAATAGGAAGAAATAAAAGTATAAAATTTAAAACCCATCTGTAGTTTATTTAGAAAATATATTTTTTTATTCAAAAAGAATCTGATTTAACTTATAGGGGGTTCCATAAATTACATCACACATTTAAACTAAAAAAAAATCTTTATAATATATTTTATTTAAAATTAAAAGCCATTTTACTAAATAAAACCCGAAATATTAAACCGAATTCTTATAAAAAACAATATACATATGTGAATTTTAGATTACATTTAAATAATGTAGCAACCGGGTCTAGGCAATTATTTTTAGCATGGTTCTAAAAGTAATTTCAAATTGTAGAAAGTAATTGAAAAATAATAAAAATAATTAATATTTCATAAAATTAATGAAAAAATTAATTAAATTATGACATCAATTGAAAAATAATGAAATTAACATGAAATTGGAGGAGAAATTGATTCAAAAAGGATAGAAACAATTGAAAATTGTAGAAAATGATTAAGAAATTTTAAATTACACTGTAAAAATTGCTGGGACAATATGTCTCAAAATGAGACACTTTGAGACGCATATGTTAACAATTCATGAAATAGGATTTTTTTTTAAATGATGAAAAAATTAAAAAACTGAGAAAAATTTTTAAAAAATGATAAAAATAATTAACAGTTTATTAAATTAATAGAATTATAATAAAAAAACTTTAAATGTTAAAAATTGAAAATTGAAGTAAATAAATAATATTTGACATACTTAGGTAAATAATTAGAAGTTTAAGAAATTGGTTAAAAAATAGTGAAATTAATTTTAAATTGAAGATTATATTAAAAAATGTTTAAAATAATAAGAGAAAAAATTGAATAATAATAATAGCTGTAATAATTAAAAATTGATGATTTTAATGAAAAAATTATAAACAAAATTAAAAATGAAGGCAAATAATGGAAAAATGATTTAAAAAAATGAAAATTAAAGAAAATTTGAGATAAATAATATAAAGTTTATGACATTAATTGAAAAATAATGAAAATAATTTGAAATTAAGAAAATTAATTTTAAAAAAAGGATAAAAACAATTAAAAATTGCAAAAATAATTTTAAAATGCGGCAATTAATTGAAAAATGATAAAAATAATTGAAAAATAAGAAAATAATTAAAATCTGACAAAATTAATTGAAAAATACTATTAATTATTAAGTTTTGGTTACGTTAATCAAATAAATGAAAGAATATAATTGTAATTTAAAGAAATTATTTTTCAATTTATAAAAATAATTGATAAAAGAAAAAAAAATCTGAAAATTAATTAGAATAATTTTAATAAATACAATAAGGATTCTAATTCATTATTAAGAAAAATAATGTAATAGCAAAAAAAAAAAAAAAATTATTTAAGAAGAATATAATTATAATTTATGGAAAGTGAGTTTTAAGTTGAGGAAAATATTGAAAAATAATGAAAATAATTATTAAAAATTAAGAAAATAATTTAAAAATATTTTAAAAAGTTGAAAATTCTTGTAAATAATTGAAATGACAACTTAAAATAATTGGAATTTTAAAAAGATTATTGATTTAGTAAATTTAACTCTTGCTTTAAAGAGTCCTAAACTTTTAAATTTTGTACCTAATGTATTAAAAAATTTAGATCTTATTTCATAAAATTTTTTTTATATTTTTTGAAAAAGGAGGCATTTTTAAGAGTCCAAAATACAAAAATTTCAATACTTTTAAGTGTAGAATAAAAGAATTTCAATAATAATTTTTAACACGATGTAGAATAAAGGGAGGGGGGGAGTGTTAAGAAAATGGGATGTAATTTAGGGGGGGGGGGAGGTTGATAAATATGTGACAAGTTGTGTCAAGGGGAAGGGGGGGGGGGGTTAGAAAAAAGGAAAAAAAGGTGTGACGTTATTTATGGATGCCCCCATAGTGAATCGGCATTAAAATGAATCAAAATTTGCAAAAAGAAGATTGTAATTTCCATCTTTGAAAAAGTTTATGACTACACCGATATATGTAATCTGAATTTAAGAATATATATCTTATTTTAGAATATTGTACATACTACAATTTTTAAGTACTTTTCCTAAAATAAGAAACATATTCTAAGCATTTAGTACATATATTCAAAATGCTTAAAATATATTCTTAATTTAATTTTTATATACTTGATTTAAGTTTAAAATATTTTAAAATAAGTACCAAGTATATATTCTTAATTTCAGAATAATTTTTTTTGCTGTAAAAATCAGGAACAATTAAATTCTGGAATTACTAAAATTAAAAAAATGTAAATTTAACTCCTTTTGAATTTTTTATGAATGCAGAAACGTTGAACATTAAACAAATTGACATTTTTGTCTGATTTAATCCACAATGAATTGAAATAAAAATCTGATTAAAATTTAAACCAATTAAATTTACAATAGATTAGAATTTCCACGAATAGAAATTGAAATTAACCAATATTTGCATTAATTAAGAATTGGATTAATTGGAATTTAAATTAATTAAAATATAAATTAAATTTGAAATTAATTCAAAACAGAAAAATTAATTTCAACCGTTTAGAAAAAAAAATTAAGAAAATTGATGATATACAAAAAGTATTTTCAACGTTAAAGAATATCTATAAAAAGATGATCGAAAAAAAAAATAAAAAAAGTTTTAAAAAAACTCGTGTTCTGAAAAAAAAAATTTTTTCATTGCAAGAAGGTTCACTTTTTATCTGCATTGAGACAAAAAATACATGTGGACTTGGCAATCGTTAATGTCGTGAATTCATAATCGTTATCAAGCATCTGTCTAAGAGTGAAAACGACAGAAAAGAAAAGGAAGATAAAAAATGATATGAGCTTCAGGTTGAGACGTGGTATAAATGAGCCGTAATTTGTTAAAGGACTGACATCTCGAAAATTGGTTATTAAACGAATCCATGTACTCTATCGCTGCTATTCTTCTCTACTCGTCTGTATCTCTGCTTCTCTCACATGAATCTTTTTTGTTACATTATTAATCACTATTTTACTTTCTTTTATAATTGTCTTCAAAATAATTCAAATAATTAAAATTTTATTGAATTAATAATGTTGAATTAAATTAATATTGATGAATTAAATTAATAATGATTTAATGGAATTAATAATAATCCATTTGAACTAATAATAATTCAAATGAATTACTAACGAATAAATTAAATTGATAATAATAAAATTAAATTAATAATAGATAAAGAAAATTTTTAAAAACCCTGTGCAAAGTGTTAATTTTAAGTAAATTTTTATGTTCATTCATCAATCGATGCGTTTTCAAAAAATGGAGAGAGAAAAATATTTAATTTTTACTTTTTCAAAGGGAAATTCTACAATTTAGTAAAAAAAAACGATTTTTAAAAGTTCTTTAAACGCGAAAAATAAATATTTAGAATTCGTATAAATAATATTAAAATTTAAAAATCACCAACATTAATTTTTAAAATGCGATTTTTCTACGTTTTAATTAAATTTTTTATATTTTAGAAAAAATATTTCCTCTTAAAACATTTTTTACTTCAGATAAATTCTATCTCACTAACTATAACTACTTCGAAATAAAAAAGAGACAGAACTAATAGAAGAATTTCAAAGATTTGAAAAACAAAAAAATAATAAAAATACTTTTATAAAATAAATGTTTTATGATAGCACTATTTCGAGTTTGTATTTAAGGCTTAGAAAAAGATAAAACACATTGTCTGACCAAACTCACATTGTAATCACTTATAAACGCAAAAAATCAAGATTTCTATAGAAATATAATTATATATATTTATTTGCATAAAGACAATTTTAATTTGAAAAAAAGCATTCAGAAATCGAGCAAATTTTCAAAATCGTCATATTTTCCCGGGTCTTTGAATTTCACTTTTACATCAAAGTTGAATGCATCATTTCCAATGAATTATTTTCCGTGCCAAAGAACGTCACCACTTTTCGTCAAAGTGACTAAATTATGCAAGTTTAACGCTATGCAGAATGATTTTGAATCAAATGGCTGGTAACATAATTGATTTTATCGTTAAGAGGATTTGAAGTAGATTATCTGTACCCGCGACATAATTGTAGACAAATTGGCCAATACATCAATGAATCGCTATCCTAATAATAGTACTCTTCACTATTCAATGTCATGAGCTTGTAAACAAGTAATTTACAATACCACTGCATCTATTTCATTATGTTGCACATATTAATCACATTCTGCCTCGCGTTAACAAAAATAAGTTTACATAAACGATCTAACAAACAATTTATATGCAAATGACCTAAAGAGTGATTGAATAAAATATCAACGAAAAAAGCGAACGCTAAATACCATCATAAAACTGTAAAAACGTAAAATAAAATAAATTTCCTCTTTTTGCTGTGCAGGTTCTTTTCATTTAGGATTAATTTTCCTGCACTGAGAAAATAAGCCTCTAGCCAAGCAGCTTTATTTCTAGGTTAGGGTTCCTGGGGACAAAACAAACAAAACACCGGCGATGACAATCAAACTTCTAGGATACCGGAGCATATGCTCTGCTAAAATCAATTAAGTGCTTTGCAGGTGCTATATCAACAACCTCTCTCTGCTAAATTTAATCAAAAATTGGTTGTATTTAGTCAACTTATTTTCTCAGTGTGTCTATAGAAAAAGTTTTATAAACTTTGTTGATAATCATTTTTTAAAAATTCTTTTATAAATACAGATTTTATATATTTGTTGGTATACTTATAATCCGTTACATGTTTCGTCTTTTAAGCCCTCATTAGATAATATTTTTAGGATAAAAAGTTACGATGTAAAAGATGCATTTGTGATGGCTGAAATTAAAGGTTTCGAATTGTTATTTTATGAAGGTTTGTAATAATATAGGGACAGCGAACAAATTTGCTGTGAGAGTAAAAAAGTTTGCTGTAAGAGTAAATTTAAAATTTTTCTTCTAATATTTCTTATCGCAGCAAACTTTGTTCATTGTCACAGCAAATAATTTGCTGTGGTTACTAATTTTGTTAGATTCAACAGCAAATATTATTTACCCACTGTAGACAATTCATTTTTTTCCGTGTACAACATTTGTTATAGTATTTCTTGATTTTGGTTCTCTCCATTGACAAAACATCAAACTAAAAAATGTCTGTTTCCATAAAAAAAAACTATTTTTAAAATTAATTTCACCAAATATTGAAAGATCCAGTTGAACATTTTCTAGAAAAAATTTTGTTGAGCTAAAATTTGTTGTCAAATAATAATTATTTAACATTTTTTGCTTTTTCTTTAAATTTAATTAACAACTGCATTTTTCATCCTATTCTGAAAAATAATAGCTCCTTTTTCTCGTTGCAATATTCTCTACAATTTTATTCTTTGGGTTTTGTTAAATAGCATTTTCTTTCAAAGTTACTAAACAAATAAAATTTGTTCTTTACGTATTTTTCAACAGAATATTATTTACCAAAATCTTACAAATTGAGCTATTATATTTGTCAGAATTGGAAGAAAATTGCAGTTGTTCATTAAAATTAAAGAAAAAACATCAAATGTTAAATAATTATTATTTAACAACAAATTTTAGCTTACACTAATTTTTTCTGAAAAATATATCTACAACTGAATTTTTCAAAATTTGGTGAAATTAATTTGAATAATATTTTTATTTGTGGTGAAAAGCGACTTTCTAGTTTGAGGTTATGTAAATGGAGAGAACCTCCTTAATCTCTAAATCTGAATAAGTGAAAATTCGTCCTCATATAAAAATAAGTGCATAATTATACACTTTCAATAAGTGAATATTTACTTATTTTTAAGTGCATATGCACTTATTTTTCTACTTGAACGCACCGAAAAAAAAATATATTTAATATTAATTTTTTTAATTCACCATTATTATTTTCATTTTGCATTTATTATCTTCAAAGTTTAATCATTTTTATTATTTCTGAATTAATATCCTGAACTTTCAAATATTTATACATATATCAATTTTCAATTATCTTGTTCAATATTCATTTCCTTTCATCATTTTGTAATTATTTTCTCAATCATTTTAATATTATTTTAATTATTTTTCAATTAATTCCTTAAATTGCAGTTATTATCTCAAATTTAGATTATTCTCTTCAATTTTCAACTTTTATAACGATTTTTCTATAATTTTCTCTAAATTATTATTATTTTCATTCTTTTGGCATAATGTTCAAAAATTTCAATTATTTATCTGAAATTTTAATTATTTTCATCATATTTAAATTATTTTTCTCAATTTTTAATTATTTTCTTTTGTTTTCATAATTTTCAAAAAAATTTTTTAATTATATCTTAAGTTCAAATTATTTTTAGCCTTTTTCAATTTTTTTCTTCAATTCTTAATTATTCTTATTGTTTTCAATTAATTTCTCAAATTTTCAAGTATTTTTCTCAAATTTCATTTATTTTTATTTATATAAAAAAAATTCTGCAATTTTTTCAGTTATTTACAATTATTTTTTAAAATTTTTAAATATTTTTCTCAAATATCTCATTTTTGTCTTCACTTGCAAAACTTCACTTGTAATTTTTCAAAATTTTAAACTGTTTATCTGATGTTTCAATTATTTAATTTAATTTTAGATTATTAGTATTATTTTTTCCTTTCATTTTCAATTATTTTCGTTCTTCTTCATAATTTCCAAAAAGTTTTTAATTATTTATCTGACATTTCCATTACTTTATTCAATGTTTAATTATATATTGGTTTTCTCATATTTTATACATATACTGTATTTTTTGGAATTATTTCTCTTAAATTAAAAATAGTAGTCTTCAAATTTAAATTATGTTTATCTTTCATAACTTACTTTCTCTAATTTTTAATAATTTTCTTGTTTTTTCCAATGAATTTAAAAAAGTTTTAAGTATTTTTCGGAAATTTTAAATATATATTTGTTTTATTTAAAAAAAATTATACAATTTTTACAGTTATTTATTTCAAATTTAATTCATTTTTCCAACTTATCATCACTTTATTTTATATTTCAACTATTTTCTTACGTTTCAAGTTTTAAAAACAATTTTCAATTATTTTCCACATCTTTGAATTACTTTAATTATAGTTAGGTAATTTTCTAAATTTTTAGTTATTATCTCAAATTTAGATTATTGTTTTCAATTTTTAACTTTTTGAATGATTTTTCAATTATTTTCTTTTACTTAAAATTAAATTTTGTAATTTTTCTATTATTTTCTCCAATTTATAATTATTTTCATTCTTTTGGAATAATTTTCAAAAATTTCAATTACTATTATTTAATTATTTTTATTATTATTAATTTTTTTATTATTTTTTTTTTTATTATTAATTATTTTCATCATATTTTAATTATTTTTTAAAATTTTAATTATTTACATCTTTTTCAAATTTTGTTTATCAATTTTAAATTATTTTTATCATTTTTCAATTATTTTCCACTTATTTATTTAATTCTTAATTATTATTCTCATTTTTTAAAATTATTTTTAAAAAATTTTAAATATTTTTCTTAAATTTCCCATTTTTTTCTTCAATTTTTAATCATTTTCAGTTATTTAATTTAATTTTCAATTATTTATATTATTTTTTTATAATTTTCAGTTATTTATGTTCTTTTTCAGAATTTCCAAAAAGTTTTTAATTATTTATCTGAAATTTTTATTTTACTATTCAATTTTTAATTATATCTACGATTTTCTTGTATGTTATGTGCACCTATATTCTGTATTTTTTGCAATTATTTCTCTTAAATTAAAAATTGTTTTTTTCAATTTTGAATCATGTTTATTTTTTTCATTTATTTTCTCTAATTTCAAATTATTTTCTTTTTTATTCGCAATAAACTTTTAAAAGTTTCAAGTATTTTTCTGAAATTTTCTTTAATTTTCTTTTACTTTAAATATGTTATGCAATTTTTTCAAATCTTAACTATTTTCTTCAATTTCAAATTATTTCTATTATTTCTTCTTCGTTTTCTTAAATTTTTAATCATTTTCACCATTTTCTGAATTAATTTTCTAAATTTTTAATTATTTATCTCAATTTTAATCATTTTTTTCAATTATTTTCGCCAATTTTTCATTACTCTAATTTTTTCAATTTATTTCTAAGATTTTGAAGTATTTTTCTCAAGTTTAAATATTTTCTTTCTTTTTAAAATTAAATTTGTTTATAATTGTTATATTTAATAATAATTTTTACACTAATTAATTTTCTAAATTTTTAATTATTTATCTCGATTTCAATCATTTTTTTCAATTTTCAATTATTTTCTCCAATTGTTCATTACTCTAATTTTTTTCAATTTTTTTCTAAGATTTTCAAGCACTTTTCTTAAGTTTAAATTATTTGCTTTCATTTTAAAATTAAAATTGTTCACAATTGTTATATTTAATAATAATTTTTACACTTTATTGACTTATAGTTAATTTTTAATGACAATTATTTTGTTATTTATCTATTTTTTTTTTTTAATAAATTGTTTGTGTTTTAAAATAGTGAAGCTCATTCAAAAAAAGTCTCATAAATTCTCCAGAAGGGGAATATTCTCGGTTATATTCTCGGTTAGATTCTCGAGAATGTTACCATATTTTAAATTACCGAGAATTTTGCAACTCTACACCGTTGAAAATTTTGTGTATTTGTGTAACAATCGGTCCTTGTTAAACTTTTTGTGTCAAAATTCAACATTCTTCGAGTGTTGATTTAATAACTATCATTCGATTCTTCAACATAACCTCTAATTCCTTAGTACAATAACACTGTAATTTACATTTAATTTTTTGTTGCAAAACTTAAATTTCATTTAGAAAATTGATTCTAGTAATCAAAAGGTAAACTTCAATATCAATTGAATAATATTAAGTCCTTAACTCAACATCATTATATTTTACTTCCATCAAGCAGACGATAAACAAAACAATTCACACAAATTCCTATATTAAAAATTAACACAAATTTTGAGTATAGACCTTTCGGTACACCTGATTTATGTTAAATTTAACACAAAATTTTCAACCATCAAAATTCTAAAAATTCATCATCACCAAAAAAAGGAAAAAACTCCAATAAACTCCGTTTCATATAAACAGCAAGTTTTACAAACTTTCCAAAGTATCATCTTCCTTTAAATACATATTCGTGATGAAAGGAAGGAAATTGATAGCAGGTCTATTTGACAAGGAAAAAAAAGGAACAATGAACATGAACAAGACCAGTCAGTTACTCTTGTCTGAAAAAAAAAAAAAAAAAAAAAAAGTGGAAGGAATGAGGGCTGAAGCGAAACGGTAAAATATAGGGCTGTCTACGTGACGCGTCGACACTGTCGGGAAACCTATTAAACAAGAAGAAAGATAAAGGGCAATCGTTCTGCACTGGACCCTTCGAGGAGCGATATTTTCCAGAAACACCCCCAAACTCTCTCTCCCGGTGCTTGGGTAACTCGAGCAATGTTCGCCAAAATGGCGAGACAGCCAATCCCCGACTCTGACAGTTCTTCCCCTTTTCTCCTATACACATTCACAAGCAAGCCAGGGCTAATTTATTCATTCGGTCCTTTTTACATCGGGGGCACCACGTTCGGCGTACTTTCGGAACACCCTTTGTAAAAAGCACCGGCAAATGCTTACGGCGCGTAGCAACGTGCTCGTATTTACGTTGCTCGGTTTCCCGCCTCGCCCTCTTTTCTCCTCCCACCCACCTAGACGCCCCTTTCCCCATCAAATCAGCCTTTCACCCCCCCAACCTACCCCCGAGCCTCTGGCCAGTTCCCTCCTTGCCCTGCAGAGTTTTTTATAAGGAAGCTAATTTTTCAACGCCAGGCCGAGCCCAGTACCCCCCCTCCCCCCACCTCAGCCTTCTCCCTATTCCAACAGACGCCGACTACTCATTAACCCCGTCCAGGTAATACTGACCGTGTATGTGAAACACAACCCCCAGCACATATCCTAAACCTGTTGGTGTGCATGCACGATTTGCCTTGTCATACCTAAATCACCTAGATATGTGCCATTGGAGTACAAAAAAATCGACTACACGCAAGAGCATACAATAGTCATTCTCATTATTCGTGTAGCTTTCTTCCACTAGTTGTTAATTTGCACTGACGCATGCTAGAGAACACACACACACACAAAAAAAGTACGAATTTTATGTTAAATAATTTCCAGATATATATTCCCCTTGGACAATTTAGAGTAAATGGAACATGAGCCTAGTATAGTTATTTAGATTTTTTAATTTATAAAGGCGGATTAAGTTAAACGGTCCAAGGAAAATGTGTAATTTTATTTTTACTTTACTTTTGGGAAAATTGTTAATTGCTTTGTTTTTTTGTTTAAAGTGATTTTTAGATATTCCCGTTACATAATTATGATTTGTAACAGAAAAAAAATTATTCAAACGGTCGAGTCCATACCAAGTGATCACACCAATTTCAGTCATATTGAGTAATATTTACGAAATTGATATTTTGGGTTCCTTTAGGAGTAAAAAAAATAAATTTTAATTATTTTTAAAAAATTCAAAATATTTTCGAAAATATTCAAATTCAAAATTTTGAGTACTATTTTTTTTTGTTTTATCATAACTTCTGTAATTTTGAAGCAATTGAGATCATTTTTTTTTAAATTACTCGTATTTAAATACTCTTTCAAGAAAAATTATAATAATTAAGAAATTGTTTATAATTAAATTTTTATTAAAAAAAATTAAATTATTTATTTAAACAAAATCTAAAGTATATCATCGATCTTTTTCAAAAAATTCATAAACATAGCCTATAATGTGCTTAAAAATTTAAGCCAAAGAAAAAGATGGTATGTATTATAGTTTTTGAGAAAAAAATTATTAAGTTATGCTAGCGCGGCGCAGACCGGTGTCACCGCTACTCAACGCTTAGTTCCGTAGTAACCGAAATGTATGTATATTATTACATAATATAAATACAGTTAATCGTCATGTTTATTTTTTTATTTTACAAATTGTGCTGTGCACAGAATTTGAAAAAATTTTTGTTTCAATTTTATTCTCAAGGGGTACGAAGGAATGAAATTTTTGTGTACCTTTAATGGTCATAGCTTGATTAAATCTTTCACTTAACAATTGTTTTTCAGCTTCATATTCTGCGTAATTACAAAATTCTACATTAATTTTCTCTAAACTGGATTTTGCCCACTCGTATAAGTCAAGAGGAGTAACAATTTGATTGTTTAATGGTCGTTGTAAACTTGCTTCTTTCAACTATTTTCAAACTATTTTTATCATTCTTTAAGGGGAGAGATAGGTGAAATTTTAACTCAACAAAATTTTTGATGCTCAGAGGTGTCATTTTTTTTCTTACATCAATTAAGATGTAGAATTATGGTATTACATAAAAATTAAAAAACAATATTTTTTTGGTCATTTTCGAAATTTTATTTTTCAAAATCCATACGATGGATTGTAGAAAATCATTTAAAAATCCCACAAAAAAATTGTCGATGGAAAAAATGAAAATTGTGAAAGAGGTTTAATTTTTAAAATTTAAGTTTTTCTTAGAATAAATTTCTCAAACTCCGCAAATTATTTGTTTTTCTATTTTTGACATTACCCCATAATTTTAGGTCTAAAATTGCATAAGAAAAAAAATTAACACCCCTGAACATCGCGAATTTTGATAATTTTACCAGTCCATTATTTTTCTTTCTTCAGTTTTAAATTATTTTAATTATTCACTTATTTTCACTTATTTTTACCAGTTTTTAATTATATTATTTATTTTTCAATTGATTTAACAAATTTTCAATTATTATTCTTAAATTTTAATAATTTTCCCAATTTTTAGTTATTTTTATTATTTTTCTATAAATTACCAATTTTTTTAATTACTTTTTTTTACTTTAATTATTTTATCCGATTTTTTTAATTCTAAAGTTTGATGTCCATGTACTATGAAAAGATCAGTGTGACTTTCTGAAGCTTATAATTTAAATATAATACACTAACTATATTTAAATTATGTAAAAATATACATACATTTCGGTTACTACGGAACTACGCGTTGAGTAGCGGTGACACCGGTCCGCGCCGCGCTAGCATAACTTAATAATTTTTTTCTCAAAAACTATAATACATACCATCTTTTTCTTTGGCTTAAATTTTTAAGCACATTATAGGCTATGTTTATGAATTTTTTGAAAAAGAACGATGATATACTTTAGATTTTGTTTAAATAAATAATTTAATTTTCTTAATAAAAATTTAATTATAAACAATTTCTTAATTATTATAATTTTTCTTGAAAGAGTATTTAAATACGAGTAATTTAAAAAAAAATGATCTCAATTGCTTCAAAATTACAGAAGTTATGATAACACAAAAAAAATAGTACATAAAATTTCGAATTTGAATATTTTCGAAAATATTTTGAATTTTTTAGAAATAATTAAAATTTATTTTTTTTACTTCTAAAGGAACCCAAAATATCAATTTCGTAAATATTACTCAATATGACTGAAATTGGTGTGATCACTTGGTATGGACTCGACCAAACTGTTAATAAAGAACAAATAATCAAATTATTCGATTACAAACTGGAAGATGTTATATTTCTAAATAAGCTCTAATATTTGCCGGGCGACAGTTTTCTTTTATTAAAAATATTTGAACAAATTAAAAAAATATAGGGTAAGTGCGTTAGTTGCTGCGGATGCTTCAGTTGCTGCGGTTTTCAGAAAAATATCACTAATTTCTATTTAAGAATATGTACCTATTTTAAAATGTGTGATAAAATTATTCTAACCTTTACTTAATACAATTCCATCAAAAATCTTATTTTAACTATTATTAATTTATAATTATTTAAGTTTAAATTATTGTTCCCGCAGCAACTAAAGCAAACATTTGGTTTGTATGTGCTTTAGTTGCTGCGGGAAATCTAACCTCCAATTACACGTTATTCTGGTCGCAGCAACTAACACACATCAACTGACTCAAACCCGCAGCAATAGATGCATTTGATATTATTTTTAATTTCTTAATTTTGTTCAAATATACAATTTTTATGGGGTTTTGATGTTTGAATAAATATCTAAATAACACAAACTACTTATTTCATAAGTGGTAAATTCATTGTTATCAATAAAAAAGCGATATTTTTTTATAAAAAGGAGTCTCGGCTGAGAGCCCGCAGCAACTGACACATTTACCCTATTATTTAAGATTGACAATCGATCAGAAAGCTCGATACGAAAATAAAAAATATGTTAACAACCAAAATAGGAAGCTCAACTAAAATTATTATTATTATTATTAATTAAATAATAATAATCTCCGTAAACTCCCGAAGTTAGGTACTATTTATATTTATTCATTTTTTTTCTGTCCACGTTTTAAAACTTGAAGTGAAGTTGGTTAGTTTTTGTATTTATTCATCTTTTTCTGTTCACGTTTTAAAATCCAAAGTGAAATTAGTCCGTGCTATTTTTTTATTAATTTTGATTCTCTTTATCAAAAAATTTTAAAATTGTTTTAGTTTACAGACAAAATATGCAGATGAGGTAGCCTAATTGACGAGATATTGATTATGGCTAACAATAATTTATGGGGAGGCACAACCATTTGTTTTGACCCCCTTAAATTTTCATGACCTTAGTAAGCTATATTCTTTTTCTTGCATCTTTTGGGTCCTAAAAATATGCAGATAGACCAAAAATAAAAGATCTTAATTTTTGTTAATTTTAGAATTATTATTTTTTGAAAAAATAAAAAAATTTTATATTCCATGCGAAAGATTCGAAAGAATCATTTAAAAAGCGTATAAAAAAATTTTCATTAAAAAATAATGAAAATTGTAAAAGAAGTTAAATTATTAAGGAGACAGACCTAAAAAATTTCAACATATTTTCAGAGGTGCTAATTTTTTCTTTGACTTAATTTTCCATCTTAAATTATAGTAAATCATCAAAAATTGAGAAAAAAATTATTTGACCATTTTAGGATTTTTCAAAATTTTTTATTTTTTTGAAAATTGAAATTTTGGAAAACCCATGCGAGAGATTCAAAAGAATCATTAAAAAAGCGTGTAAAAAATTGGCGATCAAACATACTGAAAATTGAAAGAGAAGTTTAATTTAAAAAAAATTAATTTTTTTAACACTTTAAGTTCTATACAGGTTAAAAGTTCAGAGTATATATTTTTGACCTCCTTGTATGTTTTTAGGACCCAAAAGATGCAAGCAAAAAAATATAGCTTACTAAGGTCATGAAAATTTAAGGGGGTCAAAGCAAGGGGTTGTGCCTCCCCTTATGTATTACACACTTATATATGAGTTTTAATAATAATTTAGATTAATTTAAAGTGTCGAATAGTCGAATTTATTAAAAATTCAAATGACGTTATTTTACTTTATTGGAAAAAATTAAAATTAAAAAATTAAATACAGTTTAAATTATTCTGTAACTTTTTTAACCATTTTTGAAATTCCTAAACTTTTATCAAGTTTGCTGCAACTTTGAAAACTTCCGGAAAGGTTGCGATTCTGAATTTAATTTTTTCAAGTATCAATTATTCTCTTCACTATTTAAATTATTGTCATGAATATTTTAATTTATTACACAAGTTTTCATTTACTTCTGTCATTTTTCAATTATTTTCTCAACATTTCAATTTTTTTTCTATCTTTAAATTATTGCCAGGAATATTTAAATTTTCAACACCAGTTTCTATTCTACTCTTGTTTATTAATTTTGAATAATAATTTTCTTCAAACTTTAATTACTTTTGTCATTTTACGATGATTTTCTTCACATTTCTATTATTTTTGCAATTTTAGAATTATTTTCTACAAATTTAAATTATTATTCTATTCAAATTATTAAATGCGACCTATTAATATTTAATGTAGTATTTATTATTGTTATATCAAATTTTAATTTTATTGTTACTTGAAATAAATTTCTAAATTTTATATTGTAATGGTCTTTTGCCCGTAAATAAATAAATAAATAAATTTTTATTGTCATGGATTTTTAAATTTATTATATTAGTTTTCAAGTATTTATGTCATTATTCAATCGGTTTCTTAAGATTTCAATTGTTTGGTCAATTTTTCAAGTATTGTCTTTAAATTTTTTATTTTATGCACCAGTTATCAATTATTTTTTTCAAATTACAATTATTTTTGTTATTGTTCAATTATCTTCTTCTAATTTCAAAAATTTTCTAAACTTTTCAATTATTTTTTTTAAATTTCCATTGTGTTCTTCAATTTTCAAATTATTGTCAGGAATATCCAAATTTTTTACACAAGTTCAATTCACATTCGTTATTTTTCAATTATTTTCTTCAAATTTCATTTACTTTTATCATAAATCAATTATTTTTGTTATTTTTCAATTATTTTCCTCATATTTTTGTTATGTTAGCCATTTTAGAATGATTTTTTACAAATTGCAATTAGTTTATTCAATTTTTTTTATTATAATAAACTATTAAATTTCTTACACCTGTTTTCAATTATTGTCATAATTATATTTTTATTATTGGCACAAATTTTTTAATTTTTTTACACCTTTTTCAATTATTTTCTTCAAACTTTAATTATTATTTTCATATTTGAATTTTTTGCTGTTTTTGAATTATTCTCTTCAAATTGCGATTATTGTCTTCAAACTTCAATTAATTTCTTCAACTTTCAATTATTTTCCTCAAACTTATAATTTTTCTTTTAACTTTACATTTATTGTCTATAATTTTTTCATTTCTACAGCAGTTTTGAATTATTTATTTCAATATTTCAATTGTTTTGTCAAGTTTTCAAGTATTTTCTTCAAATTTTTAATTTTATTAAAACTATCAATTTCTTTTGTCATTTTTCAATTATTTTTTCACGTTACAACCATTCTATCAATATTAAAATATTTTTGACATTTTGAAATTATTTTCTTCAAATATCATTTTTTCAATCTTTTTATTATTATCATGAATTTACTAACTTTTGAAGATCAGTTTTCTATTATTTATGTTTTTATTCAATTAGTTTCTCCACATTTTAATTGTGTTGTTAATTTTTCAATTATTTAATACAATTTTTCAAATGTATTAAATTTTTTTATTTTTTTACTTCATTTTTTAATATATTTCTCATTTTTTATTAATTTTTTTTTCTAAATTTCAGTTATTTTTGTCATTAACCAACTATTTTCTACATATATACATTTTTTTGATATTTTTTTCAAATTTCATTACTTTTTTAAATTAAAAAGTCTTTTTTTCATTATTTTCAATCTACAAATCCACTGCCAGCCCTCCTTATTAGATAAATATTATTTATCGATTTGTTTTATTTATTATTAGAGTTTAATTTCTAAAATGTAGCGAAACCTATAATCGCGCGCTTGTGTGTGTTATATTTTCCTAGTAATCAAATTATTCGATTACAAACTGGAAGAAGTTATATTTCTAAATAAGTTCTAATATTTGCGGGCGACAGTTTTCTTTTACCAAATTTATTAGAAGAAATTAAAAAAAAATATATTATTTAGGATTGACAATCAATTAGAAAGCTCAATCCGAAAACCCAAAATATGTTGATAACCAACATAGAAAGCTCAACTAAAATCAAAATTATAAAAGAAAACACTCAAACTATGATATCTTCTTTGACTGAATTCCAACTAGCTCAATCCCCGATCTGGACGATAGTAGAGGGGGTGATTCTTAAATTAATTTGTTTATTTTTATTTGAAGAGAATAATCACAACAAAGAGACTTTAATGAAACAATAACATTTTATATAAACGAAATATAAATTCATTTCTGATATTAACTTTAAAAAAATAAATAGGCAACATTAAAATAACAATTTTGTTTTGGTTAGATTTCTACTAAAATTAACAAATTTTTCTAGTAAATAAGAAATCTAAAACAGGCTATTTCAAGACAAGGTCAAAGACATTTTTCTAAATTAAATACTAAACTTTTAAGTTTATCTCCCGAGATAAATGATAAGAATATTACCAAACTATGATTAACTTTTATCCTTTTATCATTAATAAATTTATTAAGTCAAACATCTGCCCTCAAGGACTGGTCGCGAAAAAGTGTGTTCGCATTTATTATTATTTTTAATAGTTACCAAAGTAACCAATGTGTATTAAGTATTACAAAATTCATAAAACAAAAAATAACTAAGATCACTAAATTTAATAAATTGATTCTTAAATTCTATTGGTCTGAAGAAAAAGAGACTAAATTTAAATCGTCAATATTATATCTTGAAAAATAAGTTAATCTTCAGAATTATTGGTCGGATTTAAAAAAAAAAAATTTTAATCTTCAACTGCATCTTGATAAATTTAAATTTATCTTCAGGATTAAAATGATTTATTGAAATTTATTGGAAACAAAACAAGTTTTAAATCAGATAAATAAACGATTAGATAAGTTTAGATTTGGAAATTGGATCAATTGAAAACCAAATAATTTTATAGTTAAATTCACTAGTAATGTTAGTAATTATATAAATTTAAAATTAGACATTAATTAAAAATTAGATAAATTTACATTTGAATCAAATTGAAATTAAATTAGTTTACGTTTAGATTAATTCAATTCAAATTTGGAAGAATTGGAGATTGGAAAAATTGGTAATTGAGCCAATTTGTACTGTTAAATTAAGTTTAACTTTTAATTTACTTAAAAACACTGAACCTAATTTATTTAAAAATTTGATCATAAACTTGAATGACTTAACAGTAATTAATAGTAATAGTTAATAGTATTACAATACGACTTTTTGGAGAAATTTATATTCAAATAGATTCAAACATTGATAACCAAAAAATTAGAATAATCCAAATTCGGATTGATTAAATTTTTGATAAATTAAAATTTGCATCGATAGAAATTAAAGTAGATCGAATACCTATTGCATAAAATTAAAAAGTTTTGCAAAGTAAAATTAAATAATTTATTGTAAAAATAGCATTAAATAAAAATGGACAGGATTTCAAAATAAAATGAAATATTTGAATGGAATTAATAATTTCAAAATAACTTTAACACAAATTCATTTTTTCTACCAACATAAGCTTTTTAGCAGAAGCAGCGCTTGCTTTGCAAATAGCGAGTCATATTTCCGAATTTTTCTCTTTTTCATTTGTGTCAGCGCGTTTCCTTTTTCAAAAAGAGCCGGAAGCTTTGAGGATCACATTCTATTCACAGATGGCACTTATGCTTCAAGCTTAAATTTTCAAATCATAAAATACTCATTCAAAGAACTTGTGTTGACGAAACTAATCTTTCTCGAATCTATTATCAATTAAAATGTTACTTTATCGCAATTCGTATTTTAAATCCTTTAATTAACTCTTTCTTTTCTCTCAGTTTTTTCTTCAATATTGGCAAATTTCATTCAGAGTTTAATGCTGTGAATTCTAAATAAACAAAACTTACATATTTATTTTGAAATATTTTTCTCAATACTTGAAATGAAACTAATATTAAAAGATTTATTTTCGGATTTATTTAAACTGGGTTTTTAAACGTGGAGATCTTTTTATATTATACAATTAATAGGTTATGAAATAGGAAAAATTATTTTGAAGTTTTGATAATTTTTTGAAGTTGAATTTATGAAGGAAATTTCAAAGTTAATTTTTTAATTTATTATTTTAAATTTATAAACCTTGTGAACATTATTTTTTGATAAATAAATAAATTTGCATAAAGAATGAAAAATTCTGTTTTTAATTAATTATTTCATTTATTTATTGCAATATAAGTTTCTAGAGCTGAAAAACTTCTAACAATTTTTTACTCTCCTAAAGTATAATAGAATTATTAAATAATTTATTACAAGAAAAATTAAGTACATAAAAGTAAATAAAATAAAATTATATTGCTCAAGTTTAATTTAAATTCATTTTCTCAAACTAACAATTTTTCCAATTCCCCACCAATCGTAGAAAAAATCTCTAAGTCTTCTTTCAGAAAATCCTTTTAAGTTTGATTTTAGTAAAAATATTCAAAATTTAATTTTGAATATTTTTCCAAATCTAATTTAAAAAAAAAAATTACTAAGTTGAGTTTAAAAATAGAGTTTCGAAATTTGTTGAAAAAATCTAAATTTCATATTTTGAAGAAATAGTTTTTACTCTTTTAAGTATCTTTTTTAAAATTGAGTTATTGAAAAGCAGAGATCATTTTCCAACAATTTTTCAAAATTCGACTTTGGAAGAAAAATTCTTCTTTCAAACGTAAAATTTTATTTCTTTAATCATTTCTAAAAAAAAATATTGTCCCACTGTATGCTCCAATCCCCTAATTGTAAAAAGTAGAAAGAAATGTATTACGAGTTAAAAACAGTACAAAAAACATTTAAATAAAATATAAATACATTTCTTAAATTTAATAAACCGTAAATTAGGTTTTTTAAACAACAATTGAGGAGCACTTTCTCCAAAGTTGCTAAATCCATTTTTCAAAAAAGTAGAGATAAACACAAATTTAACATATTAAGAACCTTACAAATCGATCTGTCAGTATTAAATTTAAGAAAAAAATTTTATTAACAAAGAATTTTTAATTTAAAAAAATCTGGACTTAAACAACATGATTTAAAATTTTCATTTTTTTATAAAAATTACAAAAACCTTCAAATTATTTAATTATTGTAAACTTTAATTAAAAACAAATCGCCTTAAGTCCAAAGAACATTCTTATATCAATAATTGCATATAGTTTTTCTACTTCATAATAGGAATGAATGGAATGATCTTTGAATTGTTTAAAATAAAATTTATGAATAATAGTTAAAATATTAATAACATTTAAACTGCATTTGAACATTATTTTTTATATTTTATTTTTGAATAAATCAAAATAAATTAGAATTTAATTTCGTCTTAAATATAAGGTTAAATTTAACTTAATCTATTCAAAACTAAATTTAATGAAAAATTTGATAATTTCAGGAAGAATCTACTCTACACTGTATTGAAGGGTATTCAATGTTTTACAGGTTAAACCTAATTTTTTAAAAAAGTATGTTCATTTTTAGAATTAATTAAAAAATAAATAATTGAAATATTCAAAATTATTTGACTTATATTGAATTTAATTTACATCTTTAGTGGTAGTTTAATAATTATTTAAACTAATTCTTAAGAAGGACGCATTTTTGTAGATTCTATAAATTTTGTATAAATCCATATATAAGTATTCCGGTACCTAAAATAAACTTTTAAAAATTTATTACTATTTTATTCAAATAAAATTCATAGAAAAAATTATTTTTATAGATTTAATTTAAGCTGCTAAAAACCCTAAATTTTGAATGATAGAATTGTGTTTTAAATATTTTTAGAAGTATAATTAAGAACATCAGAATATTCGAAATCATGAAAAGTCCTGTTTATAATTTTTGAGTTACACAAATAAAATTATCTATAAAATTGAAATTTTTTAATTGCTCCTTAAAATAAATTTAGAATTTTGAAATGAGCAGATTTAACTATTATTCAAAGATTTTTAACCCTTTAATGACAGAGCAAAAATTTCAAGGACAAAATCTTTGCCATTAGCAATTAACACATAACCATATTAAGAAAAAAAATTTATCCATCAAACTGACAAATTGCATTTATCGTTATTCGCATTTATCAATGAAAAATCGCATATTGTATAATGGAATATCTGACTCATTAGTATAACTCTCCGGAGTGTAAACGAAATTATAAACTACCTTTGTTGAAAAATCGAGCATCAGAAATCACATCAGAAATTATATCAGAAATGACATCTGATTTTGAGACTAGAAATGATATCATTTTTGATATGATGATAATTAATGATATTATTTCCGATGTAATTTTTGATATCATTTCTAATATTACTTTAATTTATTTATTTATTGCCAATAAATAATTATAGCATTTACGAGATTGACGACATGTTTTAGTTTCTTCTTTTAGATAAATTGACCAGAATTACATCAGAAATTACATCAGAAATGACACCGGAAATGACATTGGAAATTACATAAAAAATGATGTCAGAAATGACAACAGGAATGATGTCGGAAAATGACATCAGAAATGATATAATTTCAAGTCCCAAAATCAGATGTAATTTCTGATGTCAATTCTGATGTTCGATTTTTCAATAGGGACGTGTAATAATTACAGAATGAAAAATATAATAGACTTTAAAATGCGTAATGTCTCATTAATTAAACAATTTTTTAATCATGAAAACCTAACCCTCCAGTTACCTCACTGTATCAACTTTTGCCGAAAAACCAAAATTCCCCGCCAATTCAAGTGAAAGAAAAATCATAAAATACATTAAAGTTGTGTGGCGCGCATTCCTTAAAGTGACATCGTTTCTGGTTTGACGTCATCGGCTCGATCGGCGTCGAATCACATGGCGCCGCAATATTTTCCCGCGGAAAAAATTCGCGCAACCGGAAATCGATCGTGTCTCATAGTCGAGACAGGGTTACTTATCGGTCAAAGTCTGAGGCTTGTTCTTCCCCTACCTCCATGAATTTTTTATCCTTCCCTCCTGCAATTTCTCTCATTCCCTCTTTTTTGGACCACAGATTCATTCCCCTCTGGTTCTCATCAACCGTTCCCCTCCTCCCCCTCCCCCAGAGAAAATACACAGAGAGAAATCTCTTCTCTCCCCTCCGCGGCCAAGTGTAACCCTTTCCTTTCAAACCCTCATTTTCCCAGTAGAGAAGTTGTGCCACCTCGTCGCAAGAGGGAGACACCGTCTGAAAAAAAATTCTCGGAATAATGGCGCCGCTACCAAGAGACTCGAGCACAGACAGAGAATAATGCACACGCACCTAGAAAGCTCTCGTTCTTTCTCGCATGGAAAACGGAAGGGTGTCCCTCGCATGTGTGTGCACAGAGAAACACTCGGTTGGTAATGTGGACTGGGCGGGATTTTGCACAAAGTTTTCAACGAATAAGGCGTCGAGACGCCGACGCGTTGCCACGCCTACGCCACCTTTCTGCACAAGCCGGAATTTTCCCTCTTTCTCGCGTAATCAATGAGAAACGTAGCCGGGGCTACGTACGCCAGTCGGCGACGCCGCACCCATGCCTTTGCGTCGTCTGCTAAAGAGGTGAAGTGCCAAGCCGAGAAAATACTTCAATTCTAGGAACCGGTTGCCCGGTGGCCTGTCTCACAACTTGTTCTCCACACGATTCTCGGTCGGTACTGCAGAAAAAGTACCGACCGATTATCAGGACGAGGTCACCTCTTGACAAAAAAAGGGACTGGTTATGCAAGCTTAAGACTGACCCCAGACACACTTAAATCTGAATATAGTTCAAAGTATATAAGGGTTTTGGGGAATCTTCTTGTGCGCACCGACATAAAAAAGGGTGAATAATTTATTTTAGAAACCTGTCGCCAAGACACCTGCAGAAAAAGGCTTCTCGTAAAATTGTCTAATTTTAATAAAGGGGAAGTTTAAATTTTATGCAGGTTCTTGGGGGAACGTTCTTTTAGACAGGGTTCTGGATGTCTTGGCATAATCGGAGGATTTTTGTTTTTTTTTTTTATTACAAACGTTTATTTCGAGTAGAGCACACTGAGAGAAATGGATATTTAAACTTAGTATCCTGGATATTAAAAAATAATTATTTTAATACCTGGATATTAAGTTTGAATATCTAAATACTGTGTTTTAATATATGGATGTTAAATTTGAATATCTATTAATTGCATTTTTCTCAGTGCAGGGGGGCTTGAACCCTTTAAAGGTGTATTTAAAGAATGAGAAAATTTTTAAGAGAGTCCAGCTTTTTTAATACATCACTGACGCACTCTAAATCTGAATTAGTAAAAAAAACTGCTATTTAGGGGTTAAAATTGTGAATTATTCAATTAGTAAAAAATAACTAATTATTAGTAGACAACCACTAATTTAGTTGTTAAATTTAACTAATTAAATAGTAAAAAATAACTAATGTAATTATTTATAAAAAAGCAAAATCAAACTGAAGTCTATAACCTAACCTAGAAATTCATCTGTTACTGTTGATTATAAGAAAACAATTTTATTATTAACAATAAATTTTCAATTTAAAAATATCTGGACTGAACCAAGATAATTTTTAAATTTAATTTTATTTACTAGAAAAAATCACCAAATCCTTTATATCCCCTAATTATGATTGACTTTAATTAAAAACAAAACATCTTAAACCCAAGAAAATATTCTTTTATAAATAACTTTTTACAATTTTTCTGTCTTAGAATTAACATTGAAAAAAATGTACGGTTAAAATAATCGGAATTCCGGTTAAGACCTATTTAACATGATTTTCCGGTTATTTTAACCAGATACCTGTTAACAAAAACGGTTAAAGAAAACTACTTATTTGATAATAAAATTTCTACTAATTAAAACAGTGAAATCCACTATTTCAATTAGTAAATATTTCACTTTCAAATTAGTAGTTTTTTACTAAACATTAGTGAAGTATTCACTATTTAATAGTGTACGATTTTTCTCTAATTCATTAGTAGAAAACCGCTAATTCAGACTTAGAGAGTTATTTATATACTCTGTATTTAACTCTTTTTTTTCATTTACTGTCTATGATAACTAACCAACAAAATGTATGATCAGCTTAAAAAAGTTTTGTTGGGACTATTAAATTTTGTTGTTAAAGTTACAAAAAAAAAAAAAACAGTAGAATTTTGCAGTCACAACAAAACAGTTTTATTGCTCGTATGTCGACAAAAAATTTGGTACAGCCAACAAAACTTCTGTTTTGTACATGAAATCATTTTTTCAGTTAGTAAAGTTAACTAAATTGATTGTTGTTATAACTTTCACATGGGTAGTAATGACATTTTTAATTTTAGCACAATTCGCTTTTTACAAATTTTCTATAATCTATCGCATGAATTTTAAAAACAATTTATTTAAAAAAAATTCTAAATTTTAGAAATTGTTTTTTAATTTGATAATATAGCATAATGCCACAGAAAATATTATTAGAAATAATAGGTACTGAATCCTCTTAAGTTTTGGATCAAAAAAAATATCCTATAGTGTTAAAAAAACTGAATTGGAACCAGATAAAAGCCTTTATTTTGGTAAATATTAAAATTTTTTAAAATATGACTTTTCACTGTGCTTTTCTTTTTTTTTTCTCAATTTCTAAAATAGTTTTTTCAACAATTGTCCGCAATCTAATGCAGAAATTTTGAAAACAATAGATTAAGAAAAAGATTCTAAACAGGTGACAATTTTTTTTCTTGATTCTCGATAATGTAGCTTGATTCTATATCCAAAATTATAATGGAAAAAATTTTGACACCCCAATAATTTAAAATCTATAATTCATTATTCGGGCTTAAAATTTTTTAATTAAATATTTTATTGATTTTTCAAGCTGCGTATAAAACAGAATTAATGTTTAATGTTAAAAACAACAAATAATAAAATAAAATATCAATAATTGAAAAAAATCAACTTGAAATTCAGTTCTTACTGTTAAATAAAGAATTTAATAAAAGAAATCGCAAGACCAAATAAAAACGACAATTTTCACAAAAATAACAAAATTTTGATCAGTCTAGAAGTATTTGTATTTTCAAAAATATTGAAAGTTTTGAAAATTGACCTTTCTGGATATTTTTTACTATTTTATATCGACTATTTTTGTCTTATCTAGCAAATGTATTTTATAAAAAATTCTTTTTAAAAAAATCTAAAATATTAAAATTATTTTTTTAATTTACTATAATACAATACCAAAAATATTGGCACGCGTAATAATTCAGGATAAAAAATTATCGCATAATGCGTTTAAAAGAAAAAATAAAAATTTTTGTCTATAGCTAAAATTTTTGATTGTTGTAATTATTGAAATTTAGAAAAATATTATCTTTTCCAAGTTTTTTCCATTTTTTGACTCTTTTTTCATTGCGCATTAACTAATTTTTCATTTGAGTTTTTGAAATGTCTAATTAAGAAACAAATCCTAAAATGGTCAAAATTCTTTTTTCGCAATTTGGATAATATAAAATAATTATAAACCCAAAATTATAACACGAAAAAATTGACACCCTTACGGGTTAAAATTATACTGGTAATAATTTTCCACGATGAATTTAAAAAAAAAAATTAAAACAAAATCATTCTTAAATGATCAATTTTAATTTCCCTGTTCGATTTTAAAAAAATAGTTTAATAAAATTCTGACAAATCACAATTTCTTTAAATAAAAAATTCTTAAATATGAAAATTGGATTCATTGAAGAATTCTCATTTATGAAATTTGAAAATTTGCCAATTCCTTATCACGGTAAAGATCACTTAATTCGCAACGTGGGGAAATTTTATACAAAAATAAACTTATCAATACTATTTTAATGCAAATGCTTAATTTGCGTTCAATTAATATTAATAAATTAAATTTAATAATTCAACATATTAATTAAAAAAAGTTTATGAAATAAGCAAGTTGTAAATCTGTTTATTTCATAAACTTTAACTTTTAACTTTTCATAAACTTTTTTTTTCAATGAAAGTTGTTTTTTCCTTTTATATCGTTAAAATAAAAATAATTATTCCTCAATTAAAATACACTATAAAAGGCTGTTTCCGATTAAAGAAATAAGTATCAAGTAGTTCAAGTCTACTTGAGTCAGACGGAGAATATTTACAACCAGTAAGTAGTTAGGGCACGTTCCTTGTCAGACGCGCTTCTTCAGAAGTTTTTCATTTTCGCAAGTTACTCATTTGGCTTATTATTAACATTATTATTATTTATATTATATTATATTATATTATTATTCATTAATATATTATTTTATATATTATTGTCTTATTATATACAAATAATCACACTGGTTTTTAATAAAAAACAAATTTTTATCAACAATTTAAGAAAAATTCTCAAACTCACATTAATTAAAAAAAAAAAAAATATTCAAGTTTTTAGCAATATTTAAAACTGCTAAACAAAACAAGGAAAGCACCTATTTAATATCAAGTTGAAAAATATTTCTAAATGTCTGTTTTTACTTTATTTTGAGTTACCCTTTTTTCCAACATTAGAGGTTACAGTTAACGTGCTTACAAATGTCACAAATGCGAAAAAAAATTCTTCTAAAACGTCAGTGCGACCTGAAAGCTTCATAAAGGAAATTCGATCCTGGCAAGAATGTGAATTGCAAGCCTGAAGTATGACGAGAGTTTTGTCAAATTAGCCGCGTGTTTAATCAAGCATGGGAATTGTTCTTCCGGTGATGTAGGATCGCAGACAATGCTGTCTTGCACGGGCAGATGGATTTTTTAATCTCGAACGACATGTTTGCGGGGAGAATTTCGACTTCTATAATAATATCGCACTCGTTACTGCAGTGCTCTAGCTTCCGGCAAAACTCCTCGTCCAAACACTGCCGCTGCAGCGATGTGGCAAATGGATTTGATATATATCTGTTATTAACGTTATAACCCCACCCTTAATTCCTACTCCTGAAACCCAATATTCATCTATAAACCTACCTGAGAGAAGTCCATGAAAAAAATACGATTTTCATCAAACATTTTTTTTTTTTTTTTTTTTTAAATCAAAAAATCACCAGCGATGAAAGTTTGAAGAATTTGAAAATTTGTAAGATATATTTTATTAAATAAATAAAGTATGATTAACATATTATTATAATATTATTAGTATTATTATTCATTATCAATAATACCAAACTCCATTGCAAATTGAAATGTAAAATTTAATAGTTTCAATTGAACATAATTCAGAATTGAACAATATTTCAAAATCAGAAGGATCCTACTGTAATAGAAATAAAAATCTGTATGTGACAAAAAAAGCATGGAGCGTGTTTGAAACGATGTATTGAAAATGAATGTTCTTCATTCGGTATGCATCGTATGCAAAATAAGCGTCTGACATAATACAACGAACTGACGCTCCTAAAATTTACACCGAAAGTAAAAAAAACTAACTTTTCGCAACGCTGCAACTCTCGATATGGATAGTGCGATTCAATGTCATGCGTAAGCAAATACCTAGCACGCTTTCCAGCGATTGATTAACGATGGATTCAAACGTAAATCGAATTAGATCAAAGAAATCCGGAAAATATGTAGCTTCATTTTTTAAACTGTCTTTTTTACTCTTACTATTTTTTTTTTGTTTTAAATAAAATTTCTTTTTTAAAAAAATATTGTTTTAACTGCAATAATATAATCAGTAATAAACTAAAAAGTAATCTTGAAAAATATATAATAAATAATAAATAAAAATAAATAATAAATCAATATAAATTTGAATAAATAATAATAATAATAGACTGTAATAATCTCTGCAAAAGTTTTAATAAAATAAGTACAATCTATGTTATATACTGCATTTCATAAAATAATAATAATCAATAATAATCCACAAAATTGATTCATTCTTTCATTCTGTCCACTCCTGAATTTTGGCACTCAGATATTCTTTTTTGTTTTAAATCAGTTACGTAAGAAAAAATATATTTTTAACTTATATATTATTTAAATTATATAAGTTTTTATTTTATATATCTAAATATTGATTGCCTTTTATTATAAAAGTAGAATAATAAGTGTTACAGTAATAATAAAGAAGGAAATATAATTAATTATATTATTGAAAAAAAGACAAGTACCATTTTTAAATTAATTTTTTAATTTCTCAACGATTAATTTTTTTTTTATTTCAAAACTTCCTAATTTATTTTTATATTATTGATAAAAAGACAAGCACTATTTTTAAATTAATTTTTTAATTTCTCAAGGATTAATTTTTTTTTTAAACTTCCTAATTTATTTTTATATTATTGAAAAAAATAAAACCACCATTTTTAAATTAATTTTTTAATTTCTGAATGATTAATGTTTTTTTTATTTCAAAACTTCCTTATTTATTTTTATTGAAATAAACCTACTAAATGTAATTTCTTTAAATAAATATTATATTATTTCATATCAAAATGCCTATTTTTTATTGCATGAGCAAATTATTATGAAACTTATTTAATTTCTAATTAAAATTAAGATAAAATTAAGCGAAACTTTCTTTGATGCAAATAAGAATTCATTCAAATTTTTATTATATACGGTATTAATCATTTAAATTTTAATCAATCCTTGAGTTTTTATTATCCTGAATATTAACAACTAAACATTTCAACTGTTCACAAATTTAAAATTTTAAATCTCACTTGATTTCAAATCCCATTACTTCCAATTTATATTGATTCATATAAAATTTATATTGATTGTATATCTTCAAAATTTGGACTAATTGATGCTATACCATACAATGAAATTTTTTTATATATACAATAATTAGAAGTTTTTTAAAATGGTTAATGTTTAAAATAATCTAAATATTAATTCTTAGGTTAGGTTTTGCATTGTTAGGATTTGAAAATACTTAAAGTTTATAATAATTAGAATTTAAAGAATTAAAAGTTTAAAATAATTGAAGTTTATTATACAATAAAAATATGAAAAACTTGCAGTTCCTAGACTGATTAAAGTTTAAAACAATTTAAAATCGTAAAAATAAAACCAAGTTTTAAATGTTTAATTTTTAAATGTAAAAGATTAAAATTTAAAAAAAAATTAAATATAAATCTGAAGATTTTGAATACATAAACATTTGAATTAATTAAAGTTAAAATAAATTTAAGTCAACATTTCATTGGAACAATTTTAAGTCAGGAAAAATTAAAATTTCGATTGATAGAACTTTTGAAGAATAGAAATTTAAATTAGGAAAAGTTTGTAATAATCAAATTTGTATTGCTTGAATAAGAAATGATGAATAAGAAATTTAACTGAATAAAAGTTTGCAATAATCGAAGTTCGTACAAATTATAGAAGTTTAAATATATTTTGTCCAAAAAACTATTCTTTCAACAAAAATATTCCAACTTTTTGTAACGTGACGCTATGGCACCCGCTTATTTCTTCTTTTTTAAATATAAAATTAAAAAATACGTTCCTGTTTAAAACTCGAATATTTTTTATTTACTTTTACTTATTTCTCTATTTCTTGAAATCGGCAGCGGTTTTATTTTGCATAGAATGAAAGTTAAATCTATCTAAAACATTCATTTTAATTGAACAAGAAATTTTATTAATTTAGTAATCTTATTTGCATATTCAAAAACTTATAGTTGTAAATGATAAAAAACAATGCAATATTTCTCGCGCGCCTGGACACGCGTTAATGTTACTATTAATAATAATAATAAAAATAATAACAACAATAATAATAATTATAAGAATAATAATAGGCAAATAAGTAATGTTTGAAGATAAAAATAAAATCATCCAGAGTTGGGCGGCTGACTAAAAACGTACCCTAACTACTTACCCATTGGAAACAGTACCTGTCCGACTAAAAAAAACTTATACTACTGAATATTTATTCTTTTTATTATCTCATGACGTTTTTAAATACTTTGTTGTATTATTTTAATATTTTTGGTATCAACATTAAAAACTAATTGAGAAAGAAAATCTTTTTGCAAAAATTGTATTGAAAATAGAGAAAACCTTTCTAGTGTTAACAAAAATAATCACAAGATTAGAATGGCATCTTCAAAAAAAAATTTCTTAATTTAATGTATGACTATAAATGTATCCTAACTACTGGGAATGCAACAGTGGCCTGAATAGAATTCAAGTACTATATCGTGCTTATCCAATTAATTAACGAAACCAACTAAGCTCTCGGAAATGAATATTCAGCGATAATTTCGCAAGAGCAGCGACGTTCAATATCTTTCATCAGCAAAAAATGTCCATTAAAAATTTCGCGTCGTAAATTTTTCTATGTGAACTTTAGGATAGCCAGTGCATTTATTACAGGAAATTAAATCATATATATTATGCAATAAATAGTACAATTCAACTGTTCAATATAGACGAATGTTTTGTTAATATACATGATCGATTAAATAGAAGAGATGAGTTTCGTAATCTAATTTCATTTTTATTCAGGAATTTTTGGAATATTAGATACAAAAACGGAAACGCCAAATGAGGAATTCGACATAGTGATTTAAAACTTTATTAAAAAAAGAGTTTAAATTAAATATATATATATATACAAAATGTTCAAAAAGTTAACATGAATATTTTTAACCGATTTTTTTTTCTCTTTTGTAAGTTATTTTTTACTTTTTCGTATTTTTCACAAACTTATTACCTTCTTTATACTGGCGTTTTTATTAAATTTAAGTTGTAAGGATTTTTTGTTACCTTTTCCAATGTTTTACATTTTTTCGTTAATTAAAAATTGGTTTTATACTTTTATAAATTCCTTTATCTTTTAGTAATATCCCAGATTTTCTTATTTTTAAATAACTTTTCCCCTTTTATTCTTCGGTTTTTTATTTATCTTTTTACATTTCCATAATACATATTTAAAAATTCCAAAAAGGTAGAAAATAATGTTATTTTCAAAACATTTACAATCCAAAGGGAGGCACCGATGAAATTTCAACAGTTCATAAATCGTGTTATTTAGAGGTGATAAATTTTTTTCTAGCAGAATATTGGATTTAAAACTATCCTACAGTCATAATAAAAAAATTTTGGGCTGGTCTTAGAATTTTTAATTTTTTTAAACATTTCTAAATTTTCATTTTTTTATTTCTGATATTATAAGGTAAATTTATATTCCCAAATTAAGCTAGAAAAAAATTGGCATCCTTAGGCGTCAAAAATTTGGATGTGATACAGTTTTACCTGTGTCTGAACTTAATACCAGAAATTGGTATTTGGAAAATTGTTTAAAAGTTTAATTATTATTTTTAAGAATTTAATTTTCAACAAAATCATAAATGACTTCAGAATCAGTGACACTGAAATTTTCAATTAAATAACAAATGTAAGAGGTTCTAAATTTTTCGAAAAAGTTTTAAAACCGTTATAAACAGTTTTGTAACTTATAAACTTATAAAGCTAAGTTAATAACTTATAAAGTTTTTAACTAATTTTAAAGTATTGTAAATGGTTTTTAACCAGTTCTGAAAAGTTCTAAAAACATTATAACAGTTTTTAAAATCTATTTTTAGGTAAGGTTTAAAAAATAGGGGTCAACTCAGATGAAGATTGAAACGAGGGACAAATGAATTTTAATTATTGATAAAAATTCAATAATTTAATACCAGAAATTGGTTAAAAACAATACATGATCATTTTTTAAAATTTTAAATATTTTTAAGTATTTAATTTCCAACAAACTCATGAACGTCTTTGAAATCAGCGACACCGAAATTCTCAATTTAATAACAAAATTAAGAGGTTCTTTATTTTTCGATAAAATTTTAAAACCTTTAGAAACAGTTTTGTAACTTATAAAGTTATAAAGTTAGGTTAATAACTTAAATTTGAAGGTGACGTTTAAAAAAAAGGGGGTCAACTCAGCTGAAGATTGAAACGGGGGACAAATGAATTTTGATTATTGATAAAATTCAATAATTTAAGAGCTAAAAAACCGTCGATTAAGAGCGCTGTGTTTTGTTTTCTCGTACTACTTTTTTTTAAGTATAAAAATCACCCATTTTTCATGGGATACCATTGAGAGATGATCCATCCCTGGTGTCTCGTGGTCTCAAAGGGATGATATCAACGTTCGGTGCAAGAGGTGGTAGTTTTACGTCCTAACATTTTACGTTTTATCCACGGACCGTTTCGCTCTAAGGGATGATTTTCCTCCAAGTTTTATGGCGCATAGAGTGAAATGGTTCACTGTATCCATTCTAGAATAAAGATGAGGTTATCGGACTCAGGTCGTCTAAACGTGAATTATACGCCGACCAGTTCAAATTGATGCACCATTGCACAACTTTTCAATCGACTTTACTGCTCTTTTTAAATCAGCCTTCCCAACTCAATTCCTCATATTAACTTTACGACATTTTGAGAAAAAAAAACATTTTCTTTTGCATTTATTTTCATTGAAAACAAAAATGATCATTTATGCATCTTATTTTTCGAAAGACAAGTTAAACAAAATAAAAATTACTCGAAAAAAGAAATGAAAGGGAAAGTATTTAATAAAGGAATAAAAGAAAAAGTACTGAGAATTAAAACAATTCAGTATTTTTTTAATTTTCGATAGTGAAAGTTTGCGATGGATTCGCTTTGAAATCGATATTTTTTTTATTATCAGAAACTTCTGTAAACCGCGAGTGGAGTTGCTTAGCAAAAAGAAAGCATTCAATAAGGATAAAAGGTGATAAGCCGATATTTTTCCACGGTCATTTCACATTCAAAAAGCGAGGCGAGAGATATAAGCCGGATAAAACGAACGCTCTATTTCCTCCAGTCGATGCACTTCCTTCCTCTATTTTCAAGTCTTCTGCCCCCTTTCCACTCTACCTGTTAATCATTTTTGTTGATGGATCACTAATCAAATCCAAAATCACTGAATAAAAAAGATTCTTGTAATTTTTCGGATTATGTGAATAAAAGCGGTGATTAAAAAAACGAATATCTGCTAATTAATAAATAATTTGGAATAAATATAAATTTCCAAAGTGTTTATGAAGACTTAAGAAAATATTAGATTTTTTAATATACAGCAAATAGCAGAATCTCAATTAATCTTTGATATCCAAAGATTTAATTAAATCTCGGATCTATTTACAACACTCTTAATAATTAAAAGTATATTTGCGTGAGTGAATTTTAATGAACTGGTAGTTGTTTTATAAAAACAGAATTTGTCAATCGTACAACAAAACTCTCTCCATATTATTTAATCTCGCTCTCGATATTTTTTCCAGAGGATGGCTCGGTCGAGAAATTAATTGAAACAATTAAATGGTTAAATTCTAATAAATTGAAATACGCAATAAATCAGTTTCCATCACCAAATTGTTTCGCCGTCCGACAATCTCACCCCTTTGTTATCGAGCGGACAAAAATAAGGGAAGATACTGACTTTACCGACTAGGGAATAAACGAGAATACCCTAAATCTCTTGCAATGACAAAAGTGTCGCTAAAAGGTGAAAAAATTAAAACAATAAATTAATTTTTTTTTTTAATAAAAAATATTTTTAAAATTAGAGTTATTATTTTAATAACTCCTCAATTTTTAAATCAACGAAATTTACATTGCTCAGGAGTGTCAATTTTTTTCTAGCATGATTTAGGACCCTAAAAATATGATATAAAGTCAAAAATACAAAAGTTAAAATTTTAACCAGTTTAGAAATTTTATTATTAATAAAGTTAAAGTTTTTAAAAATTGAACTGCTTCTACAATTTTGAGGATTTTCCATCGTCAATTTTTTACGCGCTTTTTTAATTAGATACTCTTCACAATTGGATTTTAAAAAAGTTTAATTTTACAAGAAAATTAAAATTTTAAGTTGTCAAAAAAGTTTTTTTAGTTTTTGATAACATAGCATAATTCTAGGAATAAAATTACGCCGAAAAAAAAATTGTCACACCTGAAAAACAAGCTGAAATTTGATTGATTTCTCTCCTTAAATATTGAATCGCTTCCATAATTTTAAATAGTTTTAACTGACAATTTTTTGTACGCTTTTATGATTCTCAACAATCAAGGGCATGGATTTCCCAAAATTTCAATTTCTTTAAAAAATAAAAATTTTAAAACTGTCTAAAATTATTTTTCTATTTTTTGATAAAATACTATAATTATAAATGTGAAATTGTGCGAAAAAAAATTGACACCCATTAGCAACGTAAATTTTAAAGGGTTGAAAATTGAAGTGGGTGCCCCCTTAAAAAATGGTAAAAGAAAAAATTCAAAATTTTAAATTTGCATAGTTTAATGTTTATAAAATTTAAAGTATATTTAAAATTAAAAGTTGATGAAGTATAAATTTGTTAAACAACTAAATAAATTAGTAAATTTATTTATATATTATTTCTGTCTCTTAAATGTATTCGTTATTTTTTACTTCTTGTTAGTTCAATTGACTATTGGATTAGTAATATTCTACGAATAATTATTTTTTTTTTAATGGGATAAAGAAAACTCGTTCACGGTTTTACTATTAAATTAGTAATTTTTTACTAATTCAGATTAAGAAAGTGGTGATGTAGTAAAAATTAAGAGAATTGGAAATCAATTTAAAAAATTACTATCATCCTCGCTCGTTAAATTTGACGAATTTCATAAACTGTCAATTATTTTTATCAAATTTCAATTATTTTATTCAATTTAAATTTTTTTTCACTTAATAAATAATTTCAATATTTTTTAATTAATTTCCAAAACTTGCAATTGCTTATTAACATTCTAATTTTTTTCATTATTTTTTCATTGTGTTTAGCATTTTTCAGATATTTTATTATGTTTTGTAACTTTATCACTTATTTTTCATAAATTTTATTTATTTTCTTTAATTTTCAATTATCTCTGTCATTTTAAAAATATTTTCTCAAAATTTTTAGTTTTAAACATTTTTTTCATATACTTTCAACATTTTTAATTTATTTGTCTCAAATTTTAGTTATTTGTAATATTTTTCAATGATTTCCATTATTTTTAAATTGATTTCTGTAACTTTTCAATTTATTTCTCCAAAATGCAATTTTTAAAAATATTTTTTTACTGATTTACTAAACCTTTAATTATTTATTTCAAATTTCAATTATTTAAAAAAAATCTTAATGAATTTTAGAATTTTTCAATTATTTTTTTCAAATTTACAATTATTTTCGGTATTTTTGAATTAATTTTCTACATTTTTAGTTATTTATCTTAAATTTCGATTATTTTTAAAAATTTATCATTATTTTTGCTAATTTTCATTTATTTCCTTTAATTAGATTTCTATTCTGTATTTTTTTCAATTATTCTTCTCAATTTTCGATTGTTTTCTTCAATTCTCAAATATTTTCTTAATTTTCAATTACTGTCTTCAATTTTTTATTATTTCTATAATTTGGCAATTTGTTCGCCAATTTTTAATTTTTTAAAATTACTTTTAATTCGATTAAAGATTTGATCTTCAATTATTAATGTTAAATTTCATTTCTTTTCTTTCAATGTTCAATTTGTTTTATAACCTTTTTATTGATTTCTTTGATTTTAAATTACCTTTATAATTTTTTAATTAATTTTCTCAATTCTCGATTGTTTTCATCAATTTTTAATTTTTTTTTTAATTATTCTCATCATGTAAAAATTGATTTTTTCAATTTTCAATTATTTATCTCAAATTTGAATTCTTTATTTTAATTTTTATCAGCTTTATAATCTTTTAATTGTTTTTTTTTTTAATTTTTATTTATGGTTATCAATTTTTACTTATTTCTCTAAATTTTCAATTTTTATTTCATTTACCATTATTCTTATTTTTTTAAATTATTTTCTCTCAGTTCATACATATTCTGTAATCTTTCAAATTATTATTTTCATTTCTCAATTATGTTCTTCAATTGTCAATTATTTTTACTATTTTTCAATTATTTTCCTCAATTTTTAATTACTGTTATCATTTATATTTCAATTATTTCTCAAGTTCTGCATTCATTTTTTATAATTTTAAAATACTATTTAGCAATCTTAAATTACTTTCCACAATTTGTAGTTAATTTCCTTTTTTTTTTCATTAATTTGCAAATTTTTTAATTATATTTTGTAATTTTAATTTTTTTATCTTACAACTTTTTAATTTTGTCCTACCCAAATAAAATAATCGAGGTTTTACTGTATTTATTTCATTAATCTTTATTTATGGAGTTTATAAGTACCCTGAAAGTCCCCTATTTTTGTATATTCAGTCCCCTATTTCCCCTAAAATATTTTACATTGTCATTCAAATTTTCCCAGAATTAAGTGTCCGATACTTTTTCACAGAATTTTGAAATTTTAAAACTTCTACATTGTCACTGTGAAGCCTCACAGAAAAAAATGTCTTGAATGTATTTCAGACTAATCTATTAGTTAAACTAAAATTTATTCAAAGACTAATTTCATCGGAAAATAGTGTTTTAAAATTAGTCAATAAAGTCTAAGAAAAAAAATCTAGTCCTTAAAATGACTATTGTTTTGTTTTGAGACAATTTAGATTTCAATTTAAGTTTATATTTTGACTCAGAGCCTAATTCCAGTTTTCTTTAGGACTAGTTTTACGACTTAAGTTAGATTAGTTTAAAGATTTCTATCAATAGCTAGTTTTTATCCGATAGGTCTATTTGATATTTCACCTAAAAACTAGTCGCTTTTTGACATTAAAATAATACTTTTATTTTCTTTTCTGTCCTGTAACAGGGATAAATTTTGAAAAATATAATTATTGAGGGCTTTGCAAATTATTACGTTTTTTAGAGACAGGGGTCAAAAATGGTCTAAAAACCTGTTACGTAATTTGTGGACGAAGACTTGCCTAAACATGTGTGTAAATAAATAATCCTTAATATTACAAAATTTTTTCACAAAAAAGGACGCTTTTTATTCACAAAAATACATTTTCCCAAAAGTTTTAAATCCTTCAAAGAATACTGTAATTTTTTTTCTGACAGCCTGTAAGGTAAATGTCCCAATTAGTGCACTACTAAGAATTTTGCTAAAATAAATAAAGAAAAAATTAGTTTTAAATTCTTCTATGCAAATATTTATTTGTATTGAAATGAAACCAATCTTTTTCTGAATTGAAAATGATTTTAATAAAGGTTTTATTAACAAAATATAATAAATTATTGGTTTTTAGGAAAATAATATTATTGTACCAATTTGTGAACATACATGAAAAAAGCATTGCGATTGTCATATTTTTCTTGATCTGTCAAAATGAACGACACGGTCAAGGTTTTTATTTAAATTTTCGTTTTCTAAGTGAACAAAAATCATGAAAAGTAAATCAAGACGAAGTACATAAAAGGTAAAATTAAAAACATTTGTTTTTTATATTATTTTTATATTGTTTGGTTTTTATTTGAAACATTTAAACTCAGTTGTGCACAAATTGGTACGTGTCTACAAATAGGGACATTTACCTTATTTAACCGAGACATATACCTTAAGAATTCAACTTATAAGTTTTGTAATTACTTTTTTTTCGTGTAGTTATTTTTGATTGAATACTCATAGTAAAAATGTAACTATTTAAATCAGTGACCGTCTTGTCGCTATCTAATCAGTAAAATCAGTTACTGTCAATTGATTAAAATTACGTTTTTTTCCCCTAAAAATCTTTTATACACAAGCAGCAAAGTATTATCCTCTCTAGAGCTGAGAAATTCAGGATACCTGTAACCAATGTGCGCATGTTAATTCCGTCATTGTGACGTCCGTACAACGTGTCGGTCCACATTTTTTCTCTCTGGGCATTTTTTATGTCTTTTTGCATGTCACACGCATGCACTTGTAGAGGCATGAAAATGTGGCCGCACGCGCATCCAGTATCCACGAAAAGGATAAAACATCCCTGCACATTCACAAGCTACATTCATACATATATGTAGCAAGTATCGTATAACGAACGACCCTGTTTCGAAATACGTATAAACATTGACGAGTGTCGGTAGCACAGAGAGAGAGAGAAAGAGAGGCAGAGACAGAAAATCAAAGAATCCGTACGTGGAAGCAAGAGGAAGAACCAGAGGAATGCAAATATTGAAACATTGGCTCTGAAAGAGTGATAGAACCATAAAAAAGGTAAGTGATAGACTCGCAATCCGTAGGTTGAAACGAGAGGAGAATAGACGTGAGAGAGAGAGAGGAAAAAGCAAGAGAAAGAGAATGGAGAAGGTGCGAGAAAGAGAGAATGGGAGAAACAAGGAATAAGAGAAAGAGGCAACGAGAGAGAGAAAAACAGAAAGAGGGAATGAGAGAGAGAGAGACTAGAGAAGAACCAGGAGAGAGACAGAGAGAGAAAGTGGGACAGGGAAAAAGAGGAAGAGAGAGAGGAAGAGAGGAAACGAGATGGAAATAGGAAAGAGAGATGAGGTTACCCAGGCGGTGACAGAGCGAGAGAGAAGGTATCGTGTGTGTTCTGAAACAAACGTTCGATCAGAGTGCCGATTGTTGCCAATCATACGTTGCCACGGCATGCCCCTCTGTCCACGGATTCAGTTCTGTGTTTTTACGCGGTGAGGTAACGACGTATCGTTTGCCCGGTCTCGTCTTAAAAATGGTCAAGAATTGGTACATAGGTCTGGGAACTGCGAAAAAGCATCTCTCAGCAAAATCGAGCTGACCAGGTTTCTATTGGTGTGTGGTGGTCGATGATGGTTATTCGTACAAGAGCGTCAGCGACTATTGGGGGTGGAGGGGGCATGTGTGCGTGTGTCCAGGTTGGTGCGTGTGTTTTTGTGGAAAATGTCGGCGCTGCCGGTGGCATTCAATGATTGATGACGACGGCGCGCTAGACGCAGAGTGCGCGTGAGGCTCTACACGCGAGCCTGCAGGGCCTGTGTCGTTGCGCTTGTTCTACCCCCCAAATGCACGTGTGTGCGGCCAGTCCATTCGTTCTAATACAGGCCAAGCCAAACACGTATTACATGCGTGCCATCTCTGGACCATATAGGTGTGTGAGAGCGATGATTTCGGAAAACACGCTGGTCTGCTCGGCCAATCCCAACACTCTGGTTCGCCGACCCGGCAACCGGCGATACACGATGACGAAATGAGACGCGCTACTGCTAACCAACGGATGCTCAGGGATGGGAAACTCTAGTCTAGAACCAGTCATAATTAATGTTTCCTGACTTGGCGGATCAGCTACATTTTCACTGTTCAAAGTCACGTGGTGAACAACCCTCTATCTCTCTTTGCACAAAATGTTTGCGAAATGATACCGTTTCTTGGAGAAATTTTTAAAAATTCTCAACGTTTTGATCCCTTGAGGTTTTTTGTGTTCTAAACAAACCGAGAATAGAATTTCAAGAGTGACTTTTCGTCAGTAAATAACCTCTTCTTGGATACAATGCAATTTTTGTTAATCTTAACAATTGCTTCTTTTACTTTTTATCATATGTAACACGCTCTTAGAAGCAAAAAATCGATTTTTGGATTATGATTAAAATACTGCTGTTCTAAGGAATAACCTAGACAAAAAGCAATTGTTTCATTGAAGATGTAGTTGCAGGCTTACATAAACAATGATGAATTGTTTTTTATGGGAGTTCTTCCTTAGAACGGCAGAACAGTAGGAATCATTTCAAACCTAAGGGAGATTGAGACAGGGATATTAATCTTTATATTTAATCAGTTTTGGTATTACTAATGTAACTGTTTTTTTGTTTAGCCTCATCAAGATCATCGACGTCGTTTTGGGTATGGTACTAAATTTCTATGAAGACAACAACTGGAAAAAAATGAAGCCAACAAATAAACTATGTACATTGTATAGACATTTTATACCCTTGATTAAAATCAAGGTAAATTGCAATACAGTTACTAAATTTGTCCTAATAATTGAATAACAGCAAATAAATAAAGTTCCTTTATCATCAACCTGATTCGTTTCATACATCATCTACCAGAGCAACTTAAATATTAGATAATAATCTTTCTGTGATGATCTTTATATAGATGATGATCTTTATATAGAGGATGATCTTTATATAGAAGATGATCTTTATATAAAGAGTATCTTTATGTAATTTATGGTCTTTATATAAACGTTGAACATTATACAGATGATAGTCTTTGTATAGATAATAGTCTTTATACAGATGATAGTCTTTATACAGATGATAGTCTTTATACAGATAATAGTCTTTATACAAATGATAGTCTTTATACTGATGATGATTTTATACTGATGATATTTCTACAGAGATCTATGGTCTTTATACATCATCAACAAGATGTTCTTCTTTGTGCCATCATCAAGATGATCTTCATATCAACCAAATCATATCCCTGTATCATCTTACCCTATGGGAAATTTTCCAATGCTCAAGATCGGCCCAAGCTTGGGCTAATATTGGTTTAATATTGACCAAGCTTGGGCCAAGCTCTAGCCAATAGTTATTTCCCATAGGGAACATAAAATATATCATCTGACAGAGCATTTTTCTATATCTACAATCAGATCATCATCCTACATGAACTAAACATATATGGTATATTATTTACCACATCATCTTCCTGTATCAATATCATCTACCAGATCATCCTCTTTTTATCCACTTGATCATCTTTTTATGGTCCCATATCATATCGACACAAAACTTACCATAAAGATTCTTATATTGTCCAAACACATGTAAATTTTATTCCGTACAACTGACAAAACTGCAATATCTTTAGATCCCAATTATTAAATATTTGTTTTCCAAGAATTAATTTAAGTGTTTATGTTATTTGTTTAATTAACTAATTTAATTGATCAATGTTAAAACTCCTTAATTTTAGGTGTTGTAAAAAATAACATTTACCCATGTTTGTACAAAATAACAATCTCCAAAGTAAATTTTGTATCAAAATGATATTGACTCTTTTTTTTAATCACTAGATAATTCCCTTATTACCCACATCATAATCTCTTATAACCCCTATTTTTTTGCTTTCATTCAATTTACAATCAATTCAACGTTTGACACACAACATACAGATTTCTTTCCAAGCTAATTACATCTTCCAAACAAAAATATCTCCTTAATTCTACCTTTCCTCTAATTAGAACTTTCAACAGAAGTTGATAAATATGAATTTGCTGGTTTTTTTTACCATTTTCCTGGTTTGTCTCTCCTCATTCATCCCATTCCAATTATTTCATATTGGATGTCCTCATCAGCATGCGCACTAGCAATATTCAGTAAATGCTTGATGACTGTGAAACACATGGGTACCAGACGACTTATACTAAAGCGACATCTGCTTCAAGCTTTGACTTTGAAGCCTCTCATTATCCTAATGTACGTCCTGATTTCCCCATCAGCCTTCTATATAGCATAATTATTTCCTCTATAATCCTTACCTTGCATTTATATATAGAGATTTCTCGTGATCAAATCGTCCCTGGCCCCAAAAATACGACCTTCCACGTATTCTCCTTTAATCTTGTTATCAATGACGCTTGATTTCAAATCCTGATCCTATTAATTTCATCTCCATTTACAGTCTCTTAATTACGCCCATGCCTCATTAATACATTGCGCTTATGAATTTTCCAAATTTCTTGTTAATTGATCCTTTTATTAGAAATATTGGTCCTAATATTGACATTTCTTTTATAATGTCTACAGTCAAAACTAAAGAAAAATTGTTGCCTCTCTCCCAAAAAAAAAAAAAAAAAAAAAAAAAAAAAAAAAAAAAAACAATGAGAAAAAATAGGCATACTAAGCAAGAATCTATGAAACATTGGCAAATTAAAAAAAATAATAAATAAAAATTCACAACTTAAGAAATAACCAAAAAAAAAAAATAGTGAAAAAATATAATATAATCAAAACAAGTGTTTTAAAGGTAAAAAACAAATAAAATCATTAGAAATATACAAATATTAGGTATGTATAAAAAAATTTACAAAATCTACGAAAATTTAAAGAAAAACAGAAAAAATCTAGAGAAGTAATTAAAAGTGTAAATATTACATGAAAAAAGGTTATAAAAAACATTTTTTAAATAGAGAAAATCTTTTCATTAAAAGTCGAGCAAATCAGAAAATTACCAAATATAGGTAAACTATTATGAATAAATTTATAAAAATAAGAAAGTCGAATTAAAGTTCTAAAGAAGTGAAAATGTAAAAATAAAATACAAAAATGTAAAAAGTTGAGACAAAAGTCTAGAAGCAGAATGAAGAAAAACTTTCATAGATAATAATGATGCTCAAGTGAGCAACGGTTTTCAGAAACGAACAAAATTTTTTATATTGTACTTAAAATTTTATGGTAAAATTTTTAAAAATTTTATTTTACCGGAAAAGTATAAAAATACATTCTTTTTAATTTATTCTTTTTGTTCGTTTCTCAGAAACGTTGGACACTTCAGCAACATAAATAACAAGGTTAAGAAAAAATTTCAGAAACTACGAAAATTAAAAGAATAATAAAGAACCTTAAAAGAACAAGAAAATCTTAAAATATTTTAATAAATTAAAATTCTAAATAATTTGTTTAAAAATAAGAGTTACCGAATAAATTATATTTTCTGAAATAGTAAATACATATATTTTTAGAAAATGTAAAAACCAGTTAAGAAAATCTACAAAAAATGAACAAATCTAAAATAATTTTAAAAATCAAGGAATCAAACATATTTAAACCCCTCTCCCTTGCCTAATGCACAATAGAATGGGAAAATGACAAAAGTGAAAAAAGTAAGGGAAAAAACGTGTAAATAATAAGAAATTATTTTCAAAAATTGCAAATATAAAAATAAAATCAACGAAAAAGAAAAATTTTTATGTCCATGAAGAAAAATGTATGAAAAATCTACAAAAAAGTAAAAATTTCAAAAGAAAAAAAAATTAAAAGATTTAATGGAAAATATTTGAAAATCGTAAATGGTTCTTTTAAAATTTTTAAAAATTATGAAAAAGTCAGAAAATTTCCAAAAATAATTGAAATCTTATGCTTAAATGCAAAAATAAGAAAATAGAGAAAAAGTACGAAGATATAAAATGCAAAAAATAAGCTTCTATTCAGCAATAACAAATTTCATGAAATAGTAAGCTAATCTAGCAAAACAATAAAATTATAGTAAAAAAAATTTACAATTTTTCTGAAAAGATAAAGAAATCAAACAATTAAAGAGTAAAAAAACTATTTCTCTACTTCGTCCAAAAAAATCATTGATAAGAAAAACTTTAAAATTTTTTGAAGATTATACAATAAATTGCCTAAAAAGGAGATAAGGATAGAAAATCTTCAAAAAAATTATAAAATTAAGAAAATTATTCCCAGAAAAATGCAAGCATGAAAAAATTAAAAATATTTGGAAGAAAAAAATTTAGAAGCAATAAATTTAACAATCTCAAAAATGAAAAAGTATTTCTAACAATAAAAGAGAAAAAAATCTGATCTTATGCTTAAATGCAAAAATAAGAAAATAGAGAAAAAGTACAAAGAAATAGAAAATGCAAAAAAAAAGAGAAAAACGTTTTTTCAGCAATAATAAATTTCATGAAAGAGTGAGCAAATCTTGCAGAACAAAAAAACTACTAATAAAAATTTAGAATTTTTCTAAAAAGATAAAAAAATTAAACAATTCGAATTAAAGAGTAAAAAAACTACTCCCCAACTCTGCAAAAAAAAAACATTGATAAGAAAAACTTTAAAAATTTTTGAAGGTTATACGAAATATTTATTTTTTCAATTATAAAAAAGAAATTTTAAATCTATTAAGAAGCAAGAAATTATTACTAGATATTATAATGATAAAGTGTATAAAATACTACAAAAATTTGACTAAAAATAAGATAATGAGAGAAAATCTTCAAAAAAAATTATATAATTAAGAAATTTATTCCAGCAAAAATGAAAGCAGGGAAAATTAAAAAAAAAACTGAATAAATATTTAGAAGAAGAAAAATTAGAAGCAATAAATTAATCAATCTCAAAAACGAAAATGTATTTCTAACAATAAAAGAGAAAAATTCTGATCTTATGCTTAAATGCAAAAATAAGAAAATAGAGAAAAAGTACAATGAAATAGAGAATGCAAAAAAAAAAAGAAAAAGCTTTTATCAGCAATAATAAACTTCATGAAAGAGTGAGCAAATCTTGCAAAATAAAAAAATTACTAATAAAAATTTAGAATTTTTCTAAAAAGATAAAAAAATTAAACAATTCAAATTAAAGAGTAAAAAAACTACTCCCCAACTCTGCAAAAAAAACATTGATAAGAAAAACTTTAAAAATTTTTGAAGAATATACGTAATATTTATTTTTTCAAATATGAAAAAAAAATTTAAATCGATTAAGAAATAAGAAATTATTACTAGATATAATGATAAATTGTATAAAATACTACAATAATTTGTCTAAAAACAAAATAATGAAAGAAAATCTTCCGACAAATTATAAAATTAAGAAATTTATTCCCTGGAAAATAGAAAGATACAAATTTAAAAAAAAACAAATACAAATTTAAAAGAAAGAAATTTAGGAGCAATAAATTAATCAATCTCAAAAATGAAAAAGTAATTCTAACAATAAAAGAAAAAAAATATTATTAAAATATATTGTTCCTAATGCTGTTAATTATTCCTAATGTTACCAATTGTTTCCAACAATACCATTTTTTTCAAATCTTATCAATTATTCCCAATTTCATTATTCTCAAATTTACAATCATCTGGCAACTGGCAAAAAAAAAACATCAAACATGAAAAAAATCTAATTCAACCAAGATTTGCGGCCTTGGAAAAAAAAAGCTCAGCAATAAACCGGACGATGACCTGAGAAGATCAGAGAACAAAGAGGCTTTCTTAAAGTTGAAAGTGAAAAATCAAGGGGGGTTTTGTGGCTAGAAATTAGGAACTCTGGGGAATGCCGAAAGGGGGATGCTCTTTACGATCACGAAGGGTCGTAGGAGATAGTGCGGAGGGATAGAGCTGGGCGCGCACGCGCTTTTTCGAAAAATCAATAAAACGAAAAGCTTACCTAATGCTATGTTACCACCAAAGTAGGGGGTTAGACTCCGCCTTCACCTACTAGCTGAAGGGGTAGTTGATCGTCGGCCAGATAACAACGTGACTCTACCAGATATTCATCTAGATGACCGCTCTCCTACCTTTCTAAAACTCAGGGTGGTGCATCCATTCCTTTACTAACCGCCAGAAAAACATTCCTTTTTCCAACTACCTTCAATTTTTCAACATATTTTTCAACTTTCGAAAAAAATTCTTTTTTTCTCTTCTTCATTTTTTTCTTTTCATCAAACATTTCCTTCTTTCGTTTTTTCTTTTCATAAAATTAGAAATTTTTTTTTTTATAAACTTATTTCTTTTTCATTTCTGTTTTCCGATTTCCTTCTTTATTTTTATCGACGAAATTCTTTCGTCTTCTTTTTTATCGACAAGAAATTGAAATAATTTTGTGTTTCTTTAAAGTTGAATGTTTCCAATTATTTCTAAATTTATCAACAGTCCTCAATGTTACCAATTATTTACAATATTATCATTAACAAATTTAAATGAAAAAAGGTTTTCCCAAAAAGAAAATAAAAACTTCCCAAGAAAAGAAGATTTAAATTAAAATAACGATTAGAAGATTATTTTCTATCAAATAGTGAGTTGATTTTTTCCTCTTGTTATCTTAAAATATACTTTTCTTTTCATCTTTTTTTATACACTTTTTTCTTGTTCATTTCTATTTTTCGACAAAATATTTCCTTCTTTATTTTCATTTTTCAACTAAATTCTTCCATCTTCGTTTTTATCGACAACAAATACTTTGAAATAATTTTTTTATTCCTTTAAAGTTGAAAGTTGTTGATAATTGTACCTACTGTCGTACAATTTTTTAAAAGTTGATAATTTTTTTTAATGTTGATAAAAGTTTCCAAATGTTGCCAATTATTCCTAATTTTGCCAATTGTTTTTTAATGTCTTCAATTATTTCTAAAGTTATCAACAGTTTACAATGTAACCAATTATTCTCATGATTTAAAAATTCTGTCTCATATAATATTGACACAAAACTTACTAAGAAGATTATTGAATTGTACAAACTTAAATAAATGTTATTTTGTGCAACTGTTAAAATTAAAAGATTTTTATTATTAAAAGTTGAAATTATCACTCAGGAGTAAATTTTAATAAGAAATAAGAAGAAATCAATCACTCTGAGTCAAAATTTTGACTAATTTTGAAATTTTTCTGACTTTGACTCAGAGTGATTGATTCTTCTTATTACTTATTAAAAGATTTTTATATTCTTATAATTAAATATTTGATTTTTAAAAATTAATTAAAGTGTTTATTATTTATTTATTTTTATTAATTCAATTGATTAATGTTAAAACCTTTAATTTTTCCTGTTGTACAAAATAACATTTACCAATGTTTGTCCAACATAGCAATCTTCAAGATTTTAAAATTATTGAAATTAATACATTATATTAAAAATAAAAACTCAATTAGTTAAGACAGAGGTATTATTTTCATTGAGAAACCAATAAATTATCTTGGGAAGCTAAGATTGAATAAAAATCAAACAATTACCTCAAATTAGCATAGCTATGGTTTCTCAACCAAAAAACTTAATTAATTCATTAAAATCAATTATTTGATAATTAAAACTTAAAACTCTCTGTTGTTAGTAAAAGTACAAAATAACATTATCTCAGTTTGAACAAAATAACGCACGAAAAGTTTTGACCCAAAATTGAGATAAAAAAACCTTTTTCAAAAAGAAAACAGAAACTTCCCATGGAGAAGAAAAATTAAAAGCATGATTGAAAGTTTATTTTCCATTGAATCGTGATTTTCGAAAATGTAAGTAATTCAAGACAGAAGACGTAAAATGGTAAATGCGAATGCGGCACACCGTGATTAGATTGCGGTTTGTGCTTCAAGCTGGAGACTAGATACAACCCGTTAGCGGATCCGGTACGTTGAATGTTGACAAGTACAGATCCTCGGTTCCTTTAGCGTTTGCTGTGTGTCGTTTTAACAAGCTTAGAGAACCGATTAGAGTCCATTTTCCTTTCGCCGATACACGCGGCCCTTTCCACGGTTACGTGAGAAAATTGGAATAAAACGGATTTCTGCAAAGCCCTTTACTACAAACTGACCAAACACAGCTGCTCTCAAATCGAGGAGGATTCAAGTTGTAAACATATATATATATATATATATCCATACGCTTCATTGCTTTAGAACAGACAACCTGCATTTTACAATTAACATGCCAACTTGGAGAATATATAATTATGCGAAATGGTTCAACGAATAGAGAAGAAGTTTAAACAATATAAACAATGCCATCAAGTTCTATTGCATTATCATTTATATTACTTGATTTATATCACATATTCACATATCAGTAATCAAAATGCATATTAATTTGTATGGAAATCATCTAAATGCGAGACACATTGTAACAAAACTATTAAAATGGAAGAGTGATCTTTGAATAATAAAATTATTACGATATTTTCCTTTTTATTCTAATAAAAAATAAAAATAGAATTTTAAAAAAAATTCCTCACATGTTTTTTTGACAATTTATCCAAGTTCAGTTTACAAAAAAAAGCCCAAATTAATTTGTCCAAGTAATAAAATTCATTTTCAATCTTCCGATGCATTTCGCAGAAAATACTTTATCTCTTTATATAATTAGCATATTTTTCAAATCCCCATTTCATTATTTTCATTTGGGCTAAAAGTCCTTTTTTTCAGGTAATATTTTTCCATTTTCAATCTTCCGATGCGTTCGACAAAAAGTGCATAATCGCCCCTTCATAACATTAGCATATTTTTCTACTCCTCATTTCATTATTCCCATTTTGTCGAAATCCTTTTTTTTTTTTTTTTTGCTAGTTTTAGACATAATCAGACATTGTTTTTGCGATAAAGTCATTCGCTTTTATTACTTTCTCGGCAGCACCATTTTCGCAAGTTGCCGATCCGGGACACTGGATCTGACCGGACGCTTCGATAAAAATGCGCGAGAAAAAAAGTGCGGCTTGCCGGTAGATAGAGAGCGAGAGTGAGAAAAAGTCTGCGGCTTTTATCAGCTCATGGACCGCGGCTGATTAAAGCGATTATTTCGGTCGATTACAGTCGACTTCGATATTGCAAATGACGCTTAACAGAACTTTATTATAGTTTTGTAAATTGTACAAAGAAATCCTCTCTTTACCCCAATTTTTTTTTCAACAAATTCTCTACTTCTTTTTGTCACGAAAAAAAAGGATAACTTTTAAAAGTTTTTAAAACTAACTTTGAACTTTTTTTTTAGCTATTTCTAATCCTGGTCATAAGTGTATAATAAATTTTGTGGTTTCATATTTTATTTAAAATATTTTACTATCTTTTAATATTTTATTTATTAGGCGTCTTTCATAAACCATGCAATCTTATTTTGGACAATTTTTGGCCCCCTCCCCCCATTGTGAAACGTGGCTTAATGGATAAATTTTTCAAGAGCTGAATTCACTGATTTTAAAATTTTATTCACATCAATATATTTAAAATATAAATAATTTTTCTCATAGGGGTCATCCATAAAGAACGTTCGACCAATTTTCGAGATTTTTTACCCCCCCCCCCCTATTTTACACTTGGTTGCAAATGACACCCCCCCTCACTAAATGGAACTTTCAAACATTATTTATACAACCCCCCCTTAAAAATCAATTTTTTTTTTCCTATACATTAATTAAATCAAATTGTTTTTATTTATCATATATATTTATCAATTACTACTGTAATTAACACGATTATAAAAATATATTTTATAGATGACCCCATAAAGTATTTAAAAAATATCCTAAATTCAAGTTTAAAGAAAAGAAAAGTTCTTCGATCCAGAAAAGTATGTTCTAGAATTAAAAAAAAATGTGTTAAAGGATTCTGCAAAATAAGAAAATATAGAAAATAAAACCAAGTAAGAAAATATGAAAGAAATTAAAAAATAGAGTAAAAAACAAAAGTAAGGTAAGTAAAGTAAAAATAAAATAATAAAATAAAGTTTAAAAAGCAAATAAACATAACAAATGAAAATAAATAACAAAGTATGAGCAAAAAAATTACAAAAAGCAAAAATAAAAGTAAATATAAAAGGATTTTAAAGAAACTAAAAGAACTGAAATAAAGTAAAGACTAAATATAAATAAACAATTATCAAATTAAAAAGAAATACTAAAAGGCAAAATACAAAAAATCTAAACAATACATAAGAGTTTTAAAAAATATAGAAAATCTGAAAGAAGTTAAGAAAAAATATATAGGAAATGTAAGAATCTTATCAAAATTAAAATAAAAATAAGAGAAAAAGATAGATAATGAGAGAAAGTTAAGGAGATATCAATTGTCTTAGACAAAGATAAAGAAATTAGAGAAAGTAAAAATAAAAGTAAATAAAAAATAATTTTCAAAAAATTGAAAGAACTAAAAGAAAGTAAAGATTAAATGTAAATAAGAAATTATAAAATTAAAAAGAAATATTAAAATGAAAACATACCAAAAATCGGAACAATACATAAAAGTTTTTAAAAATATGTACAGATAAAAAAAATAGAGAACGAGTTGAGAAAAAAAATAGAAGAAGTAAGAATTTATTAAAATTTAAACTAAAAAAAGGAGATAAAAAATTAAAATTAGAGAAAAAGATAGATAATGAGAGAAAGTTTAGGAGATTCCAATTGTCTTAGAAATAAGTAAAAAAAATTGAAGTAAATAAAAAGGGATTTTAAAAAAACTCAAAGAACTAAAAGAAAGTAAAGATTAAATATAAATAAAAAATTATAAAATTAAAAAGAAATATTAAATGAAAAATGCAAAAAATCTAAACAATTTATACAAGTTTTAAAAAATATGTACAGATAAAAAAAATATAGAATGAGTTAAGAAAAAAATAGAAGTAAGAATCTAATAAAATTTTTATAAAAAAAAAAAAAAAAAAAAAATGAAATTAAAAGAAAAATAGATAATGACAGAAAGTTTAGGAGATATCAATTTTCTTATACATGAGTAAAAAAATTACAAAAAGTACAAATTACTGAAAAATAAAAGTAAATAATAAAGAATTTTAAAAAAACCAAAAAAAAACTAAAAGAAAGTATAGATTAAATGTAAATAAAAAGTTATAAAATTAAAAAAAAATACATTAAAAGGGAAAAGTACAAAATATCAAAACAAAACGTAAGACATTTAAAAAATATGTTCAGATAAAAAAAATACAGAGCGAGTTGAAAAAAAATAGAAAAAGTAAGAATCTAATAAAAATTAAAATAAAAAAATTGAAATAAGAGAAAAAGATAGATAATGAGAGAAAGTTAAGGAGCTATCAATTGTCTTAAACATAGGTAAAAAATTTACTAAAATAAAAATAAAAGTGAATAAAAAAGAATCTAAAAAAAACTAAAAGAACTAATTGAAAATAAAGATTAAATATAAGTAAAAAGTTACAAAATTAAAAAGAAATATTAAAAAAAAAATAGAAAAAATCTAAACAATAGGGGAGAGCGGGGCAATCCGAACCGGCGGGTAATTCGGCTCATTAGCGATTTCACGCCTTAATTAGAATCTAGGAGGGAAAGGTCGCTATAGAATATAGGTCTCAACATTTTAGTTAGGTAAACGAAATTTAGTGTAATTCTATTGATTCAGCCTCGTGTCAGGTAGAGTATTATGTTTTTATGCGTCGCGCGTACACTTTTTACTTACAAACTTTTACGTTTTTAGTACATTAATTTACGAGCCTAATTTTTTTGGGTAAGTTTTTTTATGCTCTCAGGTGTGCTCTTTCGATACACCTAAGCTATTTTATTTATATGTATCAAATGTGACTTGTATTTGTTTTAAAGTGCCAAAAGTCAGGGTGGGGTAAATGGGCTCACGCGACGGTTAATCATCTTATCCAAAAATACTTTGTCTTGATCCGCCCCTGCTTAATTATGATAAGAATATGACTACTTTTAATAATTACCAATAATGAGTGTACTAACTTTTTTATTTTTTATAAAAAAATAAAAAAAAGTAAGGTCTAATGAATTTTCTTTAATTTTAGGGGCCTCAGTCCCCCCCCCCCCCAAAATTTTGACCTTGATCCATCACTGCATAATTATAATAAGAATATAGGTACTTTTCATATTTACAAAATAAAGGTTATTGAACTTTTTTATTTTTCGTAAAAAATAAAAGTCGCCGAATTGCCCCACAGGGTGAGCCGATTTACCTGCCAAATTTGCAGTTTGAGAATTTGGTAAATCTGCATTCAAAATTATCTAGAGCTAAAACTATAAAAGATAAATCAAAAAGTCCTTGCAAATTTGAAAGTGCAAATGATAGGCTACTAAATGATATATCCATGTTTGGATTTAAAAAATAATTTCCTAACTTTTTTCCTGTCTGACCAAAAGTGAGCCGAATAGCCCCGGTCTCCCCTACATATGAGTTTAAAAATATATGTACAGATAAAAGAAAAATAAAAGTTGAGAAAAAAAAATAGAAGAAGTAAGAATGTAAATAAAATTAATATAAAAAAAAAAGAAGAAAAAAGAAAATTAAGAGAAAAAGATAGGTAATGAGAGCAAGTTAAGAAGCTATCAATTGTCTTAGACAAAAGTAAAAAAAATTACTAAAATAAAAATAAATGTGAATAAAAAAGAATCTAAAAAAAAACTAAAAGAACTAATTGAAAATAAAGATTAAATATAAATAAAAAATTACAAAATTAAAAAGAAATATTAAAAAAAAAAAATTGAAAAAATCTAAACAATACATAAGAGTTAAAAAAAATATGTACAGATAAAAGAAAATGTGTAAAAAGTTGAGAACAAAAATAGAAGAAGTAAGAATGTAAAAAAAATTAATATAAAAAAAAAGAAGAAAAAAAGAAAATTAAGAGAAAAAGATAGATAATGAGAGCAAGTTAAGGAGCTATCAATTGTCTTAGACATTAAAACGGTGTAAACAGCGAAGGTCACGAAAGGGAAAGCATGGTAAAAGCCGGTTCAAAAATGTGCTTTAAACGAGGGTGAATTTTTCTCAGGTAAATGAGGGGTAGTTTTTAGGATTTTGCAAGGACTGTACGCGAGTAACCCCTCAAGTATAACCACCCCCATGGTAGTCATGGCGACGCGGACGTGGTATTCCACCCCGGCCACCCTTCTCACACGACTCCCCCCACCCTCCCTCTAAAAACAAGTGTGTAGTTGCAGGATCACGTGGTACCCTGTGCGAGGGGGTGGGAGGTCGTAGAGAAGTGAGGATAGAGCCAGAATAGAATAGAAGGGGTAGTTCCTAATTGCGCCGGGTGGGTGGGACACTAGTGGGGTTCCAGAATTGATGCTGGAATTTTGAGGTTAGGTTAACTCGCTCTTTTCGTCCCCCACCTGTCTCACTCTCTCTCTCTCTTCCTCTTTCTCTCTCTTGCCTTATTCTCCCTGGTAATTCTCTCCCTCGATGTATCCCGGAGAACCGGAGGGGCATTGGTACCCTAGACTAAAAAATGCTGCGGTAAACCGGCCAGCCAGGGGTCATTTTCGAAATCCTGCCAAGCAATAATGAGAACAACCTGACAGAGATTCTCTACACGATTTTCAACCTCACTGACATCAGGCGCTATTGACTAAGGAGTCATATTTCAATTTCAGATGGAAGAGGATTTTATTTGAAAATATGCTTTTTGTTGAAGATATGGTCCTAGATGGAAAAAGTAGTGTAAATTAACAATTAACAAACTGTGAATGAGAAAAAAGCAAATAATGATGGGAATTGAGGAAAAAATTCCAAGAAAGAAGGTTTCTTGATTTTTTTTCAGTTTTATACTTTTTTTAGTTTTTTGAGTTTCTTTTTTTAGGTTTTTAAAATTTCTTTTATTTTTTAGGTTTTTTTTTAATTTTATTTATTTTTTTTTTTTGAAAATTTTGGGCACCGCCCTGAAAGTTGAGGGCAAACTAGTCCCTCTTGGGCAGCCGGGCTAACGAAGAGGACTAGCCACGTTCGTAGCGAAGAAGAGAGGGCAGTTGCCGGACACGACCCCCGATCAATGAAGGCGAAGCGCGCGCAACTCTCGGATTTTTTGAAAATCCAGCCGCCAACGGGACGGCCCCTCTTTCTCCTAGAACACCTAATACGTTCCAGGAACAAATCGAAATGGCAAAAAAACACTAGAAAAATGGGGAAAAAACTCTTAAAAATTCCTTTTTTAAAAAAAAGGAAAAAAATGCTTGATAAAAAATAGCTCAATTATTGCAGTTTTGGTGTTTTGAGAGTGAGGAAGAAAATTTTAAGAATTTCAGAATTCTCAGGTGTAGTTCTCTGAGAAGTCGGTATTTTCGCTAAAATTTCGTTATATACGAAAACTATGAGGATTAGATTTCTTGATGTTTAAACACAAAGAAAAGTGTCTTTCGTTAAGAATGATTTAAGATTTTGATTTGAAAAAACTTTGTAAAAAAAGTTGAAAGAATTCATTCGTTTAGCATTACTGGCGCCATCTGGCTACATTTTTTCCTACAGTCTTTTCTCTTTTAGGGGATGAAAGTACGAGAAGGTTGAGCCACTCTCGGAAAGATGGCGCCAATACCGAGCTATGAAATATCCAACGAGTAGTAGAGAAAAATGCAAATCGATTTTTTTTTCTTGGTAAAAAAAAAGTCGTTTTTATGAAAAGTTGTAGGAGGATATTTAACTGTTTGGATCTTTTTAACATGTGTGCAAAACATTTTTCTGATTAGAGGATTTTATTTTTAGTTTTACCGATAGAGAAAGAGCTTTTTTAAAATTCTGAAAGGTATTGCAGAAATGTTTTTTCTTAATTGTAATTTTAATCTGATCCGAGGAAATCAGGTCTTTAAAATAAGACAATTAATTGGATATTTAACAGTGTTAATAGATAATTTATAAAATACTATTACAGCTTTACTATATTATTAAACATAATTTTCATAATTTAGAAACTAAGACATAAATTTTGTTTAAATAACGTTGTCTTTGAGTTCTGCCTATTAAAATAAAATGTCGGAACACAATATTTATAATTAACGATTAAGAAGAGATAATATTTTTTCTAGGCAAATTATAATTAATTTTGAACTGTAGAAATTTAAACGTTTATAATTCAACAATTCTTAAAAACGAATTTTTTAATGATACTAAAGTGCGCAACGTTCTAAGACGCAAAAAAATTATTTTACTTGAAATTTTATGGTTTAATATTATTAATTATTTATTAAATGGACTCGGTAAAAAAACTAAAAACAATTTTAAAGGGTTAATTGATTTAAAGGGTTTTTTTTATTCGTTTCTTACAAACATCGCGCATTTCACCTTCATAATTTTTAAGCAAAGAATATTTTTACTCTCTAAATCTGAATTAGTAGTTTTCTACTATGAATTAGTCAAATTCATGGCTCATTTTTCTCTAATTCATATAGTAGAAAACTACTAATTGAAATAGTGAAACTTTACTTTTAAAAAAAGTAGATTTTTTTATTAATTTAATTAGTAGTTTTCTACTAATTCTTACTATTTTAATAGTAGCTCACTTTTTGCTAATTCATTAGAAGAAAACCACTAATTCAGATTTAGAGAGTACATTCTTAGTGAAAAATTTCTGAATTTAAAAATAAAGAATTTTAAGGTAACAAATATTTTGTTAAAATGATGTTTTTTTTTCAATTTTGTTACTTTAATTTGTATCAATTTATTAACTTTTTTAAGAGCAAACTTTTTAAACTGGACAAACTTTCATTATAAAGTTCATTATGTTTATTATTATAAGTATTATAAGTTTCATTATAAAACATTTAAGATTTGTTTAAAAATTAATTTTTTATTTATTCCAGTCTTATTCTAACATTATTCTAGTCAAAACTGCTGAATTTAAAAAATAAAGAATTTTAATGTAACAAATATTTTATTAAAACGATTTTTTTTTTTCAATTTTTTGATTTGCATGTATTTATAAAGTTTTTTAAGAACAAACTTTTATTGTAAAGTTCACTATAAGTCATTATAATACATTTAATTATTACATTTAATTATTATACATTTAATTTATATGTCATTATAAGACATTTAAAATTTATTCAAAATTTAATTTTTTACTTATTCTAGTCTTATTCTAACATTATTCTATAGTCAAAACTGCTGAAAAATCTACATCCTTGAATTATGATAAATTGCGATAAATTTAGATTTTACTGAGCCTGTAGTTAAATGTTTTTAGGGGAGAGTGGGGCAAACGTGCTACCTATATATATTTTGCTTCATAAAAATGTAACTAAACATGATACTTAAGTAAACTTTTATTATTATATAACTCTAATTATCACTCAACATTTCTCCACAATCATTAAATATTTTAGTAAAGTCTTGATTGAATAAAAATATGATTTGTAAAAAAGTACAAATTATCACCATTACCTCAGGTACCGGGGTAATGGTAATAAGGCTTTTTTTCTAAAAGTGCAAATATTTCGGAGAATATTTTTTTATATTACAATTCCTTGTTATCTAAAGCAGTGAAAAAATATCTTCAGAACATATTTTGTGGTGTATTTACGGTAATTTTTATAAAAAATAGTGATATGTGTGATTTAACCTTGTATTTGTAAAAAACAGCTGAAAACAGTTGAAAACTGCATGGCGTTTGAATATTTTCATTACGTTATTATCTTTACCCCAAACGTCAAGTCTTTTTAATATTTTAAATTTAATAGATTTCAACATTGAATCTAAGCTCAAATCTATGAATATATGATAGGTGGATGTTTAATTTAATGAAACATCAAACTTTTATGACGTAAACATTTTTAAATTTCTTTTAAACTTAATATAATGAAGTTTTTATTTACCATTTTTTTTTTACTAAAACAGTTTTTTACTCAAATTTTTTAATTTACATTGAAAATAAAGATTTTTTCTTCATAATATCGTCTCGTCAATGAAATTAAAGATTCGTATATAGAAGAAAGTTTTAATAATTCATAAATAATGAAGATATTGTGATTATTATCTTTGCCCCGGTTAGCACCTTTGCCCCAGTCTCCCCTACCACAAATAAAATGTAATTTGATGCTATTTTATAAATCTTTTTCCCAAACAGAAAATATTTTCGATCAACTAAAAAACTCAAGAAAAATGAAAAGAACCAAAAAGAGTTGTTAGCTTCCAAAAATTCTAAAAATAGAAAAATCGACGATTTGTTTATTTCAAAACATTCTAATTTTCCGAAATATAATTCCAAAAAAACTCTTTCAAATTCTACATATTTTCAACGTTGAAAAATTTAAGCCACGTTAATTTATTATTTTCAATAATTTTCAGAAAATTAAAGTGTCCCATTCATGTCGAGTCTCCCCCTGCAGACTACTGAAAATTTGAATAAAAGTGAAAAATGTGAATTAAAGTTGAAAAATAGTTTAAAAAAAGAGAACGTGAAAGGTGAAGAGTTATTTATTGAATGAAAGGAGCTAATTATTATTTAAAAAGCCGTATGAATTGAATGTGATTGTGTTTAGTTGGGATTTTGGATCTAGAGAGATAAAATTCACTTCTTCGATCGGAATTGTGGAGGTCTAACGCTCGTTTCCTGTTTAGAGTTTCTGGTCGCGTTCTTGTCCGGATTTCGAGGACGCGCGCCATGCGATAATAAATTATTCGAGATAGATGATGTTGCAACGCCACAACGGTCTGGGCTTGCTCTGCCGGGGCTCTGCACTGTTCTGCAACCGGGTATTTATGCCGAGTCTGGCCGCCATGGTTCATACGACCGGGATAGCATCCCCCTGAGTTATGTCGACCACGTTGGTCTTGATAGATTTTACAATTTACGATCCCAGAGTACGCGTATCACCGAAATATCAACTCGATTTGCTACCCCTTCACACTTGAGCTGATCCATCGAATCTCAGGTGCAGTTCTCTCTCTCTCTCTCTCTCTATCTCCCACTTTCCGTACAATATCAACATGTTAATACGGTAATAATTTGATTTCCGGACAATTTTAATACTGGGAATGAATAAAAAACGTAAATAATTATTAAAAATTAATTACTCTTAAAAAAAGTCTCTTACATCTTTCTCAGTTTCAATCTATGTTTTTTTACCGAAACATGGCTCCATTCAGGCATTGATAGTGACAAATTGGGTTTTAAGAATTTTTCAGTTTTTAGGCGAGATAATTTGTTCGAGTTAAAGTTTTCGACATTTGGCATATTTTTTGTGCAGTTTATTTTCCACCAAATTCTAGCAATTATTGCCTATAAACAATTTTTTGACAATTTAAATGACATCTATAACAATGTGCCAAATGAACCTTATCATATACTGGGTATTTTTTTTACTTCTTTTCTTTACTGGGCGCACTGAAAAAAATATGTTTGTCAAAATCAACTATTTGTCTATAGTTGAAGCCATTTTAGTTAAAATGACAAGGATTCCAAGTTAAGCTTGCAATCGAAGCAAAGTTAGTTCTAATACACATCAAACTTGTTTGTTTGTAATTCTTAAAATCGGGCAAGTACGAGTTATACTCGTACCAAGTCGAAGGGTTCCGTACCTCTATAATTTTTTTAACTATATGAAATAGAGATTGAAATGCAATAGCAATTGTATATATATTTCAAATAACAAAGTCATTTTTCTATAACTTTATATACTAATATAGTTAAAATTATTTTAAAACTTATAACAAATAACAAAATTTTAATGCACTATATTGAATTTTTTATTTAATTTCAATGAAATCGGCAAATTACTAATAAAATAAAAAGTAGATTATATCCCCGGGAAAAAGGGTTTAGATATAATCAGATATATTTCAGATATCATCAGATATATTGTAGATATAATCAGATATATTTCAGATCTAATGATATATGATTTGATCTATTCAGATATAATCAGATATAATTAGTTATTTAAACATATATCTGCTTATATATATTTAGATATAATCAGATCTGATATTATATCTGTTTATATCTAGATAGATATCGCCTGATGTGAGGTCATATCTAACTAGATATATTTTAACATAGTCAAATCTGATATTATACCTTTCTATATCTAATTAGATATTGTCAGATATGAAGTCAGATATAATCATTTTGTTAACAGATTTAATCATACATAATATCAGATCAAACTATATCTAATAAAAAAATAAAAATTTTTGAAATTTGAAAAAGTCCAAACTATATTATTTATATATATTATAAATAAATTATTTTTTTATTAGATAGAGTTTGATCTGATATTATGTATGATTAAATCTGTTAACAAAATGATTATATCTGACTTCATATCTGACAATATCTAATTAGATATAGAAAGGTATAATATCAGATTTGACTATGTTAAAATATATCTAGTTAGATATGACCTCACATCAGGCGATATCTATCTAGATATAAACAGATATAATATCAGATCTGATTATATCTAAATATATATAGTTAGATCTGATTATATCTAAATATATATAAGCAGATATATGTTTAAATAACTGATTATATCTGATTATATCTGAATAGATCAAATCATATATCATTAGATCTGAAATATATCTGATTATATCTACAATATATCTGATGATATCTGAAATATATCTGATTATATATAAACCCTTGTTCCCGGGATCCCAAGTCAAATACTACAAACGATTTAAAAGGGGGGGGCTCGGTCATTTTTTCGAATTTTCTTTAAAAAAATCGTAGGTTTTGGCTAGTAAACATTGTGAAAACCGCCTTTACAAAAGTTCTCTATGATTTCCTGTGATCTACACGTAAATCTACATATGTGGATCAAATTTCAGCATCCTAGGTCAAATAGTTTGGAAGATTAGGGGAAGATTTGGAAGATTTTTTTTTCAAAAAATCGTTTTTTTTTGGTTAGTAAAGACTATGAAGACAGTCTTTACAAAAGTTCTCTATAATTTTCCTGTAATCTACACGTAAATCTACATATGTGTACCAAATTTCAGCATCCTAAGTCAAATAGTTTAGAAGATTAGGGGGGGGGGGGGGGACATGGTCATTTTTTTGAATTTTTTTCAAAAAATTGTACTTTTTGGCAAGTAAACACTATGAAGACCGTCTTTACGAGAGTTCTCTATAATTTTCCTGTAATCTACACGTAAATCTACATATGTGTACCAAATTTCAGCATCCTAGGTCAAGTAGTTTGGAAGATTAGGGGGGGGGGGGACATGGTCATTTTTTCAAATTTTTTTCAAAAAATCGTACTTTTTGGCTAGTAAACACTATGAAGACAGTCTTTACGAGAGTTCTCTATAATTTTCCTGTAATCTACACGTGAATCTACATATGTGTACCAAATTTCAGCATTTTAAGTCAAATAGTTTAGAAGATTAGGGGGGGGGGACATGGTCATTTATTTCAATTTTAGGGCAAAAAAGTGGTTTTTGCTGGATTTCGGCATGTTCATGAGCTGGAATCGCGTTTTCCATATCATTTTCGTAAATCCAAGGTGAAATTACATATGTGGACTAAATTAGAAGACTTTAGCTCATATAGTTTAGAAGTTAGAAGGGGTGCGAAAACGGACACACATAGTGATTTTAATAGGGTTCGGTTTTACGGTACGGAACCCTAAAAACGGGGGAAAAAATTGTCAATCAGCTAAAAATTTACAGTTTCCTATAGTGCAAATGAGTAAAGTTGTATTACATAATCTTAAAATAATACAAAAGTATACATTAAACTTTTAATAATGTTTTTTGAAAATGTCAAATCAACATAACCTTCAAATATATGACGGCCACAACAAAGTCATTTACCGTAACCACTAATGTTTTAGAGATAGAAAATATCAATATTTGATGATATAATAGACTTTCTGAGTAATAAAAACAGTCGGTCCCACAATTTCTGATGTTCAATATAATATAATTTCTAATTTCTTAGACTGAAAATTATCCTTGTATTTTAACTAGGCTTCCCTAGTTGGCGCCTTAACTAACAAGGAAAACTGGTTGATTCCTTGTGTACGGGTGCAAGGGATTTTTTTCAGTGCGATTAATTTTATTTTTCATTGAGAGAGGTAGGCAAATTAATTATATAATACTTTTGCATCTTCGTCGAAATTCAAATTATGCTCGACTAGCACTCAAAAAGATATTTTGATTTGTTTATAGAAAATTTAGTTTTTTATACGTAAAAGTATTTATATATGATTATATGATTATAGTACTGTACACTTGGCGGACGAGGCTTTGTTATCGCCGGATGCTTATCATCCACCTCTTATTGTAAATCTAGGTTTGGGCACGGTCTGTCTACTTAGTTAAAAGATTTTTTTCTTTTTTTTTTATCTTAAGTTCACACTATCTTTCTTCAACTTAATTTTAAGACTTTTTTATAATTATAAAGGGTATATTTTGTAAACCCGTGTACTGATTAAAATAAAATAAATAATAATTATTGAATTACACAAACGGTCAGAATTATGAAATCACCCATTTTGAGAGGAATGATTCTCGGTAATTTAAAATCCGGTTACAGTATCGAGAATAAAATCTAGAATGTTCTCTTTCCTTCTACACCTTATGTTATCAACAATTATTTATTTATTTATTTATTCCTTAAATCATAAAAGGATCCCAGCGGTCAAAGTGACCATTGTAGGGTACATAATAACTGACGCAATTCCTTATTATAAATATTTTAAATATGATATTTAAAAAAATAATGTCAAACAGTGCAAGTGAATTGAAAAAAAGTAATTTAAAAAATCATATTACGAATGTTTAAAAATAAAAGAAAATAATTTAAATTTGGGAAAAATACTTTAAAATCTTGGAAAAAAATTTAAAAAAAAATTAGAATAATAAAAAATTGGAGAAAATAATTAAAAACTGAAAAAAAAATGATTAAAATTAAGATAAATAATTAAAATTTTAGAGAATTAATTCAGAAATAATAAAAATAATTAAACATTTAAGAAAATGATGAAAAAACAATTTTAAATTTGAGAAAATAATTGAAAAAAATTAAATAATATATTTTAAATAACGGAAAATTAAAGAAAACTTCAGAAAAATACTTGGAACTTTTAGAATTTATTTGTAAAAAAAAAAATAATTACAAATTAGAGAGAATAAATGAAAAAAGATAAACATAATTTAAAATTGAAAAGAACAATTTTTTATTTAAGAGAAATAATTCCAAAAAATACAGAATATAGGTACATAGAATGGAATTAAATAATTGAAATATCAGAGAAATAGTTTAAAATTTATTGGAAATTATGAAAAGAATTAAAAATGATAAAAAATGGAAGAAAATAATGGGAAATTTAAGGAAAAAAATATTAATGAAATTTGAAATAAATAATTGGAAAAATTGCAGATTTTTTCAAATTTTTTAAAAGATCCGTTTGGCGGTTTCAACGCCCAAATTATGATGCGTGTAACCTAATTATAAAAATGTTATAAGATAAATAACAATAAATAATTTAAATACAAAAAAAAAAATGGAAATTTGAGAAAAATACTTAAAAGTCTGAGAAATTCATTGAAAAAAAGGAGAATAACTAATAATTGATGAAAATAATTAAAGAAAACTAAAATAATTAAAAATCAAGATAATTAATAACATTTTTTGTAAATTATAAAAACAAATGAAAATAATTAAAACTTGAAGAAAATAATTGAAATTTGAGAAAAATACTTAGAAATCTTAAAAAATAATTTTACAAAATGTGAATTTTTTTAGATCCGATTTAAATTTTTTTTTTAATTTAAAGCTGAAAAACAAGGCTTTCTATACCTAATAGAGGTTTTATGTTTAAAGAAAAATTTACGGTAGAAAAGAAGTAAAAACTTTCGAAAATTGTCAATTTTTTTGAATATTTTCATTAATTTACGGACCAATTTTATGTACAATGTTTTTTCTGTGCTGAATTATTTAAAAAAAGTATTAAATTCTATTCTGCGTCTAAAAAAGTTTTTTTTTTTTAATTAAACTGGAGAAAAACTGGCTGAGTTTTTGAATTTTTTGTCTTCATAATCACAGTATTTTATTTAAGCAAAAAACAGTACTTTCTTTTTTTTTTTGACTTTTTTAATTCTTGCATGTGGCACTGATCATCTTCTCACAACTTTTTTATACTTATTTTAGTAAATTTCGGTAATATTTTTAAAAATAAGAATGTCACCAAAAATTTTGAACATAGATTTTCCCGAAAAATACTATAATTAAAAAGACAAAAAATTCAATAGCTCAGCCAGTTCTTTACCAATTTAATTCAAAAAATGCTCATTCGAATCAGAATTTAATACACTTTAAATAATTTAGCACAGAAAAAAACATTATATATAAAACTGATCCGTAAATCATTGCCAAATTTGAAAAAAGTCAAAAAATTGACAATTTTCGAACTTTTTTACTCTCCTTTTACCATAAATTTTTCTTGACACATATAACCTCTATTAGGTATAGAAAGCCTTGTTTTTCAGTTTTAAATTAAAATTTTTTTTTTTTTAATCGGATCAGAAATGACGAAGTAACAGTATATTTTATACAAAAAAAAGCAGAAAATCTGTTTTTCAGCTCTAAAATGAAATTTCAGGGGTGGGTTGGGGGGGGGGAGAATTTAATACACATTTTTTTTAGTTTTTCATGACGAACAACTTATGCTAGGTCCGATTCAAAGTAATTTTTCTTCGTCATTTTTTGTAACACAGTGTAATTAAGAATTTAGGGGAAATAATTGAAAAATGATAAAAATCATTTAAAAATTAAAAAAATAATTGAAATATGATAAGAATATTCTAAAACTTTAAAAAATAATTCAAATATGATGAAAATAATAAAAATTTCAGATAAATTATTTAAAATAAATCAAATTAATAATCTAAATTTCAGATAATAACTGAAAATTTAGGAAATTAATTGAGAAATATTTAAAATAGTTAAAGAGGATGAAGAAAATAATTGCAAAATGATAAAAAAAATGAATATTGAACAAAATAATTGCAAAATAAAAATAAAAATGGTGAATTAAAAAAATTAATTTCATTTCACGATAAATAATATGAAATTTAGCAAAAAAAAAAAATGAAATTTTTTTATTGTTGAAGAGAAAATAATCAAAATTAAAAATGTGATTGAGAAAATTTAAAGAAATAATTGGAATTTGCGGAAGGTAGATTTAAGATTTAGGGAGAAAGTGAGAAACAATGAAAATATTTAAAAATTGCAGAAAGTCATTGGAAGATGATAAAAATAATTGAAAAATATAGTTTAATTAATTGAAACCATAAGAGAAGAGAATTAGGTATTAAAAATTTCAGAAATTTTAAATCACTTGAAATTTAGTAGATATATTTGAATTTTGGATTAATTGAACTTTTAATCAATATAAATTGAAATTAACCGAAATTTGAAGAAATTAAATTTGGTATAATAAATTTAAAATTTGAGAACATTTTGAAAAGGTGAAATATGATGTAAAAAGTTAAAATAAAAAAACATGTAGTGACAAACTTCAGGTGTGGACAGAATAAAAGATTCGTACATTGATTGAGAAAATTTGCCTTAATTTGAGAAATAAATAAAAAACATATATTCTCATAAATTTTCGATTAAAATTTAGGACGGTTATATTTCCGGTTATATTCTCGTTCTCATTACCGTTCTCCAGGTAATATTACTTCTCCGCAACTCTAGGAATGAAAAACTTTTTAAAACAAAAAATATAAAAATTCAAATTTTTTTCTTCCTATTTTCTAAAAGGTGGTAAAATGTTGAAAAGAATGAGACGAAGAAGAAGTGATTTGGTTAATATTTCAGTTAGACAATCTTGAAAAAGTGTGATTTGGAATGTTTCATAAAAATTGAATTAGGGTAGATCACCCAACAGTAGACAATGGCAAATATTAGTTGAACTTTTTAAAAATTGATTTTAAAATTTTAATTCAGCTTATTAAAATAAGATTTTAGAAATAAAATAAGGTAACATAACAATGTTTTATAGATCATTTTTAACGATTCGCATTATTTAATTTTGTTATAAATTTTTACGAGGCCTTGTAACGAATAAATAAACATCAAATAAATTTCGTGAAATGTTATTTTTAATTGATAGACAACATGTTTCGACAATTTATTGTTCTTATCGGGTCACAAGTTCATAAATAAGAATATGTTCCATTCATTCTTAAGCGATGAAAAAAATAAATCTGTAATATAATATAACATTAAATTAAAAGTTTTACACGACGAAAAATATAACCATTTATAAAAATTACAAATATAAATTGTTTACCTCCTTAAGGAAATTTCTACATAAACCAAAGATTACATGCTAAAAAGGTAAAAAACGTAAATAATCAATAAAGCAAATTACATTTTGAGGTTATAAAAGCGATCTAAATCGATATAGAGATCGAATCTCATCTAAATTAAACTCGAAATCGAAGGCAATTCAAAATCGAAATTTAATAGAAATTAAGAAATTAATATTCAACAGTAGAAATAAAAAACAAAATTTACTAGTTTGAATTAAATACGAATAATTACGTCAAGGCTTTGAGTAATTCTAGGTCAAATGTCTAAAAAAAATGGCAGTGTGTTTACTGATGTTTACAACGCGGATGCGAAGAAAGGCGTAAAGGCAAAAGTGAGAAAAACCTATTAGAGTAGGGTGATAAATGTGAATATCGGAATAGGAAAAACATGTAAACATGTTTTGAGTATAATTTCACAATTTTACCAGGAAAAATTTGCGGGTTATAAAATCGAATTTGATAAACTCCTTCTGACTCTGTTAAAGGAAAATCACTCGACACGGCTAGCGATGAAATACTAATGCAATTAAATAACGCCGACAAGCCCACGTGGGTTATTGGCACTTCCAACCAATTCCATTATCCAACCAACTCACCCCTTCTCATGTCCGCGAAACAAAGCAAGTATCTCGAAATCGTCCTCCGACGAAGTAAAGTCCTTGAAACTCTCCACTCTCAAGCCTTGAGTATATTGGATCCGATTTCATTATTATTCCAAAGATGACAATAGAAGGGACATTTCTCCTTTTCACAGAAACAATATTTGCTTGATTCCTTAAAAGAAATCAAAATGTCGATTCAGAAATCGTCTGCTAACAAAATATTTAATATAAAATGAAAAAAAAAGAGAGGAGAAGAGAGCGTATGTTAAAAAGCGACAGGAAATATCTTATAGAAAGCAAAAATCCGAAAACATCTGATGAAATTTATTGAGAAGATTATTTCCTTCTCGAAAAATCAAATTTGAAAAATTTAAAATAACTTTTATTCAGTAAAAAAAATAAAAAAAGATGTGTTTCCTTTTTTTGGTATAGAATATGAAAAAATTATTCGAAACAAAACAATTTTTTAATAAACGTTTTACTACTTGCAATTACCCTTTATAAATTAAGACCTTATATTTACGAAAATGCGAAAGAATTGGCTATAAAAGTACTAAATAGCCGAAGAAAAATATGAGAATGATAATCAAAGAACTAGGAAACATGAGATGAAAATCTTTAGGAAATATATGAAATTAATTAACACATTCTGAAAAATATCTATCAGAACAATGTTAAAAATTAATCCTGAAATATTAAAAAAAAAAATGCATGAAAAAATTATGTTAAAATGTGCAACATTTCTGAGAAACGAAAAAAAAATTTTATTCTACTTGAAATTTTATGGTTAAATATTATTAATTATTTATTAAATTAACTAAATAAGAGAACTAAAAACAATTTTAAAGGGTTATTTAACTGCAAAAATTATTAACAAATTTTTTAAAAATCTATTTTTTTGTTCGTTTTTTAAAAACGTTGCAAACTTCGACTTTATGTGAAAAAAAAAAGAAAAAATCAAAAAATAAATAAGGAAATATAAAAAGTCAAGAAGTGTGAAGTAATAAGAAGAATAAAGAACATTTCATTACAAATAATTTAAGAATTTTTTAACGATGGAGAAAATCCTTTCAAAATAATGAATAAATAGAAAAAATTGATGAAATTGATGAAATTTAAAAAATCAGCATTATGCATTTTCTCAGTTGCATGATTTGAAAAACCATTATTAATTTTTTTATTTATAACATCCAATTTATGTTCATTCATTCTTACTGTTTGTCCAATAATCTCTTATACATTACTCATAGAAATACTTTTGAGTTATAAATTCATAAAAATGTTAAGTTTTTGTTCCAGGTCAAAAATTAAAAAAGATTTTCTACTCTCAGTAGAACTCCACTTAAAAAAATTGAATTTTTTAAAACGACCATCTAGGCCGCCATTTTAACTTTTTCAACATAGCAAAATAATTTTCTTATACTTCAACAGATACTTAATAATAATAAATAAACCAGGTTTTAATTTATTCTAATCTGCTCCCGTAAAAAAATCTTAAAATTAGGTCTAATTTGTATGTTTTATAGTGGTCTAACCCCTTAAAACAAAAAGATTCACATAAAATAAATTAGAAAGCAAAATAACAACTTTTTGAATTTAGATTAATTAATTTTTGACAGTTTAAATAAACTAGAATTTGGAATTATCGCACGGAAAAAAATCAGAAACAGAATTAACCCATTAACGCCTGAAACTGAAAAATTTTTTGTTCATTTTCAAGCTATGTTTTTACCATCAAACTAAATAATATTGTTTACCGGAGGTACATTTTCTTTAGGTCATGGATGTGCTCTTTTCGAATCTGAAGTCAAAAATCAATTTTTTCTATACCAAAATTAAATATGGCGGTTTTTATGTAAAAAAACCAAATAAAAATTTCAATTTTTCAATTTTTACATTTCTTTTCACCCAGAGACAGTGTGCGCATATAACTTTGCTTTCAACCAAAAGTGCATAAAAATTGTCCACTTTAAAGATATGTAGGGCAGAATTAAAAATTTCAAGATGGCGGACCTAATATGGCGTCAAATCCATTGCAAAATTTTCAAGGTCATGCACATATTTTACTAATCGACAAAATGTCCTCGAATTCGCCTAAATTTTCTTACTCGGGGGTTTTTGGGGTCGCTGGTTACGAATCTGAAGTTAGATTTTCAAAATTCAAAATGGCGGATCCAATATGGCGGATCAAAAAATTAAATTTTCGTCTAATGCAGTTCAAATTCGTTACTCGGGGGTTTTTGGGGTCTCTGATTACGAATCTGAAGTTAGATTTTCAAAATTCAAAATGGCGGATCCAATATGTCGGAACAAATTTATTAAAATTTATTGAAATCGGTTGAAACGGATTTACTCGGGGGTTTCTGGGGTCGCTGATTGCGTATCTGAAGTTAGATTTTCTAAAGTCGAAATGGCGGATGAAAAATTTGAATTCCCATCTGATTCAGTTCAAATTCGTTACTAAATATTCGGCAAAAATTGTATGTTCTAATGTCACAATGTTTTGAAGAAAAAAAACAAAAAAGACTCTTAATTTTGTCTACCTCCACGTGGTAAGAGTCGGTTAACGTTCATAAAAAACGGCAAAAGACAATAAAATTGATTTTCAAAAGGTTTTGTACTCCATATTGAATCTACCATTCTGAATTTAGCAAATCTGACTTCAGATACGTAATCAGCGACCCCAAAAAACCCCGGATAACGACTTTGAACTGAATCAGACGAATATTAAAATTTTTGATCCGCTATATTGAATCCGCCATTTTGAATTTTGAAAATCTAACTTCAGATTCGAAATCAGCGACCTCAAAAAACCCTCAAGTAACAACTTACAACCGATTTCAATAAATTTTAATAAATTTTATCCGCCATATTGAAACCGCTATTTTGAATTTTGAAAATCTAACTTCAGATTCGTAATCAGAGACCCCAAAAACCCCCGAGTAACGAATTTGAACTGCATTAGACGAAAATTTAATTTTTTGATCCGCCATTTTGAATTTTGAAAATCTAACTTCAGATTCGTAATCAGAGACCCCAAAAACCCCCGAGTAACGAATTTGAACTGCATTAGACGAAAATTTAATTTTTTGATCCGCCATATTGGATCCGCCATTTTGAATTTGGAAAATCTAACTTCAGATTCGTAACCAGCGACCCCAAAAACCCCCGAGTAAGAAAATTTAGACGAATTCGAGGACATTTTGGCGATTAGTAAAATATGTGCATGACCTTGAAAATTTTGCAATGGATTTGACGCCATATTAGGTCCGCCATCTTGAAATTTTTAATTCTGCCCTACATATCTTTAAAGTGGACAATTTTTATGCACTTTTGGTTGAAAGCAAAGTTATATGCGCACACTGTCTCTGGGTGAAAAGAAATGTAAAAATTGAAATTTTTATTTGGTTTTTTTACATAAAAACCGCCATATTTAATTTTGGTATAGAAAAAATTGATTTTTGACTTCAGATTCGAAAAGAGCACATCCATGACCTAAAGAAAATGTATCTCCGGTAAACAATATTATTTAGTTTGATGGTAAAAACATAGCTTGAAAATGAACAAAAAATTTTTCAGTTTCAGGCGTTAATGGGTTAAAATCTAAAACCAGAATCTACATCTATTCTTTTTAAATCTGAATCAATTAAAAGTTATTGATTTAATAACAAGAAGTTATGAATGAAATAGTAATATTTCTACTGATCATTCAGTAAAAAATAACTGAAATTTCAGTAAATTTTTACTGATAATAATTTTTTTGACTAATTGTCAGTTATTTTTCCCTGATTGCTGATGCTGAAGCAAAAAGTCAACTAAGATTTAACTGATAATCAGTTATTTTTAACTGATTCAAATTAATCGAGTAAAATCTAAAATCCACTAAATCATTGTAATATTTATTTACAGGATATTTACTTATAAGATATTTATATTATATATATTTATTTTTTATTTATATTTATATTTATCAGATTCCATACTTTTTTCTGCAGAAAACACCTGTCAGAACCATACAAAATCATCGGAAAAAAGGTAAAAAAGGCATGTATATGCTAAATACATGACAAAACTTTTAGATATTTTCATAATGAAAAATACTCTTCGACAAAGTGTTGTGATGTTTTTTTTTCTTTATATAGCTTGTTTCACGATAATAACGTAGGTGTGAGCGATGGCGCATAGAATTATCTAGACAAGAGAAAATTGTTAATAATACTGGAGGTACATTCGCGTAATTACGAACGCAGATGAAAGGTAGATTGAGTTAGACCGATCTCGCATCTATACAGAGTTACCGGAGAGAACTCTCTGATACCGGACGATGGATACCAACACTCGCGAGGGATGTTTTGACGAACTATGGTGTGGGGAAGAGGATGACCGACAAGGGGAGAAGAGATGGACAGAATTTGTCAGGCTAACAAGGTGTTAGCTTCTCTCCGCGGTTCGCCGCGACATCTGTAATGCTCAAAGTTAATTTTGAGCCACTCCGAAGACAACTTTCACAGATGTCAAATAACCTTCACTTCACTTTACAAATCCTCATTAGTCAAGGAATACACTTAGCAACCGGAAAAACTCGACGAAACATTATTATTAACAACTTGCGACAGGTTGTAGTTTTGTTTTTATAGAATGCAAATCGTAATCAACATTTAGTAGAATAATAAATTCCCTTTCAAATAAGTATATGTAAGTGAAATCAGATGAGTGGAAATAAAATACCAAAGACTCAGTTTCTTTTTGTATTTATTCTGTCAGAGCGATGTTTCGATGACAGGTATGCCATCCTAATCAGGCTGTTTTTTTAACACACAATACACCAAAACTGAAAATGACAAAAGAATTGGAAAATAGTAAAGTAAAAAATTAGATTATTGAGACTTCGATGTTATATAACTATCTAAAAAGAATTTTTATGTAAAATTTATAATCGTCAAGATTGTAAGAGCATCTTATCAAGACTAATAATGCGATTGAAAGCATTACAATATTTTGATAAGTAGGAGTCAATGAAATTTAATATAAACAGAGACAATTAAACCAGAAGACAAATAAGAATAAGGGGAAAATAAGTTGTATTAAGATATAAAATATCGGATTTTCTGTTAATATAGTTGAATTATCGCTTTTTATGTGTACCGTCAAATGGGGTAACTTCGGAAAGATAGGGTAACTCCGGAGTCCGGACAATTAAAATTTTGCTTATAATAACTTAATGGAGCATTCTACGTGACGTTTTCATTCAAAAAATCTTTTTGCTTTGAATAGGCTGCAAAAACAGGTGTCTTAAATTGTTCACAAATGTCTTAAAATAAGACATGCGTTTTTTTAACATGCGTTTTTCTCCCTTATTATTACAAAATTGAAAATAATGCTCTGCCTTTACTTTGTTCAGTTTTTCTTAAATTTTTTACATACATCGTAAAAAATAACTTACAAGCAACGGAAATACATAAAAAAATGAATTTACGACTGAAAAGTGACATTTCTCAAAACTGAAATAATCGATTTTCATTTTTTTCTCTTATCGCAGTTACTAATGAATAGAGAAAAAATTTTCATAAGTCTAAAAGTTGTACTCTTTAAATTTTAATTGATATTTATGATTATTCGTCGTTGCACAGAGTTAAAAATATAAATTTTAGAAATTGAGCTGAACCAAGATCTTATTTTCACATAAACATCAGTTGAAATTAAAAGAGCATCCTTATTTTCACAGAAGCCTCAATTTAAATTAAGGACAGCATTATTTTCAAGACTGATTTAATTTCAGATTTCTATGAAATTAAGACTTACTTTTTACAGTGTCATATTGACATGATGACATAATCAACATTTTTTAAAAGATGTTGATATTCATGACATAAATTCATAGAATTTTGTTTCGTGATTCTTTTGACAAATTCTGTTATAATTGAAGAGAAAACATGACTGATAATGATTATCAGTAGCAACTATGACCGCTGATTATTGGTATAGGAACAATCCAAACATGAGTCCTCTTATCTTTCTCGCAAGTGAGTTGAGCTACTGAATATATATAAGAGGAGCTTCTGCTAACTGTAAGTACATTGATATACAGCTAGATTGGATACAATGGTTAAAAATACACTCAGAGTAGATGCAGTTATACTTTCAGTAGCTCAACTCAATTGCGAGAAAACTAACTGAATCCATTCTTGAAAGATTAAATCAAAATCGTCATTAACAATTATTTTTATCGGTTACACTAAACTACACTAAACTAATTGGTTTCAATATTATATACCATAATATATACAAAGATTTCAATATTGGTTCAATAGTTTGCTAATCATTAACTTTGGCAATTTCCCATTGGGATTATGCAAAAATATGACTTCCATTACATTAAGGGGTCATCCACATATTACGTGATATCTTTAGGGATGGGATATCTTTTGGGTAGGCAAAATATCACGGTCCATGGAAATTTAATTTTTTTAACAATAGAAAAAGTATCACGCAGGGGGGAGGGAGAAAGTTAAAATTATCTAAAATTTGTATCGCGTAATATGTGAATGACCCCTACCGAAAAACCTCAGTCTGAATTTCCTGAAAATTGGGATAAAATGAAATCTACATATATTAGTAAAAGCAACTGAGGTATTTGTCAGTGAAGAATATAATAATGAGACGCATTTCTGAGAAATGGTTCGAGTCAAAAGTTAACGAAGTCGATGGAGTTTATCCCCTAACTCGTCGTCAATCTCACTAAAGGTAGTGTTGCTGAGGGAAATAAGAGGGTTGGGTGGTGGGTAAAGTGAGGAGATGGTCTGGACACCGGGTGGAGTCGACGGCACTACTGGCGTCGACCAGAATATTATGGACTTATCAAGCCATCCTAATAGTCTCATCACGATGCAAGCCTGCAGATCTCATCATCCTCAGAGTCCCTGGTCCACGTTGCTACCTAGAAACGACCGGGCAATGGCGTTTCCTGGCATAGATAGCATTATGAGTATGATTACGTGCTATTAGAAGAGTGAGAACCACGATTGCGATGCAGAACCCATTCAGTTTTACTCTCCTCATTTCACTAAGGAATTATCCTTTTTCCTCAATCTGCTCCTTATCTCTCGCAAACAGATACCACACACATTTATTTACATGAAATCTTTCAATATTTTCTCCAACTTGATCAGACACTGTTCACACTTTAAAAAGAGAATCTTAATTTAAGACGTGTCTTAAATTCAGCAAGCCCTGCTATATAAATGTTTATGTAAATAATTCTATCTTAACATGAATTTACAATAATTACGAATTTACCATTTTTAATTGATTAGTACTTTTTGTTTTAATGCAAATTTAAAGTTTTTAATTTCTTTTTGGCATAGTTTAAAGCAAAAGAAAAATTTGTAAAATCAGCAAAAGATGTCTTAAGAATGTTGAGACTTAAAAAAAGACTTTCTTTTTACAGTGATAGCAAATGATAATTTTCAAATTCCCGGTTTGTAAATAACTACAATTATGTGGATTTGTGCCTTATTTAATGAATAATGACTGATTAGGGTAAGTCCGGGGGAGATGGCCATACTTTCTATAAAGGTCCATAAAAATAAAAAAAACAACATTTATATATTGATGTTTATTGTTAATTAAACATTGACTATTTAACTTTAAAACAACCATAAATAATATAAAATATTTTAATGTTAACAATCATAAAATTAATGTTTTGTAAAAAGTGACATTCAGGGAGAGATGGCCATAGGTGTAAGGGAGAGTTGGCCACACCTATTATTTAAGTAAATAAATATAATTAATATATTATTTTGAGTTTATTACATGAAAGAATAAACAAAACACAAAAATAAGTCTTATCTTAAAGAATATCACCACAATAAATAGATATTTAAACAAGTTGAAATTTTTCAGTACTGGAGTAATAGACAAAATAAAAAGGAAGTATTATATTTAATTTTTTATTATTTTTCGCCAAAATTTTGCTTTTCTTTATGTTTAAATGCAAAACGAAGAAATTTAGTTTAGAATAAGTGACCTTTTGAGTCAATTTCTGTAAAAATATTTGAATTGGCCATCTATTCCTTATGACATCCCCCCAGATTTCCCCTAATATTTAAATAAATAAAAATTTTTCATGTATAACCAGGATTTCAAGTACTTTTTCATTTTTAATTTTCAAGTTTTTGTTGTTGTTTGCTTTCACGCACACAAATGAAGCAAAATAACCAATAATAACTGATATTTAATAACAAATTCAGTAAAATATTTGAATTGGCCATCTCTCCCGTATGGCCATCTCCCCCGGACTTACCCTATTTAAATATTAGTTGGTTTAAGAAAATATATTAAGAGAAGTTTTGAACACAGGACATTTAATAGTTCATTTTTATTTAGAAAAAATACATGTATGTATAATCTTAGTTAGAAAAGAGACTAGAAAAAAAATAGAAAACTTTTCAAAACATGCGAAAATATCAAGGAAAAAACTCAAGGACATCTTTAACTTGAAAAAAAAGAGTTAGAGTATAGAGTTTATAATTGCCAAAAAGTTGACAAATAAGAAAACTCCGCAAAAATAAGAAAAAGGAGAAAAAGTAATAAATTCTAAAAATATGTAAAAAAAACAATGTAGAAAAATTGCTTTTAAAAAATTAGAATTATATGATAAAAATTAAAGAATTTCAAAAAAGTATGGGAAAAATTTCCAAGGAACAGAAATATCTGGATGAAATTTAAAAATTAATAGAAAGTTCAAACATTGAAAAAAGTAAATCTTAATTTCAGAGAAGTCTGAAATTAAATCAGTCTTGAAAATAATGCTGGCGTTAATTTAAACTGAGGCTTTTGTGAAAATAAAGATGCGTTTTTAATTTAAACTGAAGTTTGAGTAAAAATAAGATCTTGCTCCAACTGGTTTTTTTAACACATTTCTTAAATTCAACACACAACTCCTGATCTTACAGATTAATTGTCTTAAACTGAGCAAATTTTTATGCTGATAATTACATTCTCCGCTTCTTAAATTAAGGTACGAAAATAGTATTTAAAATTCAACAAGGTCTTTCTTAAAAATGTTGTGTCTTAAAACAAGACTTTCTTTCTGCCTTAAAATAAGATCTTCATTTTACAGTGAAAAAAGACAAAAAAAATTACGGAAAAACAAAAGAAGAATATTAAAAAGAATAAAATTTAAGAAAAGTCAAGAAGTTTAATTTAAAACAATGAGAAAAACTACATTCTAAAAAGTAAATCTTAATTTCAGAGAAATCTCCAAAAAAACCAGTCTAGAAAATAATGCTCTCCCTTATTTAAACTGAGACTTCTGTGAAAATAAGGATCCCCTTTTAATCAAAATAGATGTTTGTGTAAAAATAAGATCTTGCTCCAGCTAAATTTTAAACACATTTTTTAAATTAATCACACAACTCCTGATCTTACAGATTAATTGTCTTAAACTCAGCAAATTTTTATGCTGATAATCACATTCTCCGCTTCTTAAATTAAGGTACGAAAATAGTATTTAAAATTCAACAAGGTCTTTCTTAAAAATGTTGTGTCTTAAAACAAGAGTTACTTTCTACCTTGAAAAAAGATCTTCTTTTTACAGTGATAAGAACATCCAATAAAAAGAATAAGAAAATAGTTGTAAAATAGAGAAAATCATTCATACACAGTAAAAAGAAAGTCTTATTTTAAGGCAGAAAAGTTGCCTTAAATGTAACATTTTTAAGACAGCTTTTGCTTATTTTACAGATTTTTCTTTTGCTTTTAACTATGCCGAAAAAAAATTTAAAACTTCTAATTTGTATGAAAACGTTAAAAAGTTTTGTAATTAATGTAAACTCATCTTAATTAATATAGTATTTTTACATAAACATTTATATAGCAGGGCTTGTTGAATTCAAGTCACGTCTTAAATTAAGATTCTCTTTTTACAATATAAAAGTCTAACAAACTGCAACAAAATGAAAAACTTACAAATAATATACGATTTTCTGAAAACCTGTAAAAAAATAAAAAAAGAATTAAAAAAAGTACACTGCAAAAACAGGAGTCTTAAATTGTTAAAAAATGTCTTAAAATAAGACATTTTTCGTGTCTTAGACACCAAAAGTATCTTAATTTAAGACATTTTTGGACAATTTAAGACATGTTTTTGCAGTGTATACGAAAATTCACTTAAAATTTTAAAAATTCTGGCTATTACTCAAAAAAAATAAAATTTTTTTAAAAAGTACATATATCAAACTAGATAATCATTTTAAAAATTTAAAATATTTTCTGACAGCTTTCTAAATTAAGAAAATCAATCAGAAAATAAACGAAAAAACCAGATAATTTTAGTACAAAAAAACAATTTTTAAAAATTAGAAAACCTTACAAATTACACTGAAAAAGTTTTTGGTAGAAATAACAGGAATTCGGATTATTTTAACTTAAAAACAAAATTATACATATATAGAGCCTTACTAAACTGTCCAGTTAATAATATGTTATAAAATTTCGGTTAAAAATTTTCAGTTGTTTTAACAAATTATTCTGGTAAATTTTATCGTAATTTTCAGTTGAAATAACAAAATATATTCTAGTGATTATTTCCTGTGATTAAAACCGGGAATTATAACCGGATATTCTGGTAAATTTAACTGGAATTTATTTAACTAAATAGGTTTATTACAGTAAAATCATAATAAGTTGCTAATTAATTATCTAAATGCTTAACTTTGAATTAAAATCATCAAAATTTGACTAATTCAAGTTTACAGCGTATAATAATTTGGTATTATCAAAATTTAATTTTTATTTAATATTATTTTTGACTTTCTTTTTATACCCAAGTTTTTTTAAATTTTGAACATCTTTAGTTCAATTTTTCAAAATACAAAATTAAAATTGTTATTTTCGAGATTTGTCTAGGAATTCCGAATCTGTCCTCAAATTCCCACTTTTTTTATGCGGTACTAAATTTCCGGCAATTTTCCAAATCGTTATTCGCACCTTGTTAATTTATATCCTCAAATTCTGCTATTGATAAATTCTTCACTGGGAATTTTCAACAACAGATAATAATTTTCAATCCGAGAGGATTAAAGTCTAAACAAAAGGATATATTTTTACCTTTCATAATGACATATGCAGCAAGGAAAATCGAAATCCATTCGCATACCATGTTATCACGTTTTGAATAACGTGCATGTGCGAGACGGAGAATTACATAGTTTTGAGGTATGTATTGTTGTTTAGTATGGTTTAGAATTTCCATAGATAACGGAGAATTATAACGCTCCTCCACAGTACGAGACAGAGAATCAGTTCCCTGCTAATATCTGGGAGTAAGGAGAGAGAATTCTTACTCTCCCGAAAAAGTTTACTATTATCCTGAATAACAGAAATAAGCGAAAAATAACATAATTGCAAGAAATACAACATAAATAAAAGAATAAGCACAGCGCACTGAGAAAATTAAATGGCTAAATATAATCAATTTTCAGTTAAAACTTACCGAGTGATGCTGTTAAAATAGTACCTGCAATGCTCGATTTTATTTGTAACCAAGTGAATTCTATTATGAGTTTTTGACATTTGTCAATTTTTTAGGTTATGGTAGCTAACTATTGGTTAAAAACACACGTGGTTACCGTGACCATTCAAAGAGGTTAATTTTAATCAATTAAAAGTTCATGGTTTTTACAGAAGTTTAGATTAAACATTCCATGACTTTTCCAGGTTTTCCAGAACAAATTTTGGAAAAATTCCAGAACAATTTTCAAACAAAATACATTGTTTTCGTATAAATCTGAAAATTTTTTAATAATCGCAAATTAATTATTAATTTTATTTAATTCAATTAACTAATTGAAGAATGACATAAATTAATGAACTAATGAATGAATTAATAGAAAATAATATTGGAAAATTGAGAAAAATATTAGAAGTTTCAAAAAAATAATAATAATAATTGAAACTTGAAGTCAAGAATTAAAAAATATTAAAAAATACCTGAAATTTGGAAAAAAAATTAATGTAAAATGAGAAATATAATTTAAAAATGGAGTAAAAAATAAACATTTTAATGCATTAATTGAAAAATTATATACAATAATTAAAAAACTAACGATATAATTAAAATGTGGAGAAACTAATTAAATATACAAGAAAATAATTGGAAAATGAAAAAAAAATTAAAATTTGAAAAAATTGTTTGAGACAGGTGTAAAAAAATAAAATTTTGAGTACGATAATTATTGAGATATTGAAGAAATAATTAACATGTGAAGAAACTCATCAAATGACACAAATAATAATTGAAATCTGAAGTAAAAAATAAAAATTAAAATACAATTATTGAAAAATTAAAAAAAATATTCGAAATTTGCAGAAAAAGAATTTAAGGAGGAATCGGACAAACAATCGGAACAAAAGTTAGTCCAAATGAATAATTTTGATTTTTGATATAGAAAACACATAAGTCAGTGTAATTTTTTTCAGGGCAAGTGTGGACACTTGTAGTTTTTACAAAATGAGCCGTTAAAAATTGCAATTTGATGAAAATTAAAAAAAATTGACAGGAAAAACGATTATTCAATTTGAGGTTAAAACGATTATTCAATTTTGGTTAATTTGAACCTCAAATTGAATAATCGTTTTTCCTGTCAATTTTTTTTAATTTTCATCAAATTGCAATTTTTAACGGCTCATTTTGTAAAAACTACAAGTGGCCACACTTGCCCTGAAAAAAATTACACTAACTTATGTGTTTTCTATATCAAAAATCAAAATTATTCATTTGGACTAACTTTTGTTCCGATTGTTTGTCCGATTCCTCCTTAATGATGTAGAAAGTAACTCAAGTTTCAGAATCATAATTGAACTTTGTATAGAAAATAATTGAAAAAGGCATAAAAAATGAATAAATTTACAATCATGAAACGAATGACGAAAATGATTGAAATTTATAAAAAATAACTTGAAACTGGTGTAAAAAATTTAAAAATTCATGACAATAAAAAATTGAAATAAAATAATTGAAATTTTTAGAAAACAATTTTAAAATGGCAAAAATAACAGAAATGTGTAAAAAATAATTGAAAAACATAAAAAATACATCAACTAGGACAAAAGTAGTTTAAGGGGTTAGACCACTGTGAACCTTCCAAAAAACCAAAAAAAAATTTTTTAGTTAGAAAGGTGTCATAGGGTCTTAAAAATAAGAAACAATAAACAATATAGAAAGAAAACACTTTTAAAAGTTAAATTTTAAATCAGCGCGAAACGCTACTATGCGCAGTGCATTAGAAACGTCCATGTTCTTAAACTTTAAACGCGTTTTCCTCAAAACCACATTTTTCAAACTGGCCGGTAACTTTTCTCGCACAATTTTCGACCGATTTACTTAAAAATTGGTATGCAGCTACATGATAACATTCTTTATGGAAGTACGTAGAGGTTTTTCTATAGTAAAAAAAAAAAAATTTTTTATTAACAATTTTCTATCGATTTTTTATCAAAAAACTGGAAATTTTCATTTAAATGTGTGCCATTTTCACAAAAACCGTTTTTTTCAAAATCCCCTACGTACTTCTCTAGCTTTTGAGTTGCAAATTCATAAAAATTTTGGGTTTTTGTTCTACATCAAAAATTGACAAATATCTTCTACCGGCCGTAGACCTCTACCTAAAAAACTGAATTTTTTAAATCGACAATCTAGGCCGCCATTTTAACTTTTTCAACATAGCAAAATAATTTTTTTATACTTCAATAGATGCCTAATAAAAATAAATAAAACCTGGTTTTATCTAATTTTATCTTGCTCCCGTAAAAGAACCTTAAAATTAAGTCTAATTTTCGTGCTTTACAGTGGTCTAACCCCTTAAGTTTGAAAAAAATAATTGAAAAATGAAAAAAATTAATTTAAACTTGTGTAAAAAATTTACACATTCATGAAAATAATCACATGATTGCTACAGAAGTCTGGATTAAAAAATCCATGACTTTTACAGAATTTCCACAAAAAAATTTTGTATATACTGGCAAGAGTTTTTAATTAGATAAGAAAGAAAAGATAACAATTTTTGTTATTCATTGCACATGTGTCATTTGATTGATTTTTCCACATATGTATACAAACTTTTAAGTAAAGATTTTAAAGTAAATTGGTAACTCTTATAGTTAATTTAATGGTAAATAAATGCTTTTAAAGATAACGTATCACTAAATAAACTATTTTTGTGATTTGTATTACAAGAGATCGCAGTTAAAATTTAAAACATTTAATTAATCAGCACATTTCAGTTTCTTTCGCTTAAAAATTAACAAATTATATAATTTATAAATTACTTTTAACGGTAACAAAAACGGTTCACCTCAACTTACGTTACGTATAACATTCATAATGACTTTATAGAAACACTTTTTAATAAATTAACAATGAATAAATGTTATTAAAAACAATACTTATAAGTTTTATTAAATATTATTTACATTTGCAAAGGTGAAAATTATGTAAAATTCATAAATCGCCAAACCCAAAAATTTCGGAGCCAACCGCAAAAAAATCGCCAAGATTGGCAACGCTGAAAGAAACAATAATCAAAGTTCGCAAACACCCGAAAACCCAGTAAAATTACAATTCTCTTGATCACAATGCAAAATCACTTTTTTGCCAGGATCAACAATGCAGAATCTCCTCGAAAGGTCAACGTCGTCTTTCATCCCAGAAACCCTCAACTACTAATAACTCGCTTTTTCTTTCAGAACAAAGTACGAACTAATCTACAACACGCAACGCATTGCTGAAGTAATATTGACCCCATTTGGAATATAATCCTGCGACCTTTGACATTTAGAATGAAAATAGTCGCGGGAAAGTGAAAGAAAGAAACTGGAAAAATCTTGTTTAGTTGGTGAGACGAGAAAAGGGTGTTAAAATTGAAATTGAATAGGGGGAGTTTTTAAGTGGCATTCTTGGTGTTTGGACGAGACTTGATCGTCCTGGTGGTGAGACCAGGTTAGGTTTAAGCAACTCTGTGGAAGTTGCGGGTAGGGTCGGGTTGGCCCGGGGGCGGACGAAGCGCGGCAACTATTATAAACTGTAGCACCTCGAACTACCGCCTCCAACCTCCCGCTTGGTCTTTCCACCCCCTTTTCTCTAGCTATCCTTCCTCAGACTACATTCAACACCACCACCACCGTCGCCACCCCCAAATAACCCAGGGGCCTGCCGAACTAACCCGTACTCTGCAGAACTCTGCCTCGACTCGACTCTCTTCTCCGTGAACCCTCTAATCAATCAACCCCCAGGCACGTACACCAGTTGGTCTCAGAATATTCAACTTTACTCACTAAGTCAATTTCAGTCAAAAAGATGATTTTCTCTTTGGAAATGTAATTTACGATTCTTCAACAAACTCACCAATATTCACTGAATCATTAACAAACTCCGGAAATTTACCTAAAGAAGAAAAAAGTTTTTTTGTTAAGAAATCGCATTTGGTCGAGTCCATACCAAGTGATCACACCAATTTCAGTCATATTGAGTAATATTTACGAAATTGATATTTTGGGTTCCTTTAGGAGTAAAAAAAATAAATTTTAATTATTTTTAAAAAAATTCAAAATATTTTCGAAAATATTCAAATTCAAAATTTTGAGTACTATTTTTTTTGTTTTATCATAACTTCTGTAATTTTGAAGCAATTGAGATCATTTTTTTTTTAAATTACTCGTATTTAAATACTCTTTCAAGAAAAATTATAATAATTAAGAGATTGTTTATAATTAAATTTTTATTAAAAAAATTAAATTATTTATTTAAACAAAATCTAAAGTATATCATCGATCTTTTTCAAAAAATTCATAAACATAGCCTATAATGTGCTTAAAAATTTAAGCCGGAGAAAAAGATGGTATGTATTATAGTTTTTGAGAAAAAAATTATTAAGTTATGCTAGCGCGGCGCAGACCGGTGTCACCGCTACTCAACGCGTACCCGTGAGGAAAAAATTTCTGGCAAGCCTGAATCCAGAAGTGGGCCTGATCTGGAACTATCTGATCTGGAAGGCCGAATCTGGTCCAGATCTGGCCCTGATCAGATTTGCCAAAATAAAAATTCGGAAACCCTTGGAATGATCTGATCTGGAAGGCCTAGTCTGGACCAGCTTTGGCCCTGATCAGGTAGACCAGAAATAATTTTCTTTTAAGAAAATCTTTTTTAAAAGTGTTTAAAAAATACTAATTTAAATTTTTTAAGATAAATATAGTTTTCCCAGAAATACAACAAGATAAAACATATAGACTGGACATATAGTAAAAACAATCTTTTTAAAATATGTATGTAGAAAAAATAATTTTGAACATAAAGTTATTTGAAAAGAAATGTCGAATTTTCCCTAGGTTGAAGTAATCTAAATAAAAATTTAAATTAAGTCTTCAAAAGTTTTTAATGATTTTAACTCAAAAGTTATAATGGGTCATCTGAATTAGAATGATTTATGTTAATCAGTCTTAAATAATTTTTAAGAAAATAAAAATTGCATTTTTTTTAGTTCAAAATCGTGAAAACTTTATGTTTGTTTAATATCTAATAGGAAACATTAATTTACAAAATTATTAATTAATGTTTATAAAAAAAAAAAAAAACTTTTTTTGGGTTTTTTTTTAATGTAATGCCGAGAAAACGACTTTTTTGTACCTTAAAGTCGATCCGATTCTAAGGGTTATCCAAAAAACTTAAAAATGTTTTTATTTTCATAACATAACAAATTCTAGAAAATTTAGGCAATTTTCAGGAAAAAAACATTAGAATTCTAATTTGGGCCAAGCCTGGTGTAGCTAGAAATAAAATTAGTCAAACTAGTCTGGGCCAAGCCTGGCCCAGTTCAGGAAAATTTGTTGATTCTATGGAAAAAACGTTACACTACTGGTCTGGGCCAAGACTAGTTTTGCCAAAACTAGTCTCAGGAAAACTGGTCAGGGCCAGGTCTGGGCCATGTTCAATTTTCCTCACGGGTAGTTCCGTAGTAACCGAAATGTATGTATATTATTACATAATATAAATACAGTTAATCGTCATGTTTATTTTTTTATTTTACAAATTGTGCTGTGCACAGAATTTGAAAAAATTTTTGTTTCAATTTTATTCTCAAGGGGTACGAAGGAATGAAATTTTTGTGTACCTTTAATGGTCATAGCTTGATTAAATCTTTCACTTAACAATTGTTTTTCAGCTTCATATTCTGCGTAATTACAAAATTCTACATTAATTTTCTCTAAACTGGATTTTGCCCACTCGTATAAGTCAAGAGGAGTAACAATTTGATTGTTTAATGGTCGTTGTAAACTTGCTTTTTTCAACTATTTTCAAACTATTTTTATCATTCTTTAAGGGGAGAGATAGGTGAAATTTTAACTCAACAAAATTTTTGATGCTCAGAGGTGTCATTTTTTTTCTTACATCAATTAAGATGTAGAATTATGGTATTACATAAAAATTAAAAAACAATATTTTTTTGGTCATTTTCGAAATTTTATTTTTCAAAATCCATACGATGGATTGTAGAAAATCATTTAAAAATCCCACAAAAAAATTGTCGATGGAAAAAATGAAAATTGTGAAAGAGGTTTAATTTTTAAAATTTAAGTTTTTCTTAGAATAAATTTCTCAAACTCCGCAAATTATTTGTTTATCTATTTTTGACATTACCCCATAATTTTAGGTCTAAAATTGCATAAGAAAAAAAATTAACACCCCTGAACATCGCGAATTTTGATAATTTTACCAGTCCATTATTTTTCTTTCTTTAGTTTTAAATTATTTTAATTATTCACTTATTTTCACTTATTTTTACCAGTTTTTAATTATATTAATTATTTTTCAATTGATTTAACAAATTTTCAATTATTATTCTTAAATTTTAATAATTTTCCCAATTTTTAGTTATTTTTATTATTTTTCTATAAATTACCAATTTTTTAATTACTTTTTTTTACTTTAATTATTTTCTCCGATTTTTTTAATTCTAAAGTTTGATGTCCATGTACTATGAAAAGATCAGTGTGACTTTCTGAAGCTTATAATTTAAATATAATACACTAACTATATTTACATTATGTAAAAATATACATACATTTCGGTTACTACGGAACTACGCGTTGAGTAGCGGTGACACCGGTCCGCGCCGCGCTAGCATAACTTAATAATTTTTTTCTCAAAAACTATAATACATACCATCTTTTTCTTTGGCTTAAATTTTTAAGCACATTATAGGCTATGTTTATGAATTTTTTGAAAAAGAACGATGATATACTTTAGATTTTGTTTAAATAAATAATTTAATTTTTTTAATAAAAATTTAATTATAAACAATTTCTTAATTATTATAATTTTTCTTGAAAGAGTATTTAAATACGAGTAATTTAAAAAAAAATGATCTCAATTGCTTCAAAATTACAGAAGTTATGATAACACAAAAAAAGTAGTATATAAAATTTCGAATTTGAATATTTTCGAAAATATTTTGAATTTTTTAAAAATAATTAAAATTTATTTTTTTTACTCCTAAAGGAACCCAAAATATCAATTTCATAAATATTACTCAATATGACTGAAATTGGTGTGATCACTTGGTATGGACTCGACCATTTATAAAGTTTTAAATGAAAAATAAGAGAAATTATGATTTTTGAAGAAGTTAATGAAAAAGTATATTGCAGAAGACAAGAGGGAGATTTTACGAGAAAAAAGTCATATGCTCTGGGCGCAGTGAGAACAGAAATCACACGAGTAATATCATCTTTTTCACGTGTTAGTTAGGGGTCACTTTTCTAGTGATGCATGTCGAGCAAACAATCTGATCGATTTTGAAATCGATCTTCAGTTGTTTGCTTGGATCGTCTCGATTCTAATTTATAATTAATAAATATTTTAATTAATTATAAGTATATATAATTAAATTATACTTATAACTTTACTTTTTAGTAAACTTTGAATAATTATCATCATTTTTGAAAATATCTTTAAATAAGGTTTCTTTCTTTTTGTTGACATATTTTATTCAGTACGCATTTATACTGAACTGTCATATGAGTAGTTTTTTTAATTAATAAATATAGGCTTAAATAAAACTTTTCTAAAAAAAAGAATGTTAATAAATATATTCTAAAGATTTGTTTGTAGTAATTTATTTTGTATATAAAGCACAATTAGAGTAAGTAAAATGAATTTAAGATTGATTTAAAAATAGACTATTTTTGGCATATTTGACAGCATATTTTTTTAAAACTATTTAATAAGAAAGTTGGATACTTACGAAAATTTAATTTAATTCAAAATTAGTTTGTACATTTACTTTGTTTATCCAGAACTAATAATTATCATAAATAACATTAATTTGCAAGTAATTATAAGAAAATAAATGTTGCACCTTTAAATAAAATATATTACATCTTTTAAATGAATATTAATTATGATATTTAATTTAAATAAAATCGATTCAAGTAATTTTTTGCCAAACCAACCAATTTTGAAGGACACCTAAATTTGTAATATATTTCTTACTCGAATATTTAAGAAATTAAGCAAAATATCTTAGTGAAATTTTAATACAAACTTTTTGTACAAATTTAAATGTGCGTAAAGTTTGAACTTATTAAAAGCTTTCAGAAAAAAGATATGATGTGTTTAAATATGTCATTTGTTTAAATATAGAATTATTAAATTTAGTTTTGTAATAATTAAATTACTGTTCTTAAGCAATTGTGTCTGGATAAGCAAAAGAAATATACTAGTTTTAAGTCCTTATAATAAAAAAATATGCTGTTCAATATGACAAAAAATTGGCAATTTTTAGATCAATCTTAAATCGATTTTACTTATTATAATTATGCTTTATATAAAAAAAATTACTACAAACAAATCTTTAGAATACACATATATTAACATTCTTTTTTTAAAAAAAGTTTTATTTAAGCCTGTATTTATTAATTACAAAAATTACTCTTGTGACAGTGCATACTGAATAAAAAATGTCAACAAAAAGAAAGAAACCTTATTTAAAGATATTTTCAAAATTATGATAATTATTTAAAGTTAATTAAAACGTAAAGTTATAACTATAATTTGATTATACTTATAATGAATTATAAAATTAATTAATTATATAAAATAAAATCGAGACGATCCAAGCAAACAACTGACGATCGATATCAAAATCGATCAGATCGTTTGCTCGAAATGCATCACTACACTTTTCCCAAAATAAGTTTCCCAACGATTTTTTTCCCAAAATCTTTTCCCAAACATAAAAAAATTGTCTCATAGGAATTATTCATGTTCGAAAACATGAAATTCAAATTTTGTTTCGTAACTTATTTTTGCAATCACCTTCATTCTTTTGTCAGTTCCGCAGTTAAAATTGTTGTTATCTTCTTTGGAAGATTGTCAAAATTCGTAGCAATTTATAAATTGAAATTTTTATTCTCAAAATTCGTAGTAATTTATAAATTGAAATTTTGATTAAATATGGACAAAGTTGAATTAATTAAATCGAGAAAAGGACATTTCTTGCATATTAACGGGTTTTTATATTACAAGCACTCAAGTCCAAAGAACTTATAACTGATGTAGTACAAAAGTATCGAGAATGATGATATACGAACATATTTACAGACTGCTGGATATCACACTGTAAAAACAGGTGTCTTATAAGTGTCTTATTTTGAGACATAAGACGTTTAAAAAAACGTCTTACAGGTATTTTTAAGACACTTTTTCAATGTTTTAAAATTAAGACACCCTAAAATGTCTTAAAAGTGAGGACAAAATAAGAAACTTGTTTTTAGAGTGTATTAGCAGTGCATTTAGCTGTCATAAATAAGTAAATAAATTATTTAAACTTTTCTGGGAAAATTGTCTTTGGAAAAAGAATTTTTGGGAAACTTGTTTTGGGAAAAGTGGTCTACAATCCACGTGTTGTATATGTTACTTTTTTCCAATTATCACAAGGCTGAGATTAGTATCGGTCTCGATACTAGAGATTGTCGACTTTTAAAAGATTAGGTCAATTATCCTTAAAATAGAAATTTAGAAAATTAAAAAATAGATTAAAAATTATAAATCAATATATTTTTTAATCAAACCCTGATTCTCGAATAATATTTAAAATTTACGAACAAGACATATTGAAAAAATATAATCTTTAAATTTTTTGAAAATATGAACAAATCTACTCAATTAATCTGATAAATTTCAACCAATTTTAGTCACTTTCTTTTAAAATTTACTTTTCATCTTTAAATTTATTTTACAGAAAAATCAAAAAGTAATTATTACTTTGAATTAGGGTAAACTTTACTTGCATCAAACATCACTCTGAACATATATGCAAAAATAAAATGTAAAAAATTACCTGCACCCAATTTCACTCCTTTGTGGTTTCTGTGAATTATGACAATAGTCTCACAAGTGGAATAATTGTATAATAACAACTAGAATGTATAATTTTCACAAGTAACCTGAAATACTGTTGAGAGGAAAATTCTAGTACATGTATATAGATAATATAGTTACACTTAACAAGAAATTCTAGTTAAATTAACCAGAAATGTTTGACCAGAAAATTTTAACCTGATTTTCTAATTATACTTTTAACCAGAAAAATTTATGCGGGGCACATAATTATTTCATCAAATCCATTATAATTAGAATTTTCATTTTTTAGAATTTTATTAGCTATACAATTTTCTTTTAGCTGAATTGTAGTTTTTGGAATTTGTCTGCAATCATATTTAAATCAACACGAATTTTTATTCAACACGATCTTTGGAGCACAGAATTATTATTCAATATAATTCTGCAAAATTAAAATAAAAAATAAAAAAAATTCAGTGCTTCAAAGATTATTAATAAGTAAAAATATGGGTTCATTTAAATTCGATTAAAAACAAATTCGAAAAAATAAAAATAGGCTAAAAGAAAATTCCGTATCAAATAAAATGAGCCAGTATCATTTTGACACATGACTTAATTTTAGATTGTTATATTGTACAGAATGGAAATGTTATTTTGTACAACTACTAAATGATATTTTGTACAATTTTGAAAAATGAATTTGTTATTTTGTACAATTCTTTAAAAAAGCTAAAATATTGTACTTCCAATGTTTTATTGCTTTTTTAAAAAATTGTACAAAATAACAAATTCATTTTTCAAAACTGTACAAAATAACATTTCCATTCTGTACAATATAACAATCTAAAATTAAGTCATGTGTTAAAATGATACTGGCTCAATAAAATATCATTCAAATTAAAAAAAAGTAATTGAAAATTAAAGAAAATAAAAAAGAATCTTATACAAATAAATTGTAAATGACTAGAATTAAAGAAAATAACTAAAAGCGGATATAAGGAAACAATCATTATAAAAAACAATTACAACATAGAATATCATTGCAAAAATGAAAACTACAATTGATATTCCAAGAAAGAAAAGAAAAATTTAATAGAATAATTGAAACAACAACAAAAATGGTAAAATGTAATTGAAATTTGCAGAAAATAATTAAAATTTGAAGAAATTAACTGAAAACTTGAATTTTTGAATATTTTTAATTTTTAATTAATGCAAATTGAAATCGATTAAAATTTTAAGAAACTGGAATTGCTATGAATTTAAAAAAGAAAGATTACATTTCAAATAGTCGAAAAAGTTTAAGTAATAAAATCTGTGTTGCCTATATAATTCAAGAAATTGTTTTTAAATTCAAGTTCATTTTTTTAAGGTGAAAAAATTGATATCCTGTCAATTATTATGGAAAATAATAAATCAAATCAGAAATTTAATGAGATTTTTATTTTTACTTGTACAAGTTTATTCGATTCTATTTTATTGAAACAATACCTTCGATTTTTAAAGTCTCTCTTAATTAGTGTTATTTTTACTAAACATCGCCTGAATTTTCTCATTAAAATTAATAAAATTTTAGTATCCAAGTAATAAAAACAAACTCGTATAAAATGTAAAAAAACAGAAATATTCTTTATAAAATGAACTCACCAGTTACTGCAGAAAATCAAAAATCCAAAAATGATGAAATAACAGTATATTTTATACAAAAACTGCAGAAAAACTGTTTTTTAGCTCTAATATGAAATTTTTTGAGTGGAGGGAGGGGGGAATTTAATACACTTTTTTTTTAGTTTTTCATGACGAACAATCGGCTAGGTCCGATTTAAAGTAATTTTTCATCGTCGTTTTTTCTAACAGTGTTATTTAAGACTTAAAATTTGATTCATTCAAATCGGCCCTGCTAGAACCGGAAATAGCATGGTCTTCTATTATTGTTAAAAAAAACATTACAGAATTATTTTTCATTAAAATTCCAAAGCAACTTTGTTCGAAAAAAATTAAGCAATAATCAACAGGTTTTTAAAATTTTTTCAATGATTGTCTTAGTATGAAATCGTGTTCCAAAGTCGATCATTTTCCAAAATGGTTTTAAAAATACGGTATATTTTGTTCTATTTCAAAGCCTGTACGGAACAAAAACTTTTGTTAAAGAACGACCTTCCATATATTTCCGTAGAACATTCCAAGTTTTCTGATGACTGTTTCCGTTTTTTTTTTCTATCAATTTTTTTCGCAGAGATTTTCAAAGTGAAAGTCGGACTTTTTTCAGGGACCTTGAATTTTCTCGCGGATAGTAGTTGAAAATAAAAATAGTGAATTAAGTTTATTGATTCTCATGAAAAAGATTGAAGAAGTACAATGCTCCATTAAATTCTCTTGACGACCGTCCTTGTAGATGGATCCCACTCATCTGGAAAATAATTAGCAACCTTCTTCTAAAAATACGTAAAAGATGTGTGGCTTTAGCCGCAGAACGCAAAGTCCCACACGCTCGACTTCCCCGGGGGGTCAGAACAACCATTTTGAACCTTAAATGGCTTCTACAAAGGGGTAACTCACCAACGCAGGATCGCGCCCCCAATGGCCTCTTAGAAAACGGTTCAACAGATCCCGACCTCGTTTTCTACCTTCAGCTTTATTTCCTCCCATCAATCAAGTGTAAACTTCAAAATGACTGAAAGGACTTGAGGAAGGCAAATATTCCAGATCCCCTTTTTGGGATCTTAAAACAAAAAAGCCAAGTATTGGAAAAAAAATATTAACCATTTGCAAATTTCCTATATTAAAAGATGTTTTTGTCCTCAATTTTCTTTTCTGAAATCTTTCGACACGCTAAAGTAAAACAATAGAATATATATTTAATATTAATATACAGTATAATAGCATTGGAGAAAGGAATTATCTTTCAGGGTATTGTTCATCTAATGAATGTTTTACGACGAAACCAAGAGTACAATGCAGTTAATAGGTAATTATCTTTGTTCGATTTTGCCCAGAGGCCAATCCTGTTCATTTCCGCGATATCTTGAAGCCAGCTACTGAAGTATAGAGATGAAATACCTCTTCCTCCGTAGGGTCTATAGTTGTACATGTGTAGTTGTAAATTCTGTAGCATCGATTCCGAGTCCACCCCCGAATCTAGAAAGCGTGTGAATTAGTGAGCTAGGAAATGGAGTAATTATAAGGAAATGGCGGGCGTCGCCTGGTGGTAGGAAGCAAGAAATCAAGATAACTCTCGTTTTTGAAAACGTTTTTTATTGCTTTTTACAAAAAAACATTAAAAACAACATAACAAAAGTATTATTATTTTTCTTTTTTTAGTCAAAAAACAATTTTAAGGTTAATATTATATTTTTGATTTTTAATAAAGATCGATTGTTTTGCCCACCCTACAGCATTACAAAAAGTTTTGTATCTCAATTTCTAGAAAAGATAGAACCTTTATCAAATATTCATTTTGAAGTTTATATCTTTGACTTTACCGATGGCTAAAGGAGAACTAAAAAAAATTTAATTGTTAAAATTGCTTGAAATAAAAAAAAATTATATATTTTTTGTAAATTTTAAATTGATACAATTATTCACAAAATTATCACGTTTTAACTTTGAAACATTCGAAAGCTTGTTTTATGGCCTATCAAACGATTTTTTAAAAAATGTTCTACGATAATTTTTAAGGAAGATGTGATCCTTCACTGAAAAAAATGTTTAGTCATATCAACAAAAATTTGGTTGAGCCAACAAAATTTTTATTGATATGACTAAACATTTTTTTCAGTGTTTGTTTTCAAAAAATTCCTTTTTTCAATTATTGATAACTTAAAAGCAATTGACTTTGGGAAAAAATAATTCCGGAAAAAAATGTTCCTTTTTATGTGTGGAATTAGGAAAAAATATTTAAAAATTAAGGGCATGTGATGATAATGCAAAATTTGTCCTTAAACTTTCTCTTAAAATACTAAATTTTTTGACACCAAACTTTGTAAAGTTATTCAAAATACCATTAGAAAGTTCTCTCTGGCCTAATTTTATTTCATTTTTGTCTTTAAACTAATTTTTTTCAATTTCACAGATTTTTGAAAATTTTTAAAAATAAGTTACACTGAAAACTTTTATGTATATTAAAATAATCTGCAGGGCGAATATTTAAAGCCAATTTCAGATTATTTAAATTCAATTTATAAAAAAAGAGCTTTGCATTTTAATTTAATAATACAAAACAATTTTCTGTGCAATCTAAAAAAAATGTAATTTAAAGACAAAAATGAAACTAGGTCTGTTATTTAAACAAACGATCTCGTCTCAGTTCAAAATTATTGTAGTAAAATTTTTAAAAAATTGTTTGGTGATAAAACAAACTGTCAAATGCCATTTTCAAAATTTAAATGTGATGATTTCTTGAAAAATTGTATCAATTTGAAGTTTACCAAAAAGAATGGAAAAACGTTTTCTTTTATTTTAAGCAATTTAACAATGGATTTTTTTTTTAATTTATTTTTTAGCCATCGGTAAAGTTAAAGATATAGGCTTTAAAATAAATATCTGTTGAAGGTTTTATATTTATTAGAAACTAAGATACAAAACTTATTGAGCGGCACTGTATGTTTGATCGAAATTAAGATCGAATGAAACTATTTTATGCTAGATTGATATTATGTTTTATTGAAATTATCACCGAATGAAATTATCTTGGATTAAAATTCACTTACATTGAAAAAAATTCTGATCGATTGAAATTTTTGCCCATAAAAATTAAGTTTGATTGTAAATATGTTAATTTCGGATTGATTAAAATTTCAATTTTTCATAATTCCGATCGATTAAAACTCCGAACTATTAAAATTATGTTTGGATGGAAATTTTGACAAATTAAAGTTAAGATCGATTGAAATTCTGATCCATGAAAATCATGTTTAATTAAAATTATTTTTCATTAAAGTCCAGATCAATTGAAATTACAATCCCCTAAAATTCAGGTGGAATAAAATTCTGATTGACTTGAAATTCTGATCAATCAAAATAATATTTTATTGTGATTGTGTTTGGTTTAAATTGAATTTTTTAGAATTACAATTTCTCAAAACTCGACTGGATTAAAATTCTAATCAATTAAAATTACAAGACATGGAAATTTAATCGATTAAATTTTGAATAGAGTAAAAACTTTTACACAAAATAGAACAAAATCTGGATAAATACGATGATTAAATAAATGTTTCTATTCTTAATTTTATGATAAAAAAGAATCAATTGAAGTACGAGAAAACCAATAGGTGTATTAAATTCTGTAATAAGAAGACGTATGAAACTAATAGGATGATATTGGATTTAGAGGAAACCAATTCAAGAACATTAGTTTCTCTAACATTGTTCCTTATATAGAATCCTACGAAGTAATTTCATGCCATTTCCACAAATGAACATCTCTTGCAGATGTTAACTCGTTACCACTAAATCGCGCACATACTTCCCACTGACACTTGTACTCGCAAATCGAGAATGAGCAGAGGATGAACCAATACCTCGGATAACAGGTCCAGGGATGCACAATGCAATTAATATAATTACTTACGATTAAACACAGGCACAAAGAGAGAAGTAGACAAGGATGTAGAGTGCAAGTGACGATTACAGTCGACTGTCTCTAACTTGAGTTTCAACTTTACAAAAGGTATAGAGTGTTCTAACCACTAGTCTCTTATAGAGGAAAAGCAAATAGAAAGAAGTGAAGCTTGATTATTGTCATTTTTTGCAAATATTTTCATTTCAAAATAACATCATATGAAAAAAAATTCTCACGTACTTTTGTTTGTAAAATAAGGTTTAATTGGTTAAATTTAAAACTTAATTTAATTTGATTTAGAATTTCATCAAGTTTTAACTAAATAGACAAATAGATTCTATTCAATATCCTCTTTCAGTTTATGTGATGAAAAATTTATAACACTAAGACAGGGATCACAGCGGTTTTTTGTTCAATTTTAGGTAAAAAAGGGGATTTTTAAAAGTAGTACCAAATAATTATATTAATATTTCAAGATTTATTTTGCGAAATTTGATTGTTTCTTTAGAAGTTTAGAGAGTACAGATCACGGCAAGGCTTTATTAAATTTAACTCAAAAGTCTTATCACTAAAAGTTTCTTGACATAAGCCTAAAATAAAATAAATGGGTAAAGAGTCAAAAAAAAAAAAAAAAACTCGGGTTTCAAAAATTTGTTGTCATTTAATTGTTTTGGCTTTTTTTTATTTTATGTTTTAAAGGTTTTTTTTTTAGTTTTCTTCTTTGAAATTCTTTAAAAAAAAAAAATTAGGGGAAAAATTGTTTCGAGAAAAACAAGCAGATAATAAACTTTAATACACTTATAAGTCAAGTCTAGTATTTTGTTATATTTGAAAAGTTTGACAAATTGTAAGCAAAATAAAGAAATCTTTTAGAAATCTGTTACGGAATCAATGATATTTAAAAATTAAGTTGGATTTCTCTGTATCCGCAAATTTTTTATGTCTGTACATTCTTACATTCAAAATCTACGAAAAAATATAATGTTATTCATCGTAAACTTAAATAATTTTTATAATTTACCATTATTTTTGTCATTTTGCAATTATTATATTCAATTTGTAATCAATTTCATAATTCTTTTTCATTTCCTGAACTTTTAAATATTATAGGGTAGAGGCAGGGGTAGCGGTCCACCCTTTCCTTTTTTTTCATTTCTTTTTATTATTTTGCAATTATTTTCTCCATCTTTTAATATTTTTATTATTTTTAAATTGATTTCCTAAATTTTCAGTTATCATCTCAAATTTAGATTGTTGTCATCAATTTTTCATGTTTTAAACGGTATTTCAATTATTTTATGTTGCTTAAAAATAAATTCTGCAATTTTTCTATTATTTTCTTCAATTTCTAATTACTTTCATTAATTTGGAATAGTTTTTAAAAATTTCAATTATTTTCTTCAATTTTCGATTATTTCTGCGATTTTTAATTATTCTCTTTAATTAAAATGTTTAGGGTCAGGTGGGGTAATGAAGAACAGAATTCACAATTTTCACCAATGACGTAAGTTTTTTTGTTTTAAAAGGAAATACTTTCAATTTTCTTTTGCATCCTCTTGTTACGTCACATCCCTAGAATAATTCCATGGGTTACACCGTCCGACACGATTTTTCACACACAAAAAAACCAAACATTTTCGGAAACTAGGACCAAAAAAAAAATACCCGTATCTGGCCATTTTGCTAGATCAAGTCGTTTGTGGCTTTTAGGGGTGAAAACAACCCTTAAATGAAAAGTGTCATGATATTTTTGTAAAAAATATTAATTTTTTATAAAACTTGATATCTAGGGGTTTTCGGGCTCGCTGATTACAAATCCGATGTAAGTTTTTCAAAATTCAAAATGTCGGATCCAATATGGCAGACAACTTTTTTAAAAATAGATTCAATTTGCCTGAAACTCGTTGCTCGGGGGTTTCTGAGGTCGCTGATTACGAATCTGATGTCAGATTTTTAAAATTCAAAATTTAAACATACATTCATCGATTTTTTCTATTATTTCTCTCAAACTTTGTTTACCTCTTATCAATTTTTCATATTTAAATTATTTTCATCATATTTTAATTTTTTTTCATTATCAGAAATTATTTTCAGTATATTTTAATTATTTTTTTCATTTTTAAATAACTATTATCATTTTTCAATTATTTTCCACGACTGTTATTTATTATTCTCATTTTCTAAAATTATTTTACAAAATTTCCAAGTATTTTTTTAAAATTTTAATTATTTTCTTCAATTTTTAAGTATTTCCATTTGTTTTCATAGTTTCCCAAATTTTTTATTAATTATCGTATGTTACAATTATTTTTAGCTTTCTTTAATTTTTTTCTCCAAGTTTTATTTATTCTAATTTTTTTTTTAATTAATTTCTAAGATCTTTATGTATTTTTCTCAAATTTCATTTTTTTTATTTAAAAAATATTCTGTAATTTTTTCAATTATTCCACTTAAATGTAATTTAATTTTCACAGCTTATCATTGTTTGTATCATATTTTAAATATTTTCTTCATGTTTCAAATTTTAAAATCATTTTTCAATTATTTTCCAAAATTTATTTTCTTCAATTTGCAATCTTTTTATGTAATATAATTGTAATAATTTATTTGTTTTAAGATTTAAAATCTGTACAAAAGAGTTTTTACGAATTTAAACTTAATTACTAATCTCTTGTTTACATACAATACATACATCTTCATTCTTTCCTTACAATACATTTAATGAAAGCTATAATGTTTCTGCTTGTGGCATTATATTTGTACATCATGTAATAATAGAATGCCGAGCATTTGAAACCGAAAGAAAAAAATATGTAAGCGGGCAATCTTTTTATGTGTTTTAAAATTTTAAAATTTTAAAACTATTTATTTGACATTTTAACTATCCCATTCATTTTTCAATTATTTATATTATTTTTTATACTATTTTCTTCAATTTTCATTTACTTTCGTTCATTTTCATAATTTCCAAAAAGTTTGTGAATAATTCTTTTTAATTAAAAATTATTCTCTTCAATTTTAAATTATGTTTATCTTTTTTTATTCATTTTCTCTAATTTTTCATTATTATTATTTTTTTTCTTTAAACTTCTGAAAGTTTTAAGTACTTTTCTGAAATTTTCTTTCAATTTTTTTTATTTTAAATATATTATGTAATATTTTTTATTATTTTCTAAAAATTTAATTATTTTTTTAATTTTAAATTATTTATCTCAATTTTCAATCATTTTTTTTTTTCAATTTTCCATTTTTGTCTCTAATTTCTCATTATTAAATTTTTTTTCAATTTATTTTTAAGATTTTCAAATATTTCTTTCAAATTTAAATTATTTTTTTATTTTTGAAACATTTCTATGATTTTTTAAATTAATTTTTTTAATTTTTAATTGATTTCATTATCTTTATTTCAATTAATTTGCAATTATTTTGTTTAATTTCAATTATTTTTTTTTTTAATTTTAAAAGTTTATAAATTTTGTCCTGAATAATTATTTATTTTATTTATTTATATAAATTTATTTTTAAATATTATGTTTAAAGTATTTATAATTGTTGATAACACGAGATGTAAAAACTAATCGAACACAAGCGCGCATTGTTTAGTTTAGTCAAACTTTAAGTTAAAACAATTAGTAAGGTTTTTGGAACTTTTTTAAAAAAAAGGGTCTAGTAGGGCTGATTCAAAATGTCAACTGCAGGTTATCACGAACTAAATTTAAAAATTTGCCAAGTTTCTGGAAAAATAGTTATTCCTTAGATTTAAGCGCGGCCTTAATTGTTGGCACAGAAACTTGTTTTTTGTTCTTTTTGTTGATATATGGAAATATATGTGATGTGCTAAATATTTGAAATAATATGTTTATTGCTCACTACCGGGATTTATATTATTCAATGAGCACCAAAAACTTTTCAGCCCCATTACCAGACACATTCACAAATTTCAGGAAACTTTCTAAAATATTCAACACGCTGAAAGATGCTCTTCCCTCTCGGACTAAAACCACACTTTCAGGCACTTGTGTAAACTCGTGGATTTTAGGTTGCATGCATTATAGTCATAGAAATTTTACTAGTATAGGGTCAGACAATTAAAGAAATTTGGTGCTAGGTGTATTAAAAAATACTTCCTATTTTGTTTTATCAGACACTTATACATATCGAAAAATTTTTAAATTCGGTTAATTGCTGTAGAAAACTACATTTTTGTATTCTACAGATTAAAAAAATGTATTTTTCTAATCGTAAACCAAAATAAAATATTGTTTTTGATTCGCAAAAGTTATCCTAAGGTCCATTAGCTCTAAAATATTTGATAATTAAATATTTTTTTAATTCAAATACAATGTTCAGCTTTCAAGAAATATTTAAGTAAAGCATGATTATTACACAGGTTAGATTATAAATCCTTACGACTAGTGTTACACTTCCCTGTTGCTCTCCTTTTATTTACCCTCTCTCTTACATACGTGGTTCACTACATGCAATTTTGACTAGATTAGCTTTGCATTATTCAGCTAATTAACTGCTCTTCCCAGCGCGTCTAGCTTATTTCTCTCAGAACGACATAGTTTGCCTTTAAAGTTGGCATTGTCCACTAGAAAAAGGATCTTAGTCTAACTCCATTTCTAACAATAAAATTTAGGAATTACAAAGCCAAAAACTAAATCATTTTTAAACTACTCAAATAACCAAATTTCTGTAGGAATTAAAAATATTTGAAATTTAAATCTTTAAACTAGCAACAAAAACGCGCCACAAACCTTGCATTGTTGTTGGTAATTTAAAAATATAAATTTTTGCAAATTCAAATAATGGGAATAACGAAATTAAAGAATACATCTAAAAAATTACGAGACTAATTAACAGTTAAAACAAAATTCGAAAAATGGCTACATAATTATACAATTGAAAAAAATAATAAAAAGTTGAGAAAATAAATTGAAAATTTAAGAATTAAATTAAAATTTGAAAAAATAATTGATAACTGAAACAAAAATTACAAAACGACGAAAATATTCGACAATTGAAAACGATATTAAAAAAATGTCTAAGATTAATACACAACAGAACAGAATAATTTAAAAAATCAAAGAATACACTGCAAAAAGTATAGGTGTCTTAATTTAAGACATATTTGTAGTCACTTTTAAGATGTTTCCAAAAAGTTAGCAAAAGTATCTTAAAATGCATTAGTTTTTTAAGATGGAAGCTGAAATATAAGATACTTTAAACGTTTTAAAAGTGACTACAATGCATTTTAAGATGGTTGTTTTTACAGTGTAATTATAAAATTTTAAAATAATAATTGAAAATTGAAAAACTTGTAGGAAATAATTGAAAATTGAGGAAAATAATTAATAATTGAAAGAAATAGTTAAAAAATGACGAGAATAATTGAAAAATTGAAGAAAATATGTAAAAAATTACGAAAATAATTGTCAATTGGAAACAAAATTCGAAAAATGACTAGATTAATAGACAACTGAAAAAATAATTGCAAATTGAGAAATTAAGAAAATTGAAGGAATAATTGTTGGAAATAATTGCACATTCAACAACTGGATTAAAAATCGAAAAAAATAATTAAAATTGAAAAAATAAATGTAAATTTAAGAAAGCAATTAAAAATTGAAGAATGGAATTGAAATTTAAAGAATATTACTTAAAATCTGAAAAAAAGTAATTGGAAAAGCTGAGAATTAATGAATATAGAAGAAAGAAATTACAAACTAAAAAATGGAAATAAAAATTGAAGAATGGAATTAAAAATTAAAGAAAATAATTGAGGCGGTTGGTGCAGAAACCGCACAAGTCCACAAATCGTAATTGTTCAGGAATCAATAAAAACTGTTTTTCTTGTAAATGTGAAATTTTTTTTTTAATTCTGCGTTTTGTATTATTTTCTACTAACCTATAAGTTTAAAAATTCAATATGATTGATTTATATTTTAATTAATATAGAGTATAAAAAAAATAAATTCACTTTTGGACTTGTGCGGTTTCTGCACAAAATGAAATGGAAAACACAGAAAATGTATTGAATCAAGTCAAGTATCACAGTTTTAGTAAATTTTTTGTAACATTTAATAAAAAATTTTAATTTGGATAGTTTTTATTAGCATTTTATAAATAATAAACATTTTTTGAAAATCACTCTCGAACATTTTCTTAACAATTATCACATAATTCACTATTATTGTTTTCACTCTAAAAACAAGTGTCTTATTTTGTCCTCACTTTTAAGACATTTTGAGGTGTCTTAATTTTAAACCATTGAGATAGTGTCTTAAAAATGCATGTAAGATGCTTTCTAAACGTCTTATGTCTTAAAATTAGACACTTGTAAGACACCTGTTTTTACAGTGTTCTGCTTCGCTTTCAGTGCATTTTATTTATAATATAGACTGTTTTGTATAAATTATTTAACAACGTCTAAAACACTTTAAAAATATCACAAATAAATATTATTTCATCCATTGCGCATCTTTGTGCGCATCTTGGAGTCATGGACTTGTGCTGTTTCTGCACGAAACGAAAATTTGTTTATTTATTTTAAAGGGTTTAGAGTTTAGTAACATATGAATATTTTACTAGATCGTAGAGCTTCATTTAAAGATAAATTTTCCATAAAAAAGTGATTTTCGAAAAAAAAGTGGACTTGTGCGGTTTCTGCACCAACTGCCTCAATTTAATTTAAAATTAAAGAAACTTAATGATAATCGAAATAATAATAGAAAAAAGGTGATAATAATGATAATAATAACAATTGAATTAAAATTTTAAAACAATTTTGATGAGTGAAAAAAGTAATTGAGAAAATCCGGGAATTATTTCATATTGGGGAATTAATTGAAAATTGATAAAAATAATTTAAAATTAAAGAATAGTTAGAAGTTGAGTACAAAGTAATTAAAGTAATTACTTTTTGAGTTGATTTAACCATGTTATTAATTTAACTATTTTTTATGTATTTTAACACAAGTAGTTCAATTTACTACTACTGTAAGTTTTGATCCATTTTTGACAATTTTAACGTTTTGAATGTTCAAATAAATGAAATTATTATTTTAACATTTTCCAAATTCAAATTTAACCAAAAATAATGTTCTGCATACTAAAAAATTTATTTGGACATTTTAAGAATTGAATTCCTTTTCTGTATATTGTGTTGCAAAAGTTATTCTTGAAAATCATATGAACTTTCAGAACTTTAGGGACATCATTTTTGGTTAAAATCTAATTAATAGCTTCTTACTATTAATTGGTAAATTTCTACTATAAATTCATAGTTTTTTACTATCAATTGGAAATTTTCTACTATCAATTGATATAGTTTTCAAGTAAAATTCCAATGAAAAGGGCTTACATCGTCGATTTTATTTTCCGAGATATTCGCATTTTTCTTAAGGAGGTTCAGATTTACGAATTTTTTTTTTATTGATGAAAAACAAACTGCGTAATGTCACACGACGAATTATGCATTTATCATAACATTGCCGTAATTAAAAATACAAAATAATCTTATTTTTAATTTTTAAAATGCATGCTGGGCGCTAATGGTAATCTTGAACTTTAAACTCGTTTTTCTCAAAACTACGGTTTTGACACTTCTAACTTTGAATGCTTGTTACTTTGTGAATTTTTCATCTAAAAGGGTCCAAGACCTCTCGAAATGTTCGAAATTTAATGAAGAATATGTTTATATAGATAAGTCTAATTAGTACCAAAGTGGGCCCTTTTCATGCGGACGTACACATATAAACAACCCTAATTTATTTTATTACTAAAAAGCTAATATTTCGAATGTAAAAAGTATAATATCTAATATCTATCTAATATTGATAAATTTTAACATTCAAACTCTGGACTTGATGAAAGTTTGCTCACAGAAAACTCAAATTCAAAGAAACCTAAAGTTTTGAATAGGTTTGAAAAGTAGAATGAGGACTAGTCTCGATATTGGAAACCGGGTGGTTATCACCATCTTCTTCAGGAGAACAATACACAATTAGAGAATCGTGCGACGAACTGTTCTCGAGCGACGCTTTCGAAACTTTGTGAGATTCAGAGAGGGAGAGACAGAGAATGAGAGAGACAAGGAGAGGAGAGCGTGACAAGGAGAGAGAAAGGGAGATGCAGTGAATGAGAAACAGAGAGAAAGAGAGGAATGGATAATGGAAGAGAGAGACAGAAGAGAATGGTTGAATATTATTCCTTGAGGATGAAGCTTCTGTAGGCGTAGCCGGCCAATATAGAGTCATCTTTATACTCCACATGTCTAGGGGTACCTATAGTGCACGTTGATGAGAAGAGAACTCGTACTGAGAGAAACGTTTAATTGAGACTCACTCGACCATTTCTCGTATCAATTTAACTTGCTTCTAAACACAAGAGCAAATAACACAAGTCACGTTCATTAACTGTCTTTCTTACAAATAATCCTCTCTTTATAAAAGCTAGCTGTATTTTTTTATAAACGAAAATATTTTTATAAAACTAGAAAATTATTTTGTGCAACACCTGTAAGAAAAGTACCATTTATCTCGGGCAGCAAATTTCGCACTCGTCGGAAAACACCTCCTTTCTGCTCTTGGTGCACAATATACTATTATTTCCAAACATTAAATTATTTTGTTATTATTTCGTAAAAATTTCTCTTTGTTTATTAATTGCCAAAGGTTCTATTAATTTTTGCTACACCTTAACGAACTTGTTTACACCGAGCGTGGTTTCACCTCTTAGGACTAAAAAAGCAAGGAATACGATTTTTAAATATATTTACTTAAATCTATAGATTTAAAAATACTTTTTTGAAAAAAACAACATTTTTCTCCCAAACTATTCGACCTAGAGTATTGAAAATTGGTACACATATATGTATTTTCGTGAGCAGAGTACAGGAAAAATATAGAAAACATGATCACTGCAAAAACAAATGCAAACAAATGTCTCAAATATGGAGACACAAGACACATATTGTGTCTCACTCTGAGACAAATGCAATTCAAAGTGTCTCATTTTGAGACATTTGTTTGCATTTGTTTTTGCAGTGATTGGAAGTTGAAAAATGACAAAATACCCCTATGCGAGAGCTTAGCGTATTTATCCTAAAAGTTTGGGAACTGGCAAAAATTTTTAATTTTATGCAGAATTTTTTTATAAAACCATAGAAACTGTGGTTTAAATTTATTATCATAGGATTTTCTTCGAAAAATTGAAATTTTACCAAAAAAAAAATTTCTTTCTTTCTAAATAGCTACAATATTCCACAGTTTCAGATTATTTTTTTGTACAAAACGTTTTTTTATGTTTAAATTACTTTAAAAGATTAAAAATAGAAAAAAAAAAATTTTTTAAAATTTTATTGTCTTTTAAATTTAAAATTATATAAAAAAGCTCAGTCTATTTGATTGGAAATTTTTAATCTTTGTAAAAATGGTTAAGTTTATACTTAAATTTTAATAAAAGTGAAAAAATTATGATTTTAATTTATTATTATTAAAATAATCCAAATAATAAATATGTAATAAATAATTGAAATAAATAATTAAAACAAATTTTTCAATACATTTTAAGTTCGTGTACGGAACCGTCTGTGCGCGAGTCCGACTCGCCAGGTAATTTTTTTTTCTTTTTACTAATAATTAGCTATATTTTTAACTAATTGCTGAAATAAAACTTTAGCCACGATTTTACTAATTATTAGTTATTTTTAACTAATTCAGATTTAGAGAGTTGACATTTTTCAAATTTTGTTTTCAATTGTCATTTATTTTTATCATTTTTTTTTTTTAATAGACTCTTCAATTTTTCACTATTTTCATCATTTTTCAATTATTTTATTCAACTATTAATTCTTTTTTTGCAATTTTCAATAATTTCCTACAATTTCATCAATTTTCAATTAGTATTAGTTCAATTTTAGTATTTTAAACTGTAATGTATCTGGACGAAAGAACTTTACTCTATGGACCTGGCATTGACGACTCTGTGTGAGCATTACAGAATTTATTATTGAATTTTATTTTGAATTTCTTAGTGTGTAAAACTTTAAAGCGCTCTATTGAAAAATGCTATTTTTTAAGTCGGTGCGCAACATAACTCAAAATCTACAGAACCAATCGTTTTCGAAAATTTTCACAGTACTTCTCCGCATAATTCCCCAGGTAACATCGAGAGCTTTTTTGTTTTTTTAAATAGTTATTCATTTTACAATAACAAATAAGTCGATTTTTGGGGCGAAAATCGGGTTTTTGACTTCAAAGTGCTACCAAAAATTCAAAACTTAAAAAAACAAAAAATCCCCTCGATGTTACCTGGAAAAACATCTGCTTTAACAAATGCATTTTGATTTTTTTGTTTCTGATGATTCTGTTGTGAGTTACGCTGCGCACCGCAAAACAACTTTTTTTCGAAGCGCGTCCGAAAATTAACATTCACTCGCTCAATTTAAATATTTTTGTATGAGAATTTACCCAAAAATTGTTCAAATGTTGCTTTATTGTATGGAAATTGGGTAAATAAACTGATACACTCCGCATCGAAAAAAAATTCATAAAAACATGCCTTTTTTACCGAATTAACCATAGCCATACCTGCCCCCTTAATTTTCACTTTTTTTTTTAATTTATTTTTTATCACCTTTTCTAGGAAAAAAATTTACATTTTCACCTTTTTTGAAGATAAAGGGTTTTTTGGTACCTATATAAAATGAAATTAATTTTAAAATAATTGTTTAATAAATAAAAGTTTGGTGTTTTTTACATAGCGTGAAAATTTCCAAAATTTATTGAGTAAAAATAAAAATTATATCTTACGTAAGAAATTTGTTCAACCAGGTACCCATCTATGTAAGTTAGCATAGAAAAATGTTTTACCTATCACCCCCACCCATGATACCTTAAGTAGGGGAAAATCGGGCAGCCCCGGCCCCTTAAGGAATTTCAGTTATTATTTCTAAAATATGCAAAAAAATGTATGTTTTGATTCGTAAATATAGTTTTGAATCCTTAATCTACACTTAGAATTTAATTATTTATAAAAGAAATGCTTCATATTTGAAATATAAGGAAATTAAAATATACTGTAATATTGGTTATTTCAAAAGAGTGTCGGGTACCTCCGGCACAACTAAAAATTAATTAAAACCTTAATATAAAGTATACAAAACTATATTACATTATAAAAATAATATAAATGTTTTCATATTTGCAATAAAATAAAAGAAACTTACCCATATTGTGAGAATCCGTAAATTAGACAATATGTCAAAATTGGTTAGTTGAATTATTTACATTTCAAAACAAATGATAAACAAATTAAGATTGCATAGAAATATTGGCCGGAGATACCCGTATTTAAAGTGGCCGGCGCTGGACGACAAGTTATCTTTTAGAAAAAGTTTATTTATACCCAAATTATTAGAAAATTAAATAAGTAAATTTTAATTATATATAAAGTGATAGTTCAGCTTTATGAAACAGTAAAATATTTAATTTAAATGCTTAGAAAAAATAAAAATATTGGATAATTAAGTTCGTCTATATTTTATAAGATGACACTCATCTTACTGCCGAAATTTTAATTCTCGCATATTTCTCATGTAAATTGATCAATTGAACATATATTTTGGAATTTATATCTTGAATCTATCCACAAACAAAAACTTTAATGTAAATATTTATAAGTAATGTAGTTTTATAAATAATATGTGTGGCCGTGGCTACCCCTTGGCCGTGGCTACCCGACTCTCCCCAAATTTATTTACCCTTTCTTTTTTAGTTAATCTAACTATGTTGTCGGGTTTTTAATTTTACTACACTGCAAAAACAGGTGTCTTAAATTGTTCAAAAATGTCTTAATTTAAGACATTTTTCGTGTCTTACACGGAAAAAAAGTACAACTGTATCAGTCAAACTTTTCTCCAGAATGGCTAAACATTTAGCCAAAAACGAACAAGCGATATTGCCAATATCATTGTTTTGGCGAAATTGAAAATCGCAGCTCAATTTTTCCATATTAGGGAAAGTGTTTTATTATTTTATATATTTGTAACATTAAAAGAAAGATAATGGAATTCTTTGATTGAAATATTCTAAATGAATAGCTAGAAACTTGATTTTGATAAATAGTTAAAAAAAAAAGCAAATGAATATGTTTTAGCAATTATACTTGATTTTATAAAAGGTTATTTAAAATTGTGTTTATGAAAAGTCAGCGGCCAAGGGGCTCAATTGCAGAATACTCATCTGATCTCATTTCATCTTATCTCACTGCCTTTTAAAATTTTGATTGTTTTGACAATTTCAGCTTTAAATATTCTCGTGGTTAGGTGATGCTTACTTTTCTTTTATCACATAATAAATATTGAAATTTTTATTAAAACATTATATAATTAATAAAAGTGTTATAATTATCTTTACCGAAATCTGTGAAATGATAGTGACGTAGGGGAGAGTGGGGCAAAACCGCTAAGCGGGGCAAAGACGTTTTTCAAAATATCTCCCTTATTTCTAGACCGTTTCAACTTATGTTTAAAGATTATCATAATTATAACTGGAACTATTGTTTGGAAGAAAAAAAATCTTGAAAATATAAAATGTATTAAGAAATATACGGAAAAAATCGATTTTACAAGTCTGAGATGAAATTTATACTGATCAAAACTGGTAAATTTTGAATGTAAATTGTTAGCATTTAAAATTAAAATTTACACGTTCTAGTAGAGTAATGATTTATCTACACAATCTCTTTGAAATCTAGGTTTAATTTTTAATCTAAATATATAAAATTTTAAATTAAAAAAGGTTTGTCGTTTGGGGCAAAGACGTTTGAAAAATATTTCATAAAAAACAATTGAATATTAAAAACTGCCTTATCATGTTATTTTAAATGATGGAAACTTCATGTTAATCAACTGTCAACCTGCATTTTTTCATCAAAATAAATAAGTATTTTTCTCTATCAAATTTATTGTTATTATTATTATTATTTAATTTTTAAATTGTTTATTAGCATTTACTACTAGTTTGAAAAAAAATTATGCATTTTGAATATTAAATAAGCTTTATTATTTAATCATATTTTCGCGCGGTTATTTAAATAACACTCTATTTTTGTAGAGTTGATAAAGTAGATTTTGAAACAAAATAAAAAACAATTAGATTGAAAATATGAGGTTAAAAATACAAGTCGTCATTATTTTCAATAAAATGGATTAAATCTCTTTAAAAATCTGTAAAATGTTTATGTTTTATAATTATTGCACCAATAAATGTTATCTAGTATATATTTTAGACCATTTATTATATTTGGAATAATAATATTAGCAAAAACGTCTTTGCCCCAACAGTTGGGGCAAAGCCGCTAGTTTGAATCTTTTTAAAAACAACTAAATAATGTAATTGTGATTATGATAAATGTAACAATGACTATTAAAATCTGTTACTGGTTAGTTTCAGCAGTGTAACAAACAAAAATTACTCCAATTGAACGTATAGTTAAAATTTTGTGCATCAATAAATATAAACCTAGCGGTTTTGCCCCACTCTCCCCTATAAATAGGAATCAAGAAGGACTGATGTGAATACGAATAAATATAACCTGACAAAATTATAATTCTGTATTTGTATTTCTATTTTCAAAATAATAAATAAATTAAAATATGTATTTAGTTTTGTCATTAATAGGTATGTAATTTAAGTTTAAATTGATATGATTTTCATTTCAATTAATTTTATTAAAAGTAGGGTTATTAAAATTTTAAATAAACTTGATAAGTTTTCAATACCACAATATATATTATTTAATAAAGGTTTTTTTAAGGTTCAAAAATTGAATTTTAAATTTCCATTTTACGTTTTCCTTTTCGTTATGTACCTATTTAAAAATTCAAAAGAAACTTATTATATACAAAACATAACGTATGTACTTAAACCTAAATTAAATTTATCAATAAAATAAAATATAATAATTTTTTAGTTTTAAATATTTTATTATTGTTATTTTTTAAAATTAAATCATATATGATTCGTTGATTACAGAGTTGATAACACTTTTATGTTTGTAAATAAAAAATATAGGTTATTTTAATAAACTTTAAAATAATAGAAGCCATTTATCACTTTATGAAAATAATATTAATTTAGATTCTAATTAATAATTAATATCAATTGATAAAACTAAATATGTTTAGATGTATTTATTGTTTATTCAAGAAATGCACAATTATAATTTTATTAACTTATTTCTCTTTGTTTATATTTCTTCTACTTTCCTCTTTTCACTTCACTACTTTTCACTAATTTTGCTCTAGATGGTAAATCATACTAATGTTTTCGTTTATTTAATTTTTAAATAAAAATTAATATTTCTATTATAAGGTTAAATAAAAATAACCACAAGAATGTTAAAATCTGAAACTGTCAGTTTTTGACTGTTTGTTTTTTTCGGAGATTTTCACTATCGCCAAATCACTAAAGTTTGTATCAAGAAGTTGACTATACCTACAGCTGGCCTAAAGTTGCGTTTCGCTGATATACACTCTAAAAACAAGTGTCTTATTTTGTCCTCACTTTTAAGACATTTTCAGGTGTCTTAATTTTAAACCATTGAGATAGTGTCTTAAAAACGCCTGTAAGACGCTTTCTAAACGTCTTATGTCTTAAAATTAGACACTTGTAAGACACCTGTTTTTACAGTGTATTTAAACAGTTTTTCTATTTTGGTTATTTAAGAGGAATACCTAATTTACTAAAATACGAAATTTCGAATTTCAGCAATAACAAAATAAGTGCCAATTTATCAAAACAGTTTACTGAAAACAGCAAAATTATTTATACAAATTAGCAGTACATTTTCTTATTATAGCTTCATTTCCAAATTCGGTGGTTCGCCACACTAGATTTTTTTCCGTGTAGACACCAAAAGTATCTTAGTTTAAGACATTTTTGTCCAATTTAAGACACCATGTTTTTGCAGTGTACTTTTCTTGTACTTAAACATTAGTAGTTTAATTTAATACTTTAAGTAGTTAAATTTTAAAGACAACTACAAAATCTTATTTTACCAACTATACTTTTGTAGTTATTTCAACTACTTTTTCAAAGTCAATATAACTTTTTAAAGTTGGTTGAGGACCTATTGAATTACTCCGGGAAGTTAAAAAGTAGTCAAATCTGGGTACTACTTTAAATTTTAATACAAATAAAAAAACTATGATTAAAATTTATTATTATAGTATTCTTGAGACGAGGAGTTTTTCTTCTAATGCGATTCAAGTTAAATAATTTGAGAACATGTTTTTTCTGCGACAATATTAGCAGCACTCTCAGTAAACTTTGACCATCGCTGGACCAATATACACTCTGCCAATATTAGAAACATAGACTGTCATAATGTTTCGGTGAAATCGTAAATTTTGCAGGTAGATATCAAGGAAGACGAGACTTGTGTATAGTCGGTCAATTACAGGAATTCCAGTATCTTTGTATATCTCTATTAAACCCCATTGATAGGAGCATTGAAGAACATAAGCTCCCTTTTCGAAATGCTCAATTGAACGAGCTTATCTGAGAGACGCTGGAGGCAGCATTTGCTTTGGAAATGGCTTTGGTCGATTCGCGAAATGATCCTATCGAGATATCGAGTGCTCCAACTGGAGACAAGGACTAGAAGAGGTTGCAATTTAATGCTGGCGCGGGAATATTTGATCGGCTATGGCTCTGTGAGATGAAAATCGAGATGTAGGGTTGGGATGAAAGGGGTTTTGCGAGGCGGCAAAGGAGGTGGGTAGTACCAGTGGTGTTTGGAGGTTAGACCGCAGTTACAATATCGCTTGATTAGAAATGTACATAGCGTATATGTATATGCGCGGGCCGCATATCCAGATGGTGGGTGGTTGGGTTGGGTCGATGCCTGGGCAACTCCATAGTTTAATGCACGAGCCGTGGAACTTGCAATAAGGAGGGTAAAAGGGGGGTGGGCAAGGGTGTGCCTTTACCTACACCTACAAGTCTGCATATAACGCGATCGCACTACTTGCAGCATGGTTGTTAACCCTAGAGACAAGACTATACTAACTCTCTATATTCGTCTAAACAAGATCGAGAATGGTTCGCTACAATTTCATAAATTTTACACTCATAATTTCATTTCACTAAACATTCCATTCTCTTACCTGCTGTATCAGCGTGTTCAATATATTTTGCATAAAACGAGTGGTTATATTAGAATTGATATATGATCCTGAAAATCATTGACTATTTTTTAATGAAATGAGAATCAAATAAGAAAAAAATTATATTTATTTCATGAACATTTTCATTCAATGTGAGTAAAAAATTTGCTTCCTCATCGAGAAAGAAACATACACGGGAAAAAATAATTCAATAATATTTACTGAAGAAACTCAAGAGCGGTGGATATAAGAAAAAGTCGTGAGATTTTATTAGCAATTCTTTGAAAAACTACCGAACACTTATTCTAGAAGAATAAGAATTAAATTCAAGAAAACTTCTCTAACTGTTATGAGATTTTACCAAAGTACTCCAGAAGTTAAAAATTTGTTTAATTTTTGAAAAAAATTTTCCTCTATGAGTACTCGAACTCAGTTCCTCGAGACTACAAAATCTCCGCTTTGTCCAACTGAGCTAAGTACGCGATTGAATTACTGTATAGTGAAAACATACTTGAGTGAGCCAAGCGCTTAGTCACTGTACTGCGTTTTCCTGAAGTCTTCGGTAACTGTCCAGACTGTAGCTTCCAATTGCGCGTCATGAAAATTTATTTTGGAGACTTTGTAGAAATACTTGAAAAATTGGAGGATGCTTATTGACTCTTTTGTAGATATTGCCGAGTTTTTCTCACATCCACCGCTCTTGAATAAATTCGGTAAATTTTCGTGAATAAATTTTTTCCGTGTAGCTTTATAAAAAAAAAATTTTTTTGGCCGAGACACTACACTAGAGTGTAGTGAAGTGTAGTGAATCCGAAGTCAAAATAATCAGATTGACTAAAATTTTAAGGTTATCTCTAAAAATTAAAATAATTGTCCAAGAACCCGCTTTATAAATCTGAATTAGTGATTTTCTTCTAATGAATTAGCGAAAAATCGGTTATTATTAAATAGTGACAAATTTCACTATTTTTTAGTAGGAAACTACTAATTATTAGTAGAAAACTATTAATTCGAAAGTGAAATATCTACTAATTAAAAAAGTAAACTTTTACTATTGCAATTAATAGATATTCCAATTTAAATTTAAAATTAGTAATTTTCTACTATTAATTAGTATAGTTTTTTACTAAAAAATAGTGAAATTTCTCACTATTTACTAGTAACCAATTTCTCGCTAATTCATTAGTAGAAAAACACTAATTCAGATTTAGAAGGCGAAAAAAAACCCAAACAAAAATTTTTTTGTCCGGGACAATATGCTATTTAGTGTATCCTTACGTATTTTTCTCAATCAAAATGAACAGATTAGCTAACATTTTTTAAATAATCTCAAAAAAGCGATGTTTTTGTGTTTTTGAGCAGGTTTGAAAGATTATCTAAAAAAATTTATCTAATCTAGTTATTCTGACTTCGGATTCAGATTCAGCGAAGAAAAATACGTATGAATATACTAGCACCTTGTCTGTGTCAAAAAACTTTGTTGTTGTTGTTTTTTCGAGTTTTAGAGCAACTTTTTGAGATTATTTCAAAAATTTTAGCGAATTTGATTATTCTGACTTCGGATCCGAATTCAGCGGAGAAAAATTCGTAAGAATACACAAGCATAGTGTCCCGGAAAAAAAGAAAAAAAATTTTTTTTTTTATTTATGTTTTTAAATTTTTTTTTAGATTATCCAAAAAAGTTTAACCAATCTGGTTATTCTGACTTCGGATTCGGATTCAGCGAAGAAAAATACGTAGGAATACACTAGTGTATTGTTTCGAAAAAACATTTTTTTTGGGGCTATGTAATAAATTAAAATAATACCAAAAAAAATTTCAATTTCGTAAGAAATTAAAAATAGTCATTAATTTTCTAATTTACGAGAAGCAATATGCTTCATATAGCTCAATGGATTCATTTTGTAATATAGAATATTTTTTCCAAAGTGGTTAGGGTAATAAAATTTAAATTTCAGAAGTTACAGAAAGAAAGTATATTTTAAATGTTAAAAAAATAAATGAAAAACCATACTCAGAAAAAAATTTGTTTGTGACAACCAAACTTCAGTTAAAGAAACAAATTTTGGTTGAAACAACCAAATTTTGGTTAAATCAACAAAATTATTCTATTGTTTCAACCAAAATTTGTTTCTTTAACTGAAACAAATTTTTTTCTGAGTGCATGGATTTTTGTAACAATTTTTAGTGAATTATATAATTTATTTTGGTCAATCGATTCGTTTTGAGACCAGTCTTATGATTTTTTTTTACTTATAAAGACTGTTTTTCAACATGAAAAACATTGTTTGCGATAAAAACCATACTTTTCAAAGACAGAAGTTAATTAAAAGAAATTAATTCAATATTTTTCAAAATCCCTGTGTTTAAATTTGGATATTTATGCGTTTAATCAGCCTCCCAAATTTAATTGAAATTCGTTTAACAGTTCTCGGGATATCCTATAAGAACAAAAAAAGTTACTAACTCACACATCTTTGATTTTCTTTAACAATGAAAATTTATGTATTTTAGATGAAAACAAGTCGATTAAACCTAGTTTATGAAAATCGAAAATCATAAAGAAGCTTTGTCTATAAAGAATCAAAATTCCCGGAAGTTGATATAATTAATGACGATTTTTCGATTATCTTAAAGTTTTGAACGTTAAAATGAACGAAATTATTATTTTAACATTTCCCCAATTCAAATTTGCCAAAAAATAATTTCTGCACCCAAAAAATTTGATTTAGATATTTTAAGAATGTTCGACCCATTAACATAACCTTAAACTAGAATATGGTTTTTCACGTAAAATAAAAATATTATTAAAATTGAATTCACCCAATTTTGAAAGACCCTGTTGTTCATTTTTTAAAAGAAATTAGGTTGATACAAAATTTATTATAAAATAATAATTATTTTACATTTTGTGATTTTTTCTTTAAACTTTGTGAACAATTGTAATTTTCATCCAATTTTGAGAAATAATAACTCATTTCATTCTTTGAAACATTCTCTACAAGTCTGTTCGTTGGATTTTATTAAAATGTTTTTTGTTTAAAAAATATAAAATAGCAAAATTTTATTTATTTAATGACTTTTTAACAAAATCCAACAAACAAACGTGTAGAGAATATTTTAAAGATCAAAATGATGATCTATTATTTGTCAAAATTGGATGAAATTTATAATTTTTCACAAACTTTAGAGAAAAAACACAAAATCTTGGATAATTGTTATTTGATAACAAATTATGTCTCAAACTAATTTCTTTTAAAAATGTACAACAGGGTCTTTCAATGTCAAAGGGTTGAACATCCTTAAAGTATATCTCTCGGTGAAATGCAGGCTGACAGAAAAAAAATTCCAGTGTCCTTCAAAGGATTTAGAACTTTTCGGAAAAGGAGAAGGATAAATATCCTTTTTGAGGAAAAAAAAATTGTAGTGTTAAAAATTGTTTATTTATACACATTTTCAGGCAATCAAACTTTTCTTTCGCATCACTTCTTTACAAATTTTTTAAATTGACGCGATTTTGATTTATTAGCTCATTTTCTACAGTAATAGATTATCTACAAATTCACGGAAGTGCATTTTTAAAATGCTGCACCGTTTTTCAAAAATGATTATTTGTTTCACGCAAATGAAGTGCAATTTTTTTTAAACAAATAATCTCATTTGAAAAACTCTGAAGTTTTTTAAAATTTACTTCCGTGAATTTGTAGATAATCTATTTATGAAGAAAATGAGCTATTATAAATAAAAATCGCATCAATTTTAAAAATTGGTAAAGAAGCAATGCGAGAGACAAGTTTGATTGTCTGAAAATGTGTATAAATAAACAATTTTTAACATTACAAATTTTTTTTCCTATAAAGGACATTTTTCCTTTTCAAAAATATAGTTTCCGAAAAGTTCTAAATCCTTTGAAGAACACTGGAATTTTTTTCTGATAGCCTGCATTTCACCGAGAGATATATCTTAAAGATTTAATTCCTCTTTTATATTTTGTGTTGCAAAAGTATATCTTGAAAATATTTTCATAGAAAATAAATTTTTGTTCAAATAAACGTTCGAAATTTCAGGGACATGTGAAAAAACGGTTTTCGATTTTTCGTATAATTTATTATTTTTTAAAAATATTTATGCTGCACATTTATTTTTTCATAATTTTTCTAAAAAAATGTCTTTTCTTTCTGTTTGTCACTAGACTCTCTAATTTTCGTCAATTTTAAAATTATTTCAGTTAATTTTCTGCAGTTATTTTTTTTTAACCTTTCATACACTGAAAAAATGGTATTCTTACTTTAAGAACTATTCTTGGCGTCTATTTAAGGATAGAATATATCTTTAAAATAAGAAGAATATTCTAGAAATAAAACGCACATTCTTTAATTAATAAGCATATTTTTAAGTTAAGACTATTTTCTTATGTCCTTAAGAATATGCTTCTTAATTCAAGAATGTGCTTCTTATTCTAAGAATATTCTTCTTATTTTGAGAATATGTTACCCTTAATATATGGATTTATTCTTTAATAGTATTCTTACTTTAACAATTATTCTTGACGCCAATATAAGAATAATTCCTAAAGTTAGAATACCGTTTTTCCAATGTATCATTAAGTAAAACTTTCCAAATATCAATCTTAATTTACCTATATTTTAATTTTTTTATTATTAATATTTTTAAAATCTTTCCTTATATATAATTTTTCAATGCTTTCTTTTTCAATTTACCATGTTCTTAAGTTATCGCATACTGTTTTCTAAATTTTTCTCCTTAGACGATATTAATTTTACATCTAATTATCTGTCTTGTTTTAAATTCGCTCATACGTTTGTTATTTAGAAAACCGTATGCGATAACTTAAGAAAATGGTAAATTGAAAAAGAAATAATTATATAGTTATATATAAGGAAAGATTTTAAAAATATTAATAATAAAAAAAAGTATTTTTAAATTGAATTATTGTATTATTAAAAAAAAACACAAAGAGTAATGAAACCAAAGAAATAGCTGATGGATGGTAATTTTAATGAAAAACTAATAAAAGATAGTAATAAGCCACGGTGCGCCAGAAGGAAGTTTAAATAAAAATATAATGTTCCCTCGAAATTCCTTTTTATTATAATTTTTTGATGTGTTAGGAGTATTTTAAGGTAGATTTTAAAATCGTTTCACGTTGCCGATTTAAAAAAAAAATTGATTTTCATGAAAAAATAGTGTTTTTTTGCATTATCATGTTATTTTATGCATTATTGTAAAGAAAAATGCAAAAAAATTACTTTACATTCTGAAGTCAACATTTTTTACTCACTTCAGGATATATTTGACATTCTCGTGGAAAGAATCAATTTAATTAACCTTCTTTCTTCACGAAAAGACTTTTAAAAAGAAACCTTGATATAACTAGAAACTTGCACAAACTTTTTATGTTACCCTTTAGTTAATAGAAGACTTATATAGATTATGTGAGTATAATTTACGAAAATCTACAGTTTACTATCAGTTAAATTGTAATGCAACAATTTTTAACCTTTTAAATTATTCTTTTTTAAAATAGCAATCCTTAAAAGTGCAGCCGCAAAGTAAGTCTGCCAAAACTCATGATGAAAATCGACATAGTATGTGTTTAATGTGCAAAAAGAAACCAAAAACGAAATATTATAAAACTACAGGAAAACTTGGAAGTGAAATCAAACAATTATTTCCTAATTTTAATGAGATGGATTCGCGATTACCTGCTGTTGTTTGTAGTGCTTGTAGGCTCAAAATTACAAGAGCTAATGCCAATTCGAATTCGAAAAGTTCACTCCAAATGCCAGACTATTCAAACTATCATTTAAAAAAAAATACCCGAGCTTCAGAGTCAGAAAAAGATTGTGAGTGTACTTTATGTAATGAAGTTAGATCTCGCAAAGGAAACTTTGATGCAGTTAATAGTAAAAAAAAAACTTCAAAACCTTTAAATACTATTGGTAAGCGATGCTCGAAGTGTTTTACTTTAATAGCTAAAGGTGTTATCCACAAGTGCAACACAACTGCATTACTAAAAAATATTCAAGAAAGTATTCAAACCCCAAAGCAAACTGAACAAATAATTTCTGGATTATTAAAAAAAGAGCTAGTTGAGGATGAATTAAATCGCAAAGGAGGAAACACGAATATCGCAGTATCTCTATCACAGCAGCATGGTAAACCATTAAATATTCTCGTTAATCCAAAAGATAAAAAACAAACACGTCAAATATCGTCTGATGATTTATGTGAATTGCAAGTTGATTCAAATTTATCTGATCGTCAGGTGCGTGATTTCTCAAAATTCATAAGACAGAAAACAGATTCACGAAATATTATTGAACAATTTTCTCGCGAAAAACGTTTTCAGAAGTCTCATAACTTAGATGATTTTTTTGATGTACACCTATTTGATTTTGAAATTATAAAAAAAGAAAAAGTGACAAAAAGTTCAAGTTATTCTGTCGTTTGTAATAATTTGATGCTCTTTGTGGAACACGTTATTGATAATCGGAGTATTTTTGATTTTCACTTAAATTTTGGAATTGATGGTGGCGGAGGTTCTTTGAAATTCACCCTGTCTATTCAATCAAAAAAAGAAGATGGTAACTTGGATAAGAAAGTTTCAAAAAACAGTGAAAAATGGAAGGATACTGGAGTAAAAAAGATTTTTATCATTGCTCTTGCCCCAGATACTCAAGAAAATTACAACAATGTGAAGATTCTGTGGTCTAAATTGACTTTTTAAATATCCTGGAACAATCACGACGGATTTGAAACTCGCGAACATAATTGCAGGTTTGACCAACAACGCAAGTTATTGTCCATGTATTTGGTGTGACGTTACGAAAGATGATTTAAGTTCGTGTGGTACTTTGAAGACATCAGGAAGCTGTCTTTCTAATTATAACAGCTGGTGTGATCATGGAAGTGTAAAAAGTAAACTTAAAAATTTTAATAACTGCATCCATCCACCTTTGTTCTATTCAGAAGAAGATCAATTAATTTTAGATGTAATTCCTCCTCCGGAACTGCATCTTCTTTTAGGCTGTGTCAACACGCTTTACAGTAGCATACTTAAGCTGTATCCCAACATTGCTTCTAAATGGGCGGAACAAAGTAATGTTGAAAGAAGTTATACTAATGGTGGAAATTTTTCGTTTGCAGGAAATGCATGTAACGCATTACTCAATAATGTTGATAAACTTCAGCGACTATGCGAAGTTGAACCTGAAGGTCTAACGGGTTGCTGTGCTTATGTAGATACTTTTAGAAAGTTTAAAACAGTTGTTGACGATTGTTTTTCACTGAAATTAGGGACAAATTTTGAACAAAATATTACAGAATTTCAAAAAAGTTACGAACTTTTAGGAATCTCAGTAACCCCAAAAGTGCATACAGTTTTTAAACACGTTCCACAATTCTGTTCAAAACATCAAACGGGCCTAGGATTTTATTCAGAACAAGCTACTGAATCCATTCATCACGACTTTAACGAAAAATGGAAAAATTATAAAGTATCGAAACTTAACGAGAATTATTCGGCAAAATTACTTCGAACTGTACGCAATTATAATAGCACACATCTATAGATAATATATAATGTTATAAGTTTTGTTCTTTTAATGATTTATATGTTAAAGACAGTCGTTTTCTCATTTGGCATAATATTAATGCATAAAATAAATAAAAATGCTAAAAAACCTCTATTTTTTCATTCAAAATCAATTTTTTTTAAATCGGCAACGTGAAACGATTTTAAAATCTACACTTAAATACTACCAACACATCCACAAATTATAATTAGAAGGAATTTTGAGGGAACATTACATTTTTATTTAAACTTCCTTCTGGCGCACCGTGAAGCAATTTTATCGGAAGAATCTGAACTAAGCGTCGGCGTGGAGAATATCGACGTCTTCAAGTCAGGACCCATCCCCTAAAAGCAGAACCGACATGATTCCTCTCTTCAACTCCCTCTTTGGTGGGTATTGCTTCGAATCTCCCCATCGTATCCCAAGAGCTAGCCCCAAACCTCAACCCACGCAAACATGGCTGCCAGCGCCTTACTACAACGTAGGAGTTGCTCGCGCCTATACCCTAAAACGGTTCAACCCTTAAGCTCAGCCGCCCTCACGACAATGCGCGATTTCGCGAGCGATGGATCCATATAATTCCCAAAGAGCCGAGGAATAGAAAGGACGATGGAGAGCAGAAAAGACGAGGGTTGCCGGAAGTTATTCAGCCATCTCGGTGCTTATTCAACCCTATTAAATTCAGGGTGTGACGGAATCACCGTTTGTATTTAATTATTATCGTTTCAAAGCGAACTTCATTAACGCATCAAATCCCCTTTTCAGGCGAAAATTAGGTTTCACATTATTTATCAAGCGTTACTTTTCTTATGTGTTTCTTCAAAGGTGCATTCGTGAAAAATAATAATCTTTCGAAAAAATTATAATTGTTAAAAGTTAACAGTTAACAGAAATTAATTAATTATAAAAAAGATTACAAAAGATGAAAAAACTGAAAAAAAAGTTCTGGTTAGAGTATATTTAATATTGTGATTCTGATTAATCTATAACCAGGCTGCTTTTTAAGGGGGAAAAGTTTAGAAAGTAAATGAAACTGGAAACAAATAAAAATATTATTTACGTGCAAATTTAAAAAAAGCAAGGCTGATAAAAATCATGATTTTTTTAAAATATAATCAGTACATAAAATCTCCAAATGTTTATTTGTAAGTAGTTTAGTAAAGAAATGAAGAAAAAAATTTTAAAAAACAACACAAGAATGAAACAGTGACATAATTATATTTAAAAAAGTAGAATCTCTTTTCAAAAAATTACACTATTTTACGGACATTTTTTTTAAATTAAAATAATAAATAAGATGGTAATAAAAGAAAACGTTCAAATATATTACTAAAGAGAACAGAATTTTAAAATTAGAAAAATTAGAGAATTATTTTACAAATTAAATAAAAAAAGAATGAATAAAATTTTGTAAAATTTTAAAAATAAAAGAAAGTTTATGAACTACAAGAACGATGTTTAAATGAAAATATTTAGAACAAGATTAAATTCACATAATATAAAATAACAGAATAAAAGCTTTCAGAAAACTAGAAAACTGGGAAATTTAAAAAATGTAGATTAAAGTACCAAATAAATGTTTTCAAAAATTCGTAATTACAAGATGAAAACTGAACAATTGAAAAGAAGGAAAAATGCTTCTTAGAAATGAAAAAATAATGACAAAAATTAAAGAATTAATTAAAACGCGAAAAAGAACTGAAAAATAGTAAAACATAAAGAAATTTAAATAAATAGGAAAAAAAATAGAGAAATGTTTTTTTCCTTAATCTAACAAATTAAAAAAATGTAAAAAAAAAACAATAAAATTAAAAATTTTATATATCAAGATAAATAAAAAGATAATCCACAAAAGAAACTTAAAACTCCATTAAAAATAAAAAAAGTATAAGCAAATTAAACCAAACATATTTTTATATTATTACACTTAAAATAAGTCCAACAATAAATTTAGAAAGATAAAAAAAATCTAAAAACTTTATGGAAAAACTTACTTAAGTTTACAAAAAATCTCGCAAACAACAGACAAGATGTGAAAAAAATTGAATAAACTTACAAAAAAATGAGAGTATTTAATTTTAGAAATATGGAAATAATTATGAAAATCAACGAAATAAAAAGTTTAGTGAATGTTATAATAACGAAATTGTAAAAATGATATTAAATAACTTGCATAAAAAGAGGAAAATTGAAAAAAAATCTAAAATAAAAAGACAAATAAAAAATTTAAAAAATATCAGAAGTAAAAGTAGAAAAAAAACTTAGAATTCAATAAAGAATAAAAATAACAAGCAAACGAAGAATAGTCGCTTAGAGATGAGAAAAATGAAGAAATTGTGAATAAATGTAAGAAACAATAATAAATTATAAGAACCAATCTACTAAAAAATGCGAAAATTAAAAATTAGAACATGAAAATGTAAAAAGATAAAAAATTTTTAAGAAAAGGTAAATTTAGAAATTGTCTTTAAAAGTAGGAAACAATTGTATTTTTTAACTAATTTAAAAAAAACTGTCCACCTTGCTTGTTATCTAGATTTTGTTTATTAAAAATTGTATAGTTTTAATTAATGTAAAAAAATTGTGTTTAGTTTGAGGTTTTGTCTAGAATTTGAATCTCCTTAAGTAAAACATTTGCTCAAGAGTAAAATAATTTACATACAATATATTTATTTGTAAAATAAGGTTTGTTTTTTTGGAATTTGACTGTAATAAATTAAAATTAAATTTTAAAATTACTAATTCATTTTTAGTCAAATTTATTTTGAGGGTACGTTAAATCACTAAAACAATTAGTAGATTTCTGCTTACAAAATATTTAACTAATTTTGTAATATTTCATTTGTCCACTAGGTTAGTAGTTTTCTACTAATAATTAGTTATTTTTTATTGTAATATAAAAAACTCGTTCACGGTTTTAATATTGAAGAGGTTTTTCTCCATCGACATAACAAAAATTGATTTTCTGCACCAGATAATAATATTATTAGAATTAATTTCATTATGTTTTGAAGAAGCCAGTTGTATACAGTTGTATATATTTTTTTCATAAAAAATTAGATTTAACCAAAATTTGTTGTGAAATAATAGTTATTAAACATATTTTCTGTTTTTTCTTTAAATCTTTTGATTATGTTTTACTCTTAAACAATTTTGACTGATATTAGCTTATTTGCCTTATTAAAATATTTGCCCTTCGTTAATTAATATTTTTCTTAAAAAATTTATAAAAATCAAATTCTAGTTATTTAATAACTTTTGAAGAAAATTTTGTTAACAATCTTTAAAAAACAAAAGATTATAAAAAATACTTCAAACAGAAAAATTAATTATTATTTGTCAAAATTAAGTAAAAAGAACAAATGTTTACTATAGACTTATAAACAACACAAAATGTTCAACAATTAAAATTTGAAAACAAATTTTGGCTCGACCTAATTTTTTCTCAAAACTGCACAATTGAATCTTTCAATATTTGGTGAAATCAATTTTATAAATATCTTCTTTTCGTGCGAAAATCCACTTTCAAGTTTGAGGTTACATTTTTAAGAATACCTCCTTATCATTAATCACTTTTTTAGTAATTGAGATTTAAAGTAACATTTAGCTAGTTTTTGGAATTTAATATATAAATTCAAAAATAAATAAATAAAAATAAATAAATTCAACTAAATAAAGAAATACATATCCTTTGGGGGAATAGAATAAAGCATTTCTTATAATAATAGATATAAAACGAGTGAAAAAAGCTTAATAAAAAAAATTGGTGAATGTTAAAATAACTGAAAAATGGAAATAAGGACCTTTAATCTCTGTAAATCTTGAAAAACTGGTTATTTTTATATTGCGGGGATAATAGATAATAATGTTCTATTGCCTGATGCAGATTCTTAAAACCTGTCCACTATGGACCACTACTTTTCTCACGCTGCTGACCACTGGTCATCTCGCGAGATCATAGAAGAAAATTATCCCCTCGCGAGAATCACAGGGGTGAAACTGGTACAGCTAGTCACTGTCGCTTTTTATTCTTTAACACTACCGAATCGAATCTGTAACGATTTAAAGAGTCTTTCAAGATTCTGTTCCAATTTTCAACGTTATTTTAATAAATAAATAAAAAATCGTTATTTTCTTTTCCTCGGTGAAAATGTCACTGCCTTAATTAGAAAAAGTAAATTTTGACTGAAAAAAATCAGTGAAATTCCTGAAAATGTTTCTACCAAACGAAAAATTTTGTAAACTATTTTCACAAAAAGAAATTGCAAAATGAAAATTTTTAACACTTTTTAAATAGAAGCTTATATTTCTCAAATGAATTTACCGATTCATTTGTACCTTGGATAGAATCAAAAATGATAAAATAAAATTCCTACAGTTCGAAAATTTAAAAAAGAAATAATTTTTTCATAATTTCTTTATGAATTGTTTACAAACAGTTAATTTTTTTCAATGTTCTGCGTCTTTAAAAAATGGGGAAAAATATTAAAATACGTTTAAAGCTCTAAGGAATCGAAATCCACTGAGAAAATGAATGAGCTATTATTTTTTTGGGGAGTTCCATGAGAAATTCCTAGAAACTTGATCTCAATAAATAAATAAATAAATTCGTTTGATTGAAAATAGATATTACTTTTTAGTTTTCTCTTTTCTTTTATTATTCTAGACGTGCTAAAAAAGTATGACAAAAAGTTTTGAAACGTTTTTAATCACTTATTTAGCACTCAGGATACTACCAAATTTTTTGTATTTTCGGATATTTGCGATACCCGAATTTATCACGGAATGCCCCAAAAACAGTAATCGCTCATTAATTTTCTTAATAATGGATTTCGATTCCTTAGAGTTTTAAGTTTATATTTTTTCCTAATTTTTAAAAGGCGCAAAACATTGAAAAAAATTAATTATTTATAAACAATTTATGAAAATTTTTTTTTTTTAAATTCTCGAACTGCAAGTGGAAGTCTATTTTATGCCTTTTAAGTTTATCCGAAATACACTTAATTGATAAATTCATTTAAAAGGCATAAACTTTTATTTAATAAATGATAAAATTTTTCATTTCGCAATAACTTTTGTAAAATTTGTTTTTCTACATTTTTTCGCTTGGTAGAAACATTTTTATGACCTAACATCATAATTTTTTTTTATTTCGATAAAAAAGAAAAAGCTTTTTTTCTGTGCTTATTTCTCGAATTCTGACCTTTAATATTCTTTACAAAAAATTATTATTTATAAAAAATTATTATTTATGAGAAATTATTCCCTGTCTAAACAAATGACAAATGTTTAATAACTAAAAATCAAAAATGGTCTAACTTGAAAAGAAAAATTAAAGAGAAACTTTTAATGAGACTGGAAGATTGACACTATATCTAACACAGAATAAAAAAAGATAAAAGAATAAGAAAATGAAAAAAGATATTCAAAAAATGGCAAAAACTTGTTGATTTTAAAATCAGTAAAGTTGAAGCTGACACATTTGCAACCTGCAGAATGTGGAGAGAAAGATAAAACCTGCTTTGCTGGATTTTTGTCTCGCTGGACCATTTGGAGTTCTCACGCTCCCTTGTATCATCACTGCTCTCTCGAGAGAATCTCAAAGTGGGGTAGAAAAAGAGGGCGACACGTCAGGTCGTGGGGAGCCCTCCAAGATGAAAATTTCATTCTAATCATACGACTTTTAAAAACCGGAAACTGGTTCCCCAGATTTCTAGATGACAAAATTGAGGTTTTTTGGTCAGTGTTGAGGATGCTGCGGACGACTCAGCATTCCTCCGCGTATTCAAATTTATTTAAAAATTGTGAGTTAATTCTAACTGTAAGGTAAATTGAAATCGCATTTAGATTTATGTTAAACTCAATCTAATTCAAAATTAAATCAAATTTAAATTAAATTCCAAATTAAAGCAAAATCAAATTAAGAACAAAATTATTTTAAAAAAGAATGGTAAAAAATAGTTCAAGGATGTGTAATTAAGATATTTCTACTGCTGAGTAAGTAAATTAATTATAAATTTGAGAACTGAAAAAAAGTGTATTATTTTTTGAGCGTGGTATTTTTTTAAATTATAAATTGTTGAAAAGTGATAATAAACTATAATCTTTTATAATGAATAAATGATAAATATGATAAAACAACAAAGATCTGATAAATTGTTTGATTATGGTCAAAATAATTAATTACAAGTCATCGATAGCAAATAATAATTAATAATAATTAAACCATTTGACGAACTAGTTAACCTGATGTATTTACAAATTTAATTAACTTAATGCACCAAACGCCAAATAATTATACCTCGGAGACATTTCAAAGGTTGATATAAATTCACGCGTCATGTACTTTGTTTACAATAATTTATTTATTAATGAAAGAGTTATAAATTTGAAAATAAATGACTTTAGAATTTATAATTCAAAAACATTATTCGCAGCGATAAAAATCGTAATCCCATCAAGTTTTTATACGAAAATTGGTTATTTCAATTTACTTATTTACTATTTTAATTAATTAGTTATTTTTAATTTTAAAGAGTTTAATAAACAGAACTTTAATTTTAAATAGTACTATTTTATTTTTGATTTATAATAAAAAACAACGTTTTACTCAAATCGACGATAAGGCAATCTACAATTTTCTAACCGAACAAATTTTTAAACTAAATTAGTTACTTTGATTTATTTATTATTTCAATTGATTATTTATTTTTTAATTTTCAAGTTTTTAATGATCAGGATTTTTATTTTAAATGGTCCAATTTTGATAAATGTCCCTTTAATAGAAAAACGTTTTATTTTAACAACGATTAGATTATTAGATTAGATTATTATTTAAATCGACTAAACTTAAAATAAATTTCTTTGTAACAAATTTGGAATAATTGAAACTTGAATTAATTGAATTTTAAGGCCATTCAAAATAAAATATAGAAATTTAGCATGTTTTCAAAACTCAGATGAATTCAATTTAGAATTGATTAAGCTTTTAAAAAACCATGTTTTTTAACAAATTAAATTGAAAACTTATTAAAAATATCCATTTAATATCCATTCTATTTTTTTTAAATGGCTGAAATTTTTTTAAATACAACAAGATTGTCAGCTTTTTATGTTTTTTTCCATTAGAATCTTTTTGTCACTTCATTTGTTTATTTTGTTAATTTTAAAATTTTTAAAATCTACAATTCAACTTATTATTAAATTTAAAAATTAAATTTAATTATTTAAAATTGAATTTTAGATTTTTATTGTCAAGTTTTAACAAATAAGACTTCGTCCACAAATTACGTAACAGGTTCTTAGACCATTTTTTTCAAAATTTATCACTGTTAAAGTAATTATTCTTACATAATTAAAGTAACTTAAGTAATTAGGTACATTCTAAGAAATAAATAAATTAATTAATTCACATGACATTATTATTTATACCTATTAATTTTCTCATAATTTGTAACATCATTATATCTGCTATGTTTTAACAAAAAAAAATAAACTTTGAAAAAATAAACTACTAACGATGTCTTCAACTTTTAACATCTTTTTTGGTGCAATTTCTCAATGTTTTTTCAATCATGCTTTATTTTTTTTTAAAATGATATTTTATTAAGTATTTTACACTTTTCTATGAATGGATTGTATAGTCTAAATTTTACGTAACAAAATATTTGTTTAAAAATCCAATAAATTTAAATATACCAAAACGTGAAATACAGATCAAGTTTGAAATAAATTTTGTTAAAAACAAAGTATACATCAATAATTACTGCCATTTTGCGTGTCATGCAAGTGAAATGATCTTTGCCCTTGGCGAGCAGAAAACAAATTAAACGGAGGTAATTAATGGAAAGGACAGAGTAAATTGACTCTGTAAATAGTAATGAGAGTCGTTTCCTTTGGTAATGAAAATGGCAGCCACCGCGTCGAAATATAATATACGTCCAAAGGTAGCGTAATATCATATTGCGTTCGACGTTCGTCGTGGTCCAGTTTGAGGTTAGAATTATTGATCTAATATTCGAGGAAGCTAAGCCGGGTGTATCTTATACTTCAACCACCCAGTTCCGCCCGACGTCCTCACCCCAAAGCTACACCCTGTCGAGCTCAAAGCCGAGCGTATATACACCGAAAGGAGCTCGATAATTAATAGCATCCCAAGCGAAACACCCCCTCCCTCCACACCACCAACACTGTCCGCCTGTCACGTTCTATTCCAACTTTACTTTCCTTCTGCTGAAAAACTTTTATAAATTATGATCCTTCCAAAAGAAAAATTCTCATTAACGCACACTATAATGACAAGTGGAAAAATGCATTTCTTTCATTTTGCAGAGTATATCAATCAGAATCAAAAAGGCGAAAAATACTCCAGATTTTTAATATAATTTGTTATAAGTCAACTAATCAACTCAATTGAATAAAAATAGAATTTTATCTGGATAAGTTTTTTTTAATTACCGTCAAGTGGGGCTATTTTGTGCACAAAACCGCTCTTTTTTTGCACTCTATGCTTTATTAAAATTCAGAATTTGAAAAAATAAAAAATTTATTTATCCAGTTATGTTGTAGACATCCTTCTAAAGGTGTCCTATGAGTTAGCCGACAAGAAAAAATTTTTTGTCGGAGTTATACAAACTCAAAGTTGTGCATAAAATAAACCCCATGGTGGGGCTATTTTGTGCATCAAAGTTTGCTTATTTATAAAGTTGTGTAAAAAATTTTTTTCAACTTTTTTGCTGTATGAAGTATTATTTCTAGATATTCTAGAGTACAATAAAGAAAAACAAAGCCAGAAATTTTTTTTTTCTAGGAATTATTTAACTAATTTGAAAGTAAAACACTAAAATTTCACAAAAATATAAATTTACAAAAAAAGTTATTTCTTTAAGAAAATTTTACTTAAAATAACTTTTATTACACTTCTTGCGTTATTTTAAGGGCATGTGATGGAGTATGACGTCACTTATATAGGCAAAAATTATCCGTAACTTTTCTCTTAAAGTATTAAATATTTTGTCATGAAACTTGGTAGAATTACTTAAAATATCATTAGCAAGGTCTCTCTGACCCAAATTTGTTTGAATTTTGGCTCAAAATTAATTTTTGAGAAATTTTCGAAAAATATAAAATTGTTTAAAAATCACTTTTGACCCAAAAATCAAATAAATTTGGGTTAGAGAGACCTTCCTAATGATATTTTAAGTAATTCTACCAAGTTTAGTGACAAAATATTCAATATTTAAAGAGAAAAGTTACGGACAATTTTTGCCTATATCAGTGACGTCATACTCCATCACATGCCCTTAAGAGAAAAAGTTTCAAAATTAACTTGAAAAGCATGTAAATATTGATGTTACATTTTTGAGGTTTTTAAGGCACCATGTGTAAAACTGAAATTTTATGCTTATTTCTTATCTTTTGTAACAAAAATAAGACAAAAATGTTTCAAAACGAAATTCTAAAGTAATTTTTACTAACTACAAAACAAATTATTGAAAAAAATGGGATTTTAAAGAATGCACAAAATAACCCACCAAATTCTGGTTTTTCAGTTTTTTACACTTTTTTCTTAAAATATGCAATAAAAAGTTAGCGCATCACGTATATATCATCACAACTAAATTGTCAACAAGTATATTACTACCTTTAAAAACACTTTTAAACTTCCGGAGATCTGAACAAAATTTTGAGAATTTTGAAAATTTTCAGCTTGATTTTCACGACTTTACGGTTTTTTTTCTGATTTGTGATAAAGAATTAAGTACTTTCATTTAGTACTCTCTGTAGTCTATATATCAGAAAATATTTATACCAAATAGCAAACTTAAACAACTATATATAAAGATTTTATTCATTAAAAACCTTGCGTGAACAAAATAGCCCCACTTGACGGTATTCAAAGATCGTAACACGACGTTTTGACACCAACGTTGGTGTCCCTGTAATTTCCATACACTAAAGTTTTTATTAAATTAAAATTTAATTCTATCAATATAAATTAACTTGAATGTTCTTGTGATTGAATTAATTGATATTCAGATCATTGGAAATTGAGATCATTTAAATTTCTAAATTATCAAATTATCTAAACTTTAATCAATCCTTGCATTTTTATTATTCTGAATATTTATTTATTTGTAACACCAGAGGCCGCGGCCTAAAAAGACCATAAATGGGCAACTTCATATGCATATATACAAAAAGGTAAATAATAATAGTAACTTAAAATATTATTAACTAAACATTTAAACTTATCACAATTTTAATTTTTTTTTTGTAAATATAAATTTCACTTAATTTCAAATTCCATTGGTCCCAATTTTCATTGATTTAAATTGTAGTCTAAATTATTGTTTTCAAAATTTGGACTGATTGAAGTTTTAATATTCAATGAAATTTTTTTGTGGAATTAGAAGTTTTTATATAATGGTTAATGTTCAAATTTGAATTAATTAAAATTTTGGTTAATTAAAATTTAAAGAATTAAAAGTTTAAAATAACTGAAGTTTATTGATATTAAAATATGAGTAACTTTGAAATTCCCTATTTAAAATCGTATAAATTAAATTAAGTTTATATGTATCAGTTTGTAAATGTTGGAGAAAAACATAATTAGGTATTTAAAAAAAAATTAAATATAAATCTTAAGACTTTGATAAATAAAAATTTGAATTAATCGAAGCTAAAATAAATTTGTGTCAACATATCGTTGAAACTGTTTTAAGTTTAGAACTATTTTAAATTTGAAAACATTAAAACTTGAGTTGTTAGAACTTTTGAAGAATAGAAATTATCTTCAATAGAAGCTCGAATAGAAGTTTGGAAAATTCTTGCTCTTTTAAAACATTTTTTATTCACTTTTACTTATTTGTCTATTTCTTGAAGTCGGCATTAAAATTAAAAATTTTTTTTTCGATTGTCAATTATTTTTCTTATTTCTAAATTATTTTCTTTAATACTTAATTGTTTTAGTCATTTTGTAATTTGTCTTTCAATTATCAAATATTTTCTTAAAATTTCAATACAATTGTTCAACTTTCATTTATTTTCTGCAATTTTATCCATAGTCTTCATCAGTTTTCAATTGACAATTTATTATTCTCTTTCAATTTTATGATTGTTCATTAATTTAAAAAATGTTTCGGTTCAAATCCCGATTATTCTCACCATTTTTTGATTTTTTTTTTTAATTTTCAATTACTTTTTTTTAATAGTTAATTATTTTCCTTAATATTTATGTAATTATTTTCGTCATATTGTAAATTTATTTTTTAATTATCAATTATTTTCTTTATATTTTCATTTAATTCTTAAATTTCAAATTTATTTCTTTAAATTACAATTATTTTTATCCAGTTTCAATTAATTTCTCAATATTCAATAATTCTCTGATTTTTTCAATTTTTTTTCACTCATAACAATTGTTTTAAATTTTCAATTCGATTTATCAATTCTAGAACTACTCTCTTCAAGTTTCAATTATTTTCTTAAAATTTAAATTCCACTTTTCAATTTTCAATTATTTTCTCTAATATTACAAAATTATCTTCAATTTTTAATTCAATTTTTCAATTTTTTTTACATTCTTTATTTTTAAATTTTATTTTTTCTATATTCATCAATTCTCAACTTGTTTCAATATTTTTTTTCAATTTTTAAATGTATTCTTTAAATTTCAATTCCATTCTTCAATTTTTAAATCCTTTCTTCATTTTTGAATTATTTTTTTCAATTTTAATTATTTTTTTCGATTTTTAATCCAGTTCTTGAATGTGCAATTATTCCCAACAATTATTCCTTCAATTTTTTCATTGTTCTATTTGCAATTATTTTATTTAAATTTAATATTTCTTATTTAATTTTTTAATTATTTTTTCAGTTGTCTATTAATCTAGTCATTTTTCGAATTTTGTTTTCAGTTGACAGTTAGTTCGTTATTTTTCACATATTTTCTTTAATTTTTCAATTATTCTCGTAATTTTTTAAATATTTCCTTGAATTATTAATTATTCTCCTCGATTTTCAATTATTTTTTTCAGTTTTTTCAATTTTCAATTATTATCTTAAAATTTTATAATTATTTTTTGATTTTTTATATTATTTTGTTCGGTTGTGTATTAATCTAGCCGTTGTTTGAATTTTGTTTTCAACTGTCAATTATTTTCGTCATTTTTCACATATTTTCAGCAATTTCGTAATTTCCATTATTTGAATTTGCAAAAATTTATAGTTTTAAATGCAAAATTTGTTGTTAATGTTGCTAGTTTTTAAATAATATTCTTAAATCTTCTGTTTCGTGTTCTGAATTTTCGTTAAAAAATATTTACCAATTGGTTGGAAAAATTGCTAATATTGACATTCCTAAAGGTTTCTATTGTGTTTCTTTGGATGTCGTCTCAATGTTTCCTAGTATTACTTTTGATCTTGTACTAGAGAGTATAAAAAGAAGAAAGTTGGAATCGAATTGAGAATTTTACCAGAATGAATTTTGATGATTTTATTAAAGGCATTGAATTTCTGATGATGCATTCGATTTATTTTAAATTTAATGAAAAATTTTATAAACAGTTAAAAGATACACAAATTGGTGCCGTTATTTCTCCAATTTTAGCTGAAATAGTATTAGATGACCTTGAACATAAAGTTTTGGAAAATCTAAAATCCAATATAAAATTTTATGCTAGATATGTGGAAAGATACTTTTTTATATTTATACCTAGTGAAATGATAAACGAACCTACACTGCAAAAACTGATGTGTTCTAAGTGTCTTATTTTAAGACATTTTGGTGTCTAAGACGCAATTAAAGTCTTAAAATGAGACATTTTTTGCGTCTTAGATACAAAAAAGACATCAAAATGTCTTAAAATAAGACATTTAGAAGACATCAGTTTTTGCAGTGTATATCTCAATTTTAATAATTACAATAATAATCTAAAATTTACCATAGAAGTTAAAAATAACAACAAACTCAATTTTTTTGATGTCTCTGTCTTGAAAACACAACACAGAAAAAAACTATCTGTGATTTTTGCTGCATGTGATTTTCAGGTGAATGGAATTCTTAAGATTAACTCTTAGATCATTGTTAAATTTCTCTTTATTTTGATGTTAAATTTACACATATGGTTGACTTTCTGCTGCAATGAAATTTTCACCCAAATCATATGTTAAATTAACAAAAAATTTTTTCAGTGAATCGGGTAAGATATTAACTAACTGGTTAACCTTCTAAAAAAATTGAGTCTACACTGCAAAAACATAATATACACACAATTTTTAGGTTTTCTTTTAAAGGTAAAAAATGCGAGCATTTGGTGAACTATTCAAAAATTTCTGATCCAAGAAGAGTTAATTTTCGCCTGCAATGCAATAGCAAGGATCGTTGAGTCGCTAGTGTACGTAGTCCCGCAATTCTCTGGCCTAAATTGCCGGTATTTATCCTCACGACAAAGTTCTCGTTCGTTCGCAATGATCGTGGTGTTTTCCGAGCCGAGCACAACGAACAGAGAGCTTGACAGAAGTTGTAAACTTTATGGTAAACCGTGCGGCGTCCGGCCAGTAAACGTAGACGACAACAGTCTCGCAGCTTCACCATATTTAATCCAATCCCAAGTTTGTTCTTTCCTTGATCAAATACGTCATGTCCAAAATCGTATTTGATGCATCGACTAGAAAACATAAACATGAACCTAGAATAATCGTCTCAAAAATTTGCTTAGACCTTCGTGTAAAATTGGGTCTAATGAAATCCAATCTTCAGTGAAGACATCATTTGTGGTTTATATTTTGGCTAAAGAAGCATAGATATACATAGATGTATAAATTCAATTAGTGTACCACCATATTTGAACAAACTTTATTGTATCGTACCAACATTGTAAATAATGGATTTTTGTAAAATTTTGGAAGCTAAAATTCAAAAATGCTAAGATATAAATAACAGTTGAACAAATATGGTGCATCTGCAGTGCATAAAGAAGAAATAAAGAAGAATTTTCAAAATAACTACAAAGTTATTTAAAAAATTAAAACGCATTGTAATAGAATAGTGTTAGTGTAGTTTAATTTTCAAACTGAGGACATGTAATAAAAAATAATGAAGAATAAAGCATTAAGTCAAAATCAAACAAATTATGTCGAATAAATGAGAAGATTTAAAAAAAATATCTTCAAAATCAATATGATCGCAAAATTCAGAAAATTAGGTAAAAACAACGAAAAAATAATAAATTATAAAAAAAAAAACATATCAACGTATAAAGATAAGAAATATATATAAATTTACACCAGAAAACAAACAACTGATAAAATTACTTTGCACTTAATTGCAAAAGCATCTGAGGAGACACACAAATATACAAAAGTCCTGCAGATGTTTAATGCAAATACTTGTCTGTATGTTGATGCTTAATTTTAGTATAGCAGGGACTAATCTATATAAACTGAAGCTGGTGTCTAAGGAACACAGACAGTGAGAATGGAGTAATACACAGGCGTGGAAAATCTCTATTATAAAGGTGTATGCAATAGGTGAGGATGTTTCTATATAGAGAGAGAGTGTTCTCTATATCCTTTCTAGGCATTAGTAGTGAGGCTAAGGCCTTAGGGGTCTCCTGGCAACCAAGCCTATCAAACTATCTTATGGTCTAACCCTTGCCGGTCCTTGGACCATCCCCCGTCACTTGGAGCCCTTAACGACCGACCCCACGGGAGACACCGGGAAATTGAGAAAATTATCCTACCCCGCGTTATAGAGACGATGACTACACGCAACTATCACACTTTGGCCGGCACACCACTCTAAATGAAGCCCCACATCAATGTTTGTGTGCAGCACACACATTATATTATATAGGATAGGATATAGCTGCCATCTTAGTTGGGAATTAAGGAGAGGGTGGAAATACTCACCCTCGTTCATATAGTAGCGAACCCTTCCTTACATCCGCCATTTTGTAGTCTACTTTTTTATTAGATAGAATTATAACACTATGATAATAATACAAAATTTAATAATAATTTTCATTATTTAAACTATACTCACTAAAATAATCTATTATTCCTAAAATTAATATCTTTTTAAAACTGAATCCTTTTTTTCTTAAAGGAATTGTTTTAAATCTAAGCTGAATCATTTAACTAGGGTAACAGGTACAGTGACCGACCCCCTGACAGTGAACGACACCCGTTGTAAAAAAGGTTAATTATTAACATATTTACACATTAATATACATTGTATTTTATTAAATTGAGAAAAATGGTTCATTACGAAACTTTTAAACTAATGCCAATACATAATAATTAAAAATAATCAAGGAAATTCTATTTTTTAAAAATGAGGTTAGGTGTGTTTCGTTTTTTCCATCAAAATTTACGAAAACGACAAGAGCATCAGTGAACCAAAAGTAAGTTTATTTTTTAAACACAACTGTTTTAATAAGTCAGGTTTGCATAATTTGCTTTAAAACAAGTGTAATTAGTAATGTGAGACTTAAAAAACACTGTAAACAATGTGAATTCTTTAATTATTTGGGTGTCGTTCACTGGCCATATAATTTTCCCCAATGACAGTGAACGACAGGGGAATGTCGTTCACTAATTTCTATAAATTTCTCAATTTTCAGTGAACGACACCATATAAAAACTTGACAACTGAATTATTTGTTCATGATTATTTAAATATTGCATTATCACAAATTAATGTTATTAATGCTTGTAATAGTTAATTTGCAAATGCTTAGTATAAAGACTTATTAAATTATTTAAAAAATCTATTCAATATGCAATACATGACGAGGCTTCCATTTTTTTCTCAATTGTGTTATTAATTAAGAGTAGAAAATTTAATTATATGAAAAAACTGAAAACTATTATATTTACAATTGTTTAAAGAATTTAATATTGTTAACTGTCCAATCTATTATTACGACTAGAGACTTTTATTTTGTTCTCAGTTGTTAAATTTATTAAGCATAACATTTAATTATATGAAAGAGGTAAAAATATTATTTTTAAAATTGTTTAAATAATTCATTGTTGCTAATTTTTCAATATATTGAACAAAAAATAGAAGGCTAAACATTTCTAGTATTTTCTCATTTATGCACATTTTCAAGATCAGAACAACTATTTATAAGAAAAATTAAAAATTATTATTTTTAAAATTGTTTAAATAATTTCTTGTTGTCAATTTTCCAATATGTTGCATATAAAGCTAAACACTTCTATAGACTATAGAAAATATTTATAAAATATATTTATTATCAACATATTTTTAAATAAAAAATAATTAATTCTTAAAAAAATTTAATAAGATTTTATACTATTCTTTGTACATCAAAAATACACAAACATTATTTCGATTCTATGGACTCGGAAGAATTGATATGTTGTAATTATTATTTATTATTTTAATACGTTTCCTAAGACATTTTCTTCATTTTTATTGTTTTAAAAACAATAAACAACGTTTTTTACGATTTCGTGAATTTTTCACAGTTTTTAAATTTTAAATATTTATATTTAAATAAATATAAATGAATAAATGAATTAATTATTATTAATTTATTTAAATTTATTCTGTTTGGTAAGCGAGAGCAGAAATTATATCCAATGAGATACTCATCCTTTCAAAAGAAAAAAGTGGATAAATATAACATATGTTATATTTATGTATTTATGTATTATATAATACATAATTATTTCTAAAATGTCAAATTGGTTTAGAATCTGCATAAAATTTAAATTATGGGCACATGGTCAATTTTTAATTACATTTTTTATTTCTGAAAAAATTGGCTAGGTGTCGAAATTATACGCAGTCTGGAAATGTATTTTTAAGGTTATGTTAATTTTCCCTTTGCAACATCCTTAAAAAGAAGACTTCTCTATAAATATATTATATTTTTTCATTTGTAATCAAGAAAATGTGTTAGTTTATGTTCGATATTGTTAAAATATTAAATATTTTAACTTATTTCACTTTCAGAAATAAATATATTTAACAAATAAGAAAAGGTGTCGTTCACTGTCCACGACGCTATGTCGTTCACTGAAAAAAGGGTGTCGTTCACTGTTTTCGTAGAAGGCATTTGAAAACTATTATTATTAATTTTTCATAAAGCTTTCGATAATTTCACACACATAAATATAAAATTAAAACCTTAATCTGTCATTTACAGTTTATTTCATAACTAAAACTATAATAGATAAGATTATAACTTCACTCAAATTTGAAACTATGCTCAGGGTGTCGGTCACTGTACCCGTTACCCTATAAAGTTTAGTTTATTTATAAAAACAAATATGTTTCGATTCACGGTGAAAGGGACTTTAGCTGCAAATTTTGAATTTTTATGACAAATTGATAGAATTTGAGTTGTTCTTCCAAATACAGAAATCAAAACTTGTTTATGTCAATTAGTTTTTGTGTTATTAGCGATAATACATATAGGCATAATCTAACAATAACAAAGTCAGGTTCAATTTCAAAAGCCCGTTTGATAAAATTCAAAACATTCGATTTGAAATTTTTATTATGAATCGATAGAATTTGAGTTGCTCTTTCACATATACAGAAATCAAAACTTTTTTATGTCTATTAGTTTTTGTTTAATTGGCGACGAAAAATGTAAATTTGAATACTAAACTCTTTCTTTCTGTTTTAAAATGAAATTTGTTAATCTCAAGAAAACTGTCATTGTCAACCTATCTATAATAATAATCCGCAACCTCATTGATTCATTCTTTGATTCTGTTCACACCTGAAGTTTGGCACTTAGACTTCCAAAATAATTTTTTCATTTTTTAACGATTAAAAAAAAATTGTTTTGAAACTTTCAACGTTATTTTTATTGAACAAAAGTACTAAATTAAATTTCTTTAAATAAATGTTGTATTCTAGATCTCAAAATGCTTCTTTTTTATTGCATGCACTGAGAAAATAAGCCTCTAGCCAAGCAGCTTTATTTCTAGGTTAGGGTTCCTCGAGAAAAAACAAACAAAACACCGGCGATGACAATCAAACTTCTAGGATACCGGAGCATATGCTCTGCTAAAATCAAATAAGTGCTTTGCAGGTGCTATATCAACAACCTCTCTCTGCTAAATTTAATCAAAAATTGGTTGTATTTAGTCAACTTATTTTCTCAGTGTGAGAAAATTATTATTAAACTTATTTCTAACTAAATAAGATAAAACAAATCAATTAAAATTAGAGTCTATTTTGATGAAAATCGATTTAACTGCATTTATAGAAAATAAGATTAATAAAAATTTGGTTTACTCTAAAATATTGAACTAACTTTTCGATGTTCTTCAACATTCTCAATTATTTCCTTAAATTTCCAATTTTATTGAAATTTCAATACAATTCTTAAATTTTAATTTATTTTCTACAATTTTTTTCCATAATTTACATCTGTTTTCAATTGACAATTGAATAATCATAAAATTTAAGGACAACAAAATTTTATGATTATTCATTAATTTAACTTTTTTTTTTCGAATGCCGATGATTATTCTCATCATTTTTCAATTTTTTTTTTCAATTGTTAATTATTTTCTTTTAAACAGAGTTAATTATTTTCGTCTATATTTAAATATTTCAGTCATTTTGTAATTTTTCTTTTAATTATTAATTATTTTCTTGAAATTTCTATTTAACTCTTTAATTTTCAAATTTTTTCTTCAATTTTTAATTCTTTTTTTCAGTTCTCAAAATTTTTCTTTAATATTCAATTATTTTGATCGATTTTCAATTAATTCCTCAATATTCAATAATTCTCGGATTTTTTCAATTATTTTTTTCACTCATAAAAATTGTTTTTAATTTTTAATTTAATTCAATTCTAGCACAATTCTCTTTAATTCTCAGTTATTTTCTTCAAATTTAAATACTATTTTTTAATTTTCAATTATTTTTTTTAATATTAAATATTATATCGCTTCAATTGTTTTTTTCTATATTCATTAATTATTGGCTTTTTTCAATTACTTTCTTTCAATTTCAATTTTTTACTTTCTTTCAATTTTTAAGTATATTCTTTAAATTTATGATAATATTTGTATTTATTGATTTTTATTGTAATTTATTGTATTATGTATTTTTGATATCCATTATTTGCGACTGCTATTGTTATTAATTTTTATTGTATGAAAATATTCTTTCTTCTTGTATTTTTTAAACCTGTAATGGGCTCTATTGCCCGTCTATACCGAAATAATAATAAATTTAAATTCCATTCTTCAATTTTTAATTGCTTTCTTCAATTTTTGATTATTTTTTCAATTTTAATTATTTTTTTCGATTTTTAATCCAGTTGTTATCCATGTTTTAATTTTCTTTTCAATTGTCAGTTATTTTCGTCATTTTGTAATTGTTTTTTAATTATCAATTATTTTTTCAAATTTTAGTTGAATTTTTAAATTTTAAATTTATTTCCTCATATTTTTATAATTTTCTTTAATTTCAATTATTTTTTTTCAGTTCTCAATCCAGTTGTTTAATTTGCAATTGTGTAATTATATAGCGATTTTTCGAATTTTGTTCTAAATTATGAATTATTTTCGTCATTTTTTAGATCCTTCAATTTCGTAATTTTCATTATTTGAATTTGCAAAAATTTGTAGTTTTAAATGAACAACAATAATTCAAAGTTCGTTAATTTTGCTAGTATATAAAATAATTTTGAATTAAATTTTACAAATATACATATATTTAAACTAGGCCTGAATAATATTATAATAGAGTTACTGAAGAGATTTGTAATGAATAAAAATAACTTTGATAAATTAATCGGTAAGCGACTATTATTATTCTATTTCTTATATTTATTTATTTTTATATTTTCAACAATTAGAATCAAAATGTAGAGCAATTTTTGTGCCGCTTATTTAATGTTAATTATGTTTTTATAATTATTGCTACATTAACCTTTGTTTTATATTTCAGCTACAATTTTTTATTAATTGAAATATTAAAAATTTAAATTAATTAAACAATTTATAATATAGAACATGGACAACAGTTGAATTTAAAAAAATGTTTATTATTATCAAGTCAAAGTCACACAAAATTAACAAATTCTTCAAGATTTTTCAACATCTAAATTTAATTTGTTTAAAAAACTCATTTTCAAGTTGGATGGTAAATTTTATATCGTGCGAGATTATTGATAATTGATTGTTTATAAAGGAAATTAAAGAAAAAAAGGTAAAGAATGTCGTTAAAATAATTATTTTTAATTCTTGGTGTATTCAGTTGAAAGAACTTAATAGAGGTAGATAAGCAAATACTTAGAACGTGATATTAGGAGTAGGATAGCAAAGGTAGAGAGATACTTGCACCACGAATGGCTGACCGGGTATCCTGTATAGAACAGTTTTACCGATAAGAGACGCCGTGTTTAACAGCCCCCAGCAAGTCTATGTGTACGTTATCCAGTATGAATCCTGAAACTCAACTACTCTAGACGAGATTCGCAGAGTCTCCGACAAAGAGAAAAGGGAAGTGGATTTGGTGGTTGAGACACGAGAATACAACTTCGATTAAACTGATTGGATGGAAGATAGATAAAAAGAAATTTTAGTAAAAATCGTTTTACTTTAATAGAAAATGTAAACTAAGAGAGAACAAGATTAATAAAAATTGTATTCGTTGTTTTTTTTATTTTGAGATTTAATATTATACTTATCTTGGATGATTAAACTTTCTGAATAAGTGGATATTCAGTTATTTGACCTCAAAAGCCTTCCACTTATTTCAATAAGTACTAATTGTAAGACTTTTGACTTATTCAAATTTAGAGAGAAGATATGAAAGTTCTTATCTAATAAATAGATATTTAAGGTTTTAATTAAAATTTATGAAATTACAGTTATTTTAACTACCAATTTGGGAGAAATAAATAAAATTTAGTTTAAATACCAATAATTTAAATTATTTCTAACAAAAATGATTGTTACTACAACAATCCCAAATTGCTAAGATGACAAAAACTTTGATACAACAATAAATCGGATTTGTCAGTTCTATATTAACAATCCGATTTGTAAATCCAACAATTCCTTTTTCTCCATGATGTATTCTTCTTTTGGAAATATTTCTTGGATCCCGTATTTAAGAAAATATATTCTTGATATTAGTGTAAACTTTAAGAATATAATCTTTTGAAAATGAGAGGCAAATTCTTATAACTTAAGAATAGTTTCTTATGGTTTTAAAAATAGAAATTTTATTTAACAAGTATTTCTTGTTCTAAGAATATTATAATCTTAAACAGGAGCCAAGAAATATTTTTAAAGGAAGAATACATTTTTTTCAGTGTATTGTTTATAATAATTTCATTGGCAATTAGTCTTTTATTACAAACAATAATTCTATCGCATGTTATGAGTTTTCAATTGAATATTAAGTATAGAACATTTACCATTTAAAATTTTTAAAACTGACTATAAATTTGCAATTAGCGATGTCAAAGGCGCTCAATTATTAACTCTTTAATAAAAATCAAAGAATTTTTGACAAATTTGTCCGTCATGTCAGATCCATTTTTTTTAAACGGATTTTAATTTTGCAGCCAGCATCTTATAAACACCTATAGATACTACACTGAAAGAAATATTTTCTTGTAACAATGCATTTTTGTATAAGATCAAGTATTGTCCTTAAAATCGGTGATCCAAAAATAATTATTCTTGGATCAAGAATACTTAATTATTGATCTATTGTAAGTATACATTCTTGCAGCAAGCATAATTATTCTTAATTCGAATATATTTATTATTGGCCTAAAATGCATTATTCTTGGTCCAAGCATATAATAATTTTAACTTATTTTATTTTTGGAAAAAGAAATCTTTTCTCTTAGTGCACGTTTTAAGTAAGTTCCATAAATTCTAAAATTAATTAATTAGAATTATTCATCTTATATTATATTTTACATTACAATTATAATTTCACTATGTATTAAAAATTTACTACAAATCTTATTTTTATTGCACATTATTAGTCAAACTGAAATACACAACATAAACAAATTCAGGAAAACCGGGTAAATCTCTATATGAAAACTAATCAAGTAATTTACCAGACTCTCCCCTACTCTTTAAATTTGAATTAGTAGTTTTCTACTAATGAATTAGCTAAAAATGAGAAAATTACTAATTTTTTAGTAGAAAGCTACTAATTAAATTAGTAAAAAATCTACTTATTTTAAAAGTAAAGTTCCACTATTTCAATTAGTAGTTTTCTACTAAAAATTAGTAGCTTTCCACTAAAAAATTAGTAAAATTTTTGGCTCACTTTTTACTAATTCATAGTAGGAAACTACTAATCAGATTTAGAGAGTATGTAATAATTAGTTGCACATTTTTAAATTTAATTACACAATCAATTTTTGCATGTTATAATTATAATATAATTAATAATACATTATATTATAAACCTCAATACCCCGAACAAAACACATTTTAAGAATGTTCTCTCCATTTACATAACCTCAAACTAGAAAGCCGTTTTTCACCCTAAATAAAAATATTTTCGAAATCTATTTCAGCAAGTCTTAAAAGAACCAATTGTACACATTTCAGAAAAAATTAGTTTGAGCTAAAATTTGTTGTCAAATAATAATTATTTTACATTTTATGTTTTTTCTTTCAACCCAGTTAAAATCTGTCATTTTCATACAATGTTGACAAATCGACGCCTCCCGTTGATAAAATACTTATTAAATTGTCAAAAATGTATAATTCTAACTCGCAGCACAGTACAATATGAAGCTAGTTCGTTTTCCGTACAATATGATTCCTATTGAATGTTCAGAATAATATAATGCTAACTTAAAGTTGCTTTTAATATAATTAAAATTTAAGTTTAAATATAGTACATAATAATATGCTAATTTAATTTTGATATTGTATAACTCCTTCTCTAATTTTTTAAGATTTTAGACAAATCTTTAGTATTATTATTTAAGATTATTATAAACATTGTAAATATTTGATATTTTAATGCTAACTAACAGTTGTGGTTAATATATAATTCTAATTCAAGTTTTAATAGAATAAATAATAAAATGCTAATTCAATCATGTTATTATTTCCTGCTTTTCGTCTTTAGATGTAAAAATAATTTACTTTTTTCTGTTATTATGAATAGTTTAAGGTATGGAATTTCTAATTTATAAAAAAGAAATATGAAATTTAGATCTTAAAATTTTAAATTTAAAGCCAAGTTAACTAATCTTTAAATCTTTAAATTAAAAATGTCAACAATATTTAAATAATTCTTAGTATTATTATTCTAGGTTATTATAAGTAATTTAAATGCTTGATATTTAAAATATAATTCTTATAAGTAATAAAATTTATTATTAAACTTATATTCGTGTATCATTTATAAAGAATAACTAAAAATTATATTTTTAATATCCAGCATTTAAAATACTTACAATAATCTAGAAATAATTATACTAAATTTTTTTTAAAATGTTGATATTTTTAATTAAAAGATTGAAAAATTAGTTATTGTTTTTAAAATTTCTAAATCCAAATGTTTAAAATTAAAATTTTATGTTATTTCTTCATAAACTAGAAATATCATTAAATAAATTATTGATAATAATTGATTGACCTTCCTTACAGGTAAGTAGATCAATCTATTAATTTTTTATTACTTTTACACCTAAAATCAAAAAGGATAAAATAATATTATAGTTTAATTGGCATTTAAATATTTATTGTACGTAAACTTGAATTTTAATTATTTTAAACGAAACTTTGAGTTAGGAATATATTATTCTGAACATTGAATAGGAATCATATTACATGGACCACAAACTAGCTTCATATTGAACTGAGCTCTGAATTAGAATTATATATTTTTGCCAATTGAATAAGCATTTTATCAACAGGAGGCGTCGAAAAACAATTTTATTTTTCTCGTTAAAACATTCTATAAAATTTTCTTTATTAGATTTTGTTCAATATATTTTTTGTTTAAACAATACGTAAAAAACAAATTTCATTTGTCTAATAACTTTTCAAAAAAAATTGCTTTAACAAAACCCAACAAATAAATTTGAAGAGAATGTTTAAACGAGAAAAATGATCTGTTATTTTGGTTAAAATTGGATGAAAATCACAGATTTTAACTAGATTTAAAAAAAAAAACATAAAATCTTAAATAACACAGCCCCACAAAAAAAAAAAGTGTTATGTACTTTTGACCGGAATACCCTAGCCCTATGTATTTTGACGCGCTGAACACGAATCCGAAGTCCATTTTGCTCCATCACGTCAGGATTTTTTTCTAACCTCAAAATCAATAAAATGACACTTTTTGTTCATTAGCATGTGAACCCGACTTAACATTAATACATGCCTTGGGCGAATAGAAAGCTTGGATTGTGACCTTTAAAACGCTCTTTTAAAAATTGTTCTACGATGATTTTTAACGAAGTTATGATGTTTTATTTAAAATCATTTTTTTCCATTACACCATACCACATCAATAATTGAAGTGTTATTTACATTTGGAAAAAATTTATATTTTAAATAAAACATCATAACTTCGTTAAAAATCATCGTAGAACAATTTTTAAAAAAGCGTTTTAAAGGTCACAATCCAAGCTTTCTATTCGCCCAAGGCATGTATTAATGTTAAGTCGGGTTCACATGCTAATGAACAAAAAGTGTCATTTTATTGATTTTGAGGTTAGAAAAAAATCCTGACGTGATGGAGCAAAATGGACTTCGGATTCGTGTTCAGCGCGTCAAAATACATAGGGCTAAGGTATTCCGGTCAAAAGTACATGACACTTTTTTTTTTGTGGGGCTGTGTAATTATTATTTGACAACTATCAAAACCTAATTTTTTCTGAAAAATGCACAACTCGTCTTTCAAACTTTAGTGAAATTGTTTTCAATAATATTTTTATTTGGGGTGAAAACGACTTTCTAGTTTGGGGTCTTCCATAAACCACGTAGCCCAATTAGGGGGAGGAAGGGTGCTAACAAAATGCTACGCTAAGCTACTCAGAAGGATTATTTGTTGCTTTTTCAACATATTTTATTGCATAGTGATATTTTTTATCTCTACCTCTATTACCCGAAAAACTATTTATATTTTAAATTTATATCGATGTCAATAAAATTGTAAAGACAATCTATTCAGCTCTTGAAAAATGTATCCATTAAGCTACGTTCCACAATGGGGGGAGGGGGTCAAAAATCGTCAAAAATAAGGCTACATGGTTGATGGAAGACCCCTTTCACCTTAAAGAAACCAACTGAAAAACAACTCTTCTTAAAACGCGAAACAAAAATTTAAATCCCAAGTTCTGAAAAAGTTAACAAGGAAAATAAATCGCTGGAATATTCAGCGCGGTTGCGGTAGAAGAGTCTCTAGAAAAACAAAAAAAGAAAAAAGGACAAGAAGAAGCTTGGTCGGGTGTAAGTGAGAAGGGTTAAAAAGAGAAGCACTTTGGATGGCAAGAAACAGCCCCTTAGTCCTGGATCAATAGAAGAAGGGGATCACACACTCTTGGTGGGGGTAAGAGATGCGGAAGGGGCTGAAAAATCTTAGGTTGCTCCGCTGGAGAGGGACGAAGCCCAGTTCTGCCCGAAAAGGTAGGGGAAACCTTAGACAAGAGGCGTGGTTTCACCTCCGTATTTTCTCCCCCTCTTTCTTCGTTGCTCCTTCCCTCTTTCTCTCGCAGATTCTCTCATCCCCTTAAAAGCACGAGAATCAACCCTTTGAGAAGACCTCTTTCCACAAGAATTATCTTTACGGAGCACTGGGATGCACTCGCGAATTCTTCATTTTGCTTTTCTCATTTTTTCCTGTCCACTTCCGTCTAGCTTAGGGCACTAACTTCCGTCGCGGTCCTTTGTCTGCACTTAACAGTTTGACCTCTCCTTTTTCTCTCTCTTTCTTGTTCTCTATCTCTCGCTCTTTCTTTCTCTCTCTCTATAACCACCGCAAAGGCGAAAAGAGTTAAAACCTTCTAGCACCTTGGAGCTTTTTTATCGACAACGAGAATGTGGACAAGCAAGTTTTGATGAGAAAGCAGGCGTCGCGACGCTCTTTTTTACAGCGCATGCGATTGCCGCTTGTGGGAAACAAGAGTGGGAGCACAATCGAATGTCGGCAGATAACTAGAGAAAGTGAAATTACAATTTGAACAGTAATCGAATCCAATCAGGGTCGTTCCGCAGAATTTCACTTTAGTGAACGAGAAAGAAAAGCTGATAAATATTTGTTTTATCACACAAAAAAAAGGATAATAGTTATCTAATGGTTTGAAACAAATTTTTGTCTTTTAAGAAAAAATTACACTGCCGGACAAAATTAACATTTCTTTTGCACCTAAAAAAAATCTACCATTTTCGTAAAGTAGGGTTAAAAAAATATTCTCGTATTTGGCCATTTTTTTAGATCAATTCGTTCACGGTTTTTACGGGTAACTTAACCTATAAATTAAAGGTAATTGAAACGTTGCCTTACAATTTTTAGATTTTTATGAAACATCGCATCCAAGGATTTTTCGGATCGCTGATTACGAATCTAAAGTCAGTTTTTGAAAGACCAAGATGGCTGATCCAATATGGCGGATGAATTTTAAAAAAATCGATTTTTATGAAACTTGAGATTTAAGAGTTTTTGGGGACTCTGATTAAGAATCTGAAGGCAGTTCAAAAATTAAGACAATAAAAAAAATAATTGATTTTGCAAAACGGACAAATACGGGTGTACTTTTTTTGGCCCTTCTTTCCGAAAGTACTTGATTTTTTTATGGGTGAAAAATTGTGAGAACAATAATAACTGAAAGAAATGAAAGATGCAACACATTGCAAAGTTTGTTTTAAAAACTTTATTATATTATTTTGTTGGAAAATTTTATGAGAATTTCTTGTAAGTTTTTTCATAGTTGTTATACGTGAATTAATAAAAAAAAGAATTAACTATGACCTATAATTTGTACGTTTAAAGTAGTAAAGTATTTACTAAAAAATAACTAGATACTTTGGTTTTTATCTTAAGTTGAACATCAATCGATAAATTAAAAAACTCACATCATTCTAAGGATTACAAAAAGGTAGTTAAAAATTAATTATCAACTTTGAATTTCACTACGATTGTGAAAAAAAGGGAATTTATTGGAAAAAGATGAAAAGGGGATAAAATATAGAATTTTAGGTGTTTTAGGTTTCTAAATAAGGGGAAAAAGAGGGAAAAAGAGGATTAGTTAAAAAAAAGGGAAAGAACTGTGATCCCTGTATATGTATTACTTGATTGTTTGAAATTCTAGAGAAACTAGAGGAAAAACTGACGACTGACCTACCACAATTGCTTCTACTTAAAACCTAGTCTGACTACTGCTTCTTTTCCCTACTTAGAAACTTGTCTAAAGAAACTGAAACCAGGTCCGGCGACTTTTGAAAAAACAACTAAAGGTTTTCAAGGTCGAATGTATACTATATCAAGGTCCACTTTTTAATAATTAGAAAAATAGCTGGACATACTTTTAAGTTGACGATAATAATTAGAAGCTTGAAAGAAAATAACTGAAATATGAAGAAAATAATTTAAAATTAAGAAAATAGTTGAAAATATAGCTAATAAATAATGATAAAAAGTAAGGATAATAAATCAAAATAATCATTGATCATAAATAATAAATCATTGCAATTTAATGAAAAAGATTAAAAAAGTGAAGATATAGTTCATAAATTCATAAATAAGTTCATAAAAAAACAAAAAAGTTCAAAAGAGAACAATATTTGCTGAAATAAATACAAAACTTCTAGGAAATAATTTAACAAATAATTGAAAATCGATAAGTAAATCATTGAAAAAGTTGAAAAATATAATTGAGATTGCAAGGAAGGAAGTTAAATTTTATTCAAATAATTGGAACCAAACAAATTTTTAAAAATATAATTGAAATTTGAGGAAAGAAATGAAAAAATGAAGAAATTTATTCAAGAAAGATGAAATTAAAAAAGAAACATTTAAATTAAAAGAAAACAATGAAAATCGAAAAAAAAAATTTGTAGAAATAAGCAAATAGTTTCAAGAATATAATTTAAATTTGAGAAATTAATTTAAAATTAAAAATGTATTTTAAACAATTGAAAAAAAACTAGTCATCAAATACGTTTTTTATTTTCTTGTAAAACTATAAAAGAAAATAAAAAACTGCAAGCTTAGGTTAATTGAATTTTTAATCAATACAAATTTAAATCGATTGAAGTTTGAACAAATTAAAATTATACAAATTTAAAAAAAAAAGGATGATTAAATTGTAAATAGTAAAATCTAAAATTTACTTTTTTACTCATGCAATGCAAATAAATTAAAAAATGCTGTAATTTATTATTTATATTAAATGCTGTTAATGCGTAAATAACATTTTTTACTTACTTTTATTTATATTTCCATTATTAAGTCTTCTGGAACATAATAAAAATTTCAATGAGTTTGACACAAAATGTCAAATTTGCTTGAAAAGTAAGATGGTGAAGTGCACAACGTTTCCAAGAAAGGAACAAAAAGAATAAACTAAAAAAGAAGGTTTTTAAAACTTTTCTGGTCAAATAACGCCTTAAAATTGTTTTTAGGTCTATGATATTAGCTAATTTAATGAATGATAATAATTAATAATATATTTAACCATACAATTTCAAGTAGACAAATTTTTTTTTGTTTCTCAGAAACGTTGCGCACTTCAGCATCATCCAAAAGTTACATTTGTTTTTTTTCCTTAGAAAAGAAAGTAAAAAATTCTTGATATCACATCAATTTTTAATTTGTTTACATTGCTTAGGTAAAAAAATAAATATTACTTAAACCTCAAGCAAATTAAATTTTTTTTTTAGTGTTGACATCCTGAAATAATTTCAGGGATCACAGTGGTCTTTTTGTTCAATTTTAGGTAAAAAAAGAAGATTTAAACTTTAAAAAAAAGTGGATTTGGGAAATAAAGAAAAAAAAATTACAACAATTTTTTAACATATTCATAAACTATCCACAAAACTATATTATAAAAAAAATGTTTTAAGAAATTCTAACAAAATTTCTTCAAAAATTGCTCAAAAATTTTCACATAAATTTCTATACGAAATTTCATAAAATTTTCTTTTTTTTCATGTTTTTCTGTAAGTTTAATAGAAATCTGTTGAAAAATTTTGTAAGAATTTCTTATAAGTTCTTTTTATAGATTTATTCCACTTAAATTAATAAAAAAAGAATTAACTATTACTTATAAATACTTTGTACGTTTAAAGAAGTAAATTATTTACTACAAAATAAGTAGATTGTTATATAGATATAAAAAAGTTGTAAAAAGAGTAATTAAAAAATAATTAATAACTTTTACTTTCACCATGATTGTGAAAAAAAAAGAATTCACTGAAAAAATAGCAATGTAATCATAACAAAATAGTTTTGTTAATGATTTTTTGTTGGCTTTGTCAAATTTCAGAGTTAGAATTACCAAAAAACAGTTTAAATTATAAAATAATTTTGTAGTATTTAATAAAAATTTTGTTTGAGTTTATTAAAATCTTTTGTTGGCATTACCAAATATGTGATGGCGCATGCGCATTCTATACGATCCTGTTTGACGCATGTTCTCGTCTGGTTTTCATAAAGACATCGATATAAATTGGAATTTTTTGTTTTTAAAAAAAAAAAAAAAAAGAATATTATATAATGGGTGATAACTAAATCAAATGTCTACAAAGTTAACTTTTGAAATTAAAAAAATATAACTATAAAATATACTTTATAAAGATAATAAAAAGGGACTTATTTATGATTTTATGTTTAGTGACAAAATTGACAGAATGTATTGCTGAATGATACATAAGTCGATAATTAGTCATATAAGTGAATAAATATTATTGTTTTTTAAAAGAGTAAATTTATATTTCGATTCTTACGTGGCAGGTTAATAAACGTTTAAGCACAATATGTTGTTTTCAAGAATCTAAACCTAACCTATAAAACTATCTACTTTATATTCTGTTTTTTTTTTGTGGAAAATACTTTATTTAACATAAGAAATAATTAAGGAATAATTCCATTTTTAATAGTATGAAACTACTTTCAATTATTGTTTTAAAAATTAAAAATAAACACATTTTTTTAAATAGATTTCATGCCTAGAAATATTTACGTGTATTATTATAACTACACATTATTTCACAGTAAGATACAAAAAATATTAAATATTTTTTAATTAAAAACATTTATTTATTTAACAAATCAAAGCAATATTGGAATTTCCATTTGCACAATCTGTGTTTAACTTTTTTTTCTTTATTATAATAGCCATCAAATTATTTGTTAAGCTCTAAAAAGTTTTGTTGGGACTACCAAATTTTTTTGTTGAAATTACCCTAAATAATTAACAAAAGAATTTTGTTGGCACAACAAAATAATTTTGTTGAGTGTATATCAACAAAAGAATTTGGTTGAGCCAACAAAATTTTTGTTCAGCCAAACAAACCTTTTTTTCAGTGTTTATTGGAACAAGGTGAAAAGGGGAGAAAATATACGATTTTAGGTAACTTTTTTCTAAATAAGGGGAAAAAAGGGGATTAGGTAAAAAAAGGAAAGTAACTATGATCCCTGTAATTTACAAAAAAACTAAACCGCAAATATTAACACAGTTTTTTTACTTTTTATAAAAATTGTCCGCCTCTCAGAGCACTTTTTAGCATAATTGTAGAAATAGAGCGAAATTTAATATTGAAATGGCGATTCGTGAAATTTCATAAGAGCCCAGGAGATTCGTTTCGTTATTCCCATAACTTGCAATTTGTTTTTGGGGGTAAACAGACGCAAATGCAAACGAGGGAGACGCAAAGCGTTCATACATTTCAGTTACATTACTGTGGACATCATCGGATGTGTTGACGGGAAATACAAGCATAATTCAACCGAGACTACCTGCCGACCGCTATTTCACGAAAGTCACCCTCTCCCCCTTTTCCACCCCCTTACAACCCTTCAAATACCATGCTTCCGTCTCTCTCACTCTTCATTTCATCGCTTTACTCCCTCTCCCTTTTGCTTACTCTCGAACGTTGCACTGACTGATGACGTCATTTCCTACCAAGCATTATACATCTTGCAGCGTATTTCCGTCAGCCGATTAAGATTGTGTCGCCAACAGCAAAACAGGAAAGCTTTAGCATAAGAGAAATACGAAAGACTGAGAAAATCGTATTTTAAAAGTTGAAACTTAAACGTTTTTTTTTCTAGAAAGAGACGAAAAAAAAGAAACTAATTTAAGCTCTAGACAGGGGAGAAACGGTCAAAATGACTATAGTAAAGTTTGGAGCAAAAAAAAGTATTTAATTATAGTTTTGAAAAATATAAACTATCACATATTTAGAAAACAACCTTTAAGAATATAATAAGATAGTAATTTTAACTATTTATTTCAGAAAAAATAGTGCTTGAAATATTAATGTCAAAATTCGCTATTTTTACTAACGACAGGTTAAATTTTTTAGAAAGAAAACCTAAAATTTGATATTTAATGCCAAATGTGACATCTTAATCTTATGATTAATCTCGCGCTTATTTAAAATATCAAATAATAAAAATTACAAAATTAAAGAATATATCTGAGAAATGACGGAAATAATTGTCAGTTGAAAACAAAATTCGAAAAATTGCTACATATATTTACACATTTGAAAATAACAGTGTTAAAAAATAAACAATCAAAATATTAAATTTAAACAAAATATTAGAAAAATTATAGAAAAAACTGTTGCAAATAATTGCAAATTAAACAACTGGATTGAAAATCGAAAAAAATAATTAAAATTGATGAAAATAATAAAAAAAAATTTAAAAATCAAATTAAAATTTGAAAAAATAATTGATAATTTAAAAAAAATTACATAATGACGAAAATAATTGACAATTGAAAACAAAATTTAGAAAATTGCTAGATTAATACACAACCGAACAAAAAAATTTTAAAAATTAAAGAATTATCAAATTTTAAGATAAAAATTAAAAATTGAAAAAATTATAGGAAATAATTGAAAATTGCGGATAATAATTAATAATTGAAGGAAATAGTTGTAAAGTTGAAGAATTGAATAAAAATTAATTGAAACGCCGAGAAGTAATGAATATATAAGAAAACAATTGAAAACTGAGGAATGGAAATAAAAATTTAAGAATGGAAGTAAAAATTAATAAAAATAATTGCACAATTGTATTTAAAATTTAAGAAACTTGGTGATGAACGAAAAAAAAATAGAAAAAAGGCGATAATTTTTTAATATTAAAGAAAATAATTGAAAATTGAAAAGTGAAAATTGAAAAGTGGAATTTAAATATGAAGAATATAACTTAAAATTGAAGAGAAAATTTCTAGAATTGAATAATTCAATTGAAATTTTAAAACAATTTTTATAATTGAAAAAAATAATTGAAAAAATACGAGAATTATTTAACATTGAAGAATTAATTGAAAATCGATAAAAATAACTGAAAATTAAAGAAAATTATTACAAATTAAAGAAATAAATTGAAAATTAAAGAATTAAACGTAAATTTCAAGAAAATAATTTATAATCGAAAGAAAAATTACAGTATGATAAAAATAATTCAAAATTGAAAAAAAATTCTAAAAATGGTGAGAATAATCGGCATTTGTACAAAAAAAATTATAATTAATGAATATTCATAAAATTGAAAAAAATTGTAGAATATAAATGAAAATTAATTAAATCAATTGGAAATTGAAGAGTTGTATTGAAAGAAAATAATTGACCATTGAGGAAATGCGGGAATTAATTTATATTATGAAATTAATTGAAAATCGATAAAAATAATTTAAAATTAAAGAAAATATTTAAGAATTGAAGAAAATGATTAAAAAATAAATAAATAAATGGGAAATTCATAAATAATTGAATAGAAATTTTAAGAAACTAATTGGTAATGAAAAGAAAAATTACAATATAACGAAAATATTTAAATATTAACGGTAATAATTAACTATTAAAAAAATAATTAACAATTGGCAAAGAAATTTGAAAAATGGTGCTAATAATCGGCATACGAACAAAAAAAATTTTTAAATTGATGTATCATCATAAAATTGAAGGAGAATAATAAATTGTCAATTGAAAACTCATCGAAATAATGGACAAAATTGCAGAAGATAAATGAAAATTAAAGAAATCAATTTAAAATTGAAGAATTGTATTGAAATTTCAAGAAAATATTTGATAATTGAGAAAATGCGAGAATTATTTAAATATGAATAAAATAATGTAAAAACGAAGAATGGAATGGAAAATTAAAGAAATAAATAGAAGATTAAAGAATCCAATTGAAGATTAAAGAGTTAATTTGGAATTTTAAAAAAAATTTTGATAATTTAAAGAAAAATTACAAAATGATTAAAATAATTAAATATTAAAGAAAATAATTGACAACTGAAAGAAAAATTCAAAAAGCGGTGAGAATAATCGACAACAGAACAAAATAATTAAAAAATAAAAGATTAGTTATAAAATTTAAAGAGAATAATTGTATATTTATAGAAATCATCTTTACCTTAATATACTTCATTAATAAAAACAATTATGTTAATTATTGAATTAGTAAAATCATATAGCTACTTGAAGTAAATTGTAATTGAATTTTTACGAAATGAAAATAGGTAAAACGATTTGATTTTAAAGTAGTAAAATAAATCATTAATTTAAGATCGAAGTCTTGCAACTCTGCGTAATTTGCTGTTTCTCCAAACGACTCGGTTTGATAGTTATGACGTCATAAAAAGCAAATCGTCAAATTACAAATTCTCTGAATGCCTATACTTACAACTTAAAGTGCAAGTGAATACTAAATTTCCCACCGGAAGTTTAGTATTTGGTACGTGCTTATTTTCTCGAGTGATTTAAAAATAAATTAATTTCAAAAGGGTTTTTTAAACCGTAAATATGTTTTCCTGATTTATTTATTTTTTGACACAATTTATTTTGTACTTTCCTATTTTTGGACTCATTTTTTAATTTCGAATTTTTAGATTTCTCTTCTCCTTTTTCAATTTTCGAGATTATTTATTAACATTTATATTTTAATTTTCTAACATTTCTGAATTATTTTTTTTCGAGTCTAGTTTGTCTAAATTTCACAAAAACCCTTTTTTCTGTTGACTGATAAGATGTAACCTCTTAATCGGATGCTGAAAAACAATACAATACAAAAAGCTGAATAGAATTCTATCCCGTAAATTACAACTTCAGTCAACCCTTCACGCCCTAGATGAACAAAAAGCAAACTCCTGTAAAGCGATTTAACTTGTGTTACAAGGAAATCAATGATTATTTTCTTGTTTCCGCTTTATGTGATGATGTACGCATAAAATACGCACTCAACAAGCAATTAAGATTAAATCATAAATTTTCACTGAATAACGTTACATTTAACAACCAGCTTAAATAATCAACAATAATATAATTTCTTCACAAAATAATAATTTATTATTATGTATTATCTATAATTTCAGTAAATTCACTAAATTTAAATCAATAAAATATTTCAATTAATTTATTTAATTTTATGACTTAATGGCAATTGCAATTTTTTCAAATGTTGCTTATTGAAATTTAAATTCAAATTTTAGTCGAAATATAAATCAATGAAAATTTAGGTCAAGTAAAAGTTGGATTATTTAGAATTTTGATTAAGTTAGATTATAAGAACTACGATTAATTGAATATTCGATCAAATAAAAAAAATATTCTGGATTCATTCAAAACTCCAGACAATTGAAAATTGGTTCGACAGAAAGTTAAAAATTCCAAAAATTCGGTTAATTGAAATTTGAATTGATTGAAAATAAGATTAATTGATGTTTAGAAAGAGGAAAGTTGAACTTTAAATCGATCTAAATTTAAATATTTTCATTTCAATCGGTTATAATTTACAACAATTAAAATTTTTATCGCATTTATTGAAAATTGATTCGACCAAAAATTGAAAGCTCCAAAAATCCGATCTATTAAAATTTAGATAGATTAAACTTGAGATCGACTAAAACTTGAATTATTTACAATTCAGATCGATCAAAATTTTAGTTAAATGAAATTTAGATACAGACACATATATTTTGATTCACAAGAGATTTTTCTTGATAGAAATTCCACTTTGAATTAATCGAAATTTTGATATTTTTCAATTTCAATCCGTCATAATTTAAAATCCTCATCTCTAAAAATTTATTTCACCAGAAATTACAATCGCTCGAAATTAAACAACAAACAAAACTGCGTCGTTGATTGAAATTTAAAATCAATAAGATTATAAATTGATTAAAATTTATGTCCCTGAAGTTCTGAACGTATTTTTTCTGGAAATTTTTTTTTCTATGGAAATATTTACAAGAATAACTTTTGCAACACAAAACATAAAAGAGTAATTAATCCTTAAAATATCCAAATGCACTCAGAAAAAAAGTTCAGTTCAATTAAACAAACCGTTTAGTTAACTTATTTTATTTGATACAACAAAAAAGTTTTATCAGATTAAATAAGCATTTGGTTTCTTGCAACAAATGCCTTGGTTTCCAGAAAAAAATTTATTATTTAAATGTATTTGTTTCGTTCGACCAAACTCTTTCTTTGGACTAAAATAAGTGTTTAATAAAGCACCATTTATTTCAGTCAACAAAAAAGTTTGGTTTATTTAACCAAATGTTTTGATCCGTTCAATTAAAGTTTGGTTGATTCAAATAGATATAATATATATAGTCAAACTCGAGATGCATTTAAACAAGCGTCATGTCAATCGCGTCGTTGCGTATAAAATGCTTTTCTATTATTATAACTTGTGTTTTATAAATTTAGTAAGTGTTGTTTTCTTATTTCAGAAATTGGATTACGTGGAAACTTCCTTCAAAGTAATATATAGTGTGTTTTAGGTTATTATAGTGTATAAAATAGATTTTGATTTCCTGCAGGTTATGTTTAACACATCGACCACATCGTGTGTTTAACTGTGCTTATAACATTTGAGTGACTTATTGTGACTTTTCAATTCTTTAATTTTGGAAGTAAAAGATTCTTTTACGGAGAAACGCTCCGTAAGAAAACAACCTTGAAGAGAAGAAAATGTTGTTTCTAAAAATGCTTAACTGTTATGCATTTTTCTGTAACATCTGAATTTCTTAATATTTTATTTGCATATTTATCAGTTAATTTCCAGTTTATTATGATGATTATTATTATTACTTTGAAATCATACTCTCTAAAACTGAATCAGTGAAATTTTCACTGATTTGGAATCAGTGAACAACTTCTCTTTGCTGAATCAGTGAAAATGACTGATCTTCAGTGAATTTCACTGATTCAGCAACGAAAAGTTGTTCACTGATTTCAAATCAGTGAAAATTTCACTGATTCAGTTTTAGAGAGTATAAATATAAAATTAGAAATTAATTAATAATATACAAACAAAATATTTAATTAGGAAATTCAAACATTAAAGAAAAATAAATAACATTTGATTGTGTATATCAAAATATTTATTTGAACGAACCAAATAAATTTAATACAATTAATTTGTTTGTATGAAACAAACTTTTTGGTTGGATTAAACAAAACATTTAGTTAACTGTAATAAACCATTTGGTTAATTCAAACAAATGTGTATATAATCAAATTATTTGGTTATATAAACCAAACATTTGTTTAACTGTATATCAATGCATTTTTTTGGTTGATTCAAACAAAATTTGGTTGTCGAAAAGAAATTTTTTTCTGAGTGTGAATTTTTGAAATGCAAAAAATGATATTTTGTCAAATTTGAATTCGGAAAGTGTTAAAATAATAATTTCCTTTGTTCACTCTAAAAACAAGTGTCTTATTTTGTCCTCACTTTTAAGACATTTTGAGGTGTCTTAATTTTAAACCATTGAGATAGTGTCTTAAAAATGCCTGTAAGACGCTTTCTAAACGTCTTATGTCTTAAAATTAGACACTTGTAAGACACCTGTTTTTACAGTGTTTGAACGTTCAGAACTTTAAAATCATTAAAATTTGCCTAAAAATTATCAACTATAATCAAAACTAAAATTGAAACAAAGAATAATGATATAACTTGGATAATAATAGAAACATAATAATTCCGGTCTTAAAATAAATCATTGGTTTAATTTGGAGTTGCTATAGTCGGCAAACACTTTAATCTGTAAATAATATAAACCGTTCTTATATCTAATCCTGAAACAATGCTTTGCTCGAATGGCGTCAGCATAGAAGGCGATTTGGAGAAGCTGGAGAGGGAACAGGAAGAAGAGAAGGGTCGGGTGGTTAGAAGAGAAGAGAAACCCCCCTTTTGCACCCCTCCTGAGAAACCTTTAGCGACTCCGTAGGGGGTTGGGAGTCTGAGAGTGGGAGGAATGAAAAGGGGTTGTGTGGGAGGGCGGTCACTTGGCGATTAAGAACACGTACTAACCCTGCCTGGTTTTCCACCCTGCAGCTTGGGATCAATACAACTTAGTTCCCCGAACCACTACCCTCACCCTCCAGCCCGTTTTCAGACTCAGCCACCCCACAGTGTTCTTATGTCCCGGGGCAGTCCGCCAAAGCCATGCTTCTTACCGCCCTCGTAGCAAAAGCTTCTATATCTGAGTCTACCAAGCGAGAGATACCAGATCTAATGATTATAACGGGTAGTACTGTATTTTCCGGGAAAAAAAACACAAATTTCCCAATTAAACTAACATCAAAACCTAATTATTTACGGGGCTGATAAAAATCATGATTTTTTTCAAAAAATCCGATTAATTTGATTTAAATCAAAAAACGATTTTTTTTAAATATAACAAAACATAAAATCTCCAAATTAATAAAAATCCAAAAAGAAAAAGAATTTTCTAAAAAAATAGTTGAAACAAAAAAATTTTTAAAAAATAATCCTGACATTCTTTTTACTTCAGCGGACAAAGGCAATCTTACTGTTTGCATTGAAAAATCTGACTACAATGAAAAAATGTTAAATTTACTTTCTGACAGTTCAACTTATAAACGTCTTTCTAGAAATCCTTTAAAAAAATTACAGGATGATTCTTCAAAAATTCTTAGATATCTTAATGATGAAGAATTTTTATATAAAAAATTTCATAAAGATCAGTTTACTTGTTCAGATACTGAATTAGCAAAAGCTTATGGTTTACCTAAAATCCACAAGGAGGGCGTTCCTCTAAGACCTATTGTCTCTCTTATTAATTCTCCGACATACTTTTTATCTAAAACTGTCTATGATGAATTAAAAAAGTGTATTAAAACTCCCGAATCACATATTAATAACAGTTTTGAACTAAAGGAAAAATTAAAGAATTTTGTTGTTGATGATGATCATGTTTTTCTTTCCTTAGATGTTAGTTCTTTGTTTACTAATGTTTCTTACGACCTGGTTAGACAAAGTTTAGATCGTCGTTATTCACAAATTAACAATAAATGTAAAATTCCTTTTAACGATATTATTGATTGCTCAAAATTTTTATATGACAATACCTTTTTTGTTTTTAATGGAAAGTTTTATCAACAAATTAGAGGTACTCCGATGGGTTCACCAATCTCACCTCTGTTCGCAGATATTGTAATGGAAGATTTGGAACAAGATTGCTTAAAAATTTTAAAAGATAAATATAATTATACTCCACTATTTTATTTTAGATATGTTGATGATACAATTTTTTGTATAAGCAAAGACATGTTAAACATCATTATTGATATTTTTAATTCTTATGACTCAAATTTAAATTTTACTTTTGAACTTGAAAATAATAACCGGATTAATTTTCTTGATTTAACTTTGATTAAAAAAGATAATTGTATCATCACTGATTGGTATAAAAAACCATCTTCTTCCGGTAGACTTATCAATTTTTTCTCAAATCATCCAATCCAACAGAAGAAAAATATTATTTGTGCAACACCTGTAAGAAAAGTACCATTTATCTTGCCTGAAAAATAGACGCAAAATAGGTAATTGCTGCACATAGCAACAATGTATACTTTGCTGCATACTGTGCAGAAAAGTGCACTTTTCTGCACACTTTTCCGTCTGGTAGGTACCCGCGCAATTATTAATTAGTGCTTTACCTGAACAGGTGTTGCACAAAATAGCGTGTGGACCTCGAGCGAAAGAAGATTTTCCGTCTTCGTGCAAATTGCTGCGCTCGCTTCGCTCGGGCAGCAAATTTCGCACTCGTCGGAAAACACCTCCTTTCTGCTCTTGGTGCACAATATACTATTACAATTTAGTGGACAGATCCATTTCTCTTTCTGACAAATCTTTCCATTCTGACAATTTAAAGATAATAAAAAAGATTCTTATTAACAATGATTACCCATTGGATTTCATTGAAAGACATATTAAAATTCGACTTCAAAAAATTAAATTTTTAAAAACAAATAAAGAATTGAATAATGCTAGATCAAACATTTATAAACAAATTCCTAAAATTTGTATTCCATTTAATTCTTTATATTTTTTTAAGTTGTCAAAAATTCTAAAAACATTTAACATTTCAACAATCCCAATTGTTAATAAGTCGTTAAGTTCCATTATAAAATTAGGGAAAGATAAGACTCAGAATTGTGATCGTACAAATGTGGTGTACAAAATTGACTGTCTCGAATGTCCAGCAACATATGTCGGACAAACCAAACGTACTTTAAAAAAAAAGACGAGGTGAACACATTACTCAAAGTAAAAAAAATCCTGATTCTGTCTTCTTTCAACACCGAGAAGAATTTAATCATGAATTCGACTGGCAAAATGCCCAACTTTTAGACCAAGAGTCACATTTTTTTAAACGTAACATCTCGGAAATGATACACATTAAGTCTAACATATTTACTTTAAATAAAAAAGAAGATATCGTATTTTTAAATAAGAATTTTTTTTCCTTAATCAACAGAATGAATTCATGAGTATATTTTCCTCAATATTTACTGTTTGTCTTGTTATTTATTTGTAACCGCTTGTTTATATTTGTAATTCTTCTGTCATCGAGTTCAATAACTTCTTGTTATTTATAAAAGTTTATATTTCTAAATAAGTAGTTAGTTTAATTTAAGTCTGTTGCCTGGCTGGTCGTTTCAAAATGTTTTTAATTTATTTGACGTCGTACACAATTTTATTTAATATATTTTAATTGTTTGACAAGTTAAAAAATGTTTAAATTTTAACGAATTTAGGTAATTTTGTTTTTTTTTTATACGCTATTTAACCAGTTTATGTGTTATGTGTTTATTTATTATTTAAAAATTTCTGAAGTGATTATTAATTTTTGTATATTTTTTTATAATAAAAATAGCCTGATGAGGCCAACGAACCTTTGTTGGTGAAACGTCGCTGAATGACATAATTAAAATTGTGTTAACATTTACCTTCCCGAATCATATAAATTTTCTGGTTCAACTTTAACAAAAAATGGAAGGATTTACATCTCTCTCATAAAATCTCCAAATGCTTATTTGTAAGTAGTTTATTAAAAAAATGAAGAAAAAATTTTAAAAAAATAACACAAGAATATGAAACAGTGACATAATTATGGGCTATTCTATTTCAAACCATTCCACTAGCAAAAGACTATCGCGTGAAAAGGATTTTTTAAATCTGTTTAATTTGATTAAAACTAAATTAATAATAAAATGTAATAGGCGAATTTGAAAGAGAATTTATCAAGCTTTAAAATGATACTAAACTTTTTTTAAAAAAATTTCAATTTCATGTAAAATTTTAAGTTTAAAAATTTCAAACATTAATATCTGAAAACACCCCCTCTTGGAATTCAATGTAACTTACACTAAAATAATGTTTAAAATTTCTATTTTTTACTATGTGAAGACCATAATGGACGTTTCACGGGATTTAGAAAAAAAATTCATTAAAAAACCAATTTATTTAATCTGACATTAATTTGAAGTCGCGTAGCATAACCATTTTAATAGTAGAATTCGTTTGTTTTTTCTTTTTCGAGTTCTTTTCTAATAATATTGATATGTCAAATGAAATAAAATGATTTTTTATTAAAATTTATTTCTACAAACCCCATTAAATGTCCATTATGGTCTTTACATAGTAAAAAATAGAAATTTTAAACATTATTTTAGTATAAGTCACATCGAATTCCAAGAGGGGGTGTTTTGAGATTTTAATGTTTGAAATTTTTAAACCTAAAATTTTACATGAAATTGAATTTTTTTTAAAAAAAGTTTAGTATCATTTTAAAGCTTGAGAAATTCTCTTTTAAATTCGCCTATTACAATTTATTTTTAATTTAGTTTTAAACAAATTAAACCGATTTAAAAAATCCTTTTCACGCGATAGTCTTTTGCTAGTGGAACAGTTGGAAATAGAATAGCCCTTATATATTAAAAAGTAGAAACTCTTTTCAAAAAATTAAACTATTTACGGACATTTTTTTAAATTAAAATAATTAATAAAAAGAAATTGTAAAAAAATTGTAAAAGAAAAGAAATTTTATGTACTACAAGAACGATGTTTAAGGTAGTTCTCCGGCAGTTATACTTGAAAAAATCGATTTTCTATAGATTTTCTTTAAATTGTGAAAAAACGTTATTTTATATGTGCCTTCTGTCTGGTTAAAATTTCAATAGCCCTTGCAATGCTCAAAATTGAGATATTCAGGTTCTAAATTCCAATTTTGTATGGAAAATGATGAAAAATGAAATTTCGAAACTGAATATCTCAATTTTGAGCATTGCAAGGGCTATTGAAATTTTTACCAGATATAAGGCACACATAAAATAACGTTTCCTCACAATTTAAAGAAAATCCGTAGAAAATCGATTTTTTCAAGTATAACTGCCGGAGAACTACCTTAAATGAAAATATTGAGTACAATTTTAAATTCACATAATATAAAATAAAATAATCAAAGCATTAAAAAAAGTAGAAAACTGGGAAATTTAAAAGATGTAGATAAAAGCACTAAAATGTTTGTTTTCAAAAATTCGTAATTATAAGATAAAAACTAAACAATTGAAAAGAAGGAAAAATGCTTCTTAGAAATGGAAAAATGATGACAAAATTTAAAGAATTAATTAAAACACAAGGAAGTATTAAAGAAATAGTGAAACATCAAGAAAATTAAAGGAATAGGAAAAAAAATAGAGAAATGTTTTTTACCTTAATCTAACAAACTTAAAAAAAAATGTAAAAAGTACAATAAATAAAATTAAAAAATGTATATATCAAGAAAAATAAAAAGAAAGTCCACAAAAGAAACTTAAAAATCATTTAAAAATAAAAAAGTGTAAGCAAATTAAACCAAACACATTTCCACAATATTACACTTAAAATAGGACCAACAATAAATTTAGAAAAATAAGGAAAATCTAAAAACTTTATGGAAGAATAAGTAAGTTTGCAGAAAATCTCGCAAAAAATAGACAAGATGTGAAAACAAATTTAATAAACTTACAAAAAAAATTAGAGTATTTATTTTTAAAAATATGGAAATAATTATGAAAATCAACGAAATAAAAAGTTTAGTAAATGTTATTTTAACGAAATTGTGTAAAATAATATTAATTAATTTGCATAAAAAGATGAAAATTAAAGAAAATCCTAAAATAAAAAGAAAAATAAAAAAAGATAAGAAAAAATATCAAAAGAAAAAAAAACAGTTAAAAATTTTGTGTAAAAAACGGTCCACACAATCTTGGTGTTAAGTTTAACATATATAAAGTTTAGGTTAATTTAACAAGAAGATTATGTAAATTACCATATAGGTTATGTTAGTTTAACATAAAAGTAACACAAATTTTGAGTGGACCGTTTGGGACATTTAGTTTGTGTTAAATACACTTACAAATGTGAATTAGTAATTTTTTCTATCAATTTGTAGTTTTTTTATTAAAAATTAAGAATATTTGACTAGGTCTTAGTAGACATTTTTACCAATTCATTTTATGGACAACTTTTCAACATTTCATTTGTTGTAATTCATATTTTAAATAAAACAGTTCTTTCAAAGATCAATATCTTTTATTAAACCATATTTTTTCTCAATCTTAAATCATTGAAATCAATACTACCATCTCATTAAAATCTATAATATCGAAAATCTCGTCAGCCCTTTATCGATATTATATCAAAAATTTTTTCTTAGAATATCGTCTTGAAATTCAAGACGATACAAGACGATATTGATATTATATCGACATATATCGTAAAGCTCTACAAAAATATAATCAAAAATAATTCCAAAGAAGTTTGAAAGATCTAGCTGTACAATTGAAAAAAAAGATTGGTTTAATTTTTTTTTAAATTATATAAAAAGATTTTCTCAAATTGTTTAAAATTAATTTTAATTATATTTTTGTTTGTTTTAAAAACCATTTCTATGTTTGATGTTATATTACAAACACCATCATCCTTAGAACATCTTTATTGACGAATTTTTTAATTTGGATGTGTTTTTAATCGATTTTACTGTATATGTTCTTCAAGATAACGATAATTTTTAATTAATGTAATTTTCAGATCATCGAATTTTTTTTTAACAGAATTTCCTTCAACGAAACTTTTCTTTAATCAACTTTTTATTTAATATAAAATTCTAATTGAACCTTATTTAATTGAACAGAATTTTCAACTAAGAAAATTGTAAGTGAATAGTATTTTTAAATAAAATAATTTCTATTTGTCCGCATTTTTATTAACAAAAATTAAACTATGATTGAATTCCTAAAACACCAAATTTTCAATTGACCGAAGTTATAAATGGCCGGATAATAATTCGACATAAAACTTTAGCCGCGAATTTTAAACTTCGCAGCGAAATCTGTCTGTCGGATTTTTGTACGATATTAGCATTTTCGGTCAATTGAAAATTCAACATTTTTCGTATTGTATCAAATAATAAATTGTGTAAATAAAAATTCGACAAATGAAGATTCTAGCAGATAGAAATTCTGTTACTTCAAGATTCAACTCACTGAAAGTCCTATTACAAAAAAAGTTCTGTTAAATAGAAATTTAATTAAATCAGAAGTCTTTTAGGTAAAAAGTTATTCACACAGAGATTCTGCAAATAGAAACTTCTGTTAAAAAGCATTTGGTTAACTAAAAATTCTTTTTAGTAAAGATTTGGATTAATTTAAATTCGATTAAAAAGAAATTCGAAAAATGAAAACTCAATGAAATTTTGTACTAGGGAACTTTATTCGTAAATTTTTAAGATAAAAGAAACGACAGAAATAAATACAAATTGATTTCTTTAAAACTCGTATAAATCTAAATTTAAATAAAAGTCACATTCTATTAAAATTTCCATAAAACAGAATTTGAATTTCTTTATTTCTGGTTAAATTTCGGAACTCAAATTTCAAAAAAAAAAGTTAAGAAAATTGATTGTTAAACAAAATAACGCCTTTCTTGTCACCCTGTATGCTTTTGAGTTTTAGACTACAGAAGTGTGAGGATAGCCTTCTTACGATCGATAGAGGTTAGTCGCGCCCAGCTCCGCGAATGAAACACCAACTACCCCTTTCGCTGTGGTAGTGATTCTCGTCTCCAAGAGGCGCGGGAGTGAAAGATCATCTTCCGCTTCTTCCCAACTCTTCTCCTGTTCTTTTAGCAGCCTCCCACCAAAAACTCTATGCATCTCAAATGACTTTATCAGCCGTGTTATATATATGTATACGTCTCAACCCTTCTAATTCACGTTTATTTAATCCGTTTTATTTTTATTCTCTTTTATATTCATTCCAATTTTGTTGTATTTTTATCAATTTTCATTACATTTGATTACAATCTTTCAATTTTCATTCTATCTTTTAATTCATTCTTTGAATATAATATGTATTCTAATTCTTTTACTATTATTGTAATTCTTAATTTTCACAATTCTTGTTTACCTTTATTCTAATTCTCTATCTTAGAGCTCCAACCAGTAAAAGTAATTGAAAATATAAAATACGAATTTTACGGACCAAAACTTAAAAATTATGGACTAATTAAGGATAATAATTTTATATTTTGAAACACTATTTTTAGTCGGTTACAAGAAAAATACAGTAGAAAAGTAAAAAAGGAACTGTATTTTTATATTAATAATCATGTATTTTCTTGAAAAATAATGAACACTTTGTTAATAATAGAAACAAAAATATCAATCAGTCCGAGTCAAATAAAAGAACACTTTTTTATAGCTACTCTCTAAATCTGAATAAGTGATTTTCTACTAATGAATTAGCGAGAAATCGTTTACTATTATTGATAGTGAAAAATTTCACTATGTTTTAGAATAAAACAACTAATTAATAGTAGAAAAATAAATTTCTATTAATTGCAATAGTGAATGTTTACTTTTTCACTTTCAAATTAGTTGTTTTCTACTAAATATAAGTGAATTTTCTCAATATTTAATAGTAACCGATTTCTCGCTAATTTATTAGTAAAAAATCACTAATTCAATTTATAAACCCAATAAATAATAATTCACTTTAATTTTAAAAATACTGTACGCTATAAATTTTTTTCAACTATTTTGTAATAAACATTTCAATTTTATTTAGCAATTAAACAATGAAATAATTTAATAATTTAATTTAAATAATTTTTAAAAACTAAATTTATGTAAAATCATTAAAAAGTTGATCTTCAAACATTTGTTTTCAATAGCTTGAAATAAATATAAATATTTTAATTAAAATACATATAAAAATGAATTTGAAGAATAATTCGTTATTTTTACTAAATGATTAAGATATATAACTATTTGAATTAGTGACTGAGTTTCACTAATTTTATCTCCGAGGAATCCGAATCCGAAGTCAGAATAACCAGATTGGCTAAAATTTTTAAGATAATCTCAAAAAAAATTTAAAAAACCATAGGAAACTTTTTCTTTTTGTCCGGGACAATATGCTAGTGTATTCCTACGTATTTTTTTCGCTAAATCTGAATCCGAAGTCAGAATAACTAGATTAGCTAAAATTTTTGCGATTATCTGAAAAAAAAACCCATAAAAAATATTTTTTGGCCGGGACAATATGTTTATGTATTCGTACGTATTTTTCTCAGCTGAATCCGAATCCGAAGTAAAAAAGATGGGATTAGTTAAATTTTTTTAGATAATCTCAAAAAACGATTTTTTCATGTTTTTTCGTAGTTTTTTAAGATTATCTAAAAAAAATTAGCCAATCTGGTTATTCTGACTTTGGATTCAGAGTTAGAGAAAAAAATACGTAGGAATAGACTAGAATATTGCTCCAGACGAAACAAAAAATGTATTGGGTTTTTTCGAATTTTTAAGCAATTTTTTGAAATTATCTAAAAAAATTTAAAAACACAAATCAAAACCATAAGAAACTTTTTTTTATGGTTTTGACTCAAATCTGAAGTCAGAATAACCACTCTCTAAATTTGAATTAGTTAAAAATTACTAATTATTAGTCAAATAGTGGCTGAGTTTTTGTTTCTCCAATTAGTTAAAAATAAAAATAAAATAGTTTAAATTTGACTAATTACATTAGTAAACAGAATTTTATTACAATATTAGTAATTTTGACATAACCTAGAAATAAATTTGACTAATAATTAGTTATTTTTTACTAAATGGTTAGTAGAAATATAACTATTTCAATTAATGGCTGAGTTTTTGTTTTCAAATTAGTTATTTTTAACTAATTTAGATTTAGAGAGCAGATTTGATAATACTTTTTAGATATGAAAAAATTGCTCAAAAATCTGAAAAAACACCAAAAAAAAATATTTTTTGTCCGGGACATTATGTTTGTGTATTATTACGTATTTTTCTCAGCTGAATCCGAATCCGAAGTAAAAATGATCAGATTAGCTAAATTTTTTTAGATAATCTCAAGAAGCGATTTTTTGTATTTTTCTGTAATTTTTTTAAGATTATGTAAAAAGTTTTAGTCAATCTGGTTATTCTAACTTCAGATTCAAATGTAGCAAAAAAAATACGTAAGAATACACTAGCATATTGTCCCGGAATTTTTTTTTTTTTTGATTTTTCGGGTTTTTGAGCAATTTTTTGAGATTATCTAAAAAAATTTAGCCAATCTGGTTATTCTGTTTTCCGATTCGGATTCAGCGGAGAAAAGTACGTTTGACATCACGAGTGTATTGTCTCAGAAAAAAGAAAAAATTTATTTTGGTTTTATTTGTATTTTTAAAATTTTTTGAGATTATCTAAAAAAATTTAGCTAATCTTTTACGGTATTCCACTGCAAAAACATGGTGTCTTGAATTGGACAAAAATGTCTTAAATTGAGATACTTTTGGTGTCTAAGACACGAAAAATGTCTTAATTTAAGACATTTTTGAACAATTTAAGACACTTGTTTTTGCAGTGTCCGTATTTCGATACTTTGAGTTCTGCTATCTTGGTTCTGAATTAATGTTTCGATTTAAACAGTTTCAATTTAAACTATACTTTATCGTTCTTCATTTTTTTACCAACTTCTGTTAATAAAACTTTTTACAGTTTCTTTTTCTGTTATTTTGTCATTGAATGAAATTTTTCATGACTTGTGATAAGTAGAAGAAATCTCTATACCCTTTTTCGTAAAATCAACATTATGCAGCGTTTTTCCAAAAGCCAGCTTTTTTTTACTTTTTCTCGCCTAAATAATTTTTTCTTACAATCATTTTATTCAAACAAGAAACCTAATTGACAAAATTAAATTTCTAACAAACTTTTTACAAAACTTTTGACAATTTAGATCAATGAAATTCTTTATCAAAAGAATAATTAAGAGAATGATGGAGAAATTTCAGTTTGACTGCTCACGTTTGCCAGTTACTTTAACGAAAATGATTGAACTGAGCTGCCAAGAGTGGATAGAATTTCCGTGTAAACAACAAGTATCCTCTAGAACTGAAAGCTTTTGATGAAAAATAACGTGACTGCCGAGTTCAATCCAATTTTCTAATTCAATTGGCTAATTTCTTGACGAAGAAACTCTGACTCGAATAGAGTCTGCAATCGAAAGTCCTTGTTCCTAATCAAGCGATTACATACTAAAGCGATCGCTTGAACAGGAACGTTCCACCCGGTATGGCACTCAGGTGGAAAATACCGTCGGTCGACGGAAACTGCCCCTTTCTACCCTTCGACAACACGGATGCTTGGTGGATGTATACAGCGTTACAGGAAGTCACTCTGTACCTTCGTTCAACGCCGAGGTATACATATACATACATACATACATACATACATGTAGAGATACTATGTGCCTCAAGTGTTGCGTGTATGCGTGCATTAAAACGTGTTAACTTCTATGCTAAAATGTGTATGTGTGAATGTGTATTTCTCGTAGCAAATGTGCACCAAACGGACAGCCAGACCGACGGATGGACAGAGAGGGTGGTCAGGACAGAGAAATGAGAATAGTGTCGGTCCACGAGCTGAGTGGAGTTGGTGAGCAAATTGCTCAAAGTAATTAATCGCTTTTGCCGGGTTGGCTTGCCACGCTAGCGGCTGAACCTCATCCAAGGGGTGGTTGTAGGTACCCCAAGACTACATTTTGCTTCGATTTTGGTCATTATCAAAATGACCTTTACCTAATGGTATTGCCAATTTTAACTAGGATTTCCAAACTTGATTTTAGTACAATTCAAGTCATTGACAAGTTGATCTGTTCCTTTTACTGATTTTCTTATTACTTTACTGTATGTGTGTTAATGTATTAGGAACCCATAAGAAAATGGGATTTTTTCTGACAGGAGAAAGTTTACCGAGAGGGCACAAAAGTGCATTATGTTTGGATAAAAAATTAAAAATCGAGCATGACTATACAGGAATTTATTCTGATGAAATAAAAATGTATACTGAGAGCGTAAACAAATAATCCGAATAGGCAGTATAGAAAACTGTATCGTATAAATATAAGAAAATAAAGATAACGCACATTATAATAAAAATGTACAATTCTGTAGCTGCACTGCAAAAACATGGTGTCTTAAATTGGACAAAAATGTCTTAAATTAAGATACTTTTGGTGTCTAAGACACGAAAAATGTCTTAATTTAAGATATTTTTGAACAATTTAAGACACCATGTTTTTGCAGTGTGATATCTGAGTTCTCATTTCTGCCATTTTTCCACATTCACTGCAAAAAAAAAGTATCTTATTTTAATAGCAAAAGATGTTTTGGTAGCTTTTTTAAGATGTTATGTATTAGTCACTTTTTAGTTACTTTAAGTATCTCATTTTAAGGTGTTACAATAAGAATGAATTATCTTATAATATTAACATTTACATCTTATTCTAAGATGTTTATACACTGTTAAAAAAAGGAGTTGAAATTTAACTCCCTACGGGACTCTATAAAAGTCGCACGCCTTAAAGAGTTGAAATAAAGAGAGTTAACGCTTAATCCTTCAGTCCCCACTCTTCTTAAACATGGAGCGTATGAGGCTCACTCACTTTGAGGAGTCGATTTTTAACTCTAAAATCTCAACTCCCAACTCCAGCAACCGTTAACTCCCCAAATTTTTAATAGTGTATGATTCTAAGACACTATTTACTGTCTTACATCTTATTTCAAGATACCAAGACGTAACCTATTTTTGCAGTGATCAAATTTTCATTTTCTACATTTTAATTTTCATTTTGCATGTTCTAATTTATGTACTTAATGTATATTCGAAATTTAATTTACCAAATCCCACTAGAAATCTTAATTTCCCAAATTTTATTATTCATTCCACACCTATTAATAATTTACGCTTAACATATTCTACTTTTATTCTAATACCAAATTCCAATTTCCCGATTCTAAAGTTTTATTTTTTATAGTTCATCTACCACATTCAACTTTCCACTTTTCAATTTAGACATCCTAATTTTAATTTCACACATTATTATTTACACCTCACATATCCTTAATCAACTTTCCAAGTCCTGCTTCAAACATCCCCATTTTCCACATCATAATTTTCATTTCATAAATTCTAATTTAAGCTATATTTATCCTACTTTTAATTTACCAAATCCCACTTCAAATATCCCAATTCTCAAATTCTTCACTTCTGCCTTTTTTTTTATCACATCCTAATTTTTATCCAGACGTCCTACAATATATACTTCACATACTCTATTTTCAATTTACCAAATCCCAATTCAAACATCTCAATTTTCTTACTTTTCACTTTTCATTTCCTAGTCAACTTTTCATATTTCACAAACCACTTTTCATTATTTTATTTATAATTTCATTATACTTTTTTTGCTCCAATCTTATTCTATATAAAATTAAAAATACTCTCTCAATCTGAATTAGCGAAAAATTACTAATGAAAGGATGAAAATTCATCCACAAAATGAAGTTATAAAAATCTCTACTAAGAACTAATGAAATATTACTAATTTTTAGTAAAAAGCTACAAATTGATAATAAATTTCAGAAAAATATTTAAAACGTTCAGAAGTTCATTGAAAAAAGAGAAAATAATTAAAAATTAGAGAAATATATGGAACAAGATAAACATAATTTAAAATTGAAGAGAATAATTTTTAATTAAACAGAAATAATTAAAAACTTTTTGGAAATTACGAAAAAGAACGAAAGTAAATGAAAATTAAAGAAAATAATATAAAAAATCGTATAAATAATTGCAAATTTAATAAAATAATTGAACTATCAGATAAATAGTTTAAAATTTTTGAAATTATAAAAGAAATTAAAAAAATTGAAAATTGTAGGATATAAATTTTGAAAAATAATTGAAATATCATACAAACAATGATAAATTGGAAATTATAAATCACATTTAAGTGAAATAATTGAAAAAATTACAAAATTTTGTTTTAAATAAAAAAAAAATAATAATTGAAATTTGAGAAAAATACCTGAAGATCTTAGAAATCAATTGAAAAAAATAAGAATAACTAAGAAAATACTTAAAAATTTAAGAAAGTGAGAATAATAATTAACAATCGAGGAAAATAATTGAAAAATAATAAAATTAATTCAAAATTGAAAAAAATAATTCGAATATGCTGAAACTAATTTAAGATTGAGAAAAATAATTGAAATACGATAAAAATAATTTAAATATGAAATATTGAAAACAGTAAATAAAATTTGAGAGGAATAATTGACAAAATCATAGAATATGTTTAAAAAAAGAAAATAATTACAAAATTACTTAAAAATTTTAATTAAAGAGAATAATTAAAATAGATAAAAATTATGTCCATATAATGGACATTTTGCTTCCAAATAAGCAAAATATTCGCTTCCTCATAGCGGAAGCAATAATTTAATAATATAAAAATTTAATTGGAGAAGTTATTAAAAAAAATGAAAAAACATTAATTATTTTACGAATTTTTGATCATATATAAAAGTTATATAGGTCAATCGATTCGTTTTAAGATAAGAGATATGATTTTTGTATTCATTAAGTTGTATTTTTATAAAGAAAAAAATTTTTGGCAAAAAACGAATTTTTTTGATGAAAAACCGCGCTCAAAAAAATTTAGTTGGGTATTTTTAAAAATCCCTGTGTCGATATATAAAGAAGAATTCTATATTGGTTAATAATTTTATAAGATGCTTTCTCATTGGCTTCAAATTAAGACACCGTAAAACATCTTAAAAGTGACAAAAAAGTTTTAAATTAAAACACTTGTTTTTACAGTGTAACTCTTACAAATATGAATTAGAAATTTTTTACTATCAATTTATAGTTTTTGCTACAAATTAGTAATATTTCACTAGTTCTCATAGTAGCAATTTTTACTAATTCATTTTGTGAACGACTTTTCATAGTATAGTTTTTCACTAATTTAGATTTAAAGAGTACATCTCCCAAAGTGTAAATTGAGTTGAATTTAAATTCTTTAAGAATTGAACAAGCTAAAGTTTGAATTAGTTAAAATGTGAATAAAGTATTAAAATTTGGATATCGATTGAAATTGGGTTCAGTGTAAATTTGCTCTAGTTGGATTTGCATAAATTGAAAATTTCGTATATTAACATTTTGATTTCGGAATAATTTAATCTTAAATTAATGAATCGGTGTAAGTTTACATTATTCAAAATTTGAATCAAGGTTATTTTCAATAAATTAAGAGTTGAATAAATTAATAATTTAATAAATTGAAGTTATTAATTGGAATTTTGGTTAGTTTAATTTTGAGACTAATAATATTTAGACAGAATAAAAATAAATCAAATGAAGTTTGGATTAATTGTGATATTCAGAATAATAAAATTTTGAATCTAAGAAAATTTTAATAGTTTACAATTTTGATAAATTAAAATTTGAATTGATTCAAATTAGTATTAATTAAAAACCGAACCCAATAATATTTGGATAGATTGCAAAATGCATAATTTTGAATTACGACCAATAGAATTTAAAAATAATCAATTTTACAATCTACGGAAATTTGTGTTAGTTAAAAATTGAATTAATTACAATTTTGACAAAAAGTTGTGTTTGATTTTAATTTAAGATTAAATGGGACTTGCATAAATTACAATTTTGACAAATTAATGTTTGGAACATCAAAATTTGGATTGTGAAAATTTGATTTCGATTATAATTAAGATTATAAGCAAAATTGATATTTAATTAATCCAATTGATATTTAATTGATCCAATTGGATAAAAAGTTTAATCAATATACTATTTAACTGAGTTCAATAAGATGTATTGAAATTTGAATTTTTTAATTTTCAAGTAGAATAAAATTAACAATATAAATTAAGGCTTTGATCAAGTGTAGTATTTATTTGTATACAAAGTTGTGAAAGTGAAAAGTGTGAAATAAAAAGTTAAAAGTTGAATGAGGGATATAAAAAGTGGAATGTGATTAATGAAAAAGATGAAAATAAATAAAAAATAAAAAACCCTAAGAGACTAAAATTGCTAAATAACCTAAACTAAACAATAAAAATATTTTTTCCGCAAAGAAAGAAGAAAAAAAGAAAAAAAGAAAAAATCTTCCGAATTTTTGCACGAAATAAAAATAAATTCCAGAAACGAGAGAATGTAAAGAGTGATAATTGAAATCGTGAGAAACTAATTGGAGGCCTAAGTTTCGCAATGAACAGCATACAAATCATCCTCAACGAGAAAGACGAGATGGAATTTGGTTATGTGCCAAAGTATTAGAGAATATTATATGCGTTGTGCCCTCTAACGCAGCGCTATAATCATGTTTTTATGCTAATATGATTTTGTGCTCTATAATAAAGGATTACTGGATGGGTGATTATTAAAGCACAATGCCGTTATAAGCCGACGCTTCGGCTCTAAGCACTCGTTGTAAATGTCGGCAACTTAAAATTTAATGAAAGGTACATTTTCAATATATTGATCGAGAATAAATATTGCAATATAAATATTACAACCGCGTCGAAATTTTGTTATTATTATTTTATCGATGCTGATAAAACATCACATTACACTCACATTACATATTTACTGTCAAATACAAAGTATTTAATACTTATATTATATTTTAGTAACAAAATTTCAGTTCTCTCTTCAAATAATCATAATGCTAATTTTTAATTGTCTGTTTGGGCTTTGTTTATTACATTTAGCAAGTTATATACCTTTTAACGATTAAACAATTAACAAGTTGCTTTTATTAATTAATTTAAAAGAAAAGTTTTGAATAATCCATTTTACGAATAATTTCTACAATATGTTTTCTTTAATATTAAAGTGGTATCGTGGAAACTGAAAGATTTAGTTTTCTATGTCTTACTTCTCCTACTTTAGTTATATGTACCGCGGCCATCTTGTTACCTCGCCTTTCCTTTCAACCCTTGATTTCCCCTGCTCACGTTAGACCATCCCTTACCTCGTCTTACCCTCCCCAGAAAACGTGCTCACATTCCCAGTTCACCCTACTCCAAAGACTTCTCCCCACCACTCTGACAAATAAGAGGTGTTCCTTACCTAGTGTAAGGAAGCCCACCCATTTCTATTAATTATTGAAAAATACGACAATTACAATCTATCTCCAATACTTTAATAAACTTCTAATTAAAATTAATTCAAGTAGGTAATTATACTTTTATTTTTAACTTTTTTCAAAAAATTATTTAATTTGAAATTTTCTTCTTAATTTAACTTTTATGAAAAGGATGTTAAAACTTAAATATTACATTTGTAAAAAAGAAAAGAATAATTTATACTAGAAAGGAAATAGTTATTTAATTTTAACGAATTTATCGTACTCGTTAATGAAGTAATACAAAAAACTAAGTTTCGTAAAGCGGTTTTGTAAAATGTTTATTTTAAAATATTTAAATTGAAAATAAATAAATTATCATCTTGAGTAATATCGGTAAAAAATAGAACAATTAAATATCTTTTAACAAATTTGTAATTTATTTTGAAATTTTTGCATATTTTATAAATATTTACTGCAAATCACAGAAAACTGAATTTTCTAGTTTTATCCAAAAGTGCGAAAAGTTTAGTAAAATTTAATAAACTTTGTTTCCCTTGAGACAAAAATTAAAAAATAATTAAATTACAAGTTATAAAAAAAAATTAATCGAACTCGGGAATAAAAGTAGCTATTTTCTTAAAATTAATGAATATTTTTTCAAAAATGAAACAAAAAAGTGCCAAAAAACAATATGGGAGCGTTCACAAATGACGTCACGCGTTTTTTTCAACTTTTTGACCCCTCCCCCCCTCCTGTCACGCTCTGTCACGTGAAAGTAAACACGTACCCCTAAAAGTACGTCACGTTTCTTGTCCCCCCCCCCCCCTATTTTTATGATAATTTTATTTTCAACGTTAATAACAAAAAATTCAATAATAATAATTTTCAATCGGTTTTAGGGTCAAACCACTGACTTTCGACCAAAGGTGGTCGCTGAGATATTTTAATAGATATTAAAACCTATATATTATATGTATTATTGAAGTGTCTAAATTCAAGTTCTGAAATTGTTTTAGAGATATTTTATATTTTGCATCCGTAAATTGTAATTAAAGAAGCAAGTGTCAAGAAAAAATGGCGTTTTTAATGCACATTTCAAATATTATTTATTTAGAAAGAAAACATTGAATTCCCATATTGTAAAGAAAATATGATTAATTAATATCCAAATATTTATTTTATTTAATATAGGTAATTTTGTATATAATGAATAATAATAATAAAATCAATTTCAATGTGATCATAAATCTGTCACTTTTTACGATTTTTAAAAGTCTATTTTTTAGAAACCTACATAATAAATTTTATTGAAACTTACCATAATTATTAATTTATGCACTTTAATTGTATTTTCACTAAATTCAAGACAAATATTTACTTTATTACTAAGTAATATCGTCTTAAAATTTCCGAATTAACCCCAAAGCAGACATTTTTAATCTTATATAAGTTTTTTCTGGATGAAATTAAAAATTCAACACTTTGCACATACCTAAGTTTATATAAAATCTTCAACATATTAAATTTTTGTGAGAGTAATTTGCTTAGTTTTTGAAGTTTGTCCGAAGTTTGTCGATACATTATTTATTTTAAATTCAAACTTATTTTCGTAAATATTTTTATAACGACAAACTTGGGAGTGTATTTTTTACAATGACAAAATAACCTTTTTTCATTACTTTTTTAAACTTGAATAATTCGAAAACTAAGCAAATTTCTCTCGCAAAAATTTATTATGTTGAAGATTTTATATAGACTTAGGTATATGTGCAAAGTGTTGAATTTTTAATTTCATCCAGAAAAAACTTATATAAGATTAAAAATGTCTGCTTTGGGGTTAATTCGGAAATTTTAAGACGATATTACTTAGTAATAAAGTAAATATTTGTCTTGAATTTAGTGAAAATACAATTAAAGTGCATAAATTAATAATTATGGTAAGTTTCAATAAAATTTATTATGTAGGTTTCTAAAAAATAGACTTTCAAAAATCGTAAAAAGTGACAGATTTATGATCACATTGAAATTGATTTTATTATTATTATTCATTATATACAAAATTACCTATATTAAATAAAATAAATATTTGGATATTAATTAATCATATTTTCTTTACAATATGGGAATTCAATGTTTTCTTTCTAAATAAATAATATTTGAAATGTGCATTAAAAACGCCATTTTTTCTTGACACTTGCTTCTTTAATTACAATTTACGGATGCAAAATATAAAATATCTCTAAAACAATTTCAGAACTTGAATTTAGACACTTCAATAATACATATAATATAGGTTTTAATATTTATTAAAATATGTCAACGACCACCTTTGGTCGAAAGTCAGTGGTTTGACCCTTTATTATTCTAAATTTGCAGTCATTTGGGTTTATTACTGATATTTGGTTAATAATTAGATTATTACACTGTGATTAAAAAAATTTTGTTATTTTTCGCACAACAAATACATTAATGACTGTTTCAAATCATATACCTCGAACTTTAAGTATTAAATACTTCATATTAAACATAAAAATAAAATTTCGTGACGTCACGTTTAGGACGACCCCCCCCCCCTTCCCCCAAGTCACGTTTTGTCACGTTTGATCAAGACTCCCCCCTCCCCTCTATAGCGTGACGTCATATGTGAACGCTCCCTATGTTAAAAAATAAATTAACTTACAAAAATCATGAAACATTTAAAAAAATATATATGTATTTTGTAAACATAGACTTGATGTGAAACTCTTTAAGATTAATTAAATTTTTATTCGATTAGACATTAGATGTTTTGAAATTCAAATTAATATTAACAATTGTGAAAAAATGAAAGAATTAAAAAATTCGATAAATCGAAGTTTTGATTGAATTGAAATTGGATAAATTAAAAATTAGATCAAATCAAATTTTAAGTAGTTAAATAAACTTAATTTAATTAAAATTCTAATTCATAGAAAATTAAATCCAAATGTTTGATCAATTGAATAAATGCAAAACTTTTGAGAAATATAGATTAATTTGTTTTTCAATTTTCGAATAAATTTCATCAATTTGTTGGACTTGGTAATTAGTTTTATGAGCCGAGTAAAGGGTTCTAATAGAGGTGGTTTTTAAGTAATGAGGTGAATCACTTAAAAGATTTGATCGACCCTTATTTGGAAAAATCTAAATGAAGGGAAAAGCATTCCGGACACACACGCGACGATAACGCTGGCATGGAAGGATTCTGGTATACTAAATGGTTAGAGTCCAATCCGGTCGGAGAACGGAATGTCCTCATTTCCATCCTAGTCCTTTCGCTTCCAAAGATACGTGGAATTTTGCAATAAAGATAAGAACCTTTGAGCACCAAAAGCATTCTCATTTCTCACCCTTTCCAAGTTCCTATTCTCTCCACATATTCGCTGCAATTGAAATCGCAATCATCGTGTTCGATTCGATTTACGCTATCGACTTAAGTTACGTCTTCATTCCAACGAAAATTGCATTCTCGTTCTCCAATAAATGCACCAAGTGCCAAGAATGAGAATACTTTATATACAACTTCAATAATAGATTTTAACATTTTCACAATAATTTCATAATAATAATAATTAATCGTAAAGAATAAATAAATTAAGATATTTCCATATTCATTTAACTAATTCTTCTATTTACGAAATTATTGACCCTCCAGATTTCCTTCGTGGCGAAGTTATGAAAAGCCAAACCCTACAAAAATTTATTGAAATAATAATGTATAAATAACAAAATAATTTTGCAAATTAATTGAAAAAAATAAGAAAAACAATTAAAATTGTCGAAAGTAATTAAAAAAATTATAGAAAAGTTTTAAAATTAAAGAAAATAATTTAAATTTGGGACAAATACTTCAAAATCTTAAAAATGATTGAAAAAAATTAGAATAACGAAAAATTGGAGAAAATAATTGAAAATTGGAATAAATGCTTGAAATTGGGATAAATAATTAGAATTTTAGAGCATTAATTCAGAAGTGATGGGAATGATTAAAAATGTTTAAAAATAATGAACAATTAAAATAAATAATTTAAAATTTTTAAAATTTGAGAAAATAATTGAAAATATTACATAATATTAAAAATAACTGAAATATGACGTATAAAATTAAAAATTTTTTAAAAATAGTTGATATATGAGGAAAATAATTCAAGTTTCAGATAAATAATTGAAATTTTTTAAAATGATGCAAAAAAAATGAAAATAATTAGAAATTGGAGAAAATAATAAAAAATCACAGAATTTATTTTTAGGCAAAAGAAAATAATTGAAAAATCGTTCAAAATGTTGGAAATTGAAGACAACAATCTATATTTGAGATAATAACTGAAAATTTAGGAAATTAATTGAAAAATAATTGAAATAATTAAAATATTGAGAAAATAATTGCAAAATGGTAAAAAGAAATTAATATTGAATAAAATAATTAAAAATTGAGATATATGTTTGAAAGTTCAGGATATTAATTCAAAATTATTTAAAATGTTCAAAAAGTGATAGTAATAATTGCGAAATGAAAACAATAATGTTGAGTTAAAAATATTAATTTCATTTTGCGATGAATAATATGAAATTTCATAATAAATAATGATTTCATTATTTATTGTTTTAATGTCGAAAAAAAAATAATCAAAATTAAAAAGTGATTGAAAAATGATAAAAAAAAACAGTTGAAAAATGTAATTTAAGTAATTGAAATCATAAGAGAAAAGAATTATTAAAAATTTCAGAAATTTTTTAATCACTATAAAATTGTATTTGAACCGTGGATTAATTAAACTTTTAATCAATGCAAATTCAAATTAACAGAAATCTGAAGAAATTAAAATTGCTAGGTATAAATTTATAATTTGAGAACATTTTGAAAAGGTGAAATATCATGTAAAAATTTAAAAAAAAACATCTAGTGACAAACTTTATTTTTAAAAATTATATTTTCGTACATTGATTGAGAAAATTTGATTTAATTTGATAAATAAATAAAGAACCTAAATTCTCATAATTTCTCGATTAGAATTTTGTTCGGTTATATTCCCTGTTATATTCTCGTTCTAATTACCGTTCTCCAGGTAATATTACTTCTTCGCAACTCTAGTCTTACAGACGGAACTCATTTTTCCTTACATACAACTTTTCGTCTCTTTTACGTATATTTTTCTATGATAAGAATTTCCCAATAAATTCCTCCAATTTTGACTCATTGATATTCATTTTTATTACAATTTTGTGAAAACCACTATAAGCTACATCAAGAATTAAAAGGTTAAAATAAATGTAAGTTAATCAATTATAATATTTAATTAATTATTTCATTTCCTTCGAAGCTCTTATTTTCTTTTCTTTAATTATATAAGTTTTTATAAGATTTTTGGATCGGATTAAAATCCATGTGACATTCATCTTATATATATTTTATTTTCGAAAATAAATATTAGAATTTTTGTTTAGAGGTTCCACATTTTTAAGAGAGTAAACCCCAAGGGTTAGCTTTTCGAATTAACATACTAATCAGAATCGGCGGAATATTAATTTTACATATTTAAAAAATTGCATTGTTCATAAATTTAATTAGATGAATGCTGAGTTATTGCGATTCGATTCGTGGGCTCAAATAAATAATAAAATTTACTATAATTTTAATGTAAGCGTTAATTCTGACGTGAAAGTTGATTTGTCGGTGATAAATTATCAATTAGGAGAATAAGATTTTAGAATCAGTTTTTCGAAATCATCAAAAGATAATACTGCCGTCAGAAACAAGAACTTAGTTAAGTCACTTTGTCGCTTAGGCTGACTTTTGTACGTTTATACTACTGGAATAGCAACTTAAGCGAGAAAGTGACTTACAGAAGTTTTTGTTTCTGACGGCAGAATAGCGACAATAATTTTAAAAGTTGATCAGATTTTCTTCAAACCTGATAATTGGGGGTACTTTTAATTGCTTGGTTCAAATTTGATGTCTCAATTTAAAATTCCCAAAATGTCGAACAACTTTAAAAGATTGGATTCGCTTAAAAATTGATTTTGTTTTTGGGATGCTGGTGTCAAGTATGACGACCTCAGGTTTTTAGGACCAATGAATCCAAAAATTCTGTATTCTAAAATTCCTAAATGGTGGATCTAATACGAAGCCTATCAATTTTAAAAGTTTGTTGAATTCGTTGAAACTCGTTGTTCGATATTCAATTATTAAATTAAGTTAAGTGTGAAATAATAAATGAAACATTAAACAATTTAGCTCAACTCACTTTATTAAACTATCTTTGTAAGAACAAACAGATAACTGAATTGGATTAAGGTCGAAATTTTAAACCCATTGAAACTTCTCTACTTCCTTATCGTAGAAGGTCATTGCTTTCCTTCTTACAATTATATAAATGAACAAAACAAATTAAGTAGGATTGTACGACAATCCACTCGTTACCAGTTTTTAATATATCAATAAACCTAAATTTGACATATACCAAATTCCAAAATTCCGGATCCAGCAATTTATAAATTTTCCAATTCGCTTGACTTCTATCCTTAAAATTGAACCTAAAAATCATCTATTATTTTTCACAACCTCAGCGAGTATCCGTATAACAAAACCGCTTAAACAGATTCTTTTTTCTGCAGACTTGGAGTATTTATCTAAAAAAAATAAAGTAGAAAACAAAACAAATCTTATAATCAGTTGAGCACGATCTTTTTGTACATGAAGCGTGATAAATCCTTGTTAACAAGATAGAAAGCACGTTAGTAAAAATAAAACTATGAGACGAGAGGCAAGAACGGAGCGATATCCCTTGGATGTAAAGTTAGATTCGCTGCAGTAACCATGGTGGATGAGTTTAAGCGCACGGAGATAGAGATTAGACGGCGGTTTGCGTCAGAGGGAGTGTGTATAAGGATGTGTAAGGATGCGTTACTGCAGGTGAAGGAGAAGTAGGTAGTTCCAGCTCCAACGACGATCAATACCCACCATGCTGGCACGTACAAGTCTGTATAACTATACCACCGTATTCGGTAGAGGAGTACACGGTAAGGGGATAGATGCTAGAAATAGGGGTAGAAACATCCCCAAGGAACCGATAGTAGTCCATATAGTGCTGCCAACTCATCCCAACTGCCTCCGGCAAATGGATGCTCCCAATTGCATCTCTAGATTTCCTCTCTGACTTAGACTTACAATTTACTTTGCAATGTTTGAATTTCCAACCATTCTCTTTCTAAATAAACACCACATTCAACCTGCACTGTTTCATAAATAGAACCAGGTAAATATAAAATTCGACCACACTTCCTATTCCTCTTTGAGGCGGAAGTTCAATGGATTTTTAATTCTGTCGCTTGTTCAATCCCTGCTTTCTCGAGAAAAACTGTTCTATCTTTACATTAGATGGAAAGACCAATCTTTTCTCTAATACACTATCTAATACACCAAGTTAAGTTCCAAAAGCATCGTGTAATGCGTAAAAGAAAAATTTTAGTATTGTTTTTTAAGCTATGATAAGTGCCACCAAATTGCGGACAAAAATGGTTTCTGTAGCATGTTTTCCAAATCAGCAAAATATGAAAGATAAGATGGAAGGAATACAGTACTTAATCATCAGAAATGCACTAGGTTACCGATGTAGTACTCCAAAAAATGTACTTCTAGCTAAATCGACTCTTCCGCTGATTGAAGAGCGAGTAAAATTTGTATATAAAAGCTTCATTCGAAAAATTATGTCTAACAAAAATTTGCTAATTGGTTCTAGGTCCATGGGTGCGGCATGCATTTGTCCAGACCTTAGATGTTAGTATTAAACAATCTATTTCAGCTCAATCAAGATCACCGCAAAAACTAACCCTTGCATCCTTCAAATTAAAAAAATGTACAACCAACTTATTGAAAATAATATAAATCAAATAATTAAATTTTTCTGGGTCCCTTCTCATACAGGTATAAATGGAAATGAAAATGCAGATTGCTTATCCAAAGTGGGCACTGACCTGGAACCATCGAGCCTTGTGCTAATACCGTCTACTGATTAATTCCGGTAACACAAGATAGAAACAAAAAATAAGACGATTAACTTCATGAATGAACAAGCGGTACAAACTGGTAAAATATATTTTTTATTTCACTCCATGAAGCAGAGAGACTGCAGCTCATAAGAACTCTTCAAAAAATTAATTTACAACTACCTCTCGATATCAGTATCCTAATAGCGAAACCAAACATTCAAGCATGTAAATACCGATGTAACACTGCAAAAACAGGTGTCTTAAATTGTTCAAAAATGTCTTAAATTAAGACATTTTTCGTGTCTTAGACACCAAAAGTATCTTAATTTAAGACATTTTTGTCCAATTTAAGACACCATGGTTTTGCAGTGAACTTCTTCAAAAAATGGCAACTATTCATATAAGTATTACTCTTTAATTTGTAAATGTATACAATAATTTATTGAGTTATGTTTGACCTTGATCATCATTTGACTCATTTTGCTTCATTATCCCTTTTCTTCTATTTCTCTTTGTTTTTATAAGATTCAGGAGCAGAAGGTACAATCAAGATAAATATCAGATGATGAAAAGAGAAAAGAATACCTAAACTTTTGAACTTCCTCTTTTTTGGGAACGAAAGGAGGCCAGCATCAGTGTCGAAGACTAATGGTCGCAGAAAAAGACACCTTTTTGAATTGTGTTATTATAATTTACGTTTTGATTAATAAAGGAAATGATAGTGAAAATTTAGTTTTATTTATCTATTAATTTAGTGTTTATCGTAAATTAACAATGTAGATTGGAGGTTCCTTAATTATCAATTCTCTTAATTTGAGGTTTACTTTCCTAGAGAAGTTGTCCAAAAGCAACTTCGATATGGGCTTGATATTTGATGGTTCTATAGTTGTCAATTTTCTACCTGGGCAATGTGCTAACTTTTGGGAAATGTCTTAAAAGTGCCTACAAATGTATCCTAAAATAAGACATCTAATTTTTGTTTTACAAACAGTAAATTGATACTTTTTGGTAAATTTGATGGAAAAAAATAAATGGAAGTTTTTTACCGAATTGGCGCCCAACATGGGGCTTATTCTTAAAAACGATCCCACGTATCTTAATACAAATCAGTCAATAATAAGTTGTTATTATTTTATTTATCTTTCCAGAATCGAATTTGAAGATCAAAAGGGAAAAAAGAAAGGAAAGGGAACCCGGAAACGTGTTAAGAATTCCACCTGCCCGAGAAAGGATTGTGTGGAAAGAGACTAGTCCCTCGTAGGTCATACCGCGGCTTCAGGTTTATTACCAGCGACCGCGAATGAATGGAAGGTGGATGATAAAGCATGTTAAAAGAGGGTGGAGGTTTGTTGGTGAAAAGAGGGGGATTGGAAGGGTTTCATTCATAAAGGTGTTTTATTGTTTTAGGCACAACGCGACCGGAGAAGAGGAGACCGGATAATAGCTGCAGAGGAACCGGAAAGCATAACCACTCGCAAAAGTGGACGCTCTTCCAGCACTTTCTGCGACGACCCTTTACAAATTACCAGAATAACCTTGAGACAACCTTTGAGTTGAATACAATTTTATTGGTTACAATATTCTGTATTTTACAAGTTTTTTTTTAATAGTTAAGGATCTTGCCACCGAAAAAAATATTCTTCTTTTGAGTGTATTTACTCTACAATATGGTATTAAAATTCCATCATCTCAAATTGACAGATAATTTACTTCTTTGAAGAGGATTATACTTAATTTTAAAGGTATTCTGCATTTAAGAAGAATGTTCTTAATTTGAAAGGTATATTCTTTATTTGTGAGGAGTACTTTTAATATTAGAGGATTTACTCTTGATACCATTTTTAAGAGGATCCTCTTCAATTAAGAGTATTCCTCTAAAATGAAGAATATTCCTCTCGAATGAAGAATAATTCCTGTTAAATTAAGTATATTCCTCTCAATTTGAGAGGATCGAATTTTGATACCATATATAGAATAATATTTACAAAATAGTGTTTGAAGATTACTTTGTGAATTTTTTAAAAAATACCGATAGCTAGTGCAGAAAAAAATGGAATTGTGTATTTACTCAATTTGATCCTATTTTATTCATCGCATAAAGTGTGAGCTCATTTGGAGTTTAAGACAAAAATTAAAAATAAACCAAGTGAGTTTATTTTGAAAGAACTCAAAAACTGCGAATGCTATCAGGTTTAAAATTTCGAAATCTCGAATTAGAGAATAACCTAATTTTGTATCGGACAGAATCGGAAATTAAAGTTTGGTTTGATCAATTTGATACCCTACATCTTAAAAATATATAAATCTTGAAACGAGTTGGACTAAATATGAATCGAGCTTTTTTCGTGATCTCGCTGCGATTTGTGCCATTGGTCAAAACAAGATAGTGCAACTTAAGAATTCGCCACGCCCCCCTGTATGTTCGACCTTAACTTCCGGCACCACCTATATACTCCAACTCCCCTTTCTAGATTGTATGCACCCTTCCTGATCCCCAGAATTGCCAACTTTCAGGGTTGTACAAATTTTCATCCTAGCCTCCGTAGGACAATACTTTTTCGAGCAAGATGATGCACAAAACCTGTCTGAAGCGGAACCTGTCTCGACTATAAGGAAGGAAAGTGAACACTGATCATACACTCTAAAAACAAGTGTCTTATTTTGTCCTGACTTTTAAGACATTTGAGGGTGTCTTAATTTTAAACCAGGTCGAGTCCATACCAAGTGATCACACCAATTTCAGTCATATTGAGTAATATTTACGAAATTGATATTTTGGGTTCCTTTAGGAGTAAAAAAAAATAAATTTTAATTATTTTTAAAAAATTCAAAATATTTTCGAAAATATTCAAATTCAAAATTTTGAGTACTATTTTTTTTGTTTTATCATAACTTCTGTAATTTTGAAGCAATTGAGATCATTTTTTTTTTAATTACTCGTATTTAAATACTCTTTCAAGAAAAATTAAAATAATTAAGAAATTGTTTATAATTAAATTTTTATTAAAAAAATTAAATTATTTATTTAAACAAAATCTAAAGTATATCATCGATCTTTTTCAAAAAATTCATAAACATAGCCTATAATGTGCTTAAAAATTTAAGCCAAAGAAAAAGATGGTATGTATTATAGTTTTTGAGAAAAAAATTATTAAGTTATGCTAGCGCGGCGCGGACCGGTGTCACCGCTACTCAACGCGTAGTTCCGTAGTAACCGAAATGTATGTATATTTTTACATAATGTAAATATAGTTAGTGTATTATATTTAAATTATAAGCTTCAGAAAGTCACACTGATCTTTTCATAGTACATGGACATCAAACTTTAGAATTAAAAAAATCGGAGAAAATAATTAAAGTAAAAAAAAGTAATTAAAAAATTGGTAATTTATAGAAAAATAATAAAAATAACTGAAAATTGGGAAAATTATTAAAATTTAAGAATAATAATTGAAAATTTGTTAAATCAATTGAAAAATAATTAATATAATTAAAAACTGGTAAAAATAAGTGAAAATAAGTGAATAATTAAAATAATTTAAAACTGAAGAAAGAAAAATAATGGACTGGTAAAATGATCAAAATTCGCGATGTTCAGGGGTGTTAATTTTTTTTCTTATGCAATTTTAGACCTAAAATTATGGGGTAATGTCAAAAATAGAGAAACAAATAATTTGCGGAGTTTGAGAAATTTATTCTAAGAAAAACTTAAATTTTAAAAAATTTTGGTCATTTTCGAAATTTTATTTTTCAAAATCCATACGATGGATTGTAGAAAATCATTTAAAAATCCCACAAAAAAATTGTCGATGGAAAAAATGAAAATTGTGAAAGAGGTTTAATTTTTAAAATTTAAGTTTTTCTTAGAATAAATTTCTCAAACTCCGCAAATTATTTGTTTCTTTATTTTTGACATTACCCCATAATTTTAGGTCTAAAATTGCATAAGAAAAAAAATTAACACCCCTGAACATCGCGAATTTTGATCATTTTACCAGTCCATTATTTTTCTTTCTTCAGTTTTAAATTATTTTAATTATTCACTTATTTTCACTTATTTTTACCAGTTTTTAATTATATTAATTATTTTTCAATTGATTTAACAAATTTTCAATTATTATTCTTAAATTTTAATAATTTTCCCAATTTTCAGTTATTTTTATTATTTTTCTATAAATTACCAATTTTTTAATTACTTTTTTTTACTTTAATTATTTTCTCCGATTTTTTTAATTCTAAAGTTTGATGTCCATGTACTATGAAAAGATCAGTGTGACTTTCTGAAGCTTATAATTTAAATATAATACACTAACTATATTTACATTATGTAAAAATATACATACATTTCGGTTACTACGGAACTACGCGTTGAGTAGCGGTGACACCGGTCCGCGCCGCGCTAGCATAACTTAATAATTTTTTTCTCAAAAACTATAATACATACCATCTTTTTCTTTGGCTTAAATTTTTAAGCACATTATAGGCTATGTTTTTGAATTTTTTGAAAAAGATCGATGATATACTTTAGATTTTGTTTAAATAAATAATTTAATTTTTTTAATAAAAATTTAATTATAAACAATTTCTTAATTATTATAATTTTTCTTGAAAGAGTATTTAAATACGAGTAATTAAAAAAAAATGATCTCAATTGCTTCAAAATTACAGAAGTTATGATAAAACAAAAAAAATAGTACTCAAAATTTTGAATTTGAATATTTTCGAAAATATTTTGAATTTTTTAAAAATAATTAAAATTTATTTTTTTTTACTCCTGAAGGAACCCAAAATATCAATTTCGTAAATATTACTCAATATGACTGAAATTGGTGTGATCACTTGGTATGGACTCGACCACCATTGAGAAAGTGTCTTAAAAATACCTGTAAGACGCTTTCTAAACGTCTTATGTCTTAAAATAAGACACTTGTAAGACACATGTTTTTACAGTGTATCTGCATACTGAGGAACCGGATTTTTGTGCTTTTTGTGATGATCGAAATAAATATTTTATTTTGGAAAATTTTTAGTTTCATTTAAACAATTTTAGAATGTTAATATAGCGTTCCATGACCCCTAAAAAGACGGAAAAAACCTAGAAGCAAATTGAGTAAAATAAGATATTCAATTTATAACGCATCAAAAATTAATCTCCTCAGCTCGTTTTGAGCTGAACTGAGTAAAAACTAACTAAGTAAAAAAAATGTAAAATAAACGAAGATTATTTACTAAGTAAAAAAAAAGTTAAATATACGATAAGTCTGGTAAAATTAGGATTTATTATTATCTTTGCAAATAACGTTGGAATTAAGCTTTATAAATGCTGAGATTCTGCTTGTTTTTCAGTATTTTTTCTTCAAAATAACAATAAAAACAACTTATTTAAAATAAGTTATTTTATTGACAATATAAAATTGAATAATTTATTTTTTTGCAAAATCTTTAAGTATTATCCCTAAATAACACTAAATAATACAAAAAACATTATGAATAAATTCAAGCTCATGTCAATAAAAGATAAAATTAGTTAAAATGTGAATCAGATTCAAATATAGACAAAAACTATTTAGACTAAGTAAGTAATTAAAATGTAAGAATTTGGCATAAATTAACGGAATTTCTCTTGATAAAAAAATTAATGAAACTTATTGAAAATTGAATTTATTGAAACTTGAATGAATTGAGAGTTAAATTAAATAAAAATTCAAATAATTGGAAATTGTATTGTATTAATTAAAAAGCGATAAATTAAAGTTTGTAACTTGAATGAATTGAGAGTTAAATTAAATAAAAATCCGAATAATTAGAAATTGTATTGTATTAATTAAAAAGTGATAAATTAAAGTTTGCAATAATTGAAACTAGGATTAATGAAATTTTGAATCGATAAATTTTGAATAGAAAAAAAAGTTAAAGTTTAAAGTTAAAAAAAAATAAAATTTTTATTATATTTTATATCTTGATATTAATTCCCAGACGTTAAGCAAACAAATTTTGGAAAATAAAATTTCAACTATTTAAAGTTTAAATTAATTGCAGTTTAAAAATATTAAACTTTGGATTAATTAAATATTAAATCAATAAAAAACTGGATCAATTAAAATGAAAATCCATTGAAATTTTGATTAATTGAGGCTATGATTAATTCAACGTTTAATTAAATAAGAACCCGAATATTGGAAATTTTATATTAATTAAAAAGCTATAAACTAAGGTTTGGAACAATTAAAACTAGGAATAATGAAATTTTGAATCGATAAATTTTGAATAGTTTTAAAAAAATTTTAATTTCAATTATTTTAAGTTTACATTAATTACAATTTGAAAAGATTAAACTTTGGATTAATTAAAATCTTAATCGGTGGAAACCTGGAGCAATTGAAATTTAAATCCATTGACATTTTTTTTAATTAAAATTTTGATTAATTTAAATTTGGATTAATTGAAAGTTAAATTAACTGAAAATTCGATTAGTTTAAAATTCTATTAATTAGAAATTGTATTGATTAAAAAGTGGTAAATAAAAATTTGGAATAATTCAAACAAAAATTAACTAAATTTTGAATCGATACATTTTAAATACATTAAAATCTTGATAAAATAAAGTTTCAATGTATTAAAATTTTAATTAACTGCAATTCGTATCTGCCAAAATGGTACTAAATTAAAATTTAAATCAATAGAGACTGGTATGATTTGCAGAAAGGATTATTTGAAAATTTTAATTATTAAAAATTAGATGTTTCGATTTATTTAAAATTTGAATTTATTAAAATTAATAAATAATTAATAAATAATTATTAAATTTATAAAAAAACGAAATTGAAAATTGAATTTATCAAAAGTTGGATAAATCCAAGTTTGTATCAATGAAAATTTGGAGTACCTAATTGAATTTTGTATTGATTAAAATTCGCATGAATTCGGGTAGGTAAAATAAAATACCGATAAGGTACTAGTATAGTTTGTATCGATAAAAAATCCAAGTTTTTATTTTTTTAATTTTGTGGTAAATTACCTCAAATATATAATTCCCAAATTTCAGATTAAAATTCGAAGAAATAAAAAAATTATACACAAGTTAAAGTTTTACATATATGTACAGCGGTACATTACACACAAAACTTTAAACGCGTTTTTCTCAGAATCCTGTTTTTAAACTGATGGACAGCATAACTCGAGTTTTTTTAAATCGATTTTAAAAAACCTTAAATGAATTTCTTCATTATGAAACCCTTCAGGCAACTCCCCTAAATACAATTGGCTACTTTTTTACGACTCAAAAATGTTTTAAAAAATACCTATTTTTTGTGATTTTTTTTTAAATTGGCGACATTTTTTTATTTTTTAATATTTTTTATCCGGGTTAGGGGGGATGCTTAACCACATGTTTTGATAAAACAGGCACAGTAAAAAAAATTTTTTTTAATTTATAACAGGCAATAATGTCAATAATATGATGCAAAAGGTTTCATTGCTTTAAATAAAATCACCGAGAAAAAAATGGTTTAAAATCATTTTTGATACAAACTATAATACGACCTTAATTGAAAATTGGATTAATAAAATGCAAAATTTAAAAATTGAAGTCTGGATATTAAAAGTATTAAAATTTGTCTCTCACTGCATTGAAGCCAAATAAAGAGTTGTTTTAGCAGAAAAGTTTGTGGTTTAAAGCATTCTAAAGGAAGAAAGTTTACGAATGAAAGAACTTGCAGAGAGAGAAATTTCTTTGGCGATGGAGTCAAAGAACTAAAAAGTAAAGCTGAAAGCACTGGGCTTTCCAATTAGCATTCTTGCTCGTGTAGAAGCAAACACCGGGTTTAGTTTAGAACGAGAAGAGAGCAACATAAACCGCGCGATAAAATGCCACACAGGCTCTACTCGTATAACGTTTGCCATCTCTTCTTTCGTCGTCTCTTCTCAGCTTCTTCTCATTTTCCTCTTTCTTTTTCTTTTATATTCATTTTGTTTTCTCGCCACGTGTGGTATACCAGTGGAAAAGGTGCTGGAAAGTAAGAAGAGTTCATAATATTCTTTGCCTTTAACAGACCACCACCTTTTCATTGCCACAGGTTCTCAAACTAATTTCATCTAAATTAATTAGCAATTAATACTTAAAATTCATAATAATAATAATAAGAATAACACCATTGATTGAAACTCGAGTAGTTTAGATTTTATGCAGAATTTAAAAAGCTTGTTTCTCGAAGAAAAAGACTTGGAAAAAATCTCGAAAAAATGAATAAGGCAGCTTGAGAGATTCAAAATTTAAATATTCCAAACATAGAATTATTCAAATTTTGAGTGATTGGAATCTTTTTAATTTTTTTTTCCGAAGAAAATCTGGATTCTGGAAAATTTTAATTGACTTAAAACTTAAATTCTGATCGAAGACAACTTTAATTAATTGAGAATTGGCATAATTGACAATTGAATAGATTCAAATTAGGATCAATGCAAATTTAAATCGAATTATGAATTTGCTTTGAATTTAGATCAATTCAAAAATAAATAGAATAGATTTTAATTGACATTAATATGAATTTAGATCTATTGAAATTTAGATCGAAGAAAATTTGAAAAGATTCCGATTGGGGTTGAAAAATATTTGGAAGAATTCAATTTTGGATTGAGGAATGTTTGGAAAGATTCAAATTTGGATCGAAGGAAATTTAAAAAGATTCAAATTTTAATCGAAGAATATTTGGAAGAATTCAAATTCGGATTGAGAAATATTTGGAAAGATTCAAATTTGGATCGAAGAAAATTTGAAAAGATTCAAATTTGGATAGAAGAATATTTGGAAGAATTCAAATTTGGACCGAAGAAAATTTGAAAAGATTCAAATTTAGATAGAAGAATATTTGGAAGAATTTAAATTTGGACCGAAGATTATTTGGAAAGATTCAAATTTGGATCGAAGAAAATAGAAAAAGATTCAAATTTGGATCAAAGAAAATTGGAAAAGATTCAAATGTGAATTGAAAAAAATTTGAAATCATTTTAATTTGGATTGTAGAATATTTAAAAGAATTCAAATTTGGATCGAGAAATGTTTGAAAAAATTAAAATTTTGATCAAAGAAAATTTGAAAAGATTCAAATTTGGATGCAAGAATATTTAGAAGAATTTAAATTTGGATCGAGAAATGTTTGAAAAGATTTAAATTTGGATCGAAGAAAATTTGAAAAGATTTAAATTTGGATCGAAGAAAATTTAAAAAGATTCAAATTTGGATCAAAGAAAATTGGAAAAGATTCAAATGTGGATCGAAAAAAATTTGAAAAGACTCCAATTTGTATCGAAGAATATTTAGAAGAATTCAAATTTGGATTGAGGAATGTTTGGAAAGATTCAAATTTGTTTCGAAGGAAATTTAAAAAGATTCAAATATGGATAGAAGAAAAGTCGAAAAGATTCCAATTCGGTTAAAAAAAAATTTGAAATTTTTCCAATTTGGATCAAAAAATATTTGGACAATTTTCAAATTTGGAAAGATTCCAATTTGGATTGAAGAAATTTTAAAAAAATTCCAATTTGGATCGAAGAATGTTTGGAAAGATTCAAATTTAGAGCGGCTTAAATCTAAAAAGATTCAAATTTGGATCGAAAAATATTTAAAAAGATTAAAATTTGTATGGAAAAATATTTGGAAATATTTAAATTTAGACACCAATTAATTTAAATAAAATCAATCACCACTTTAAATTCATTCCAATTATAAGAAAATAAATAATTAAAAAAACAAAACGAAAATAATTTCTGGTACTTTAGAGAACTTGATAAACAGCACGAAAGTGGAATAAATAATTTTTCTAATTGACGAAAAATTGAGAGACACTGCGGCTGCAGCGAGAGAGACTTTTTTAAACTCTTATGAGAAATACGTATTTCTCCTTACGGAAAAAGTATGGTCCGATTCACTTGGATGCTTTCGCAGAGGAAAGTAGTCAGAAAATATGCTATCTCTCTTTGTTTTTCACACTTCCACCTACTCTAACAAAGTTGGTGAGCACACGACCCGACGGCAATCACCCCAACTCCTTTCCCTGAGTCGCTGCTCTCGCTAATTATTTAATTATTTATTTACCAAGTTTATGTCCGCGGCCAGTTTAATTTTTTATTGTCTCCTATTAGCGCACATCTCATCCGAATGTTCCGGCCAGCTGCTTTATAGTCGACTAATTGTTTACGAAATTTTCCGACCTCTAACTTTTCTTTTATTGCGAGAAAAAAAACGCTTAACTCCCTGTGTTATGAAACGACCATTTAGAGGGATCAAGGATTAAAAGATTACAAAGTAAACTGTTTATCCAATTTAGTAATTTTAAGGAATATTTCTGTTCGGAATTTTGTGTCATGTTTTGTGCACTTGCATTCTGCAAATTAAATATAAATGAAATTAAATACCTACAAATTTAAAAGAAAATAAAATGATAAAATAAATATTTAAATAACTGTTTAATGGAGTTTTTAAAAAATGGAAAATTTTAGTAATTATCTTTTCAAATTCGTAACTTTTATTAAAAATGAAAACTATCTTTGTTGCAAAATTCTTCGATCTTGATTTTATAATTAGTTTACCTTTATTTTATAAATTATCAATTTTAATTATTTACCATTGTGTTAATGACTTGTCTTCATTAAAGATATTTTATAATTTTAGTTAAAAAATTATTTATCGTGAATGTTTTTACCGTTATTTTGAACTGTAATTTTAATTTTGAAACTTAACTTTTAATATATTTAATTACTACTCATGAATTATGCTTATAACCAGTCCTAGTATAAATACGCCAAATATCTTATTTTTGGAACAAGCATAAAACCGATTTCTTTCAATGCAATCAATGTAAACATATTTTTATTCTCGTAAAAAGAAATCTTTTTCCTCAGTGTATATTTAAGCAATTAAAATTTCAATGATTTACCCGAAATTGGTAATTAACTAAAAATATAAAAAATTTAGATTCGTTGAAAATACGTAGAATAAAAAATTCCAACAATTAAAACTTCCTATAATTAAAAACCGAATCGATTAAAATTTGTTCAATTCAAAGTGTCATCTTTCTCTCTTTTTTAGAATTCATTATATTTTCTATTACTCAATATTTAATCTAATTTTAAATTTCTTTTGCTAGAATAAAAAAGTGTGAAATTTTAATTTAAAAAAAATGTAACTATTTTACGCAGACGTTTTAATAAATTAATAAAGAAGCGAGAGCTTGTTTTTATTGATGCGAATAAAAGTGAACGAGGTGATAAAGTGCTTTAATTAAGGAAATAATCTTCCGGATGGAGGGAATATTTTTCATATATCCGTGCATTTTTCTTTTTGCATGCAAATGATCAAAATGCGTGAGAGCAGCTGGACCATTAGATTCGACATCTGCTGGACCGGTCAGTCATCTCGTGTAATTCTAGTTTTATGAACGGTTTCACGACCGGTCATTCTCATTGTTCACAACTGGTCCATCATTGTCCGTCAGCTCTGACTTCACGAGGATGCTGCAAATCAAGCTGGAGTATTCTCCAGCAAACTGACCAGTTTGGTCAGTGTCCAGCGCCAAGTAAAGCACCCTTTGCTGACTGGTTTAGACACTTGCGAGGGTTCTTCTTTCTATTTGCCGATTTCCTATGTCTCTTAAACACTCTAAGCATCAGTCGTGATTTGTCTCTGCTACTTGTTGCCAATTTTCACAAAATGATCGAAATTAGTGAGTGTTGATTAAATTCAAATATTGATTGTAGATTATATTAAAATAATAAATTAAATTAAATAATAAATTAGAATGTTAATTATTAAATTCTTAAAAATACTGATACTTGTATGCGTTTTTGTATACATAAAAATAAAATGTTAATTAATAAAAATGTGTATTTGCTTATTTATTTAAACATTTTTTTGTTTTTGTTTATAATGTAGATTTCTACATCACCGGTTAATGCGAAATTTTCCGGGTATTTCAACCCTTTGAATCGGACAAAACTTGCGAGGAAAGAGCGTAGGTGGCTCTGAAGAAGCCAAGCAAAGTGAAAATCAATAATTAAAACAATTCTCTTCAAAATGGCATCCTACGCCATCTCTGAGATAAATGGTGGACGCGTTTATAACAAACTTCTATTTCTGAAAATTGTTTAATGGTAATGGAAAAAGTTATCCAGGGTTACGACAAATTTAAATAAAACTGCCAGTAAGTAAATTGTTAATAAAATATATTCATTAAAATGTATAATTGTTTGTCAGTATATATTATACAGTATTATCAAGGAATGCTTGTCAAGTTGTCTTCATATATTTATATTTTTTAATTAATTATATTCTATTTTTATATTATTCAAGTTTTTTATAATATATATTAATCAAAATTAATTAAAATAATTATGATTATCATTATTGTTATTACTATAATTAGTCATAACATATTATATTTATATTTTTTAATTCATTACTTATTAAATTAAATTATGGATCGATTTAAATTGTGATTAAATAAAATTTTGTTTTATAAATTTTTGTTTATAATTAAAATTTGAATGATTAAAAATTTTCTTAACTTAAATGTTGAATTAAATTAAATTAGGTTTAAATGAAATTTCAATTTATTTAAATTTGTATAGATTAAAGCTTGGATTATTTGAAAATTGGATTATTTAAGAAAATTGATATATTGAAGTTAACCAACTCAAGAGTAGAATAAAATGTTTAATAAATATAAATTTATATTTACTTTGAAAATAAGATATTAAAAATTTAATTTTTAGTTTTTAACTATTGAAAGTTTTAAAAATTGAATTTGTACTTGGTGAAAATTTATATTAAATGATAAATCCAAAATTAAATTAAGTTTTGAATGAAGTTTATATAGTTTAAAAAATAGATAGATTAAAATTTGGATCAATTGAGTAAAATTAATAATTGGATTCTAAATCGACAAAATTTTGAATTAATTGAAATTTGAATCGATTAAAATTTGGATAGATTAATAATAGAATTAGGTTTATGAAGACTTATAATATATAAATTATAATTATATATATAAATTATATAATAATAAATTAAAAATGAAGTCTTTGTTTAATTAAATTTAAGAGTAAAAATTTTATATGAATTTAAATTCTATTGAAAATTGTATTAACTACCTACAAATGGAATAAATTTACTTTTTTATCAATTAGAATTTTGATTAATTTAATTTGTAATCGTTGATAATGTTTTAAAAACAAACTTTCTTTAGATTGAAAATTGAATAAAAATAAATTTGAGTTTATTGAAATTGAAAGTAATTTTATTTTAAATAGATTTGAATTATGATTTTGTGAAATTAGAATTGATTTAAAATTAATTAAATTAAAACTTGTGTGAATGTAAGTTTCGATGAATGGAAATGTAGAAATAATGAATTTGTAAATATGGATTATTTGGAATCTGGATTAACTCAACTCAAAAAGGAAGAAAATTTTGAAAATTAATATTTTAATAAATTAAATTTTGAATCGATTTCAATTTAAATTGTGATATATGAATCGATTAAAGTTCCAAAAGATTAAATTAAAATCAATTAAACTATTTAAAAATTATAATAGTTGAAATCAGGATCGATTTAAATTGAATTAATTATTTTAAATTTGAATAGAGTTAAATTTAAGAAAATAAAATTTAAATAATAAAAAAAACATTTAAACTACTTGAAATTGCAGACGATTAAAGTTTAAACAAATTTAAAATTTGATAAATTAGAGATTGAATTGATCCTCGAATTGATCCAAATTTTACATTAATTTTATTCAAAATCATTGGAAATTGAGTAGATTAAAATTTTGATAAATTAACCTTCCTATCAATTTAAATTGTGATTGAATGGACGATTTAAGCTGGTCGTTGATAGACATTAAATTTTAGATGAATTAAATTTAAACTTAATTAAAATATGAATAAATTAATACTAAAACCAATGAAACTTTGGACGAATTGAATTTAAAATCGATTATAATTTTAATCATTAAAAATATATCCTCTTTAAAACTAGAATTAGTTAAAATCAAAATGTTTTGATTTTGGATAAATTGGAAAACAGATTTGAATCCTTGGAAAATGGGATCAATTAAAATGTTATCAATTACAATTAATGCACTTAAAATTTAATCTATTGAAATTCGAATCAACTACAATTTGAATGAATCAAAATTTAAATAGAATAAAAATCGAATAAATCGAAACTTAGATCGTTGGTTAATTTAACTTTTATTAAATCCGACTTAAATTAAAATGAAAAAAACATTCAGATTTCGAGAGAAAAACCAAGTTTCCAACTGTTTTTATAATATTCAAGGAGAGCTTTTGACTCGAATTGAAGATGGCACTTAGATTAATTACGATGATGTCGGTCAATCTTAAGGCGACAGCTGCCGCTGAAGGAATCCATTAATAGGCTTAGAAGTTGGGCATCTTTCTTCCAGTAAAAGGGGCGCCCTTTAAGGGTAGTTTCCAAGAGGAGATCTAAGCTTTTGTTCAAGATAATAAGCTACCATTGTTAGAATAGGTGGATCCACCCATTGACCTTATTGTCCAATGTCCACCCACAGCATTGCTTGGGATTTTCGAGATAAGAGTCTGTTCTTCAGCAGCATCCACCGCCATACCGGCACCGCCATAAAAACTTTTTCCACTCTTCAAATGTAATGCAAACAAATAACAGGAATCATTCTTGGCATTCATACATATATTAAAAATAATACATTTATTATAAATATTATAAATAAATAATAAAATTATATTCGGTTAAAGAAGATTAACCTTAACTCAACGTCAAACTACAAAATACGTTTTAAAGTGCAAACAAAATTATGTCAGAATTAATTTCAGATAATTTTGAAAAATTTGGTTGTGTAATTTTCGAAAAAAGTTGCGCAAAAAATAATAATTATCCAGCAACAAATTTTGGATGAAGCTTTAATTGTAATTTAATTTTTGATTGTACAACTAGATTTTTCAAAATCTTGAAATTCAGTTTTATTAATTTTCTTTCCTTCAAAAACTTCTTTCAGTTTTAGATTACATTGCCATTTTCACATAAAATAAAAATTACGAAATTCGGTTGTTATAATTTTTTAAAATTTAGAAAAAAATGAAATTTTTAACAATTTTTTGCATTCGAAAAATAAAAGCTTTTAAACAATGTTAATAAATAAAATATAGACAATTTCGAAAAATCTGTTACGTTCTTGAAATTTAAATAATTTTCATTATCAGGGGCTAAATTTTTAAAAATAATCATCACATGCATAGTATTTCGTTCTTTTTGACTAACAAACTTTCTAAATCTAAAAAGGCGATTTGTATACAAATTCCAACAAGCCCTGAAGAAGTGGATTATAAAAGAGGACAATTAGGTTATGTTCAGAAACACGTTAATTAATTTTCAAATTAAATTATTTTTTGTCATTTACATCATGACATATTTTTTAATTCAGCTCAAAAATAAGCCAAAACAGAAATTAAAATTCAAATTTTAATGTTAAAAAATAAAAATTAATGGTTTGATTTAACTAATTAAGGACGCTTATACCCTCAAGCGATTCTCATTCTATCAGACCATGCTATTCAATATCTTTTTAATTTCATTTTTTCTTATAATTTGGTTTTTAAATAGTATTTTATAGTTAAAATCATTACACAAACGAATTTTGTTGAAAAAAAATCTTTCCGTTCAGAACTTCAAGCTATTAAAATTTCTCCTTTCTGATTATTCGAAAAAAGAGAAGAATTACTAGCTTTGAATAACATTATCCTAACAACCATACGGTAAATTAGTTAAATATTGTTGTAAAAGTTGTATTATATTATAGTTTAAAATATATTAATTTTTTTAATTTTTTGAGCCGTTTTTTTTTTAATTAATTAAAATATAGTCATTTTGCGCGTTTTGTTACTGTTTCCATGTAAAAGTCCCAACTTTATAAATTTATATCTTAAAAACAGAACGGTAAATTTCAATAAAATTGTAACCATATACATGTAAAATGATGCATTTAATATGTGATTAAAATTTTATAAGAATCTGTAGAAAATCAATTTTTGGATAAATCTCCTTCAATTCATGAAAACAGCCCACTTTGTCGATTTTATTTTTCGAGATATAAGCATTTTAATTAATTACCACAAAGATATTTTATTATTTAGGGGTCGTTTAAAAAATACGTAACGCCTTTAGGGAGGGGGGAGGGGGACTAAAACAGCTCCAAAAAAGTTTTACGTATTTTTTTGAACGGCCCCTTATAAATTATAATTACATATGACACGAAATAAAATGAACAAAATTTTAGTTATTTTCTGCCCTTTTGTTGCGGTCTCCTTCCCAGTATCTGGCGTTGTTAAAAATCGTACTGAAGAGTAATAAAACACTGTATTCAATAAGCTCTAATTTACCCATTAAAATAGCTAATAAGTAAAGTCAAAATTAAAATTGTGTAATATGTTTTTTAACCTTATCATAATGGTAGTAAAAATTATGATTATTATTATTATTATTACTATATTTCTTATTTTTTATGTTATGTTACTTTAATTTTATTATTTTTTTAATTACTTGTGATGCACGAACACATCAAACAATCTTTAAATGATTCTTTATCCTTAATTTTTTTTACTGCCTTAAATTTTAGGGCAATATTTCGGCTTAAATAATTTTTCAATATAATATTTGTTACCGTCTCTTTAGTGCATTTTTTCTTATAGAAATAAATACTTAAAGATTATTTCTTATTATTATTATTATTATTATTTATTAATTAATTACTTAATTTATTTATTTATTGTTAATGTTTATTTTAACTCAACTTTAACAAAAATTAAAAAATAATTTACTGTATTCCTCTTTGTGGATTAATTTTATATTAAGATTTGTAATTCTTCTAATGTTTGAAAGGGTAAATTTAATTCGTACATACGTTTTCTTAATCCTCGGCAGAATTCACAATTAAAAAATCATTAATATCTGAATCATGCCCCGGTCTCCCCTAACTTGACAAATAGTTGTTTCTTTTATCTTGATAATGTGTCTTAAACTATATGATATTATTTTAAATTTTCATTATTTTCAAAAATTTAGTCCCTGTTAAGGGACATTGTCCAAATTTCCGAAAAGTCAGAATATTAATAAAGATTCTCCCGGACTGATTGTCTAAAATTGTCATTGTTTTAATATCTTTGGTTTTAATTATTAAATTATAACCCGGACACAAGAGGTTATATTATTTAAGGTAGTTCTCTTGGATCAGTGGTTCTCAACTCAAATTTTGTCATTTTTTACTTATTTTGTGGTGTTTAATTAATAGTGCCAACTTCAAGGTGTAGAGTCTCTCTCTTTTGTATTTATTTTAAAAAAATGAATAAAACGTCAAAACGTGGATTTCAAATTAATATTTTTTAAAATTTATAACCACAAGTAACATTTTTCAAAAGGAATCTTATTTCTTATATTCATTGCGTGGTTAGAAAAATTATATTTTTTAACCATATCTTCTACATTCTTCCATGTTAAGGACGCTTATACCTTCAAGCGGTTCTCATTCTATCGGACCATGTTAATAAATATTTTTTTAATTTCATTTCGTCTTATAATTTGGTTTCTAAATAGTATTTTGTAGTTAAAATCATTACACAAACAAATTTTATTGAAAAAAAAAAATTTTCTGTTCAAAATTCCAACTTTTTAAAATTTGTTCTTCCTGATTATTTCAAAAAAGTGAAGGATTACTACCCTTAAATAACATTTTCTTAACAACGGAACGGTAAATTAATTAAATATTATTGTAAAAGTTGTATTCCATTACAGTTAAAAATATATTAGTTTTTTAAAAAAATCTGTAGAACCGTGTTTTTTTAATTAATTAAAATATAGTCATTTTGCTCGTTTTGTTACTTTTTCCATGTAAAAGTCCAAACTTTATAAATTTATATCTTAAAAACAGAACGGTAAAATTCAATAAAATTGTAACAGTACATGTAAAGTAATGTATTTAATATGTCATTAAAATTTTTTAAGAATCTGTAGAAAATGGTTTTTTGGATAAACATCCTTAAAAGGTTGAATTTCATTCTCAAATATCTTAATAAGTGGTCGAGTCCATACCAAGTGATCACACCAATTTCAGTCATATTGAGTAAAATTTACGAAATTGATATTTTGGGTTCCTTTAGGAGTAAAAAAAATAAATATTAATTATTTTTAAAAAATTCAAAATATTTTCGAAAATATTCGAATTCAAAATTTTGAGTACTATTTTTTTTGTTTTATCATAACTTCTGTAATTTTGAAGCAATTGAGATCATTTTTTTTTAAATTACTCGTATTTAAATACTCTTTCAAGAAAAATTATAATAATTAAGAAATTGTTTATAATTAAATTTTTATTAAAAAAATTAAATTATTTATTTAAACAAAATCTAAAGTATATCATCGATCTTTTTCAAAAAATTCATAAACATAGCCTATAATGTGCTTAAAAATTTAAGCCAAAGAAAAAGATGGTATGTATTATAGTTTTTGAGAAAAAAATTATTAAGTTATGCTAGCGCGGCGCAGACCGGTGTCACCGCTACTCAACGCGTAGTTCCGTAGTAACCGAAATGTATGCATATTATTACATAATATAAATACAGTTAATCGTCATGTTTATTTTTTTATTTTACAAATTGTGCTGTGCACAGAATTTGAAAAAATTGTTGTTTCAATTTTATTCTCAAGGGGTACGAAGGAATGAAATTTTTGTGTACCTTTAATGGTCATAGCTTGATTAAATCTTTCACTTAACAATTGTTTTTCAGCTTCATATTCTGCGTAATTACAAAATTCTACATTAATTTTCTCTAAACTGGATTTTGCCCACTCGTATAAGTCAAGAGGAGTAACAATTTGATTGTTAGCGGCAAATTCGAAATCTTTAAAATATTAAATATTGAATTTAAGGGGAGAGATAGGTGAAATTTTAACTCAACAAAATTTTTGATGCTCAGAGGTGTCATTTTTTTTCTTACATCAATTAAGATGTAGAATTATGGTATTACATAAAAATTAAAAAACAATATTTTTTTGGTCATTTTCGAAATTTTATTTTTCAAAATCCATACGATGGATTGTAGAAAATCATTTAAAAATCTCACAAAAAAATTGTCGATGGAAAAAATGAAAATTGTGAAAGAGGTTTAATTTTTAAAATTTAAGTTTTTCTTAGAATAAATTTCTCAAACTCCGCAAATTATTTGTTTCTCTATTTTTGACATTACTCCATAATTTTAGGTCTAAAATTGCATAAGAAAAAAAATTAACACCCCTGAACATGGCGAATTTTGATCATTTTACCAGTCCATTATTTTTCTTTCTTCAGTTTTAAATTATTTTAATTATTCACTTATTTTCACTTATTTTTACCAGTTTTTAATTATATTAATTATTTTTCAATTGATTTAACAAATTTTCAATTATTATTCTTAAATTTTAATAATTTTCCCAATTTTTAGTTATTTTTATTATTTTTCTATAAATTACCAATTTTTTAATTACTTTTTTTTACTTTAATTATTTTCTCCGATTTTTTTAATTCTAAAGTTTGATGTCCATGTACTATGAAAAGATCAGTGTGACTTTCTGAAGCTTATAATTTAAATATAATACACTAACTATATTTACATTACGTAAAAATATACATACATTTCGGTTACTACGGAACTACGCGTTGAGTAGCGGAGACACCGGTCCGCGCCGCGCTAGCATAACTTAATAATTTTTTTCTCAAAAACTATAATACATACGATCTTTTTCTTTGGCTTAAATTTTTAAGCACATTATAGGCTATGTTTATGAATTTTTTGAAAAAGAACGATGATATACTTTAGATTTTGTTTAAATAAATAATTTAATTTTTTTAATAAAAATTTAATTATAAACAATTTCTTAATTATTATAATTTTTCTTGAAAGAGTATTTAAATAGGAGTAATTTAAAAAAAAAATGATCTCAATTGCTTCAAAATTACAGAAGTTATGATAACACAAAAAAAATAGTACATAAAATTTCGAATTTGAATATTTTCGAAAATATTTTGAATTTTTTAAAAATAATTAAAATTTATTTTTTTTACTCCTAAAGGAACCCAAAATATCAATTTCGTAAATATTACTCAATATGACTGAAATTGGTGTGATCACTTGGTATGGACTCGACCAAGTAGCACCGCTTCCTACACTGTTAAAAATTCCCACTATAATTTGCTATTACCTGAAACAGCAGTTTTTTCTGGTCACATGTGACAGAAAATTCTGTTACCTTGTCAGAAATTTAACATAACCTTATTGATTCTGCGCATGCGCGAGGAGGATTGTGACAGAGATTTCTGTCACGTGTATCAGAATTTATTTTCTGTACTGACATATAGGAAATTCTGTTACAAATTTAACATAAAAGTGTCGTGAATTTCAAAATATTTTTAACAGTGTATCTTTAAAAAAATATCATTGTATTCGTTAAATGTTCTATTACATGATTTTACAATTAAATAAATATTTAAAGAAAAGTTATTTTCGAGAGAACTACCTTAGAAAAGATGTCAAATCGCGGGAACACTCGAAGAGTGGGAAAAGCTTAAGGCAATTGTGTTCATTCTGTATAATATGAAATATGAGACTAAGTTTCGCATATCGTAAGTGTATCGTCTCAGGATGTGGCAGGACTATTGGAGCTGCTCGGGAAGTGGTACTACCCCCCTAGGAGCAAAGTTATATCGGCTCCTGGTGTGGGGTTGTTCCTGAGGGAGCAGCGAAGTTCGGTGATTACCTAGGACTCTCCTAGGAGTCGAGAGTTTCATACTTCGACTATACTGGCTTCAGGAACCTAACAGTCTAGCAAAGTAACTAAGGTTATTCGATGTTCGCTGAGATGAGGGAGAAGGGGGTTGAAAGAAGGGAAGGAGAACACTCTGGACACTAAACGACTGCCAACTTATGAGTCTGGCCCGAATGATTGCCCTCAAGGGACAGAAGATCCGTGATCGAGAGGTCTTCTCATTTTACTTATTAAAAGAAAATTTAAGCAGCAATTTTCAACAAATTCTAGCTTTCAGAGAATATATAACATTTTCAATATACACGGAGAGAACTGTTAAAAGGTATTTCACCGGCTTCTGTACTTGGAAAAATCGATTTTCTTAGAATTTTCTTTAAATTGTGTGAAAATTTTATATGTGCCTTCTATCTGGTTATTAACTTTATTAATTAAAATTTTAATTAATTTATTTCATTAATTTTTTTATAAAAATTTATATATTAAATTTAATTTTATAAATTAAAATAAATTTATTTTTATTTATTAAAGTTAAAGTCCTTCCGTACAATTACTTAAAAATTATTTAAAGACAGAATCCAATCTGGCTCACACCGATTTTAACTCAAATCAGATTTTAAAAGTTGAACAAACTTGATAAAAATTTATGAGTATATTATTTATATGGTAAGTTGTAAATTTCTATTAAAATTTTAAGTTGAAAAAATGATATAGGTTGTTTATAATATATATAGTTATAGTTGGATAAATATATTAAATTTGTTTTCATCTACTCAAAAAAAGTTAATTTTACAAAAAATAATTAATAAAAATCAATTTGATAATAATGAGAATATTAAAATTTTACAGGATTTCTTGAGGGAGGCTAAATTAAAACATGAAGGGATTAATGATGCAATTTGTGTGTGAAGATTTTAGTTAAGGATATTTTTTTAAATAAAATAAGATTTAAGTATTTAAATTATTTAAATAAATTAAGTAAATTAAAATGGGAAGATTTAGGGGAGAGTGGCCATCAATGTACCGAGTTTTTTTCAAGGTCATAGTACTTATTCAACTTCACCAATTTCAAGCATTTATTTGCATCAATATAAAACTACAACACTTCTCTAGGTAATGCACACATATTATACACGATTTATTTTGATTAAATAATAAAATTTAGGATCTTTCTAAACTAACAAGCTATTTTGGGTACACAATGAACCACCTCTATAAAAACACTTAAAATGTTCAACAATAATAATATTGCAATTTTCACTTTGTAAAAAAACTTATTTTCTATCAAATACTATAAAAAATTATTACTTAACACTTTTTAATTGATAATGTATAACATAAATATACCTCAAATTTAAGTTAACTAGCTAAAATGGCATTTTAGTTTTGCTATGTTGAGAAAAGTACTGATAACAATCGCTGTCACATGCTGTACGCATGCCTAGTTTTATAATCAGGCATACCACTCTGGAAATCGAAAATACACTGAAATTCCAGGTGATTCATTGTTCCCCGGTACATTGAATCAACATGACATTTGCAACAAAAATGGTTATTTATAACTTAATCCAATATTTCAAAATCTTTATCTCATTAGAATATTGTAGTTAAGGCCCAAAACAAAATAAATCGTAAGTACTTTTATTTTTAAATTGCCTTATTTCAATTAAAAAACGTGTTTGTATTTTAGGTAAATTTTTTCTTCAGTGCATCAAAAACAGTTTTTTTCAGTTTTCTCTGTAAAGAATAAATCCACACGTCTCAAATTTATGGACGTAGTGTGTTTACGCAAACTTCATTTATATTTAAAATTAGGAGAATTTTTATTTAACTGTTTCTGAGAAAATTGAAATGGTTCATTGAAAAAACTGGTACATTGATGGCCACTCTCCCCTATTTAATTTTTTTTTATTAATTATAAAATTTGTATTAATTTACTTTATTCTATTGATACCATTTCAAAGTTTGATAAATTTTAGTTTAATATTTTATATATTTAATAATTTAATAAATAAAACTTTTAATTGGTATTAATTCTAATTCAATTTTATATTTTCAAATTATTATCTAAATTAATATAATTTATTTTATTCCCTTTATTATATTCAGGGACCGTCACGAAATTAATTTGGTTTTTGGAGTTTTTTCCAAATATCTAGTAATGGTCAATAGATTGTATTCAAAGATTGAAATCAAATCATCAAATTTAAGGCAATAAGTAGTTGTACGTTGTTAAAATTTCAAAATTGATTTTCATTTTTTTGTGATTTCGCTTGAACCGTAATTCGAACCGAAACAAAATAATTACGTTTCGAATTACGGTTTAAGCGAAATAACAAAAAATTGAAAATCAATTTTGAAATTTTAACAACGTACAACTATTAATAATTGCCTTAAATTTTATGAATTGATTTCAATCCTGTAAAATTTATTGACGATTACTAGATGTTTTGAAAAAACTCCAAAAACAAAATTAATTTCGAGATTAATTTCAAATATTTTTTAATTCAGAGAATTAAAAATAATTATTTCTTTAATAATATTATTTTATTCCATTAGATTTATAATATATAAAATAAATTTCATATGATTTATAATTTTAATTTTATTAATAAAAATAGGGATATTGATATATTAATATATTATTAAATTTCCTTACCTTACTAAAAATGGGGTATTTGAACTTGAATATCTCAATTGTTAGCAAGGTCAGGAGTACTGAAATTTTAACCACACTCTCTAAATCTGAATTAGTGGTTTTCTACTAATGAATTAGCGAAAAGTGAGCTACTATTAAAATAGTAAGAATTTTACTAATTTTTAGTAGAAAACTACTAAGAATTAGTAGAAAACTACTAATCTTGTAGTAGAAAACTACTAATTAAATTAGTAAAAAAATCTACTTTTTTGAAAAGTAAAGTTTCACTATTTCAATTAGTAGTTTTCTACTAAGAATTAGTAGTTTTCTACTATATGAATTAGAGAAAAATGAGCCATGAATTTGACTAATTCATAGTAGAAAACTACTAATTCAGATTTAGAGAGCATAGAAGGCACATATAAAATAACGTATACTCAGATACTCACAATTTGAAGAAAATCTCACGAAAATCGATTTTTTCAATAAGTACAACAGCCGTAGAAATACTTTAAGTAAATATAGTTTTTTACAACAAACACTTTATTCACTTTATCTTCAATTTTATTCTAAATTTTTTCAATTCCAACAAACTTTATCTTGTCGGATATTACTTCTAAATTATAAAATAGTTTAGTAAAATTTATTAAATGTTTCCTCGTCGTGTAATTTTTCAATACCCCCAAAGATTTAATATATTTGGCACAAATACAAGTTATTTTTGTGTCAATGAAAAACATCTTTGTCTCAGAGCCTTGTAAATTTGTTGACACAAATAAAAATTTATTTGATATAAATAAAAAAGTTAGGCTCCGAGTTAATATACTTTTTCTCTGAAAGGTACAATACGAGCTAAAATAAAGTTTATTAATAATATATACAAGGAATAAAATGTCTAAAATTCAGTTTCTTATTTTAAGGAGAGATTTTTTTGTGTAATAATTGGTACATAAGACGAAACATTTATGAAGGTTGAAGGGACCGTTTGACCAAAGAGTAAGGGGATATAGCCCTTCGGAATTGCATTTGGTCGGCCATATTTTTACGGGGGGTAATTTCGCTTTCATCATAGGAGAAACTCCATGGTGCGAGAGAGGCTAGAGCAAAGGGGTCTGCCGAAGGGTGGCCACCCAATCAACCCCCAGCATCGCCGTCTTACCCTCTCTAGAAAGTTATCTTTCTTGTCCCTACCCTCGGAACACTGTTAGGGTTGTCGAAACTCCAAACTATTGACCCAGGGCCGATCTTTATCATCAATTTATTGTGAAATATTCGAATCTTCAGTCAAGAAACTGTCTTGACGCTTTTCCTTATGTTACAGAAATAAAGAAATTCCTTAAAATAGATGAAAAGATGGATTATTTTTTTAATAATAGGTGACAAAATGAATGAATTAAAAAAAGGATACAAATTTTAATAGCTTAAAGTTTGGCTAAAAGAGAAAATAAATTATCTTAAAATGCATTGTAGTCACTTTTAAGACGTTTAAAGTATCTTATATTTTCATCTTCCATCTTAATAATTCTTAAAATCTACTGCTTTTAAGATGATTTTGCTAACTTGTTGGAAATATATTAAAATAACTACACTGTAAAAACAGGTGTCTTGAATGTGTCTTATTTTAAGAAATAAGACGTTTATAAAGCGTCTTACGTTAATTTCAAGTTATTTCATTGGTTCATAATTTTGTAAGACGTACCCTCATTGGTTGAAATTAAGACACTCGAAAATGCCTTAAAAATGACCACATAAATGTCTTACGATAAGACATCTGTTTTTGCAATGGGAAAATATTGAGAAAATAAGAAAAACGCAGATATTAATATTGATTTCAAAAGAAGTAAATTTCCTTCCAAATTAATATTGATGTTATTAATATTGAATTCTTATTTACAATTTTAATTAAAGTAAAATAAAGAAAATTTATAAAAAAAAGGAAATAAAAATATAAAATATATAAGTTATTTTATTTATATTCAAATAAGATTAAAATAAATTAATTGAATTATAAAATTTTAATATATAATTGTTTTGGTTAGAATTAATTTTAAACGAAGTTAAAATTAATATTTGAGTACACAATATTATTATTTAGTATGTGAAAAACCGTTAAGATAAAAATGTATCTTAAATTAAGATGCCTAATTTTTGCAGTGAAATAAATATTATTATTAAATATTAAAATATTTTTTAGTTGATTATTATTAATAGATTATTTTCTGATGATGTTTTATTATAGTTTATTTTCCCGTTGATTTTTATTATAGATTATAAATAAAGATTATTTTCTGTTGGTTTTTATAATAGATTATTTTTGTGTTGATTTTTATTATAGACTATTTTCTGTTGATTTTTATAACAGATTATTTTTGTGTTGATTTTTATAAAAGATTATTTTTGTGTTTATTTTTATAATACATTATTTTTGTGTTGATTTTTATAATAGATTATTTTTGTGTTGATTTGTTTTTAAAGTTTATTATCTATTGATCTTTATTATAGATTGCTTTCTGTTGCTTTTTATTTAAATAGATTATTTTTCTACTTATTGTCATTCATAGATTCTTTTTCAATTAATTTTCATTTACTGATTATTTTCCAACGAATTCCATTTCATCATACCTTTACCGCAATTTTTCTAAATTAACCACGAGAATCTTTATACGTAAATTCAAGACCAATATACCCAAACGATAAAGTCGAGGGAAACGATTACTTTCAGGAAAATTGAAACTCGATCTATTTCCTAGAGAAGGAAGCCCCGATGATTCGAGAACTTGAAGAAGGTTCAGACATAAAAAACTTTCTGCGAATCGATTTACAATAAACGAGATTGCAATTTTGTTAAAACCCAATGCTGAGGACAAGTATTGACTAGTAGTTCTAATAATACGTGAAAATTATTTATGGTTTAAAATCTCACCTAACAAAGACAATAATTTTATTGTAAAGGTAATTCGAAACAAAGTTAGATTTACAAGTAGAATTGAAAATCAACCAAAAATTTATAAAAAGGAAAGAAAAATTCGAATTTTCAGAGTGTCGATAGTTTTTCTCTGCCAAGCTTTTACAATTTCGATTCAATTCTCACAACCATGAACATATCCTTTCCTCGAACAAATTCAAATAAAAACATCTCGAGTAATTTGGTTAAAAGGGATTCGTGAAAGTTCTTGGATAATTTGAATAATATGAATATCTAATTTTTTAATTGTTATAAAGTGATATGTTGGTTGAATAGAATTTGAGTTGACTGTCTATAATACACAGGCATCGACACACAGGCATGTAGATATGTCTCCTATCTAATTTCCTTGATATTCGCATCGAAGGGTCCTTCCGGTTGAGCGGCCTAAGGATCCCTGGAATGCCTTGGAATCTGAGTTTGCGGCCAAAAAGCCTTGGAACAGGCTGGACGATAGAGTTGTATTAATTTCATATCCCTCGTGTCGTACTGAAAGGGCCGTTTCTCAATCATCTATTTATTGCCGGCGACTAATCTCGCAAGGAGTCTCATCGAAATCGAGATATCGCCTAGATGCGGGGGAGTGACGACTATCTATTAATTTCAATTAGAAGACCCGCTTACTTGAGAAATCGTAATTTCATTTAACAGCAAATTCTGTGCATTCAAAGATTCATTTAAAAAGAAAAAAGATTAATTCAAAAACACATTAGGCAAAAAAAATAGACGATTACAAATATATGACCGCTGTCACAGTGTTTATTCCAAATTTTTAAAATGATACAGGGGAGACACTACCAAACAGTAGATAATTTGAATTTTCTAAAAAATTGATTCAAAAATTTTATTTGGCTTATTATAATATAATTTTAGGAATCAAATAAGTTAACTTAACAATGTTGTTTTGAAAAAAAATAATATATATTACCGCGAAGTGTTAATTTTCTTTATTTATAAATATTTAAGCACTTTTTGTCAACTAGTGTAAATTCAAATAATATAGATAATCAACAGTAGATACAATCCATTATAGAACTGTCAAAAGTTGAGGTTATGTTTTAATAGCATTTTCTTGTTTGCAAAAACTTTTTAATTTAGTTTGAATACTTCTATATCAACTAACGATAATCAACTTATAATTAATAAAAAAAATTAGAAAACCTATAAGTAAGGTTGATACACAATAGTTAAAAAGAATTTCTTTATTTGATTTTGTATTTTCTTCGTTTGAAAATTCCCGCTGTTTTATATTTCCTAGGTTTGGTTAGGTGAGCATTTCGATTATTTCATTTAATTATTAAAGAATAAACAACTTTTGTGTTGAAAATTTCATTTTATTTTGAAGAATACTTTTCAAGGAATTGTTTTATGGGAAGAAAGCTGTTCCACAATTTTTTATATTCTTCAATTAGGAAACGATTAACTACTATTGGCAGGAGGTAAATTTTGACTAAATTTTTATCGTATGTTGGTTGTGTTAATTAACTGAATACATTAGATTCGTTTTAGTGTTAAAAATTTGATTAATTACTTCAACCTGAAATAATTACACCTGTTGGAAATTTTTAGTATCTACTGTTGGGCGGTCTAGACCTAGGGGGAGCTCACCCTATCTACTTAGGGAAGCTCCCCTAATCAGTTCAGTCATTTTACTCTTTTTAAAATTCACATCCCAAATAATATTTTGGGAATAATTGAAATTATTGTAAATAATTAGAATTTTGAAAACAAGTTTAAAATATTTATCATTGGTATTTGTAGAGCTGAAAAGAGAAAATGGTATTATGAGAAGCAAGGAGTAAAATGTTATTATCGCTTGGTGACTTTAGGGAGGTTCGGAGCTGTTCTATCATCTTACTGAATATTGCAGTGAAAATGTTTATGAGAGATGAGACTCTAGGTAATGTAACTTCTGGTTTATGACTCCGGTTCATTTAGCAAAGGGCCAACAGCGCAAACAGCTAATACAAGTGATTAATTGTTCACGTTTATCTACATAATATCAATAATAAATTAGGACAATCTAACTCAAAAGTTACTCTTTCTTAACACTTTGATAAATCACACAGAAGAGAAAAAATTTATTTTCCTCTCTTAATTTGAATAAGTGAATATTCACTTATTTAGATGTCAGAACACTGAGAAAATAAGCCTTTAGCCAATTTTTAGGTTAAGGGACTCTGAACAAAACACACAAGATACCGGCGATCACAACCAAACTTCAAGTTTAACAGTAGCATTTAATCTGCTAATAATAAACAAATAGCTTTGCAGGTGCTATATCAACAACAAATCTCTCTGCTAAATTTAATCAAAAAATGGTTATATTCAGTCAACTTATTTTCTCAGTGAAGTCTTTTACTTTTTCAATAAGTACGCATATGTACTTACAAATAAGTGACATTTCACTCTAAATAAGTGAAATGTTTACTTAATGTAAGTGCATTTATTGAAAAAGTCAAAGACTTTTGACTTGTTGAGATTTAGAAATGAAAAATGTAATAAAAAAAGCATAAAAAATTGGATTATATGTTTGAATCAAGAGTAATTATTCTTGGATCAATGATAGTTATTCTCGGATTAAGAATACTTTACCTAGTTCACGAATAATTATTTTTAATTCAAGTATCCATTCTTGATCTAAGAACGCTTATTTGGGTTAATAATAAGTTATTCTTAATCCAAGAATAATAATTATACTAAGTCCGATTTTCAGGAAAATTTGCATGAAAACATTTCTATCAGATAATTTTTTTTTATCTTGTATTAACTCTCTTAATCTAAATCACTAAAGACCCAATCACTAAAATAGTGAAAATTTCTACTAATTTTTAGTCCTTTGTCTAAAACATACGTAAAATATTTAAATCTACTTATTTAAAAAGTTAAATTTTATTAAGGAGTCATCCATAAAGAACGTTCCACTATTAGGGGGAGGGGGGTTCGAAAAATGCAACAATTTGTAACAAAGGGAAAGTTTAAATTTAGAACGTTCGTATTTTTATGTTCTTATTCTAATATTCTTTATCATCTTTGAGACTTTAGATTGAAAAGTCATCATAGAAACATTTCTGAAAATTAATATTCAGGCTTCACAGACAGTCCCCTATTTCACCCTAAATGTCCACTATTTAGAAAATTTTGCCCTAAATTCCCCTATTTTTCACGAAAGTATATGTATTTAAAGGCAAGGTATCTAGAGATTTTCAAATATTTTCAATCTTTAAATTTTTATTACTTTCTTCAATCTTGAATTATATCATAAAATAATTTCATAAACTGTCAATTATTTTTTTCTACTTATTAAATATTTTCATTATTTTTCAATTAATTTCCAAAATTTGCAATTATATATATTCATATTCTAATTTTGTTCATTATTTTTTCACTGTGTTTATCATTTTTCAGTTATTTTATTAAATTTCAAAAATGTTAGTAATTTTATCACTTATTTCTCAAGTTTTGTTTATTTTCTTTAATTTTAAATTATTTCTATAACTTTGAAAATATTTTCTCCAATTTTTAGTTTTAAAAAGTATTTTTTCGTACACTTTCTACATTTTTATATTTATATTTATCTCAAATTTCAGTTATGTAAAAATTTTCAATTATTTCCATCATTTTTAAATTGATTTCTTTGATTTTTCAAATTTTTTCTCCAATTTATAATTTTTTATGTTATTTTTTAACTGAATTACTAAACATTTAATCATTTATTTCAAATTTCAATAAATTAAAAAAAATTTTAATGAATTTTAAAATTTTTCAATTATTTTTTTCAAATTTACAATTACTTTCGGTATTTTGTAATAATTAATTTCCTAAATTTTCAATTATTCTTCTCAATTCTCGATTGTTTTATTTAATTCTGAAATATTTTCTTAATTTTAAATTACTGTCTTCGATTTTAAATAACATTCTTCATTTTTTAATTAGATTCCTAAATTTTCAATTAGTTTTCTGAATTCTTGATTGCTTTCATCAATTTTATTTTTTTTTCAATTATTCTCATAATTTTTAAATTAATTTTTTCAATTTTCAGTTGTTTCTATAATTTTGCAACGATAGAAACAATTTTTAATTTTTTAAATTATTTTTGTAAATTGATTTATTAAATCTTGAATTATTTATCTCAAATATGAATTCTTTCTTTTAATTTTTATTGGTTTTATAATATTTTTTAATTGTTTTCTTTTTTTTTCAATTTTTCCAAATTATAAATTTTTAAATTATTTTTTAATTAAATTACTGAACCTTTAATCATTTATTTCAAATTTTAATTAATTAAACAAAATTAAATGAATTTTGAATTTTAATTGTGTTTAAATGAATAAATAAATAAATTTTTCAATTATTTTTTTTCAAATTTACAATTACTTTCGGTACTGTGAAATTAATTTCCTAAGTTTTCAATTATTTATATAAAATTTCAATTATTTTAAAAAATTTTTAATTATTTTTGCCATTTTCCAATTAGTTCCTTCAATTTCATTTCTGTAATTTTTTTCAATTATTCTTCTCAATTCTCGATTGTTTTCTTCAATTCTCAAATATTTTCTTAATTTTTAATCACTGTCTTCAATCTTCAATTACTTCTATAATTTTGCAATTTTTTTTCTCCAACTTTTAATTTTTAGAATTATTTTTAATTTGATTTACTAAATCTTTAATATTGAAACAATTTTTAATTTTTTAAATGATCTTTAAATTGATTAATTAAATCTTCAATTATTTATCTCAAATTTTAATTCTTCCTTTTAATTTTTATTTTTTTTATAATCTTTTTGAATTTTTTTTCCAATTTTTAATTATGTTCATCATTTTTTAATTAATTTCCTAAATTTTCAAATTTTTTTTAAGTTACCGTTATTCTTATATTTTTTCAATTATTTTCATTTTATATATTCTGTTCTCTTTCAAATTATTTTTCTCATTTCTCAATTATGCTCTTCGATTGTCAATTATTTTTATTATTTGTCAATTATTTTCCTCAATTTTTAATTATTCTCATCATTTATATTTCAATTATTATATTGAATTTTTAATTATTTTCTAAAGTTCTGCATTTATTTTCTATAATTTTGAATTATTATTTATCACTTTTAAATTACTTTCCACAATTTGTAGTTAGGGTAAGTCCGGGGGAGATGGCCATACGGGAGAGATGGCCAATTCAAATATTTTACTGAATTTGTTATTAAATATCAGTTATTATTGGTTATTTTGCTTCATTTGTGTGCGTGAAAGCAAACAACAACAAAAACTTGAAAATTAAAAATGAAAAAGTACTTGAAATCCTGGTGTATTTTTTTGACTAGTGCTCGAAAACATCAGTGGGTTGACTTTACTGATTGTTAAAGTGTTCTTTTTTTTAGAATAATGCTTATTTTCGTATTTTTTGGAACTATACATGAGCCAAGCTTTGTAATAACGTCAGAATTATATATGAAAAATTTTTATTTATTTAAATATTAGGGGAAATCTGGGGGGATGTCATAAGGGATAGATGGCCAATTCAAATATTTTTACAGAAATTGACTCAAAAGGTCACTTATTCTAAACTAAATTTCTTCGTTTTGCATTTAAACATAAAGAAAAGCAAAATTTTGGCGAAAAATAATAAAAAATTAAATATAATACTTCCTTTTTATTTTGTCTATTACTCCAGTACTGAAAAATTTCAACTTGTTTAAATATCTATTTATTGTGGTGATATTCTTTAAGATAAGACTTATTTTTGTGTTTTGTTTATTCTTTCATGTAATAAACTCAAAATGATATATTAATTATATTTATTTACTTAAATAATAGGTGTGGCCAACTCTCCCTTACACCTATGGCCATCTCTCCCTGAATGTCACTTTTTACAAAACATTAATTTTATGATTGTTAACATTAAAATATTTTATATTATTTATGGTTGTTTTAAAGTTAAATAGTCAATGTTTAATTAACAATAAACATCAATATATAAATGTTGTTTTTTTTATTTTTATGGGCCTTTATAGAAAGTATGGCCATCTCCCCCGGACTTACCCTATTTTTCTTTTTTTTTATTAATTTGAAAATTTTGTAATTTTATTTTCTTTATCTTACAACTTTGTAATTTTGTCCTACCCAAATAAAATAATCTAGGTTCTACTGTATATAATTCATTTATCTTTATATATAAAGTTTTTAAAGTACCCTAAAAGTTGCCTATTTTTGTATATTCAGTCCCCTATTTCCCCTAAAATTTTCTTCATTACCACTGTGAAGCCTGAATATTCTATAACATATATTTTAAAAAATCATTTGAATATTACTATAAAATATATTTTTTATAATCGTGTTAATTACTACTAATCATAAATATAAATGATAAATAAAAACAATAAAAAACAAGTTTTAGGCCATTAATTCCACATTTCTTTTAAAATTTACAATATTTTATAACGACGTTTCGGCAGCTACCGCTACCCTTATTTATTTTATGAAAGGAAAAAAAAATAATAATAAACTTGATAAGGGTAGCGGTAGCTGCCGAAACGTCGTTATAAAATATTGTAAATTTTAAAAGAAATGTGGAATTAATGTCCTAAAACTTGTTTTTTATTTAACATACACAAATCCACAAAGACTGACACTTAATAAAATAAAAACAATTTTGATTGGATTAATATATACAAGAAAAAAAAAATTATTTTTGAAGGGGGATATAAATAATTTTTTAACAATCCATTTAGGGAAATGGCTTTTCATTAATTCAGATTTAGAGATGATGTATTTATTAAACTGAAACAACCATTTCTCTGGGAGTAGAATGGTAATATTTTCAGTACAAGATATTGATTAAACTTGAGAAATATATTGGTAACAAGAAACGCGAACCAGCCCGAACACGTCTAAGGAATTTGCGGTCTAAGTTGCTTGGTTCTCGGAAATCGAGGATCTTCTTCCCCCCTTGCCAATCTCATACTCTATTCCCATACATATAAGCACTGCAGGAACCCCACGAGTTTCCTTGGTCCTGATCATCCACGGCCCCAGTCAACCCCAAGGCTAGTTTCTCCGAAGAGCTGACCCTTTAAGCTTAACTATCCGCAGAAGTTGGAATAGGAAGGTATCGGAGCTTTCGCGACCAGGCTGAAAACTCACTCCCCTTTCCAACCCCAGAAACCAATTCGAGCCTCCCAAGAATCTGGTCACGCATTCATTATTAGCAAATAGACTGGAAAGATTGATTTTTCAAATTGCTTCCTATTAAGCGAAGATTGAGTTACAAAACTAGTTCTTAATTGTATTTCAATTAAATGATTATTATTCATTTTAGATGAAATATTTTGAGATGATGAAATATATTAGAAATTGACGAGATGGTCTCGAAGTAGTATCAAGATAGGGAGTAATATCGATTCTCGAAAATCGCCTAAGGGAAGTTATGTAAATTATTTCAAAGTTAAAACTTGTATTCTGTTTAAAGAAACGAGGAGAAAATTGTTACTGAAAACGAACCTATTGATCAAATTGACAGGAAACAGTTTAAATTTTAATGACAAGGATTGGGGAAATTTTTAATTGTTGTTCACTGAGAGCACGTACATTTGAAATTAATTAACGTTAAGTCCGAGAAAACCCGGGATGATTTGAATGGCGCCGAAGGTCTCTGGAGAAATGAGGGAAAGGGATAAGTCATGCGGTAAAGTTAGTGCAATTCGTAGGACGAAGAACCCCTCGAAACCAACGCAAAGATAAGATGTAATTAAAGTCGGTAAACAGAGGAGGCTTCATCGGATTACGTCTTATCGAAAATAAAATTCCCTAGATCAGCTGATTTTTTTTAATAAGAATTATTTTCACATTTCCTGGAACTTTCTCCAGTTTGTCGTTGTAAGGGGTATAATAAAATGAATTAAATGCCGAAAAACAAGACTTTTTAGCAAAATTAGTATTTAAAATGATAAACTGCTTTTCACTGAGAAATCAGTATAGTTATTACTACTATAAATATCGATTATAAATGTATTATAATTTTAATATAACACAATAATGAAATAAAAATAAAATCATATTGTATTCTTAGACCAGGGATAATGTTTGTCCAGAGAAAATGAAGAAATCTCTTCTTGATCCTGTGCACTTAGATTTCAAACACCTATACAGAGAAATATTTAATCCACACTTAATCTCACTAATCTTAGTCGATTGTCCAGCTCACGTGCTTTAGTCCAGAGTACAAGTCAGTCGAAAACCATGTCCTGGCAGTATTACAAATCCTACAATCAGTGTGATCGGTGAACTAAACAAGAGTATTGTGTTGTAAATGCCCTATATAAACCATTGGCAAATATTTTTATTTTTCAAATATGGAATTTTTCTCTGCCTATAGGCAGAAATTAAATATGCATATGCGAGTCTTTATTATTGTAAAAATAAGCAGCATTATTAAATTTTAAGATAATTATTTTAGAATCAAAGTAATTATGAAAATTTTATTAACAAAGAATGAAGTAAATCATCGTTTAGGTACAGTAATGATAAGAGACTTATCATGCTTTCATTATCAGAACTGATTCCCATCAAAGTTACGGCTATACTGTTTTTGTTCTTAGGGCCTGTAGACGACGCGGTAAATTAGAGTATTAGACAAAGGGCTGTCTACTTATACTATAACAGAATTTGGAGAACTAGACTTTTTTTGTTCTTTTTGCTATCCACACTGTAAAAAGAAAAATCTTAAAATGCATTGTAGTCATTTTTAAGACGTTTAAAGTATCTTATATTTCCGCTTCCATCTTAGAAAACTAATGCATTTTAAGATACTTTTGCAAACTTTTCGGAAACATCTTAAAAGTGACTACAAATGTATCTTTAGTTAAGATACCTACTTTTTGCAGTGCACATTTGGAAAAATGTTAACTAACCCGTCCCAAAAATATTCTTTTGTACATACTTAAATATTAAGTATATAAAACCAAATCTAATAAATATTTATAAAAAATATTCATTATATATATAAAATGAATTTATTAGTTTCTTTTAATCCTTGCATGAAACTCAAAAGCACAAAACACTTTTAGTTCTTTTTTGAAATTTGTATTATATATGTATGATTAAACTAATTAAAATTTTCATAGATTGAAATACTAAAAATTAATTGAAATAAATTAAAAGTAGATAGATGAATAAATTGATTAAAAATTGAAAAAAAAATCTAAGTAAGAACAATGCATCTTTACCTCCGTTGTAAATCGAAACATAAACAATCTAGAATTTTATCTAGAATTTAAATCTAAGCACAAGAGCCGATTTTGACTTCAACAAAACAGGACTTATATTATAAAAAAATTCTCCTAAAGAGCCCTCAATCAGGGGCGGCGACTTGTGTATGGTACACGTCTGCAAATTTCATAGGTCAAAAAAGTCGCCCTGTGGAATTCCATACGGCAAAATTACAGACAAAAAAGAAATTATATTTTAATAACAATTTGGATAAATGAATTTACAATTCCAAGAAAAAGATTAAAATTTAAAAAACAAAAATCATATTGTGCAAAAATAATTGAAAAATGACGAAAGAAAATGAAAATTAATTAATGAATCATAAAACTAATTTCATATTGAAGGTAATAATTAAAAATGAAAAAGCTTTTTTTCAAAAAATTAAAGAAAATAATTGAAACTTGCGGCAATTTTGAATTTAAAGTTTAGGGGAAAAATTGAACAATAGGTCGAGTCCATATTAAGTGATCACACCAATTTCAGTCATATTGAGTAATATTTACGAAATTGATATTTTGGGTTCCTTTAGGAGTAAAAAAAATAAATTTTAATTATTTTTAAAAAATTCAAAATATTTTCGAAAATATTCAAATTCGAAATTTTATGTACTATTTTTTTTTGTGTTATCATAACTTCTGTAATTTTGAAGCAATTGAGATCATTTTTTTTTAAATTACTCGTATTTAAATACTCTTTCAAGAAAAATTATAATAATTAAGAAATTGTTTATAATTAAATTTTTATTAAAAAAATTAAATTATTTATTTAAACAAAATCTAAAGTATATCATCGTTCTTGTTCAAAAAATTCATAAACATAGCCTATAATGTGCTTAAAAATTTAAGCCAAAGAAAAAGATCGTATGTATTATAGTTTTTGAGAAAAAAATTATTAAGTTATGCTAGCGCGGCGCGGACCGGTGTCTCCGCTACTCAACGCGTAGTTCCGTAGTAACCGAAATGTATGTATATTTTTACATAATGTAAATATAGTTAGTGTATTATATTTAAATTATAAGCTTCAGAAAGTCACACTGATCTTTTCATAGTACATGGACATCAAACTTTAGAATTAAAAAAATCGGAGAAAATAATTAAAGTAAAAAAAAGTAATTAAAAAATTGGTAATTTATAGAAAAATAATAAAAATAACTAAAAATTGGGAAAATTATTAAAATTTAAGAATAATAATTGAAAATTTGTTAAATCAATTGAAAAATAATTAATATACTTAAAAACTGGTAAAAATAAGTGAAAATAAGTGAATAATTAAAATAATTTAAAACTGAAGAAAGAAAAATAATGGACTGGTAAAATTATCAAAATTCGCGATGTTCAGGGGTGTTAATTTTTTTTCTTATGCAATTTTAGACCTAAAATTATGGGGTAATGTCAAAAATAGAGAAACAAATAATTTGCGGAGTTTGAGAAATTTATTCTAAGAAAAACTTAAATTTTAAAAATTAAACCTCTTTCACAATTTTCATTTTTTCCATCGACAATTTTTTTGTGGGATTTTTAAATGATTTTCTACAATCCATCGTATGGATTTTGAAAAATAAAATTTCGAAAATGACTAAAAAAATATTGTTTTTTCATTTTTATGTAATACCATAATTCTACATCTTAATTGATGTAAGAAAAAAAATGACACCTCTGAGCATCAAAAATTTTGTTGAGTTAAAATTTCACCTATCTTTCCCCTTAAAGAATGATAAAAATAGTTTGAAAATAGTTGAAAGAAATGAAAACTATAATAAATTTAAAAGATGACAAAATTTTATAAGGAGAAAAATGATCAAAAATTTGAAACATAAAGTATGAAACATAAAATTTGTCAGTACTGCGAAGTACTGACAAACTTCGCAGGTGTTGACAGATTGAATTAATGAATGAAATTTGAAGATTATTATAAATCACTATTTTTAATCAATGTTTGTAAACAAAAATTTCAAATCAATCTTATAAGTTCACATAATAGAAAAAATTATATGAATTTGTGTTGATATCTATAATTAAATTCAATATTTAATATTTTAAAGATTTCGAATTTGCCGCTAACATTTGTAGTTCTTAACTTGCCGCTAGGTGCGTGTATTTCTCGAAAGAGAGATCGTTGAGTATTTTTTATATAAGCAAGCAAGCTTTAATTAAAAATTCACTTATATACAGGTTTGTATCCTTTGATTTTTTATCGTTTTGCGTTTGTAGTTGAAGTGATTGAATTTGGGTCATTATTAGTACTAGTCTCACTTTTTTCTAATTTTTTGACCATTAAAGGTACACAAAAATTTCATTCCTTCGTACCCCTTGAGAATAAAATTGAAACAAAAATTTTTTCAAATTCTGTGCACAGCGCAATTTGTAAAATAAAAAAATAAACATGACGATTAACTGTATTTATATTATGTAATAATATACATACATTTCGGTTACTACGGAACTACGCGTTGAGTAGCGGTGACACCGGTCCGCGCCGCGCTAGCATAACTTAATAATTTTTTTCTCAAAAACTATAATACATACCATCTTTTTCTTTGGCTTAAAATTTTAAGCACATTATAGGCTATGTTTATGAATTTTTTGAAAAAGATCGATGATATACTTTAGATTTTGTTTAAATAAATAATTTAATTTTTTTAATAAAAATTTAATTATAAACAATTTCTTAATTATTATAATTTTTCTTGAAAGAGTATTTAAATACGAGTAATTTAAAAAAAAATGATCTCAATTGCTTCAAAATTACAGAAGTTATGATAAAACAAAAAAAATAGTACTCAAAATTTTGAATTTGAATATTTTCGAAAATATTTTGAATTTTTTAAAAATAATTAAAATTTATTTTTTTTACTCCTAAAGGAACCCAAAATATCAATTTCGTAAATATTACTCAATATGACTGAAATTGGTGTGATCACTTGGTATGGACTCGACCAATAATGAAATTCATTAGAAATAAAAGAAAAAATTTAAAAAATGATAAAAATAGATGAAAATTGTAACAAATAATTAAAATCATAATATAGAAAAGAATTTTAAAAATTGAACAAGTATTTAAATATTTTTAAATTGATTATTCTCAAAGCGTGGATTAATTAAATTTTTAATCAATGAAATTTCAAATTAATTGAAGTTCCAAGAATTATAATATATTATTGTAATTGTAGTCTTGTTTATCTCAAATATATTCTAAAATTCTTTTAATTATTTTTTACAAATTTTTTTTATTCTCTTCAATTTACAATTATTTCTATCAATTATTTTTTTATTAAATTTATTTTTCAATTACTTTTTGTCATTTTCAATTATTTTTTTATTAATTTTCTAATTTTTTTTATTATTTATCTCAAATTCTAGTTATTTTTTCAATTTACAATTATTTTCATCATTCTGCAATAATTTTCTTTTATTACAAATATATGCTGTAATTTTTTTAATTATTTTTAACAAACTAAAATTATTTTTTTCAATTTTTAATTATTTTCTTCAATTTTCAATTATTATTGTCATCATTTCGCAATCCACTTTTTTAATTTTTGATTATTCTTAATCTTCAGTCCTCAATTAAATTCCTAATATTTCAATTATTTTTTTCAATCTTCATTTTCTTTTATTTTTTTGCAATTATTTTTTCCACCTTTTAATTAGATATATTAATTATTTTTTAATTAATTTTCTAAATTTGTATTTATTATCTAAAATATAAGTTACTTTATGAATGTTTTTTACCACTTTTCAATGTTTTGATCATTCTTTAATTATTATTTTTCTCAAATTTTTAAATACTTTCGTAAATTTTTTATTATTTTGAATATTTATTGATTATTTCGGAAAATTTCAATTATTTTTCTCAAATTTCCATTATTTTCTTCAATAAATTTTCGATTATTTCTATAATGTTGTAATTATTTTCCTGAATTTAAAATTCTTGAAAATATTTAGTAATAAGGTACTTTCTTTTACTTCACAAATATTCTGTATTTTTTAAAATTATTTTTCTAAAAGTGCAATTAATATCTACAAATTTCAACTATTTTTATCATTTTCCAAAAATTTTCTTCAATGATTTTAATTATTTTTCAATTTTTCCCCTAAATTTTCAATTCATAATTTCCGCAAGTTTCAATTATATTCTTTAATTTTTTTTAAATAAAACTTTTTCAGTTTTAATTATTTCCTACAATATCAAATTAGTTTCATTATTTATTAATTAACTTTCAATTTCTTTCGTCATTTTTCAATTATTTTTACAAAATATGATTTTTGTTTTTTAAATTGTAATTTTTTTCAAATTAGAAATAATTTCTTCAATATCGAATTATTAATGTCAATTTTTAATGTCAAATAATGGAAGGACATAACTCATCAAATTTGTTAATTTAATTATCAGTTTCACTATTTTCAATTTTTCATCGTTTTCCATAATCTTTTTCCAAATAATTTTCAATATTAAAAAACTTGTTTCATGCTCTATCAATTTTAATTATATTTTTATTTATATTGTTTTTATAATTAAGTTGTATTTTTTAAATATTTAGATAATGTTCTTCGATTTTCAATCACTTTCTTTTATATCAAATAAATTCTGTAATTTCCTCAATTTTGTTTTTAAATTTCCATAATTAACTTTAATTTTAAATTATTTTGATTATTTTCCAAGTAGTCTTGATTATCTCAAATAATTTCTCGAATTTTTAACTATTTTCAATATTCTTTAATTAATTTTCTATATTTTAAAATATTTTTCTCAATTAAAATAATTCATAATTAAGTCATAATTATTAATCAATTTCAAGAATTGGTATTTAAATATCTATTTAAAAACTATTTATTCACTTTGAGTGTTAAATAAAAAATAAACTACGTTTCTAACTTTGCGAAACGGTTAAAGTTTATCAAAACACGTTTCTCAATAATCAATATGCAATAAGCAAATACATAATATCGTTCCGTTTTATCATTTCATTATAATCCATGCGATCTATTAAACAAAAACTTAAATAATATATGCACTTAGTTTTACCAAAATTGTTGAATTAACTGTATGCATGATAACATCACTGCGAATCATTAAGTAAGATTAAATAATAGAATAAGTGGTTTTTGTACGGTTTTCATTAAATCTTGACATCTAAAAAGTGAAAAATTAGTTAATTGATCAATTAATTTTAAAGTAATCTGTGTAAAAATAAATTAAACTTAAAACTTTAACAAAAGTTAAACATTTTTAATCGATTAAAATTTGAATATGACTGCCATTTGAATCGAATCAAATTTAAAACGCGGTTGAAATTTAAACCAAATAAAAAATAAATATTTTAAAATTTGTATAAATTAAAATTTCAAAAATAGACTAAAATTTGCAAACGAATTTTGTGTAAATTGACGATTAAATAAATCAAAGTTTGGATGTTGATAGATTGATTTTTAGTTTAAGTAAAATTTAGATCATTTAAAATTTGAGTGAATTAATTCGAATCGATTAAATTAATTAATAAGTATTTTCATCAATAAAAGTTATAAGATTATTTGGAAGTTGGTTTGTTTGAAATTACAATCGATTGTAATTTGGATACGATTGAAATTTGAATCGGTTGAAATTTAGATCTATTGAATTTTTAATAATCAGTTAAATTTTGAGTTTAATACAATTTGCCAAGATAGAAATATTTATAAATATTAAAATTTCAATAAATTTAAATTTAGAGTTCGATAAACGTTTTGTTTTCAAAAATTTTCCAAATAATGAATTTTGTCGAGAAAAGTGATTATACACAGAAGTGTAGAAAAATTAGTCTAACTACAGGGGCTTTACCGAAACTTAATTTTTCTTGAAATATTTTTTGCTTTTCATCATACCTTTTTTTTTAATTAATTTTTTTACATTTATGTAAGAGTCAAAAAGATCTAAAAAATATTTATTTTATTATTACGAATATTATTTTCTGTCAAATTAATAATTGTTTGTTTAAATATACGCACAGGAAAAGTATAAATAGAACAAATAGAAAATAATAGAAAAAACATAATAAAATATTACTGGCTTTAAAATTTATAATAATTATTATTTAAATAAAATTAATAACACATTTGAAGAAATGAAATACAAGAATGAAACTGATATCAATTCACACGACACAACCAGAAAAAAAAATAAAGAAATACGGCACTGGTATCTCATACAGATACAATAAAGAAAGAATCAGAGCTCCCTTACTCGTCAAACGACTTATTACACTGAATTCATCTCTTAAGCAGGGATGCGTACGTAAATAGTCTGATTCACTATAGTTGGCACTTATATAGTGAATCATACTATTTACGTACGCATCCCTGCTCTTAAGGAATCACGTTTCTTCCCTTCAAATTCTAAACTAAAAGTACGACCTTGATCTGTCTAACGTCTAAAAAAATGTTGTGTAAAATACGTGTTTGAAAAAGTTATCTTTCAATTTTGTGTTGTATTATACATTTTATAAAATATTTCCAAAGTGTTTTAAGGATTATTTTTCTTTTAGAGTGTTGATCAGAAGCATGTCTACTGATAAACGTGGAGTTTTACTTTCCGGCACGGAATTAGCAAAGTAAGTAATTTACTATAATTTACAAATTATAGTTTTGAACAATGGCTATAAATTAACCGGCATTGAACACCGCTGAATGGTGAATCAACAAGTGTTCTAAATTTAACCGAGAAAAAACATATGTAATTATGTATATCTTTTATGATTTGTAAAAACAATAATAACAATTTTTCACATTTTTTTGACCCAAGTGTTTTTTAAACTTGACTCAGTTAACGCAGAATAGAATTTACATTCAGTACTAGAATTAGACTCATTCTCTTTCACGTGGCTTAACAGATGCTGTGAATAAAAACAGGGGCGGACTATTTTCTATGGGGTTTTCGGGACCCTCGTGTTTTTACACTTTGCTCTTTTAACCTTTAAACATTTTTATCTTGTCAATTTAAATCATGCAAATAATTTTGATAAATTGAATAATTGTGTTGAGAGTAATGATTTTTTTTTAAGAACTGTTTTAATGAAGTTTTCTTTATATAAAATAACTTTAATTTCTTATTAAAACTTTATTTCATCAAATTTTAATTATTAGAAAATTATCAATTTATTGTTTATTATTATTTTTATTTATCAGTTTATTCGTACATTTTGATTATTTAAATCATTTCAGTTAAAAAACTATTATTCTTTAAATTTTATTCAGTAAATAACAAATTTCAACAAACCTAATTTATTATTTAAACTTATTTTTGCAACTTTCTGTATTTGTTTCCAGTCCTTTTAAATTTGCAATAAAAATAATGAAGTACTTCATAATATAACTAAAATACTAAAACAAAAAAAAAACAGTTTTTGGAATAGATGAAAGTAAAAACCTAAATATAAATTTTCTATCACGAAACGTACTTTTAAATCCAATTTTCAGAATTATAGAAAGTACTTCAATTTAATTTATTTTCTAAATTATTTAAACAATTCTCTCAAGTGAAAAAACAATTATAAACCTGAAAATTATTTTTTAAGGGAAATTCGACAATCATTAAAGAAAGATGTAGACGAGATGAAAGCAAAATTTCCTGATTATGAACCTGGACTTGCAATTGTTCAAGTGGGAGGTCGAGAGGATTCAAATGTTTATATTCGAATGAAAGTTAATGCTGCCTGTGAAATTGGAATAAATGCTTTTCATCTCAAACTTCCAACAATAACGACAGAAACCGAACTACTCAGCAAAATACATGCTTTAAACAATAATCCAGATACTCATGGAATTATTGTTCAAATGCCTTTGGACAGTGTCAATCCAATCAATTCTCATCTGATTACTGATGCAGTTTCACCCGACAAAGATGTTGATGGGTAAATATTTTTCAATTTCTGATAAATTATATAATTTTTTAAATACCCCCCACAAGTCTTATCTATATGTTACGATTAAAAATAAACTGAAAACATGCTAATCGCTAAATTCCGATAAACGGTAGAATGATAACGAGCAATTCAACCTTTGACAGCGATAACCGAAAGTTAGAGATTCTTAGTTTTATCAAAGCATAAAAAAATAAGAAATTTTAATTCTAAATTGCAAGAAATGCCATTAATTAATTAATAATTAATCAAGGACAAATTAAATGGGAAATATTTAAAATTAAATAACTATACCTAAACATTATCCCCGGAAATAAAAACATATTCACTTTTTGAGCCAGTATCATTTTGACACATGACTTAATTTGAAGATTGTTATATTGTACAGAATGAGAATGTTATTTTGTACAAATTTGAAAAATGAATTTGTTTTTTGTACAATTATTTAAAAAATGGATTTAATTGTAATTTTTTTTAATAGGTCATGAGCTCAAGTGAATCTGCTTTCTTAAAAGGAAATTTCCGATTGACTCGGATTAAAATCATTTTAATTTTTCTAGCGTTTTTTACTTTTTAGAAATATGTTTAACAAAATTTTTATATATTTGTTCAATTTTAAAAAGTGTTATCAAATCTAATAGTCATGCACATAATTTATTTAAGTAGCTCAATTAATTAAAAATTTCAAATTTTGTGTAAAATATGACAGTCTAACCTCAAAATTTCCAAACCGATTCATAATTATTTCAATAAATTTTGTATTAGTAGGAAATCACCTATTAAAAATAACTCCGATTCAAAACTATTCAGAATGTCAATCGTTAATTTGCTTTTTTAAAAACTCCGATTCACAAGAGATTTTATTCAATAAGTTTTTTTCCGATTTATAATTTTGTACAATTTTTAAATATTATAGATCTAGATTTTTTCATAATAAGAATTTAATAATGTACAGATTTACTATAATGCATTTTTTTAATTTCTCTTTTCAGATTGAATACAATAAATGAAGGCAAAGTTGCCATTGGTGACATGACTGGATTTTTGCCTTGTACTCCGAATGGTTGTATCGAACTTATTAAGAAGTAAATATATTAATTTATATTTAATATTGTTTTATCTAGAGACTAATTTAAAAGATATGATATCAAAATAAACAAATTTTTTAATAAATTTACAGAAGTGGAGTTGAAATTTCCGGAGCACAAGCCGTTGTTTTAGGAAGAAGTAAAATTGTAGGAACTCCAATTGCAGAATTACTAAAATGGCACAATGCAACCGTCACAATTTGCCATTCGAGAACAAAAGACCTTCCAAAAGTCGTAAGCATAATTATTTTATTTTATAAAAAAAAAATACATTTAATTCTCATTAAGGAGGTTCTCTCCATTTACACAACCTTAAATTAGAAAGTCGTTTTTCATCTCAAATAAAAATATTTTTGAAATCAATTTCACCAAATGTTGAAAGATCCAGTTGTGCATTTTTCAGGAAAAGTAGGTTGAGCAAAAATTTTTTGTTAAATAAAAGTTATTTTACATTTTACGTTTTATCTTTCATTCCAGTTAAAATCTGTAATTTTTATTCAATTTTGACAAATAACAGCTCATTTTTCTCGCTGAAACATTCTCTGCAACTTTATTTGTTACACCCTGTTAAATATTATTTTCTTTAAACAATGAGTTGAAAAAATTTATTTGTTTAATAACTTTTAAACAATATATTTTTTAACAAAACCCAACAAACAAAATTATAGAAAATGTTTTAACGGGAAAAATGAGCTATTATTTGTTAAAATTGAATGAAAACCACAGATTCCAACTACAGATTTAAAGAAAAAACATAAAAAGTTAAATAATTATTATTTAACAACAAGTTTTGGCTGAACCTATTTTTTTCTGAAAAATGTACAACTGGGTCTTTAAAAATTCGGTAAAATTGAATTCAATAATACTTTTACTTAGGGTGAAAAAAGACTTATTAGTTTCTAGTTTGAGGTTATATAAATAGAGAGAACCTCCTTAATTTTTTAGTCGATCTAAGTCTATATTCATCCAATTTTTAATACACCCAAATTTTAAATCAGATAAATTTTAATCAATTCAAATTTCTACTAATACAATTTTTAATTCATATCCAAATTTTAATTAATTTAAATTTCAACTAATCCACTTTAAAACTGGTTTAAATTTTAATTAATTCAGTTTTTAATCAATCCACCGATAATAAAATTTATCCAAATTTTAATCATTTCAAATTTAAATACGTCAAAATTTTAATCAATCCTAATTTAAATCAATTCAAATTTGAACCAATTCCATATTTTAACGAGTCCTGATTTTTATTGTTCATAACATGGATCGATTTTATTTCTAATTAATTCGATTTTAATTCTATCGCTTCTGCTTGAAAAAGATTTTATTTCTGTTTAAAATTTTAATTTGATTTAATCTCAAACTTAAACAATGACTACAATTTATCTAAATTACATTTATTCGAAACTTTAATTATTTTTAATAAAAATTGTGTAATTTCTAATTAAAAGAAAATATGTTTTTAAATATTACTTTAAAATATAAAATTTTCTTAAATAAAATATATAAATAAACGTTTCAATTTGTTTTCTTTTTCTTTCAATTTTGTTTTGATTGTCATATGTAAATTTCTTTGTTAATTTAATGTTTAGGTTTCACAAGCAGATATTTTGGTCGTGGGTATCGGACAACCGGAAATGGTTAAAGGTTCTTGGATTAAACCAGGCGCTGTCGTCATCGATTGTGGAATTAATGCCATTCCCGGTAAGATTATTAAAAGTTAATTAAATAATCCACTGAATTAAAAATAAATAAATAATCAAAAAACTATTTCCGGTAATTTATTTTCTTACAAAATACTAACAAATAACAATTGAATAAAAAAAGTTAAAAATTCTTTTTCCTCGTTTTGCATTTCTATCGCTAACATCTTAAAAAAAGTATTTAGTGAAAATACTTTAATAGTATAGGTATTTTTTGCAGTTCTTATCTATCCATGAAAAAAACAATGTACATATAAATGTTGCTCATCAAAGCTATTTAAACAAAAAATGTTATATTGTGTTCGGTGACTAACGGGTCTTGTTGTACATTCTCTACGCTTTGTTATTAATTATTTTTTGATATTATACTTTTCATTTTTTACACGTTTTTTTCATTTCTATATTGACATCACGAAATCGTTTATTGATGGTTTTTAATGACTTCATAAAAATTCTTTACTCATATTAATTCACTGATTTCAACAATTAGTTCATTCTATTACTTCATTCTGCAACAAAATTAAAAGCGTTCAAGTTCCGTCTGTTTTAATCTTCAATTTATATTCATTAAATTCTTCTTTGGTAAATACTAAGAATCAATATTTTTCCAAACATTAACCATGAATTATAATATTAAAATCTATATTAAATATTTCATAAAATATAAAAACGTTAAATATAACTATTTAAAAAATTGTATATTTTGTTAAAATGTAACAATTTTTATTTTCTTTATATCAAAAACTGTACAGAAAAAATATCTGGAAAAGTTCTATTGAACATTTTTTTCCTGTTAAAATAACCAGATGTCTAGTTGTTTATTGTTTTAAATAAATAAATAACTTTTATTATAAAAGAACTGTTTTATTTAATAAATAAATAAAGATTAATATCCAGATGTTAAGAGTTAATATACATTTATAATCTTTAGTATATCTTTAATTAATATTCAATTTTTTTTAAATACCTACTTTCGAATACCCAGTTTTTTCTGTGCACTAATGACTCGGAGGATTCGATAAACCTTAATTTGACGATAAGTATTAAAAAGTAACAATTTCGTTTATTTGCTAATAATAATAATAATAATTTATGTTAGAGAAAAAAATTATAAAATATATAGAATGACAACTTTCAGTAAATTTTAATGTACAATATCCTTATCAGTTGTTGTCCCTCGTAGAAGCTAATCATATTTCAAAACAGAGTTCAAAACTAGAATAAAAAAAACTGTCAGTTAGTCGTATTGTGAGAATTTCTCCAATTCAGTGTCAACTGTACGGAATTCATTCACATTAAAAATAATCTCTTTTTTAATTATTTCCAACATTTATAAACATTTTCCGAATGTCTATTGAAATTTTAGAATTAATAAATTACGACAATCCAATCTATTAATTACGAAGAAAAGAACTTATTAGGTATTCAATATAACGCATTATTATTTTTTATTATTATTAATATTCAACTTAATAAATAACTTTAACGCATTATTATTATTTTTTTTTTATTATTATTATTATTAATAATATTCAACTTAACAAATAACTTTAACTTAACAATTAAAAATCATCTGATATCAATAAAGGAATAACACCGAATCAAGTTTAAAAAAACAATTGAAAAGAAAATATTTCCAATTATTTAAAAAACATAATTTCTACAAACTTTAAGTTCTAAACGTTCACATGAACGAAATTATTATTTGAACATTTTCCAAATTTAAATTTCATCAAAACTAATATTCTCCACACCAAAGAATTGATTTCGATACTTTAAAAATTGAAATTCTTTTTTATATTTTGTCAAAAGTTATTGTTGAAAATGTTTCCATGGAAAGAATTTTCGTTCGAATGAACATTCAGAACTTGAGGAATATTAATTTCTAATCAATTTCCCTTTTCTTAATTTTACCCCTTTTATATTTTTCAGATTCGACAAAGAAATCAGGAAGTCGTCTGGTGGGCGACGTAGACTTCGCAGAGGCTGTGAAGGTAGCATCTTATATTACTCCAGTTCCCGGAGGAGTTGGACCAATGACAGTAGCTATGTTGATGAAAAATACTGTGATTTCCGCTCAAAGATCCTCAAAGCTGTTGCTCAGAAACGGATGGGATTTGAAGGTTTTACCATTAAAATTGGAAAAGCCAGTGCCTAGTGACATTAGCATTTCAAGAAAACATGAGCCAAAACCAATTACTCAATTGGCAAAAGAAATTGGATTAATGCCGAGTGAATTAAGTCCTTATGGCAGCAAAAAAGGGAAAATTCATCTCAGTGTTCTGCAGAGATTGAAGAACCAGAAGAACGGAAAATATGTGGTTGTTGCTGGAATAACACCCACACCTTTTGGAGAAGGAAAGAGTACCACGTCTCTTGGACTGGTGCAAGCTCTGTCAGCTCACAGGGAAAAAAATTCCTTCGTTACTTTGAGACAACCTAGTCAAGGACCAACTTTTGGGGTTAAAGGTGGAGCAGCTGGTGGTGGCTACTCACAGGTTTTTTTCTTTATTTTTATCCTACTATCACTAATTTTTAATATTTTTTTCCAAAGATTTTAATATCTATAGATATACAGTGGCTTAACTGGAAGGACAAGGACCCTGGGGCAAAAAGGAAAATGGGGCCCCAATTATATATAATAATTTCCAAATTTTATCCACACCGATAATTTTTAACTAGATGTTTTTTTTTCTTTTAAAATTTTAAATCATATTTCACCTTTTTCAAATGTTCTCAAATTTTTAATTTATAGCAATTTTAATTTTTACAAATTTCAGTTAATGTGAAATTCATTGATTGAAAGCTCAATTAATCCACGTTTCCAATATACTAAATTTGAAGTGATTTAAAAATTTCTTCAATTTATAATAATTTTTTTCTATTATGATTTCAAATACTTAAAACGAAAATTTTGCACTACTTTTATCATTTTTCAATTATTTTCTGCAATTTTTAATTATTTTTAAATTGTTTCTCTAAATCTTAAATTTACCTTTTTCAAATTTCAATTATTTTGTTTAGTTTTTTCAACCATTTTTTCAATTTTAATTATTTTTCCCTTGACATTATATCAATTCAATTATTTATTCCTAAAATTTTTATCATTCATCGCAAATTTAAATAAATTTTTCTAATTTACCATTAATTTTGTCAAATTGTAAATTATTACTTTTAATTTTTTATCATTTCCATAATTTCTGAATTAATTTCCTGAACTTTCAATTATATGTCTCAATTTTCAATTATTTTGTTTAATTTTCATTTCTTATAATTATTTTGCAATAATTTTCTCAATCTTGTAATATTTTCATTATTTTTCAATTAATTTACCAAATTTTCAGTTATTATCTAAAATTGACATTATTATTATTGTCATCAATTTTCATGTTTTAAACGATTTTTCAATTATTCTCTTTTGCTTAAAAATAAATTCTACAAATTTCTATTATTTTCTTTAATTTCTAATTATTTTCATTATTTTCACATAATTTTAAAATTTTCAATTATTTATCTGAAATTTCAATTATTATCATCAATTTTCGATTATTTCTGCGATTTTTTAATTATTCTCTTTAATTCAAAATTTTTAAGTAATTTTGTAATTATTTTATTTTTTTAAACATATATTTTATGATTTTTTCAATTATTTCTCTCAAAATTTTATTTACTGTTTTCAATTTTTCATATTTAAATTATTTTCATCATATTTAAATTTTTTTCTCAATCTTAAATTATTTTCATCATATTTAAATTTTTTTCTCAATCTTAAATTATTTTCTGCTAATTCAATTATTTTTTTCAATCTTGAATTAATTTTATAATTTTTTAATTATTTCCCTCGATTGTTAATTATTATTCTCATTTTCTAAAATTTTTAAGTTTCCATAATTTTCAAAATTTTTTAGTAATTATTATCGCAAATTTCAATTATTTTTAGCTTTCTTTAATTCTTGTCTCCAATTTTTAGTTAATCTTGTTTTTTTCAATTGATTTCTAAGATCTTCATGTCTTTTTTCAAATTATAATAATTTTTTTTATTTAGAAAAAATTCTGTAATTTTTTCAATTATATCACTCAAATGTCATTTATTTTTTACAACTTATCATTGTTTGCATCATATTTCAATTATTTTCATCAAGTTTTAAATTTTAAAATCATTTTTCAATTGTTTCCAAAATTTATTCCCTTCAATTTTCAATTTTTTTCACTTGTTTTATAATTTTCAAAATTGTAAACTATTTATCTGAAATTTCAATTATTCCATTCAATTTTCAATTATTTACATTATTTTTTATATTATTTTCTTCAATTTTCAATTAAATGTTATTTTTCACAATTTCCAAGAAGTTTTTAATTATTTCGCTTTAATTAAAAATTATTCTCTTCAATTTTATATTATCTTCGTCTTTTGTCATTAATTTTCTCTAATTGTCAATTATTTTCTTTTTTTTTTCAATAAACTTCTGAAAATTCTAAGTATTTCTTGGAAATTTTCTTTAACTTTCTTTTATTAAAAATATATTGTGTAATTTTTTCAATTATTTTCTCAAATTTAAATTATTTTCTTTATTTTTAAAACATTTCCATGATTTTTTAAATTACTTTCCCTAATTTCTAATTGATTTCATTATTTTTGTTCTGGTAAAGTTTGCATTGAAATTTACGTTACTCATGGGTATCAATTTTTTTGTAACACAATTTTTTATTTAGAATTATGTTATATTATCAAAAATTCAAAAAACCGATCTTTGACAATTTAAAATTTTTTATTTTTTGAAGAAGTCAAAATCTTGGAAATTTCAAATCCTTGATTGATAATCAAAAAAAAAAAATCAAAAAAATTCATAATCATTAAAAAAGCGTACGTAAAAATTGGCAATTAAAAGTAGTTAAATTTGAGGAAGCGATTCAATATTTAAGAGGAGAGACCAATGAAATTTCAACTTGTTTCTCAGTTGTGACAATTTTTTCCGGCTTAATTTTGGTTCTAAAATTATGCTATACATATTATCAACAATTAAAAAAAACTTTTTGACCCCATAAAATTATAATTTTCTTGAAAAAATAAAAATTTTTAAAATTCATACCCCAAATTGTGGGGAGTAATTAAAAAAGCGCGGAAAAAATTGGTGATAAAAATAGAGTAAATTGTAGAAGCAATTCAATTTTCAAAAATTTTAAGTTTTTCAAGAATAAAATTTCTAAATTTCGATGGATTGAAAATTTAGGTGCGGGTTCCCTTAAACAATAGGTGTATTGAAAAATTTCAAAAATAGGAACTGTAACTGAAATTATAGAATGCTTAAGTTGGTAATTATAAAAGTTAATCAATTAATCAATCAAATATTGCTCTAGGTTATTCCAATGGAAGAATTCAATCTTCATCTGACTGGTGACATTCATGCGGTTAGTGCAGCAAACAATCTTCTGGCTGCTCAGGTGGATGCTCGATATTTTCACGAATCTACACAGACAGACAAAGCTTTATATGAAAGACTGGTCCCAACTGTGAAGGGGGTTAGAACATTTTCGAAAATTCAAATAAGACGTTTAAAAAAACTTCATATTTTTAAAACAGATCCTAATACTTTAACGGAAAAGGAGCAAAGTAGATTTGTCAGGCTTGATATTGATCCTGAAAATATCACCTGGACGAGAGGTAAGGCTATATGAAATTTTTTATTTTATAAACTTAGAGTGTCTAGCGACTTTTGAAAAAACAATTTGAGAAATTTTCAAAGGTTTCAGGCTTGAAAATAAATCATATCGAGGTCCAAATTTTAAGGGAAGGCACCGGTGAAATTTTAACCCATCCAAATTATCTTATAATATCACAAATAAAAAATAAAAATTTGGACATGTTAATTTGTATTTTCGAAAAAGTGGAAATTCTTAAAAATCTATCTCCTTCCACCATTTTTACTATTTTCCATCGCAAATTTTTTTACAGGCTTTTTTACAATTTTGATTTGATATTAAAGAAAATGATTGAAAAACGAAAATAATAATTAAAATAAAAAAATTAATTGAGAAAAGTAAAGAATATAATTAAAATTTACGAAATTAATTAAAAAGTAATAAATATATGCAATTAAAAATTAAAGAAACTAATGGAATAATGATAAAATTGAAGAAATTAATTGACGCCATAATAGAGAAGAATTACAATTTTAAAAGAATTATTGAAAAATTTGTTGAAAAATTAAAAACAAATTAAATTAATTCAAATTTAGAATAGTTATTTAAAGCTTAGATATATATATATTATTTTTGTAAGGGCTCTTTAGCCTGTTTATTAATTTAAATAAACAAATAGTATTGAATTTTTAATCAATACAAATTTGAATCAATTAAAGTTTGTAGAAATTAAAATTGTTATAAGTGTAAAAAAATGTTGACAAAATTTAAAAGGATGTATCACGTATTTGTTTTAAAATTCAAGGTTTTCAAGGTGAAAAAAATTCAGGAAAAATGTAAGATTCTCAAGTTTTTCAAGATCGCTAGACATCCTGAAACCGCAGTAACTCTGCCTTTTTTTATTAAAACTGATTTTATATTGAAATTGATTTTCTCATATTTTAAGAAGATTTCCCACTTAATATTCTTTAAAGCGACTAAATTCCTTTTCAACCAGCTCCTAAATTCTAATAATTAAATCTTTTTCATTTCCAGTCTAAATTCACATAATTTTCCTATTTCAGTGGTTGATATAAACGATCGAATGTTGAGAAACATCACAATTGGTCAGGGAGCAGCGGAAAAAGGCAAAACACGAGAAACATCATTCCGTATTTCTGTTGGTTCAGAAATCATGGCTATTCTTGCTTTGGCTGCTAATCCTCATGATTTAAAGTGCAGACTTGGAGATATTGTCGTTGGATTTAGCAAGAGCGGTGTTCCTCTTACTGCCGAAGACTTTGTAAATTTATTTATTTTATTGAATAACATTTCTAGCCTACAAATTTTCTCATGCGTTTGTCTCTTTTTAGAGAAAATAACCATCTAAAACGCCTCCCGTTGATAAAATGCTTATTCAATTGTCAAAAATATAAAATTCTAACTCAGAGTACAGTTCAATATGAAGCTATTTGGTTGTGCATACAATATGATTCCTATTCAATGTTCAGAATAAAATAATGCTAATTCAAAGTTGCTTTCAATATAATTGAAATTCAAGTTTAAATACAGTAAATAATAAAATGCTAATTTGATTATGATATTATATAACTCGTTTTCGTCTTCAGATGAAAAAATAATTTAAATTTCCCAGTTATAAATAATTCAATGCATGATATTTTTCATTATAAACAATAAATTACATGGAAATATGTTCTTTAACTTCTATTATTCATTCACTAGATTAATTTTAATTCAAGATTTAAAACAAAGCTTACTCATTTTTTAGTATTTTAACCTAAAATATTAAGAGTTAGACAAATCTTTAGTATTATTATTCAAGATTATTATAAAAATTATAAGTGTTTGATACTATAATGTTTTTCCTGTTAGTATGAATAATTTAATGTATGGAATTTCTAGTTTATAAACAAATAATATGAGATTTAGATCTTAAACTTTTTAAATTTTAAATCTAAAAGCATGTTAACTAATCTTTAAATCTTTTAGTTCAAAATATCAACAATTCAAATAATTCTTAGTATTATTGTTCTAGGTTATAACTATTTTAAATGCTTGATATTTAAAATATAATTTTTATAATTAATAACATTTATTATTAAACTTATATTTATTTATCATTTATAAAGAATTACTAAAAATTATATTTTCAATATCAAGCATTTAAAATACTGGAATTAATTATACTAAGATCTGTCTAAAATGTTGATATTTTTAATTAACAGATTAAAAAACTAGTTAATTTTTTTTAAAAATCCTAAATTCAAATGTTTAAGATCTTAATTTTATGTTATTTGTTTATAAACTAGAAATATCATTACTTAAATTATTGATAATAATTGGAAATTTTTTATTACTTTCACACCTAAAAATGAAAAAACATAAAATAATATTATAGTTTAATTGCTATTTTAATATTTATTGTGCGTAAACTTAAATTTTAATTATTTTAAACAAAATTTTGAGTTAGCATTATATTATTCTGAACATTAAAATAGGAATCATATTACACGGACCATAAACTAGCTTAATATTGAACTGAGCTTTGAATTAGAATGATATATTTTTGACAATTGAATAAGCATTTTATCAACGGGAGGCGTCATTATGATCAATTAAATGATCGGAAATACATTGTAAGAATTAGAATAGCATCTCCAATTAATCAAAAACAATTTCAGGGTATGACTGGAGCGATGGCGATATTATTAAAAGACGCGATTGAGCCAACTTTGATGCAGAGTGTGGAAGGAACTCCGGTGTTAGTTCACACTGGTCCATTTGCAAACATCGCTCATGGATGCTCATCCATCATTGCAGATTCCATCGCCTTGAAACTTGTTGGTCCCGATGGATTTGTCGTGACTGAAGCTGGTTTCGGATCGGATATTGGCATGGAGAAATTCTTCAATATCAAGTGTCGACTCTCACATCACGTACCGAATGCAGTTGTTTTAGTAGCGACAATCCGAGCTCTCAAGATGCATGGAGGAGGACCTCCAGTTGTTCCAGGAGCTGTTCTTAAAAAGGAGTATGTCGAAGAAAATCTTGACCTGATTCAAAAAGGTCTTCCAAACCTCGAGAAGCACATTAGCAATGCAGTCAAATACGGAGTGCCTGTTGTTGTTGCTATCAATGCCCACGAGTAAGTGATCAACTGATTAATTAAGGGGTTACTCGCTGTCATAACTTTTAAATAGTCTACTTTTTTAACATTTTATATGAAAATAACATAACTGAGGTCAACAACGTGCTCCCGCAACGAACGGAAATTTTTTTTTTTTTTTTTTTGAATTTCAAAACTAATAGATGCCTTAGAATCAGGGCTGTTACTGATTTAAATCACTTTAATTTAAATCGTGATTTAAATCATGATTTAAATCATTTGAAATTTTGAATTAAAATCATGATTTGAATCAAAAAAACTAAAAAATTCTCCGGATGTTTAATACTGCATGTAAAACATCGGAAACCATAAACAAAACTCAAAAATTTGTGGATAAATCTTCAAAATTTCAATTTTAATATTTTAATCTTTATAAAATTTAAAACATTGTGCTAATACAGATGATCAAAATACCTACGATTTACAAATTTTTAGTATGAAGATAACAAAAAATAGTATTACATTTTTATATCTTTAAGTCATTATAATTATATAAATTTCAAACGTCAATTAAGTCAAATTCCAATTTGTTTCTTTTAAATTTTAATTAATTCAAAATTAAATGCATATTAATTAATGCAAAATAATTCAATAATATTAATTATTTTCCATATTCACAATAATCCTTTTTTTTTTAAATATTCTTACAAGATTTCTAAGAGATTTTAATTTGTCGAAACTGTTTAATTTTTATCTTATAATTTCTTATTTTTACAAAATTTTAAGTTTTTCTCTGTTTTTACTTTTGATATTTTTTCTTCTATTTTTTTATTGGCCCTTTTATTTTAGGATTCTCTTTATTTTTAGTTTTTTGCGTTTTAATTAGTTCTTTAATTTTTGTCATCATTTTTCCATTTCTAAGAAGCATTTTTCCTTCTTTTAAATATTCCTTCTTTTACTTTATAATTACTAATTTTTGAAAACATTTATTTGATGCTTTTATCTACATTTTTTAAATTTCCCAATTTTCTACTTTTTTGAAAGCTTTTATTTTTTTATTGTATACCTATTATGTAAATTTAATCTTTGTACTAAATATTCTTATTTGAACATGGATCTTGTATTTAATAGAATTTCTTTTCTTTTAAAATTTTTTTAAATTTTACAAAATTATATTAATTCTTTTTTTATTCAATTTGAAAAATAATTCTCTAATTTTTCTAATTTAAAAAATTTTGTTCTCTTTAGTAATGTATTTTAACGTTTTGTTAATTATCGTCTTATTTATTATTTAAATTAAAAAAAAATTAAATAGTTTAGTTAATTTTTAAGTCACTATTTCATTTCTTGTGTTCTTTTTTAATCTTTTCTTTATTTTTTTAATAAACTACTTACAAATAAACATTTAGAGATTTTATATACTGATAATATTAAAAAAAAAAATTCAATTTTTGATTTTTATCAGCCTTGCTTAAAATAAAAACAAACGTTACAGACGAACTTGCCACCGGAATTTTCTCAAATTACCCCTAAATTTGCGAAAATTCCAAACGTATAATTTGTCCCCTTGAGGGACCTATAATTTCGTTAAAAAACATAGTACTAAGTATTATAGTTTTCGAGATATTGGGTCGAACGTAATGTGGACACACACACACACACACACGGATATTTTTTAAAAACTTCATTTTCGAAATTCCTGAGGTTGAATTATGTCGAGATGTGTCAAAAAATCGTAATCGATAATTTGAGGGTAAAACAATACTTTCTCTACGAGGAAGCAATTGGGTGAAATAATTAGAAAATGATTAAAATAATAGAAAATTGAAGATAATTATTGCAATTTTAGAAAAATAATTCAAACAAATTCAGAATATATGTGAAGTAAAAGAAAGTACCTGATTACAAAATGATTTCAAGAATTTTAAATTGAGGGAAATAATTGAAAATTGAGGAAAATATTGGAAATTTGAGATAAATAATTGAAACTTTTGGAATTAATCAGCAAATAATCAAAATAATATAAAATTTGTGAAAGTAATAATAATTGGAAATCGAAGAACTTTATTAAAATTTGAGAAAAATATTTTTAAATCAAGGAAAGTAATTAAAGAATAATGAAAATAATAAAGAATTCAAGATAATATTTGCAAAGTTATAAAAATAATTAAACATTGAAGAAAATTGAAGAAAATAATTTTAATTTGTGAAAAATAATTGAAAAAATTACAACATATATTTGAAATAAAAGAAAATAATTGCAGAATGATAAAAATAATTGTAAATTGAAAAATAACTGGAATTTGAGATAAGTACCCTAATAAAGAAATTAGAAAAATAATTGAAAACGACAAAAAGTAATAGAAAAATGATAGAAATAATTAAAAATTGAAGAAAATAATAAAGTTTTGTAAAAAATAATTGAAAAAATTACAGAATATATTTGAAATAAACAAGACTACTTGAAAAATGAGCAAAATAATTGGAAATTAAAGATAATTGTGGGAATTTGAGAAAAAAAATTGAGAAAATTACAAAATTTATTTGATATAAAAGGAAGGGATTAAAAATTGAAGAACATCATTTAAATACCTCCTAATTACCTAAATACCTCCTAATTGGAGAAGTTATTAAAAAAAAAAAAATTTTTAATGCAAACAAAATAAAAAAACATTAATTATTTTACGAATTTTTTATGAATTATAAAAGTTATATAGGTCAATCGATTCGCTTTGAGATAAGGAATGTGATTTTTGTATTTTTTAAGTTGTATTTTTAGCATGGAAAAAAAATTTGTCAAAAAACAATTTAGTTATCTGGACATTTGTTTAAAAATAAAAATTTACGCTTTTTAGATGAAAATTAATTGATTTAGACTACTTTTGGAAAATCTAAAATCTTCACAATCACAAAGCTTCCTCTATGAAGAAGCGAAAAATGCCAAAATTTAAAACTAAAACTGAGACCAAATATTTTATCGTTCTGAGTTAAAGCAATAGATGATCAAAGAATGGCAAAAAAACTTTGAAACCGATATCGCCCCCGAAACATCCCCAAATCACCCCCTAAATTGCCAAAAAAATCCAATTTTCAATACAAAAAATGCCAAAATTTTTTCAAATTCTTATTTTTTCACTTTTTAATGCGTAATCATTTCAAATTACTGGATTTTCAATATCTGCAAAATAAGGTCCTACCCTTAAATAAATTCATCTGTCAAAAACTAAATTTTCATTCGTTTAAAATTAATGATCCGAACATGTATTATATAAAACATTAGTCTGTCATTTTAATAATTCTACATAACAATCATTACAAAAAAATTTAATTTTCTTATTCAGATGTTAATACATTCTTATTTTAATTACTGTTTTAAACAATTCAAAATTTAATCTAGCCACATTGTAACTTAAAAAAGAAAAAAATGTATAATTCCAGTCTCGTTCTAATTACAATTCTCCAAGATTTAAATTTCAATACCCACTAAATTAAACGAAATGCAAAATTTCAAGCATTTTCCATTTTTTATTTGTTTTATAAATGGGTCAGAATTCGTGAAATTAGCATAAAAAAAAAGATTTTTCTTTCTTATCGAAATATTGAAAAAATTACTACGTTTGATCATAAAAATATTTCCACCAAACGAAAAAAATTTTACACATTTTTTACAAAAGTTATTACAAAATTAACTTTTTTAACACTTTTTAAATAAAAGCTTATATTTCATGAATGAGTTTTTAGATTTAACTGTACTTTGGATAGAATCAAAGGGCATAAAATATACTTTCAATTACAGTTCGAAAATTTAAAAAAAAAATTTCATAAGTTGTTTATAAATTGTTTATAAACAATTAATTCTTTGAATGTTCTGGACCTTTTAAAAATCAGGAAAATATATTAAAATATACTTAAAGCTCTACAAATTAAAATCCATTGAGAAAATTGACGAGCTATTATTTTTTGGGTCATTCCATGAGAAATTCGTAAGCTTTTGCTTATACTTCGTCATTTGTTAATATTTTGGATGCTAAATGAGTGATTAATATAAATATAAGCTTTTATTAAAAAAGTTTTTAACATTTTCATTTTGCAATAACTTTTGTAAACAAATTTTAAAAATTTTTTTGTTTGGTAGAAACATTTTTAGGGTCTAACATAATAATTTTTTCAATAATTTGATGAAAAAGACAAATCTTTTTTTTTATGCGTGCTGATTTCCCGCATTCTGACCCAAATATGGATTTCTTAAGATTAGGAGATCTCCAAAGGCGAGATCGGTTTTTGACATTCTTTGGACATCTATTGCTTTAATGTTTAATTTAAAGCCATAAAAAATGTGGTCCTTGCTTTAGTTTGAATTTTGGCATTTTTTTTTTTTTTTTGGATTCAAAATTGGAATTTTTGCAAATTTAGAAGGTGATTTGGGGGATGTTGCGGGGTCAATATCGGTTTCAAAGTTTTTTTACATTCTTTGGACATCTGTTGCTTTAAGTCAGAGCGGTAAAAAAATTTGGTCTCGGCTTTAGTTTGAATTTTTTCAAATATAGGGGGTAATTTGTAAACTAAAATAAATAATACACAGGGTTTCTACAAAAATTGTATCACTAATTTACAGTTTTACAACCAGACTGAAGTGGGAAACGTTTCTGAGTAACGAATAAAAATTTTTTTTTTTAAAAAATTTTTTTTAGGGGTTGCGACCCTTAAATGTACTATTGAATGTTTTTTTAAGCATTTTTGAACTGAATTGTGTCTTTGTAACAGAAATAATGTGAAAAAAGAAAGAAAAAAAAAATTTTTTTCATTCGTTACTCAGAAACGTTTCCCACTTCAGTATGGTGTTTTACAAGCCTTAAAAGATAAGAAGTCTTTGAATGAGTGATTAATCAAATAACCATTAAAATGAACCTGTATGCTTGATTAGAAAATTAATATTTCAGAACGGATACCCAAGCAGAATTGGAATTGGTGAAGAAAGCTGCTCTGGAAAGAGGAGCTTCAGATGCAGTTATTTGCACTCATTGGGCTGAAGGAGGTTTAGGTGCCGTAGAACTCGCGGATGCTGTTATTGCTGCAACTAATAAACCAAGCAACTTCAAATTCTTGTACGATATCAATGCAAGCATTGTTGAAAAAATAAATACCATTGCCAAAGAAATGTACGGAGCTGGCGAAGTCGTTCTAACTGATAAGGTAATACTATCTATTGAAAGAATTTTTTACTATTTTCTTCAAATAAAAAATTGTATATATATACTTTCTTTTTATGAAAGAATTTTAAAAACTTTCGTTTCATGAAAGGATTTTAAATACTTTCTTCTATTGAAAGAATTTAATGAAATATAAAAACAAAATTCCAACGAGGAAAAAATAAAGTGAATCAGAGAAACTTAATGATAAAAATATTGTGAACATATGAAACAGATACCTAAATAGAAAATAATAAAAAATAAGTAAAATTACAACGAAAATTGTTAATAATAACAGGCTTCACAGTGACAAATTGACAATAAAGAATAATTTAGGGGAATTAGGGGACTAAATACATAAAAATAGGGAAATTTTAGGGTACTTAAGAAAGATAATAAATTAAAATTAACATCTTTAAACTTAATAAGTATGAAAACTTAATAGGTTTTCTTATTTCGTAAAAGTGAAAAGAATTCTCAAAAAGAATGGAAAGTTGGATCGATTAAAATTTGAATACATTTTAAATTTGATGGATAAAGGTTCGGATTATAATTAAGTTGTAACTAATTGGTATTTAAGGAGGTTCTGTATCGTAAAAAGAATTAACTTTACCATTTTATTCAAATTTTGTCCACTGGTAGATAATGGTTTTATAATGATGTAGTTAAATTTTTAAGACCTCAAGGTTCTTTTGAAATACATGTAAAAATATGGATATATATGACAAAAGACTCAATTTCCATAAAACTCAATGTAAAATGTTAAAAACGAAAACCCTTATAACTTTTTTCACAAGTATCTTGGAGTCTCAAAAATTTAACTACATCATTATAAAACCATTATCTACCGAGTACGCAAAATAAATTGCTTCCTCATAGAGAAAGTAATAAATTAACAATATCAGGGTGTCTATACCGAAACATGATTTTCAAATTCCCGACAAATTCCCAGTTTTCCCAGATCTAAAATCACATTTTTCCCGGATTTCTTTTATGTATGATTAATAGCTATAATATTAAAATATTTATCGGTTAATAAGCAATATTAAGCAGATTGGGTATAAAAAGACAATACACGTCTTTGTTAATTAGAAAAATATAATATGATACATTTTATCAACTAATCAATCGACTATTCAAAATCGCGGACCCAATATTAAATGTCAAAGATAATAGAAATTTGAAAAAAATAATTGGAAAATGACAAAAAAAAATTGAACTTTAAAGAAACAAAATGAAAGATTACAAAACTAATTAAAAATTAAGTAAAAAATTAAAAATTTCAAGAAAAGACTTGGAAAATGACAAAAATAATTGAAAAATGGAAAAACAAAAAAAAATTTGATACCAATACATAATAAAATAATTGGAGAAAAAAACTGGGCAATAAAGAAAATAATTAAATAATTGAAAAATCATCAAATTGATAGAAATTTGAAGAAAATACTTCAAAAATGATAAAAATAATTAAAATTTAAAAATAATCAAAAATGGGACAATTAGTCGATAAATGACCAAAATAATTGAACCCAGAAGAAAAAAAATGAAAGATGATAAAACTAATTTAAAATTATGTAAAAAATTTATGATTAGAAAAAAAGACGTAAAAAATGACATAAGTAATTGAAAAATGGAGAAACAAAATAAAAATTACAAATCAATATTTGAAAAATTGCAGATAAAAATTGACGCTTAAAAAAAATAATTGAATAATGACAAAATAATTGCAAAATCACAAAAAAAAAATGAAATTTGAAGAAAATACTTAAAAAATGATAAAAATAAAAAGCAATTGACAAATGGCAAAAATAATTTAAAAATGAACAAATTAAATGTAAATTAAAGTAAGAAATTAAAGAATCCATGAAAATAATTTAAAGATATAAAAAATAAGTATAAAATTTGGAGAAAGTAATAAAACAATGTCGAAAATACAAACTTTTGACAACAATTGAGAAATTATTAGATTAATTGAAAATTTTAAGAAACAATTTGAAAATGACAAACATAATTGGAAATGAGAAAAAATAGTCGAGAAATGACAAAAATAATTGAAATTTGGAGAAAATAATAGAGAAATCACAAAAAATTTAAATTTCAAGGTAATATACATGAAAAATAAATATAATAAAAATTTGAGATAAATAATTGAATAATGACATGAATAATTAATAACTGTTGTAAATAATTAAAAGAATGAAAGATTGAAAAAAAATAATTGAAATTTAAAAAAAATAAATGAAATTTGTAAAAATTAATTGGCAATTGGTGTAAAGTTTTTAAAAATTATTGATACATAATAATAAAATTATTGAAGAAAATTGCTAAAATTTAACGAAAATAATTGAAATTCGTAGAAAAAAATTCAAAACTGTGTAATAAATTGAGAAGTTCATGACTATAAAAAGAATGATTGAAAAAAATTATTGAAATTTGATGAAAATAATTTTCAAATGCCAAAACTAATAGAAATATGCAGAAAATAATTGAAAAATGATAAAAATAATTGAATATAATAACAAAAATAATTGAAATTTGATGAAAAAATTGAAAGACGACAGAAGTAATTGTCAATACTGGTGAGCCAGTATCATTTTGACACATGACTTAATTTAAGATTGTTATATTGTACAGAATGAGAATGTTATTTTGTACAAATGCTAAATGTTATTTTGTACTATTTTGAAAAATGAATTTGTATTTTGTACAAGTATTTAAAAACTGGATTTAATTGTGAGCCAGTATCATTTTGACACAAAACTTATAATAAAGATTGTTATATTGTGCAGAATGAAAATGTTATTTTGTACAACTACTCAATGATATTTGGTACAATTTTAAAAAATAAATTTGTTATTTTGTACATTTTTTTAAAAAATGGACTTAATTGTAATGCCAAAGGTTTATAGCCTTTTTAAAAAATTGTACAAAATAACAAATTCATTTTTCAAAATTGTACAAAATAACATTTAGCAGTTGTACAAAATAACATTCTCATTCTGTACAATATAACAATCTTCAAAATAAGTTTTGTGTCAAAATAATACTGGCTCATACTGGTTTAAAAATTAAAAATTTGTAGACATTAATTAAAAAATTGAAAAAATAATTAAAATTAGAGGAAACTAATTAAACAATGTCAAAAATAATTGAAAAATAATTTACATACGCTTTTTTGATGAAAATGAGCCGATCTAGACTATTTTTGGAAAATCGAAAATCTTAACGAACACAAAGCTTCCTCTACAAAAAAAATGTTTCACAAACAATGAAAATATTCTAAAAAGTATTAAAAAATATAAAAATAGTGGAAAATAAACTACAAAATAAACAATAAAAATAAAATAAGAAAATGTAAAAAGATAAATAAAAATTATATAAAAGAAATGGCAGATTTCTTTTTAAAAATGAAAAAGTTTAAAATATTATTTAAAAAATGAAAAAAAATTAAAATGGATGTGTGAATAAATTACTTAAAGAAATAAAAGAAAAAAAATTGTCAAACATTAGATTCTTTTTTAGAACAAGGTTAAAAAACAAATTGATTGTTAAAAAAGATTGTTACAAAAGATGGTTAGAAAGTCATAGAATCTAGAAATTATATTAAAGAGCGAATAAATTATTATTTATTTATTATTTAATTATCAAAATACAAAAGAAAATAAATAAGAAAATAAATAAATTTTTCGGAACGTTATAAAAAAAATTATATAAAATAAACTGAAATAATTTGCGTAAAACGAAGAAAATATATAACACAAAAAAAATTAGAAGCAAAATAAATAAAAAAAACTTCAACAAGTGAAAAGAATTAAGAAATTGTGTCAAAATGCCGAAAAAAAAAACAAAATACTGAAAAACTTTTTTTAAAAGTAAAAAATTATAAGGCAAAAATTTAATTATTCGAAAAATGATAAATCTTGGAAACTTCAAAGAAATAGAAACAATAATTTATTATTACATTAGAAAATTCATTAAAAAATCGAAGAATTATAAAAGAAAATTGTCAAGGAAGGAAAAAAATGTACAATAAAATTAGAAAATTTAAAAGGTGTCGTAAATATTTAAATTAAGTCAAAATGAAACATAAAATAATTTATTTTTAACTTTTGAATTTTGAAACAATTGTAATTTTTAAGTTTGAATTTAAATTAAAGTTTGATTAAATTTTTCTGTATTATTCTACGAATTCCTGGAATTTCGTAAAAATTTACGAAACACTTTAAAATTTTTTTAATGTTTTTACAAATTCCTAATTTTTATCTTGATCTACTAAATTGCCATCAATTTCTCGAATCACTAGTAAATAAATTTTTGTAAAAAAAAAAGGGACATTAGGAGAAAATTTTACAAATAGGGGACTTTTAGCGGAAATAGGGGACGCCTAAAAAGCCTGTAATAATAACTTAACAGAACCATCATTAAAAAATGACAATTGGAGAAAATTCATTTAAACAATGAAAATTAAAATCCACATAAAATTAAAAATAAAAAACAAGTTATAGGCCATTAATTCCACATTTCTTTTAAAATTTACAATATTTTATTTTATAACGACGTTTCGGCAGCTACCGCTACCCTTATCAAGTTTATTATTATTATTTTATAAATACACAAATCCACAAAAACTGACATTTAATAAAATTAAAAATATTTATGAATTCGACAAATTTTAGTTCAACCATGTACTTTATGTAAATTAATTGGTTCATTCTTCGATCTAAAATATTTTTTTCTAAAGGGTTATATTTTTCAGGTCAAAAAGAAAATTGAAGAATACGAGAAACTAGGATATGGCAACCTGCCTCTTTGCATGGCAAAAACCTCTAATTCCTTAACAGGAGACCCTAACATCAAAGGAGCACCAACTGGATTTAAAATCGAAATTACCGACATTTTTGTTTCCGTAGGTGCAGGTTTCGTCGTTCCCATGGTTGGCGAAGTGAGTATTAAATAATAATTCATTCAACTTATTTTCTTACATAAAAAAATTATTCTAAATTTTGAAATTTATCAATTTCAGATCATGATGATGCCAGGATTATCAACAAGGCCAAGTGTTTACGACATGGACTGGAATTGCGAAACAGATGAAATAGAAGGATTATTTTAAAAAATAACATGTGAATATCTTCTTCATTATATTCTAAGAATATCCTCTTTTTGAGAATCGACAGACCTCAATAGGATACACTGTATTTTATTTTTGCAAACCTACCACTTTTGAAGATATTTTATTTTTCAAAACTTACCTAAACTATTTTTATATTTCAATCTATTCTAAGAACCAAAATTTTCAGACTAAAACCACCATTAAAACTAGACAGTTAAAGATCACTTTTCAACAGATTGTTACATTTTGTATTTTTATTACTGTTATATAAACTTGTATATCATTTCTACACATACTATTCTACAGTTTATTTAAACCTTACTTCCTATCCGTCAACTGTACAAAATTTCAAAATATCACCAAGTGAAACTAGATAATTGTTCTAAACCAATTTCAATAAAATAACACTTCAGTCAGTTAATTTTCGCAATCGCCCTGAATCTCGCCGATCGACTCCGAGGATTGCTCTCGACTTCATCCGGTTCCGGTATCAAGACATGTGGATGCAACATATGCCAAGGTGACCTTGAATGAACATCAATTTCTTCTTGCGTGAAAATTTTACTGAAATTGCTGAACTTGAGTGACAACTTTCTAATCTGATTGCCTTCAATGTCAGCAGAAATATGTCTCTTGACAATTAAATCCTCAAGCGACTGAAAGGATATAGTTATCAGACGACCACCGATTTTCAGATACGCCTGGGCAATAAAAATGCCGTAATTAATCTCATTTAATTCATTATTAACGAAGATCCTAAAAGCCTGGAAAGTTTTGGCCACACTTTTCTGAAGGTCCGACATTGCCGCATTAGTTTTATCGTTTACAACCGAATCAACAAGCTGAGCCAGTTCATGTGTAGTTTCGAGTCTCTTGAACGAATACCTGGCTTCACAAATAGCACGCGCAATTTTCTTCGCCTCATTTTCCTCGCCGTAAATCTTGATAATTCTCGCCAAATCATCCTCACTAGCCTTGGCAATAACATCAGCAGCTGTCGGTTGATCCGGACATCTGAATCCGTCCATCCTCATGTCCAAAGGGCCATTTTTTGAAAAGGAAAATCCTCTCGTTTTGGTATCAAGCTGCATTGACGAACAACCAAAATCGAAAAGAAAAGCATCGATACTATTGCCAGCGACTTTTTGCTCTTTTAATAACTCGGGTAACTCGGAAAATCTCCCTAAAAGTGGAATCACTTGGCCAGGATAATCAAGAGCCAATTCTTGCGCGAATTCGTGAGCAAGAGGATCACGATCGAGGGCAAATATTTTCACATCTGGTACAGATTCGAGAATTTTACGAGAATGACCTCCGGAGCCGAAAGTCATGTCGACAATAGTTTCACCAGGAGAAAGTTGCATGTATTTTATGACTTCGTTCACCATGACTGGTGTGTGAGGTAATCTTTTTGGTTTTGCGTGTTGCAATTGAGAGCAGTATCTTTTTCCTGCTCGAGTAAATTGCAAACTCGGGAGTTTATTCATTAACTTACTAAACACCAAATTTGCCATTTTGTTAGAATAATTTCGTATTTCTCGACAAATTCTGCTTTTTAAGTCTACAATCCTTTTATCTTTCTCTAGAAATTCTGGAAAAAGCTGTTTTAACACTTTTTACCATCCTCTTATCTTTATCCTTATCTGCTCGAAAAGGTTCGGTTGTTGCTCTTGAAATGTTTCCTGTAATTCTGGAGTAAGTGCTATATTACACTGGTCGTGTGAAAGACCACTCGCAGTAGAAGTTAATTTACGCTTGTAGCGATTTCCGTACTCGTTTGAACTCAATCTAAGCAAACTGGCGTAATACCGATCACATTGAGCCTGATTCACCGGAGTGCCAATTTCTCCTTTGGAGAATGCAATTTTTATCTGATCACGAAGATGCTGACTCAAGTCCCTGTGAAAAATATTGCGAGTAAGATTAAAGAATTCTCGGAAAAATTCAAAACAATAATATTTGGCAACTTTTGAAATTAAGAATAGATCAAATGAATTTACTGATTTTTAAATTAATCAGAAAACTTAATTCGGTGTTTATTTTCTGTAGAAGAAGTTATTTATGAAAATATTTTAATGTAAATAAAAAACTTGGTTCAATGATCGCTCAGATTTTTATAGAAATCATAATAGAAATAGTTAAAATTTAAGGTTAGGAAACTATGTTTATGAAACATTTTTAACTAAGAAAACTAAGGTGACGAATGATATTTTATCAATAATAATCTATTGCTAAATAAATAGTTATAATTTCAAGAAAATGTCCAAAAAAGGTACCTGATTTTGTTATTATTTTTAGTTATTCAATTTCGATTCAACTTTGAAAGACACACAGATAGTGCCGAAACGTCGCTTTGTTTACAAGCATAGTTGTTAATAAATTAAATTAATAAAATAATCCTACCATTAAATAAAAAATGTTTTTCTTTAAATAATATTGAATTTTCGAATTGGGTAAAAAATCACAAGAGATGAGGTTAAAAAGTATACTTATAAGTATAGTATATAAGTAGCAACTTTTAAAACTTGTACCTTCCGACTCTGGATGTATCCAATGGCCACTGTTCTAATAATTTTAAGAAATTCTTGTAATTACCGGTCATTATAAATTATTAAATTGTTCTAAATAAAATCCACATGAGCACTGCACATGAGTCGAAAACGTCGTCTGCTATGTTCTGCGCACCCAGGTAGCCGCCATTTTGAATTTCTCCCCCCCCCCCGCCCCAATTGAATATCCTTATTCCCGCTTTATTTAAATAATTCAAAAATTTTTATTTCCAATCCCATTGCCCACGTCTAAAATAAAATCTGCCCATTTATAATTTTTGTAATGAAATACCCAAAAAAAAGTTAAATTTAAATTATTCGAAAGTAACATCAAATATACCAGATGTGAAAAAAAGTACATTTTTAGCGAAAATTCTCACAGTGACATAAGGGTGCACCCTTATGTCCCTTATAGCCACCCTTATAGCCATGGCTACCGAAAAATGATTTTCAAATTCTCGGCAAATTCACGGTCTTCCCGGATCTAAAATCAAATTTTTCTCGAATTTCTTTTATGTATATTAATAGCTATAATATTAAAATTGTGAAAAAAGTAAGTGCGTAATACATAAGTTTTTAAGGTAAAATTGATCTTTGGAAGAAAATAATTCCAAAATGGCAAAAGAAATTTGAAGAAACAAAATAAAAGATGACAAAACTAATTAAAAATTAAGTAAATAATTAAAATTTTGAAGAAAAGACTTGGAAAATGACAAAAATAATTGAAAAATAGAAAAACAAAACAAAAAATTGACCAATTAAGAAAATAATTAAATAAATAAAAAATCATAAAATTGATAGAAATTTGAAAAAAAGACTTGAAAAATGATAAAAATAATTAAAATTAAAAAAAAATTGAGAAATGACAAAAATAATTGAAAATTACAAAAATAATTGAACCTTGAAAAAAAATGAAAGATTATAAAACTAATTTAAAATTATGCGAATAATTTATGATTTGAAAAAAAGTAAAACATGACATAAATAATTGAAAAATGGAGAAACAAAATAAAAATTAAAAATCAATAATTAAAAAATTGGAGATAAAAATTGGCGCTTAAAGAAAATAATCAAATAATGACAAAATAATTGCAAAATCACAAAAAATTTGAAATTTGAAGAAAATACTTGAAAAATGACAAAAATAATTAAAATTAAAAAAAAATTGAGAAATGACAAAAATAATTGAAAATTACAAAAATAATCAAAAAATGGAACAAATAGTCGAGAAATGACAAAAATAATTTAACTTTGAAAAAAAATGACAGATGATAAAACTAATTTAAAATTATGCAAAAAATTTATGATTTGAAAAAAAAGTAAAAAATGACATAAATAATTGAAAAATGGAGAAACAAAATAAAAATTAAAAATCAATAATTAAAAAATTGGAGATAAAAATTGGTGCTTAAAGAAAATAATTAAATAGTGACAAAATAATGGCAAAATCACAAAAAATTTGAAATTTGAAGAAAATACTTGAAAAATGATAAAAATAATTAAAATTAAAAATAAAAAGCAATTGACAAATGACAAAAATAATTGAAAAATAAAAAAATTAAATGTAAATTAAAGTAAGAAATTAAAGAATCCATGACAATAATTTAAAGATATAAGAAAATAAGTATAAATTTTGGAGAAAGTAATAAAACGTCGAAATTTAGTAAAATTAGTAACGTCGAAAATATTAACAATAATTGAGAATTTACTAAATTAATTGAAAATTTTAAAAAACGATAAAAAAATGACAAAAATAATTGAAAATAGGAAAAAAAAAGTCGAGAAATGACAAAAATAATTGAAATTTGAAGAAAATAAATTGAAAAATCACAAAAAATTTTAATTTGAAGGTAATACATGAAAAATAACAAAAATAATAAAAATTTGAGATAAATAATTGAATAATTAATGACATGAATAATTAATAACTGGTGTAAATAATTAAAAGAATGCAAAGTTGAAAAAAATAATTGAAATTTGATAAAAAAATAAAACTTGTTAAAAAATAATTGGCAATTGGTGTAAAGTTTTTAAAAATTATTGATACATAATAATAAAAATATTGAAGAAACTTGCTGAAATTTGAAGAATAAGATTGAATCGTAGAAAAAAATTGAAAACTGTGTAATAAATTGAGAAATTGATGACCATAAAAAAAAAGATTGAAAAAAATTATTGAAATTTGATGAAACTAATTTTTAAATGTTAAAACTAATAGAAATATACAGAAAATAATTGAAAAATGATAAAAATAATTAAAATTTCATGGAAAAATTTAAAGACGACGAAAGTAATTGACAATATTGGTTTAAAAATTCAAAATTTGTAGACATTAATTAAAAAATTGAAAAAGTAATTAAAATTAGAGGAAAGTAATTAAACAATGTCCAAATTTATTAAAATTTGAAGAATATAATTGTAATAACATAATTTTACTAAGAAAGTAAGAAAAGTGATTTTTTTTAAAGTGAGTAATACTTTTACTATTTTAAAAATCTAACTTCAGATTAGTAAAACAATAATGAACCGCTGAATTTCCAGCGGGCACAAAAGGGTTAACGAATTAGCTGAAATCTTTAGAAATTCCCGAATATACTTTTTTCCCCGGCAATGTCCCGGGGTTTTCACGGTCGAACTAAAATTCCGGCAAATTGTCGGTTTTCCCGGAATTCCCGGTGAGTAGACACTAAATTACAAATTAAAAACCAATTATTCGAAAATAATTGACTTTCAAGAAAATATTTCACAGTACCTGTACAAAACCTGTAAAAAATATTGGTGTTACCAGCACATCCTGTTATAAAATTTTAATATTAATTTTCTAATAAACACAAATTTAATAATAAGAAACTCTTATATAAATTATTAGGGCATGCATTTAAATTTAATTCGATTTTATTTTTAATTAAATATTATTAACAAATATTGCAAACATAATTTAGTTTATATGTAAATAAATTTGTTATCAAAAAGAGCCTATTTCAAATTATTAGAATTGATATCTTGTATGTTATCGGAAATTTGAAAGGATTGCAAGTAACTAAAACAGTTTTTTCACAAAAACATATTTTTTATGAAACTTTCCTTGGTTTTCAAAAGACAAATCTATTAAATTAAAATTATTTTTAAAGTGTTTAAAATAAAAAAGAAAACAACATTTACGCGTATTAAAATAAGAAAAGTAAAATCCTGCTCTATAAGAAAACAAAAGAAACAAAAGTTCACCTGCTAATTAAGTAATGAAGTTTGTTTTAAACTTTAGATTATTTAATTTCAACTGTCACTGTAAGAATTTTCTAATATGTTACAAACTATCTACGCCACATACTTGGAAACAGAAGGGACTTGTCAAAATCGTCAAAACGTACCAGAATCATCCCAAAATTTGTCCTTTTGCAGAAACTAGAAAGCATCGTAATCCTGAAATTCAGAACAATATATTACATGAAAAATCTTGATCAGAGAATATCTTTTTAATATAACGATGAAAATTTTCAAATAATGAAATCAATAAATATTTAAATTGAAAATTCTTTTAATTAAAAATTGTTTAAAGTTTAAAAAGTACCTGTTTTAGATGCGAGAGATGCCCGAATGGAATCCTTCCAAAACCGGTCCAAAGCACTTCACATATCACTAAACACTTCACTTTATTTTAATTTATATTTAGAATTATTAATTGATAATATTTTTATTCAGACTTTTATTTTTCTTTTAAAATTAAATAACTATGGCACATTTACATATCAATTAATTCTACTTTTATATAAATTATTTGTTAAATTTTTTTAAGTTCCTTATATTTCCAAAAATCATTATACTTGAATATTATCTTTGCCCTGTAAAAAGAAATTTATTATGCTTTAATTAATGAATTTAAAATCGCAGTAAAACAAATTCCTTTGTTCATCAAAGCTTTGAAGAATTTGATATTATATATATATGCCTATTGCTATCATAAGTTTATACTATTCTTAAAATCTTTTTATCCCTGCAATTACGAAATGATAAAAATATTGTACAAGAGATTAAGAAATACTGTTTTTCAAAAGAATTATCGAACTTTTAAGAGTGTGATTTGAAATTTTTTTAAAAAGCTGAAGTTTTAAGAGGTTATGTGGCTACTGCAGTATTTGAATAGTTCGGTTCACTATAGTAATTAATAAAACCACACTACTTTTTACTTTATTATAAAGAAATACCGTAATGTTTTATGAAGTACTAAAAAATAACTACAAATTCTACGAGATGCGGACAGATTTCGATTCTTTAAAAACTTTTTAAGCGCGCCAAAGTTCTGCGTTGGTTGGGGATTTTTGCTTTGTGCAGTGTTGACAAACTTCAGTAAAGAAATTCTGACTTTGTCCAACATGACAAAAATAAAATTATTCTATGAAATTATAACTTTAAAAATTTACAAACATTATATAAACGAGAAAAACATTGTTTTTAACATAAAAATATTAATTAAAATTATTAAAACATATTGTTCAAACATTTTTGAGAGTTGATCTCTAATTTCATTCGTTTTTGATAGTTTACGCGCCAAAATACGCGCTCTGAAGTTAACTGATTTACGAAAGATTTAACAACAAATAATCGTAATAATAATCAAAATTAACAATTAATTCATCATTCAGAGCTTCTAAAATGGTAAATAATTAAATGGGTTACATGTTTTTAATCAATAAAATTGTAAACATTGCGCAAATATCAAGCGAACTTAGCTGAACCAAGCTGAACTTAGTCACTGAAAGATAGTGAAAAATATAGGTTCATTGTTGGCAACGCACAACGCTTCAGACAGACCTTCAGTTGTTTGAGTTCAGCTGAGCTGAAAGCATGTGTTGCTTGTCTCTTATTAATTTTTAAAAATTTATTTTATTTTATAGAGACACAGAGACAAATTCTCCGAAAAGATGTGTGTAACGCAAAAGTGATTTTTATTATTAATGTGCAATATTTCGTTTTAATTGAATGAATATAAATACTTCTCTTAACCTCAACTATTGACAGTTTCACTCTTCTTTTGTTCGACTGTTTTTCTTCATTATTTAATAATAATTCAACTGTCTTCTAATTATTGTAATTGTATAATACACAGCTACAGTGATTGTTTGCAAAAATCGTCGAATACCCATAGTCAACCTTGTTAAAAAAATAAAAATCAACAATGAAGGCTGTTATAAAAGGTAATTGTTTATTAATATTCATAATTATAAGTTTTCATTATTATAATGTACAATTGTTTTTGGAAGATTATTAATTTATTATTTAATAATTGAGCTAGTCTGTAATATAATAATAAAAGAGAAAATATAATAATTGTGAAGTGCTCCGAAGAAAGGTGCCATAGAAGCAAAAAATTATATGTTATTTTTATGATCGTTTTTTCTTAATTAATGGCATCGTTTTTAATTTTGTAAAGTCAAAAGTAATTTTTAATTTATATTTTTAATGCAATGAGAATTTAAACATTATTAGTTTGCACTGAAAATTAATCTTCATTGGTAGTTTTGGTACCTGCGAAATTTTATATTAGATCGACTGATTATGACGGCGATATTAATTAAATTACATTTTTTGGATTGAAATTTGCAGTCTATTTAAAGATACAAAGTATTATTTAAAAATATTAATTATTTTCTGAGTTGTTCGCATTAAAAAATCAGTGCAACTTTTGTTTTTTAATGTGTCATAACTTTGTTAATTTTAGTCGTAGAAAAAAGTTGGCTGAGAATTTTTTAATCAGAAAATGTTGAATTTTCAGAAAAAAAAATTAATTAAAAATCAATTAATTTTTTAATTTGTTTATTTAAGAAGATAATTTTATTTTTAATTTTTCAACCTATTATTGGTCACCAATTGATCTGAAAAAAATCATGAATATTGTTCAATATTTGTTAAATCGATATACCAAATTTGGCGAACACGTTATTTTTCATTTTTGAAGTTTTAAGATTTATGATGGAAAGTATGAACTTGATTATAAGGAACCTAGAATCAATTCTTATTGATAGATAAGAAATTTCGCACTGAAATTACAATTAGGAAGGGTATTATAATATTAAAAAACCATTAGAAGGTAATTATAAGTCCAGGTACTGGTAGACATTCATAGAAATTAAAATGAATTTTAATGAGCTTTTAATGCAATAAAAGTTTCCCATCACATAACGTTTATTAAATTATTTTTAAGTACGTAATTTACAAGTGTTCTGAGAAATAAATAATTAAATTTACATTACATAAACATTTTTAAAATAATAAATGTCTATTATTCGACAAATTTGCTTAATTGATTTAATAAATGTTGAACAATATTCATGATTTTTTTCAGATCAATTACTGCCCGATAAATTAATTTTAAACAAAATTAATTTTTTTCTGAAACTTCAACATTTTCTAATTCAAAAATCTTCAGACAATTTTTTTCTACGACTAAAATTAAGACATATATTCTTTTCTTTTATATTATATATTCTTATATAATATTTATATATATTCATGTACATTCATATATTTCTTTTATTTTATTGTCTTCAGACAATTTTTTTCTACGACTAAAATTAAGACATATATTCTTTTATTTTAGGTAGCAACAGTTTACCTTTAACTGCAAAAGCAGTTAAAGTTACAAACATAATAAGTCCTTATTTCATCAGAATCTACGAATTGGAAAATCATGCATACAAGGCAAATGCAATTTGTAAAAAATTGGAAAGTTATGTTAAGAAAAACTTAAATTTTAATGAAGAATCAAACGAGCTGTGCAATTTGGGAGATGTACGTTTAGTATGATTTTAATTAATCCTAAATAATTTAATTTACTAAAAAATACTAAAAAATAATCCTTTTTTCAGACTGTAATTGTGCAAAATAATATTAATAGTGACATCCCCGCGTGGTGGTGTAGAGGAATTTTAGGAACTATGAATAATGATCACACAAAATACAATGTTTTTATTCCCGATTATGGAATCAGTCTGGAATTATCACAAACTGATTTTCGTAAAATTCCAAAAGACGCTATTCCTGATCAGTATTTAACTTCAACAGTGTCCTTAAGCAATATAGTTCCTGCTTCTGTTGCAAAGTATAATAAATCGAAAGAAAAGACATTTGTGACGTATGTTGATTTTAAAATTTTATTTGTATTACGTTTTTGTTAGTATTATATTAATTTATCTAATGGATTTTTAATTAATCTATAAATTTTGTTTCCTCCTAGAAATTCACCTTGTAATTGATAAATTTACCTAGTAATTAAGAACATTATCCAGTAAATACTAATAAATTATTGCAAAATTATTTTCAGGATCGTTGAAGAGTGGACTGAATCTGCAATTTGCTGCACTAAAGAATTGATATCAGCCGCTGACAGGATATTTTTTAATCCAGAAGCTTGCAAGGAGAACGGCGAAACTTATGGCGAATTTTATTTAATCATCGAAGATGTAGTGGTGCTTCTCAGTAAAGCTTTAATTCACAGTTTATTCGCTGTTAATTTAAGTAATGGTAATATTAATTATTTATTATTATTAATTAATTAAATCATTAATTTCTTTAACTAAAATTCAGTCATAATCTCTTCTTATTCAGCTCTTTTAAAAACCATTGAGGAACCGGATTCCGCTTCAGAAAATTCAGTAAAAAAAGTCAATGATCTTTTATTAATATCCCAGGAGGATATAATTGATAAGTGTGAACCCAAAACTAACGGACGTGCCAAAAATGTGGCAACTGATTCAAGTTCTGCTCCTGAAACCGGAACTGAAGAACGAGGGTAATTAAAAATATTAACAAAATAATAATTTTCTAAAACTTATTTAATTTCTTTATTTAAATGATTTTTTATTTTTTTATATAATGCATTATGACAGGGCTGTTATTCATTTAAATTATAGGGATATTTGCATTAAAATCATGATTTAAATAAAAAAAAAACTTTACAATTCTTCGGAAGTCTAATACTGCATATAAAAAATCGTTAACATTAAAAAAACCAGAAATTTGTGGATAAATCTTAAAAATTTCAATTTTAACATTTTATTCTTTATAAAATTTCAAAAATTGTGCTAATACTGATGACCAAGATACCTGCGATATAAAAAGTTTTAGTATGAAGATATAGAACAAAATAGTATTAAATTTAAATATATATTAAAGTCATTATGATTTAAATAAATTCCAAACGTCAATTAACTCATATTCCAATTTATTCAAACTTTTAAATTTCAGTTAATTCAAAATTAAATGCATATTAATTATTTTTTAAATTCATAATAATCCTTTTTTTTTATTCTCACCATTTTTTAAAGAGTTTTCACTTTTTCAAAACTGTTTAATTTTTTTCTTATAATTTCATATTTTTACAAAATTTTAAGATTTTTTCTCCTTTTCCTTTTTATATTTTTTTTGTATTTGTCATTTTATTTTAGGATTTTCTTTAATTTTCTTCTTTTTATACAAATTATTTAATATTAATTTACATAATTTTGTTATTACAACATACACTAGACTTTTTTTTCATTGATTTTCATAATTATTTCCATATTTTAAAAAATAAATAAGCTTATTATTTTTGCAAACTTATTTATTCTTTCATAAAATTTTTAGATTTTTTATTTTTCTAAATTTATTGTTGGACTTGTTTTAAGTGTAATATTATAATTTCTAACCAAATTTTATTATTTTTTGTACTTTTGTACTTTTTGTTAGATTAAGGCAAGAAGACAAAGTCTTCTTGGATTAAGGAAAAAAACATTACTCCATTTTATTTGCTTTGATGAATTTATCATTATTATATCATTATCATTATAATATTACTCCATTTTATTCCTATTTATTTAATTTTATTCATGTTTCACTATTTTTTAGTCCTTGCGTTTTAATTAATTTTTTTTATTTTTGTCATCATTTTTCCCTTTCTTAGAAACATTTTTCCTTTATTTAAATTTTTTAGTTTTTATCTTGTAATTACGAATTTTTGAAAATATTTCTTCAATGCTTTTATCATTTTTTAAATTTCCCAATTTTCTACTTTTTTTCCAGGCTTCTATTCCTGTATTTTGTTTTGTAAATTGAAGCTTGCACTAAATATTCTCATTTTAACATCTTTCTTCTATTATTTATTTTTTTTTAAATTTTCAAAAATTGTATTAATTCTTTTTTTCTTCAATTTGTAAAAAAGTCTCTAATTTTCCTAATTTTAAAATTTTATTCTCTTTAGTAGATAGTATATTTTAACGTTTTTTTAATTATATCTTCTTATTTATTTTTTTAATTTAAAAAAATGTCCGTAAATAGTTTAATTATTTTGAAAAGAGTTTCTACTTTTTTTATATATAATTATGTCACGGTTTCATTTTTGTGTTATTTTTTAAAAAAACTTTTCTTCATTTTTTTAATAAACTTACTGTTTTCTTATCTTTTTACGTTCTTGTTTTTTTTTGTATATACCTATATACATATATATAATTTATTACTTTTTCGGGGCCCGTATCATTTTGACACAAATTTTTTTCGGGAACTTGTTATATTGTACTCCGGAAGATGAATGTTATATTTTACTCCTTCTGAAATCAAAGATTTTTAAGTTTTAATTATTCAATAATTGAACTTACTAGATTAATTGAGTATTTTTATATTAATTTAATGTATTAAAATCTATTATTTAATAAATAGGACTTAATAATCTTTGATTTCAGAAGGAGTAAAATATAACATTCATCTTCGGGAGTACAATATAACAAGTTGCCCGAAAAAATTTGTGTCAAAATGATACGGGCCCCTTTTTCGTTGCTTTTACATAATTTTTTTAATTTTACTATGACATGAATTTGAAGATATCTTTTTAAAATGTTCTCATTTATTCGACATAATTTATCTGATTTTGATTAAATGTTTTATTCTTAATTATTTCTTATTAAATGTTCTCAGTTTGAAAAATAAACTACTTACAAATAAACATTTGTAGATTTCATATACTAATTATATTTTTAAAAAAAATCAATTTTTGATTTAAATCAAATAAATCCGATTTTTTTTTGATTTTTTTAAAAAAAATTATGATTTTTATCAGCCCTGCATTATGCGAATATGAATTATTTGAATTAATTTTGAAATTTATATTGTATTTATTAGTGATTGAATTTCAGGGAAAGTAGCAGTTCTGATTGTATGAAAATGAGAAAAGTACACAAAAGTGGGTATAGAACAGAAGATCAGCAGATATTAGTTCGAAGTGAAAACAAGTTTAAAATTCTTGAGAATATTACAGATCTTAGATATCCTCTAGGAATTCATAAAGTACGTTGTGGATATTTTATATAAGACTTTTTTTCTTTCTATTTAACTATTTTCGCTATTTTATTAATTAATATTAAATTCACACATACATATTTCATTTTAAAATTAATTATTTTTATTACCCAGGCTCTGAAAATTCAAAATACCAATCATCCAATGAGAATTCAATCATATATGTGGCCTGCTGTTGCAAAAGGGCATGATGTCATTGCAGTCAGTCCTTCGCAGTCTGGAAAAACTTTCGGATATGTGTTACCAATCGCTACTTTTTTGGCAACTCAAAAAAAGGTATGTCTAGATTTTTTATTTTTTTGAAACTCAAATGGAATATTAATAAAAAAAATTGAGCAGACAAATAGAATAGGTATATAAATCTAATATTATTTTATGGAGATTTGTTTTGTTATTTTGGATTTAATTACAGATTAATATTTTTTTTCCAGCTTCCCCAAGGAAAGGTTCCAACGACTTTGGTACTCTGCTCAACATCGTCAAGTGTTTCCAATATTGCTAGTTTATTCAAAGAATTTTTAGCTGAATTTCCTCACATTAATGTCGTTTCTGCTTTGAATGGAAAAGAAGAATCAACCATAGCGGTAAGAAAATAAGAATAATTACTTTTTTTGTTTTTTGACTCCCAATAATTTATCTTAATATATTTGTCAACTTCAGGCACAAATCTACAATGGATGTCAAGTACTTGTATCAACTGTACCATACTTTAACAGATTTGTAAAAAAATATGTAAATAACAAGAGTGTAATTGATTTGAGTTATCTTCAACATATAATTCTTGATGGAGGAGATGTTATTCTTGAAAAATATTTGGACTTGGTAAATATTAGATTTTCTAATTTACTTCATATTTTTTTTTACATTGTTTATTCACTCTTTATTTATTTTTTATTTATCCATTGTGTTTACTTATTCTTAATGTGGATCCTCAAAATTTTATTTTCAGACTCAAGAAATATTTATAAAGTACAAAGTACTGCGCAGAAAGGAAGAAAGTGATTTATCCCTGCAGTTAATAGCTGTCGCAGAACATTGGACCAAAGGTTTAAGTTCTTTCATGAAAGAATGTACTCGTTTTCCTTTCATATGCATAGGATCTTACTTGGAAGCAGCTGCATTTTCTCAAATAAAGGCTTTCATAAATCTTGTCAAGACTGACAAAAATGGTACAATTTTGAAGGAACTTGATAAACAAGACACGAGCATTGAGAAAACAATGATTATTTGCAACACTACGGATGAAGCTATTGAATTAAATGATTTTCTACTCTCAAATAATAAAACAACTCTGTTAGCTCACAATGAGATGCTACACGACGTCATAAAAGGTATAAAATTTAATCTGCGAGTGAAAAAACTTTATTTGGATTTGTAAAATCCTGTAAAATTAATAATTAAATTAATTATTTTATCATAATTATGCAAGATGGATATATTCTGTTATTTTTTATTCAGGTATCAGAGAAGTTTGGGTAGCTAGTGTTTCAGGATTGTATCCCATTCTTATATGTACAGACGAAGTTCTTTCAGACTTGAATGTAAAAGATGTAAAATGGTTAATTCACCATTCTATTAATAGTCATTCCAAGTCAAGATTTTATTACAGATTTTCAACAATTAGAGACAGTTGGCAACCGGTAATGCTTTCTCTTTTTCCTTATTTTTATTTTTAAATTTGTCAAAAAACTAATTTTTATTTTTATTTTTTCAGAATGCCACTAGGTGCAAAACATGGATAATTTTAGATTGCAGCAATAATAAACAGTTCCAGGGAGTGATAGAAATTATGCAAAGACTTCATGCTAATTTGCCAAGTGTTTGGTTACAGTCAAGCAAAGTAAGCTTTTTAATTTGTTTATTCACTGTATTTATTATTTTAACGATATTAATATTGTTACTACAAAGTATTATAATTTGTAATATTTCAAAGAATAACTTTTTTTTAAATAGGTAATTGCGGCAACCATTGATCGGGACAAGAAGCAGCATCAGATCTGCAATAAAGTAAAAGCGTTGGGATTTTGTCCAAAAAAATCAAATTGTCAGGACAGACACTGTGTGCTTAAAGATGTCGATGCTCCAAGAGATGATATAGCAATGTAAGTTTTGGAGAGTTAAAATATTTTATAATTAATAGTAATAACTTCTAAAGAGTTTTTAAATGCAGTGGCATAACTGTTAATATTTTAAATATATAATATTTAAAAATAAATTTATTTTAATAAATAAAATAAATATTTATTTATATAAATTTATAAAATTCTTGAAAAAAAATTGCGAAACATAATTGAAATTAAACAAAATAATTCAATATTTTGCAAATTAATTGAAAAAAAAAATGAAATCAATTAAAAATTGGAGAAAGTAATTTTGAAAATCATAGCAATGTTTTAAAAATAAATAGAATAATTTACAATTGAGAAAAATACTTGAAATCATAAATTAAATTGAAAAAATTGAATAATGAAAAATTAGAGAATACAATTGAAAAATGATTAAACAAATGATTGATTTGATAAAATAATTGAAAAAAGTACATAATCCTATGTTTTAAATAAAGGAAAGTTAAAGAAAAATTCATAAAAATACTTATAACTTTAAGAAGTTCATTGATAAAAAAAGAAAATAATATAAAATTAGAGAAAATAAATGAAAAAGATAAACATAATTTAAAACTGAAGAGAATAATTTTTAATTAAAGAGAAATAAATAAAAACTTTTTGGAAATTACGAAAAAGAAAATTGAAGAAAATACAATTCAATTGTATGATACAAACAATGATAAGTTGTAAAAAATAAATATTTGTTTGGTTAATTTTTAATTATTATGTGTTTTTTCGCTTATTTTAGTGGAGACACGGTTGAATTAATGGTGATACATTTGCACAATGCGTCGCATTATTCTGCCAAATTGGTAAAATGCTTTAAAAAGGATCAATCAGAGGTCATCGAATATTCTTCTGGAAGTTCCGTGTTACTTGCCAAAGAAATGCATACTTATTACAACAACGTTGATAACAGGTTTTGTATTTTGTTCATCTTATGCTTAGTAACACAAATACATATAACTTAGTTATGCATAATTAGATTATTAATTGAATTATATATAATTTAATTATCCATAATTAAATGTATGTGTATTATCAAGAACAATAAATTAACATTATTTTTAAATACAGGAGAGGCTGCAAAGATATCGAAGTTGGAAAAATTTGTGTCATGGAGGATACTATCGATCGTTATGTAAGAGTAAAAGTTTTGAAAATACTCTCAAAAAATAATTATGACGAACCTCATTTGGTATCTGTGCAATGCATTGACGATGGATCTACAAGATCTAAAATCAGGGTAAATAATCTTTTTAAATTAAAAAAACAAACATTAACAAATAACCATATAAAATTTGTTTATAGTTTTTCTTTTTGTTTTATTTCATTTTCTAACAGATAATTGTAATTTGTTACTTTAATATTATAATTTTGACTTTTTTAACAGGCGAGCCAATTATTAATTATTCCGGAAGAACTTAAAAAGTATCAAACGAACATTGTTGAAGTTTTCTTGTCAGGTTTGGAGCCATGCGACAAAGAATACGAGTGGGATCTTTGTGCAAATGAAGCCGTCGGGCAATGGTTCCAAGAATATATCAATTCAGCTTCCTCTGTTATCGCAAAGGTAAAAATATCTCTAATTTTACAATTATAATACTTGAATATATATAATAAACAAATTTTTTGAAAAGTTTGATAATCATTTCAAAATCTAATTTTAGGTAACTCTCCACGTCGGAAACACTATCTGGACAAATACTCTGGAAATTCGTACTAAAGTTGCAGGACTTCCTGTATATACGGAAGGATCGTTGCGTTCTCGTTTAATAGAAAAAAATCATGCTGTAGAAAGCAAAGAACATCTGCCTAATTTGTTTCAACTTTGCAAAGATGGAAAATTAATGGATTCAGAATTTGAAGAAGAATTACCTGACAATAAAGTAGAAGTAGACTAATGAATCATTTTTTATATGTGAAATGAAGTTTTCTCGAATTTGTGATTTTTAGATTTGTAATTTTTAAATCTAGCCGACTGTTCTGCATTTTAATTACGATTGTGTAATTTTAATCAATTGTACAAACTGTTGATTGAGTTTGATTTACGAATTAAAATTGTTTATTTTTTCATAACAAACAGTGTTTTTATTAAATATCGTTTAGTTTATTATTTTAGTTTATTTCTGAAAATCAATGAAAAAAGGTGCCAAAAAATGTTACACAAAATAAATATCAGGAATTCATATTTTTATTAATAGAAAGTTGGATGGATTGAGGGTTTATTTGATAATTCGACTAATAATGAATTTGTATTAGAATTAAATGTAACTTTTATTATTAAAATTTTGAATGAATTAAATTTATAATCGATTTAAATTTTTATCAATAAAAATTAAAATCTACTGAAATTTAAAATCAAATTAAAATTTGAATAAATTGAATGAGATTCAAAGGACAGAATAAAATTAATTTCGACCATTATTTAAAGTAAATTTTAATTATGGAATATTCTGACAATTATTAAAATTCAGTTTTATTGAATATTAAATTCAAAAATAGGTAACATCCTGTGGTCTCTGTTAGTCAATTTTTTTTTATTTATTATTATTTCATAAAGCGGAGGGTCCGATTTGTAAAATTTATGTTCGCCCCTGATACAAATTAAATTCTGCAATCGGACTTAATATTCCCCTTTTTTTAAATATTTTTTTCTTTTTTAAGAACTGTTGATGTTCTTGGAATTAATAATGTAATATGTAATAAAAAGTATATTATTTTAAAAAATTAATTAATTTTATAAGCCTGTGGCCAGAGCCTCAAAAATCTAGGTCCGCCCCTGGAGTGAATTTTCTATTCTGCAATTGAAATTACCATTTCTGTCTCTTTTGCTCTCATAACCTGCTCAAACGATAGAAAGAGATAGTAAAAAATTGACAGCGTGTGTATAGTAGAATTCAGATAAAAAAGTGGAAGAATATATCACGAAATGACAATTTAAATCGACTTAATTAATTAATTAATAACATTAACTTCGATTTATTATACTCCATTTAATAAAAACCTTAACGTTAATGTAGTTTTTAGTAATTCTGGTGCCAGAAACAGTAAATTGAAACATTAACCTGTTATACAAATTTTCTGTTCTCTCTTTCTGTAAAATTCAAGTGTTTTTGATATGTTTCTGGAAAGTATTATTTCTGATATTCGAAACAACAAGTTTTTTCGACGCGTTTGCATTTTGTACAAAGAAATGTCAATTTATGCTACTCAATAAGGTTAGTTTTTGATTATCATTTATTCAACACACTCGCATATGTATAGATTATTTATTTTTCCCATTTATGAATTTTTTTTTAAGAAAAATATAAAGCTCAAGCTGCCAAACTTATGGAAATGGATTTAATACCTAATATCGCAAATGGAAGAAAACATCGAGTCATTGACTTACTCCGTCGTAGGGAACTACAGGTAAATAAATGTTCTGACATTCTTTATAATTATTATCCTTTTCATTTTTCTTTAAAAAAACAAAACAAGTTTTACTCGCTCCACAACTGTGAAATAGCTTTAGCATTCTTTGGAAATTTTGTTCTATGAAAACGTTGTTCTCTATTTATGATCTTATTTTTTAACATTATTTTTTCTTTTCTTCGTTATCTTCCTGTTGGAAAGATATTGACACAATCTGTTTATTATCTATTTTTATGTTTGTCGCAATCTATTTATTTATTCACATTGACAGATTTGAAAATAAAATAGATGTTATAGAATTAAAGAAAAACAGAGTATAAAAATAGAAAAGGATATAGAACATTAAGAAACATTTGTTTTTAAGAACAAAAAGTAATAGTTTTTGGTATTTTCTATTAGGAGTCAGCTGCACATTTTGTTTCACAAAAACTACAAGTGACCGACAATTTCATTTCACGTTTGGGCCTGGAAGGAGAGTTAAAAGGTCACGAAGGTTGTGTCAATTGTTTAGAATGGAACGAAGCAGGACAGTAAGTATTGATAAATTAGTTAATAATAATTGCTTACATTAATTACATTTATGAAATACGTTTTTAACAATAACCCAATGTATTTAAAAATCGATATTTTTGCAGGATTTTGGCTTCAGCGTCAGATGATATGCACATTATTTTATGGGATGCATTTCGATACGAAAAAAAATTGTCAATAAATTCAGGTCACACTGGAAACATATTTTCCGTGAAGGTAAATTCTCTCACTTCTGGTAAACTAAAATTAAAATTGAGGACAAATTTGAGGCTGCTTATTTATTTTATTCTGTTTATTCGAATTTTGATCTTGTTTGTTTTCGAATTCTCATTTGGTGTAATTGGTTTATAAATTAATTTTTTGTTTTATTTTCAGTTTATGCCAAAATCAAATGATTCTGTCCTGGTGTCAGGAGCGGGAGATAACAGAATACGAGTACATGATATCACATTGGCGGATACAATCCTCTCCTGTAATTGTCATACTGGCCGAGTAAAACGCATAGCGACTGCTCCAAATATTCCTTACCTTTTTTGGAGTGCAGCCGAGGACGGAATTGTCATGCAGTTCGACATGCGAGCCCCACACATTTGCAAATCTCAAAATGAAAAAAACGTCTTAGTTAATCTCGTAGATCACATAGATTGTCACATAGAAGCCAAATGTATATCTGTAAATGACAGAAGACCGGAATTAATCGCAGTGGGAGCAAACGATCCTTTTATTAGGATGTACGATCGCAGGATGATCAAACTCTCTTCCGTAAGCTTCTTTTTAGCTTGAATTGATCTTTTTTTTTCAGTGTTTAATCTTGAAAATAGGAAAATAACCAATTTAAGGTCTTGGAATTTATTTCATTAATTAATTTCAGGGCTGACAGTAACTCAATTTTACTCACTTTTTTTAAAATCGCTCACTATTACTCACTTTTTAGTAAACTGTCTATTCCATCTGCTTTTCTTAAAATTTAATTATGCTCTTCAATTTTTAAATTATTTCCAGGAATATTTAAATTTTCTACACAAGTTTCAATTTACTTTTGTTATTTTTGTATTATTTTCTTCAAATTTCAATTACTTTTGACATTATTCAAGTATTTTTATCATTTTCCAACACGAATTAATTAACTTATATATAAAGTCTATAATTGACCAAAAATGCGCATAATAATTCATTATTTTTCGTTTTTTTTTTACATTTAAAATTCTTTTTCTCTTTATTTCTTTTCCGATTTTTATTTTATAATTATAGGTTCTTTGGACGAAATATTCTATTTAAAAAATGGATCAAGTTATCTATATAAAGTATACATTTTATCCTAAATTTGAAAAAATAATGGAGATTCATAATTTCTAATGAAATTTTTATTTTTATTTCTTTAATAAAACTTCTCTAACTGTCATTTTTAAGTAATGATTCCTTTATAAAAAAATGTTTACAATGAAAGTAAAGTGTCCATGCAATTAACATAATTTTCATCTAGTCTTTTATTGCCATGAATTTAACAAAATTTTACACCACTTTTAAATTATTTTCTTCAAATTCCAATCATTTTCTTGATTATTTTGCTTACTTGGAAGCGAAATGTCCATGAAATGGACAGAATTCACACCTAGTTTTCCAAATTTCAGTTATTTTTGTTATTTTTCAACTGGTTTCTACATATGTAAAATTTTTTGACATTTTCAAATTATTTTCTTAAAGTTTCAATTATTTTCTTGAAACTTCTATTGCTTTTTCAATTTTCAAACTATTGTCTAAAAGGTTTTATTTTTACACCAGCTTTCAATTATTTGTCATTATTCAATTAGTTTATTCTAATTTTAATTATTTCGTCAATATCACAATTATTGTACTCAACATTTTTATTTTTTACACCAGTCTTAAATTTTAATTATTTTTTATCATTTTTCAATTGTTTTGTTTCAATTTTTGTCTTCATTTTTTATTTTTAATCAATTTTTCAATTAGTTTTGTTATTTTACAATTTTGTTTTCAAATTTCAATTATTTTTTTAAGATAAAATTTTTTGTCATTTTTTATTTATTTTCTTCATATTTCAATTATTTTTGCCATTTTCGATTTATTTTTTTCAAATCTGAATGACTTTTTCTTCTAGCGGGCTCCAAATAAATTAATATCAGTAATTTCAAACTCTTTATTGCTTACCTACTTACTTTTTTCACTTAAAAACTCACTATTTACTCACTTCTTTAAATTAAAAAGTCACTTTTTTCACTATTTTTAATCTGCAAGTCCGCTGACAGCCCTGCTATTTTTGCTTTATTGAAATTATTTTCTACAAATTTCAATTATTTTAATCAATTTTTTTGTACAGTCATGAAGTTTTAAATTTCTTACACCAGTTTTCAATTATCTTGTCAGAATTGAATTATTTTCAACAAATTCCAAGTATTTTATTCAAACTTTAATTACTTTCTTCATATTTAAAGTTTTTTTTGTGTTTTTTTTTTAATTATTCACTTTGAATTTCAACTATTTTCTTCAAACTTTAATTAATTTCTTAAACTTTCAATTATTTTTCTCAAACTTCAAATATTTTATTCAATTTTTAATTTACTGTCTATAAATTTTTAATTTTTACACCAGCTTTCAATTATTTTTGTCATTCAATAAGTTTCTTAATATTTCAATTGTTTCGTCAATTTTTCAAGTATTGTCTACAAGTTTTTAATTTTTTATATACCAGTTATCAATTATTCTTTGCATTTCTCAATTTCAATTTCAATCTCAATCTTTATTATTTGCTTAAAATTACAATTATTTTTGTCATTATTCAAATATTTTTGCCATTTTTAAATTATTTTCTTTAAATGTCACTTTCTTTAATCTTTTTATTATTATCATAAATTTATTAACTTTTACAACAGTTTTCAATTATTTATGTCATTATTTAATTAGTTTCTTCACATTTTAATTATTTCTGTCATTTACTCACTTTTTTTTACTGTTTTCAATCTGCAAGTCCGCTGGCAGTCCTATAATTTATTTACTTATTTATTATTTAAATTAACTTCATTTTTGTCGTTTATAGAGACCAATTATGGAACAATCTCAATCTCCGTTCGATTGGTTAAATCCTCAGCGTAGAAGAAATCTCGGAAACGGAGATGTTGAACTTAATGACGTGCCTCTAGGTTGTGTGAAGTACTTTATCGCAGGTTTGTTAAAATTAATTTTCACTTTTATTTTTTTCTGTATTTTTTTCATGCTAGTTATAGACTCCCTAATTATTTCTTAAAACTTAACTTGAATTTATTTTCATTGTAGGTCATTTAAGAACGCGACAGGGAGATCATTTGCGAAATTGGTCCACTACTTACCTGAAATTCAACAATGATGGAAATGAGCTTCTGGTTAATATGGGTGGGGAGCAAATTTACCTGTTTGATATTAATGAACAGAAAAAATCCAGATCTTTCATTGCCCAATATAAACGGAATTATTGCTTAGGTGAATTTCTATAATTACTAGATTTTTCTTAGCAATTGTACATAGAAATAACCAATCGTAAATCTCGAATTTTATTTTTCTTACTTAAATGTAAAGGAATATGTAAAAAAGTAAAAGAAATTGAAAGAGAAATTTTTTAAAAATATTTTATCGCGTTATTTTTCAATTTTTTATTTATGAATTAAAATTCGAGGTATGCGATTAAAAATAATGTTTATTGTAAACAAAAAACAATTTCATTCAATGAAAACTGTTTTTTAGAATCAAATGGCAATAATCAAGATGTAGATGATTATTCATTAGACTCTAATGATTCAGAAGATGAACAGAGTCCCAATTTAATCAACATTGCCCAGTTACCTGCTGAAATAGATGAATTAAAAAAGCAGGTAAGATTGATGATTTACTTATTTTTCTGTTATTGTAATAAGAGTGATGTTAAAAAGTTTTATTCTTATTTTTTAGGGAAACGAAAACTTCAAATCGGAAAAATACAACATTGCTATTAATTTATATAACATTGCGATTAGTTTGTGTTCTAAAGCTTCTGAGCTTTACAACAACAGGGCAGCTGCTTACATGAAAAGAAATTGGTAAGGCAATTCATTAAATTATAGTTAATTAATTAAATTATTTATACGTCTATTTATTTTTTATCAATGTAAAACCTTTTCCCTTTTTGTGATTTTTAGGAGGGGCGATAAGTATGCAGCTTTACGTGATTGTCAAATGACTTTACTTTTAGATCCGAATAATATTAAAGCACACTTTAGGTACAAAGATTAATTTTTTTATTATTTATTATTAAAAAAAATATCAGTAATTACATTTTTTAATTATATTCTTTTACAGGTTAGCGCGTTGTTTGAATGATTTAAAAAAACCTTCAGACGCCATTCTAGTCATTGAGAAGTTCCAGAAAAAATTTCCGGAGTACTCTCATAATAATTCGTTCAAAGCATTGAAAAAGGATATTAAAGAGGCTTTGAATATCGGTAGATTTCCTTTTCTTTTCTTTAAATGTGGAATTTCACTAGCTATAGATTAAAATTCTTGTCATCTGAATTAATTTGACTATTTATTTATTTATTATAATTAAAGTTTAAAAACTATTTATTATATTTTTAAATCATTTTTTTTTAGAATCCACGGCGTCTTATCCTGAAATTTCACATTCTGAAAAACAGTGGAGACACGATGCAAAAGACTATACACAAAGATTTTGCGGACATTGCAATACTACGACTGATATAAAAGAAGCGAATTTCTTTGGAAAGTAAGTTGTTCATCAACAGATAATGAATCTGTTTGACTACTTTATTAATTCTAATTTACTTAAAAATTATAAGATCTTGATTTGAATAATAAGAACATTTTTAATCAAGAAAATTATTATTGAGTTTCGTTTTTATTCTTAAACAAGCTTAAGCTTTTGCTTCCTTCTAGAGGAAGCTTTGTCTTTTTTAAGATTTCCGACTTTCCAAAAATAGGTTTTTTCGACTCATTCTAAATTAGTATAAATTTTTAATCTAACAAATTTTACCGAAAGGTGTTCATGAAATGAACATATAATTTTCACCTAGTTACTTATTTTTAAGAATTAGTATTGCTTTTTTTATTACTAACTATTTTTATTTTATTTTTTTTAAATCTTCGAAAAATTACTATGTTTTCTTGTTCTTTAAATCTAAATTTGTATCTTTTTAAGCAACGGACAGTACATTGTCGCCGGATCTGATGATGGATCTTTCTTTGTTTGGGATCGAGTCACGACGAATATTGTGCGAATTCTTCGAGGAGATGAACGGATTGTCAATTGTCTTCAGCCACATCCTTCAGTTTGTTTATTAGCAACAAGTGGCATAGATCCTGAAATAAGATTGTGGAGTCCGTTACCCGAGGTAACATTTATTTTCCGATAATTACTCAAGTCAAATCTTTAATGATTCTTAACAAGTTTTCAAATTACAAAAACAACATTCAAAGAATATTAAAATGTATTCTATTTTACATATTATTTTATTCTTATTTCCAATTTGGCAATGAAAGTAATTTTGCTTTTGTTTATTTTTAATAGGATGGTAAAACAAATGATCGTGAAATTGAAAATGTGGATGACACCGCTTCTGCAAATCACATAAGAATGAACAGTGATCCTTTCGATTTAATGTTGATGAACATGGGTTATCGATTTCCTGGAGCAAATACTGTTAATGACGAGGACGATGAACCAGAGTTGCAAATCACTCGAACTTTAGATTGTAGACCAAGTTAGAGTTTAAATGAGAGTGTACATTAAGTTTTCAAAAATCTCTGAAAACATTGTAAGTTTACTGAATTGTATAATTATAATTTATTTCTATTAACAAATGTCTTTTTCTTCTTTTTTTTGTTTTTTTTTCTCTTTTACCTTCTAGTAAATAAATTCCTTTTTATTTTTCATGTTGAGTGGAAGTCGAAGGTATTAATTCCCATAATTGTTGCATTGTTGTTCCTTCCTTTAATTCTTCGACCATTAAACCCACATAGTCATTATAAACAGGTTTGCGATTGCTTTCTTCGCCATCATTGAAGTACAATCCCAGGACATTGGAAATCTCGTCCTCTGCAATTTCTTCTATTTCAGAAAATTCGTCAAGATCGATTTTACGTTCCACAGGTGCCTAAAATGATAACCGTAATCGATTTTTTGGTTCAAACATCACTTTAAGAAGATTTAAAACGAAATTAAAAATCTTTTCAAATTTAAATTAAATACTTACATTATTTTGAGGGGTGTATTCTACTCCAAAAATCGGAGATTTGTTATAGGTCGCCTGAAGAGCTTTGATTTCTTTATGAATTAAATGAAGTTTTTCTGTCGGATCTATTCGAAAACCCAAAACATATCCGCCACTAGCTTCACTGCTCACGACCACCAAAGTTGGTCCAAACTTTGAGTTTTTTATATTAACCTGAAAAATTTAAATCAAATATTTACTCTATTAAAATATAAATTAGTTTATTAAAGTGACACTTACGCTTGCAATAACCAGATAAGGCAGAGAAACATTAAATTGCTGATTCATGTCCGCAAACCAAACTATTCTGATATTTGTTACAATAAGTGTTCCCACATTTCCCTGCAAGGATTAATTATTTCTTAATTTTTTTATCTTCCTTTTTGTTCAATTTTCACGATTTCAAGAGTTCTTCTTTGTTTATTTTAAAGACTTTTAAATTTATAGAATTTTTAGTTCTTTAAACTATGAAAATTTAGAATTAATTATTATTAATGAGATAATATTTGAAGTTAACAGTTAAATACCTGTTCTGTTGATAAATTCCAAACGCCATTCAGAGTCGAGTGAACATTTTCTTGCGAAAGAATAGTGAGACGTTTATCTTGAATGAGTCCACCTCTTAATTTGATTTCTCTATGCAATTTCGATGACATGTATGATCTATAAACTCCCAAAACAGAAGTGTAGTGACGACTATTCTTTGAATCCATATTTATAAATAAAAATTCATATCTAGAGCTACGAAACGATGATAAAATGTATAAAGCCTGTGTTTTTCCACCAAATGTCTAAAAAGTGATTAATTTAAAATTAATTATTTCTTAGAGAATATTTTAATTCCTTAAAAAACTTACTCTTGTAATTGGTTTCGTCGCCACGTTCACGATCGTATTGTATCCAATACCTTTCAAAATGGAAATATTAAAATTAATTAATTAATATAAAAAAAAAATCTTATAATAAAAATTAGTTATAATTTACGTATATTTTTATACTTAATATTAATATAAAAACTGACTCAAGTTAATTCGTGGATAATCTGAAGAATGCCAAATAAGTCTCAAATTTGTTATCAATAATCTTCCCCGATCACCGGCATTGCCTTTATTGTCTTCAATATTATCCAGTTTATCAATAATTACTTCTCCTAATCGCATTTCTATTTGTCTGAAAAAATTTTGGAAATTGGAGGTTGTGAACGAATTATTAAACAAAGATTACGTGTAACTAAAAGAAACTTTTAAAATGTTCTTAAAAGTGTTAACTTGTGATAATATTATAATATTAATATTAAAAATTCAATATTTACGGAAAAGAAACATCAAATCTAACTTCACAGTTCTGCCACATTTTTCGGGATTTAGAAACAAAACGTTCTGTAAAAATTAGCGTTTATTCGTATAATAATCGATAGTCGTTGCTATACCTACTCAAAACCACAACAATCAACTACGCAAAAGCAATAGTGATTAGAAAAATACTTATTTCAATTCTCATTAAATATTAAACCACAAACCGTAATAATATTAACATGTCAAATATATATTTATAAAAATAACTGTCTTTGATCGATTGGGTATAAAAATATCTACTTTAACAAATTTTGCAGATGTGCGCAATATTTTACAGTCAATGATTAAATTCTAATAAATGCACCAACAATATTTTCAGTTCAGACTTAAAATATCACATTTTTGATGTCACTGGTTTAGGCCCAACTCCATTCGCTAAATTGTGAACAGCAACAGCTACTTCAACTGCAAGTTTTTCAACATCCGCAGCATTTTCGCATTCTGCGTACACTCTGACTATATCTTCCGTGCCTGATGGTCTGCCAATAAAAAATGTAAAATTTATATATTTATTTTTTAAAATATTCTTAATACTGTTTTTTTTTTTAATTTACCTAACAAAAGAACGTCCTTTGGAGTATCGCATTACAATTTGATCAATTTGGTCCTGCAAACCTTCAGGCAATACACATCGTCTTTCTGCGTCTGCTGTTTTTATCGTATTTCTGTCTTGAACTTTAACTTTTAATTGTTTATTCGGCAAATCTTGGTAACTTTTCTCCCAGTCAGAGAGATTCCAACCTTTTGCATGTAAAATTGTTTCAACTAGTAACATATCACTCAAAGCATCACCCACGGTTTGATTAATCACGTCAATGACCTCGGACAATTTATTGGCAGCTTGTCTCTGACTTTCTTGAATTCTGCAATCAAATTTCTTCATTTTAAAGAGTTTTTATTTTAAAGATTTTTCGTTTCTCTTAACGAATCGTTTATTATTGCTTTTATTCAAATAATTGTTTCTAAATTTATTTTTTGACCTAAAAGAATTTACTTACTTTTTATCTTGTGCAAATTGACGAATTAATTTAACTGCAGAATTTTTGAAAACAACTGTTCCATGACCATTAGCCTCGAAATAAATACCGATGTCAAATTCTAAAGCTCTGTGATGCAGATGTTTCACTCCAGTAGGCACACATGCAACAGGTACTTTCTAAAATTGAAGAATACAAACTTAAACAGTCAATAATAGAAAAGAAAATTAAGAAATTAATGAATGCATTATATTTTAAAAGTGAAATAATATCAGGTTGTTCAGCGACCTTTTAAAACTTTGAATTTTCTTTTAAATTTTCATTTAATTAAAATTCTGTCTTCTCTTTTTTAAATCAAAGCATTCAAATTTAAAATTTAAACATTAAATTTTCTTATTATCTAAATTTAAAAACATGTCTCTTTTAAAGAGAAACATGTTTTCTTGTTTGAACTTATTACATTTTGTCGGAGAAAACACACTACCATGCGTCGAAAGAATTCCAAGAAATTTTGATAAAATATTTTGAATTATTATTATTGTTATTCTCTTTTTTACATTGTACAAAAATTTTAATTTATTCAAACTTCAATCGATTCGAATTTTAACTGAATAAAAATTCAATTAATAAAAGCTTCAGATATACTAAATTTGAACTGAATTAGAAGTGAAAAAATAGCGTTTTTAATGCTTGTTGTACACGCTTTTAATTCAGAAAAAAAACATTTAATTCCTGTGCTATAAAGAAAATACGTTTAATCAGTATTCAAATATTTATTTTCATTAATATAATTTTGTGTAAAATGAAAATAATGGTAACAAAATTAACTTAAAGTTGATAAAAAATCTGTCAATTTTGGTCACTTTTTAAAATTGTCCATTTTTTACAAAATCTACTTAACAAATATTAACGAAAATGACCATAATTATTTATTTGTGAACTTTAATCATGTTTTCACTAGAAAAAAGACGAATATTTATTTTGTTATTGAATAAATTCATTTTGAAATTTCAAATTTAACCACAAAATACACATTTTTGAACTTACAATGGATTTAAAAAATTAACACTTTCCACATATCTTAGTTTTTATAAAATCTACAACATATTAAATTTTTGCGAAGGTAAGTTGTCCAGTTTATGAATTATTTAAGTTTAAAGTTTAATGAAAAAAAGGTTATTTTTTATATTTTAAAATACCCTCTAACAACCTTTTTTCAACCTTTCGAGGAGTTATCAAAAAATAATAAAGCTATCTTTTGAAACTATGGTTAAATTGTTTTAATTATTTATTATTTATAATTTGTATAATAATACATATAGTACATATTTAAAATTTTTTATTTTATTTATGATTTTATTTAAGTTCATAATTATTTTCATTAATAATTTTTGTTAAGGTTTATTAATGAACAGAGAAAAATATAGAATTAAAAATAAAAATAAATACAATTTTTTCCATAATTATTTTAACAAATTATCATTTCAAATTAAAAATGTTTCTTATCATTAGTTGATGTGATTTATTTTATTAAGTATTAGAAACTAAAATACAATTAATACACCTTTGGTCTTAATTGAGAAAATTGTAAAAATATAAATTTAAAAATTAAGAATTTTTCTTTATTAATAGATTAAATTAGGTAATCGTTATAAACTGACAAAATATAAATAATAATTTTGAATTTAAAATCAATAATTTTTTTTTGTTTGTAAAAGCTTAGATATGTGGAAAGTGTTAATTTTTAAAATGCATCCAGAAAAAAGTTGTGTAATTTCAAAAATGTGTTTTGTGATTAAATTTGAAATTTAAAAATGAAATTATTCAATAACAATATAAATATACCTACGTCTTCTTTCTAGTAAAAACATTATTAAAGTACACAAATAAATAATTATGGTAATTTTCGTTACTATTTGTTAAGCAAATTTCTAAAAAAAAATACTTTTAAAAGTGTTAAAAATTGACAGATTTTTTATCAACTTGAAGTTAATTTTATTACTATTATTTTTCATTTCACACAAAATTATATTAATGAAAATAAATATTTGAATACTGATTAAACGTATTTTCTTTATAGCACAGGAATTAAATTTTTTTTTTTCTGAATTAAAAGCGTGTAAAAAACATGCATTAAAAACGCCGTTTTTTCTTGGCACTTGCTCCTTTAATTACAATTTAAAGCTGAAATTTTTTTTTTTAATGGTCCTTGTTATGATTACTTTTCGACCTTGAATTGTTTGTTCAAAGGTCGCTGGGCACCTGGTTTTAATTGTCGATTTTAACTAAAAATTCATTTAAAAACATTTAAGAATTATTATGAATGAGAAAATTACCAATTTTTCGGTGATATAATTAGTGGAACCACCGTTTGCGTATGCAGTCTGCACTAAACCAATATTTAACGACAGTTGACTCTCATGGAGCAACTCTTTAAAATATTCAGCTACTAAAGTTGCAATTCGATCACCATCAAGAAGATGAAATTTATTATTATGATCCGTGTAATAATAAACAATCCTATCCGCGTCTCCATCTATAGAAACACATCTCGCATTTGGTTTGACAGGAACGTTGGAAGGTGGGATTTGCTCAATTTTTACGTAATCTGCTCCACACTGAAAAATATTTAATCCTGTTTGATATAATAGATAAGACATTTTTCCTCTGATTATTTATCTCCAATGTAGATAAAACATCGAATTTTAATAAAGAAAAAGCAAATGAAATGAAAAACAGAAAATAATACGTGGAAAAAAAATTTAAACCATAAAAAACAAAACAAAAAATTGTTTAGAAATATTTGAGAAAGTGTAAAGAAATTATTTTAAGAATAATATAACAAACTTTATGATTCAGTTGTCCCTTGCCATCGTTATAGACATCAAAGGCGAGATATCCTTTTAATTGTTCCTGGAATTGTTTTAGAGCTAAAGCACCTACACCATTTGCAGCATCTAATTGCAATTCTGCAGAGTAATTTCCATTATTTATACAATTTCCTCTAATGTTCTTGAACGCTATGCTAAGTTTTTGATAGTATCCAGAAAGAGTGGGTTCACTGGGAATGATATTTTTATTCGTGGAAGCTACGAGATAATGTAACTGAGGCGTAGTGATGATTCCAAAATCATTTAAAGTCGCTCCACAAGCATTTATTCCTTCAATTGCAGCCTCTGATAATCGTGGAGAACTGATTCTAGTATCTCTGCCTAGAATTATAGTTGCTGGAACAGTTTCATCAATTTCTAGATCTTGAATTAATTTACGTAAGGACGGTACCAGATTTTTGTCGTCGGTATTTACTAAATCAGTAGCTATTTTTTCCCAGGAATTTTCCAACATTTCACCAAAGGGATCAACCAGTTTTAATCCATTATCATATTCCGGATTGTGGCTCGCTGTTATCATTATTCCGATGGCAGCTGAAATTAATGAAATTAGATCGGTTTTGTTTCTCATAAAATAAATTTTATTATTTTTTGTATTTACCATTTTTTCGCTTAGAACGTAGAACTGATAAAATTCCCATTGTGAATGCTACATGATCTAGCAACTCTGCTCTAGAAATAAAATAAGAGTATAAATTAAAAAGAATGATACAAAAAATGATATTTAACGAAAAAACGGAATGAAAAATATAAGGTTACGTTTCTGCAATGTTAATAAAACTGAATTAAAATTTTCAAGGAAATTAAATTAGTTGATAGAAATTAGATAATAAGATTTTAAAGATTTATATTGGGAACAAATTTGGCTAATAATTACAATAAATCAATTAATGTACCTTGTTCGAAAACCAGCTGTTCCATAAAGGATTTTCTCTCTGGATTTCTGAAATTTAGTTGTCCTAAGATTTTCAATGAGTTCATAATTTATACTTTGTTTATTTTTACCGTGCATTTTCTTTTCACTCATTTTATTCAGACAAATTATTTCACAGGAACGTTTGTTTATAATTTTACAACAATGCTTTGTGACAAGTGACAGGTGCCAACTGCCACATGGGAACATTGAGACTTACTGATTTCAGCGCATCTATTGTCAATTTCATGAAGTAATAAAACGTCAAAAAGTCGTCTGCTGGATTAAAAAAGTAAACAAATGTCGAAAAATAAAGAAAATGTTCTTGAATCTTATAAATAAACCAAAAATAACCATATAAGCGCTCAGTTTTGTGAATTGATTATTTTACTACTTGGAAAAGATTAGAAAGATACCAAAATATTGACAAATACAAAGTATAAAAATATAATGTTCGGGTGCGCGTGACATTTGTTGGTTATAAAACGTTTTTCGTTTAATATACTCAATTTAATTATAATTAATGATTATTATAAAAAATAGTAAAAATGGAGTATCAATTTGAAAAATCTATCGACTGTCAACAAGGAGCTGTACGTTCTGTAAGATTTACTGGTAAGTATTTTCTTATTTTTTACGTGCGTTTATTTTTGCTCCTTTTAATAAAGGTCATTAATATTTATTTGATTTGTAATATTCATTATTCATATCCAGTAAATAATTTTAATAATACAGGGTTGCTACGGTTCTGGAAAACCTGGGAAACCTGAAATTGTCATGAAATTTTTTTGCAGTCAGGAAAAACCTGGAAAAGTCAGGAAACTTTAGGAAATGTTGTTTTAAAAAATTAATTTAATAAAGTATTTCTCTTTTTATGATTTCAATCAGTTATATTCCATTTAAAATAAGTTGAAAACTGCTGAATTGTCGGTGACTTTTACCTGATTGATCAATAGAAAATAATTGAAATTTTCAATGCTGTTACTGAAATTAAAAATTATTTTTATCTATATCAATCACTGAAGAATTACTGACAATTTAGTCATTTTAAACTGATTTCCTGTGAAATTTCATTGATTGAAATCATGAATAGAGAGTGATTTTCAATATAAAATTATTCTTCTTAAATTTTAGAATTATTCTTTAATTTTTTTAATTATTTTGTTCTGTTGTCGATTATTCTCGACAGCTTTTGATGTTTTTTGTCAATTGTCAATTATTTTCCTCAGTTCTTAATTTTTGTATTTTTAATTTAATTATTTTCGTCACTTTGATTTTTTTTCAATTATCAATTATTTTCTTCACATTTCAATTTAATTCTTTAAATTTCAATTTATTTCCTCCATTTTTAATTATTTCTTCAATTCTTAATTATTTATTGAAATTTCAATACAAATCTTTAATTACCTTCTTCAACTTTCATTTACTTCCTAAAATTTTTTCTATAATTCTCTTCAGTTTTTAATATACAATTTAATATATTCCTTCAATTTTATAATTATTCTTTAATTTTTTCAATAATTTTCTTCCATTGTCGATCATTCTCGCCTTTGTCGAACTTTTTTTACTTTTTCTTTTAATTGTCAAGTATTTTCCTTCATATTTAATTACTTTAGTCATTTAGTAATTTTTCTTTTAATTATCAATTATTTTCTTACAACTTCAATTTAATTCTTTAATCTTTAATTTATTTCTTCAATTTTTAATAGTTTCTCCAATTAATATTCTCGTCATTTTTCAATCACTTTTTTTAATTACTATATTTTCCACAATATACAATTGTTTCTTACAATTTTTTCAACTATTCTCAAATTTTATAATTATTCTTTAGTTTTTTCAATTATTTTGTTTTCAACTGTCTATTATTTTCGTCATTTTTCATATATTTTCTTCAATTTTTCATTTAATAATTAATTATTTTAGTCTTTAGTAATTTTTCTTTTAATTATCAATTATTTTCTTACAATTTCAATTTAATTCTTTAATCTTGAATTTATTTCTTCAATTTTTAATTTTTTCTCCAATTATTATTCTTGTTATTTTTCGAATATTCCTTTTAATTATTAATTATGTTCCACAATTTACAATTATTTCCTAGAAGTTTTTCAATTATTCTCTTAAAATTTTATAATTACTCTTTAATTTTTTCAATTATTTTGTTTTTTTTTGTCTATTAATCTAGTCATTTATCAAATTTTGCAATTGTCTATTATTTTCGTTATTTTTCAGATATTTTCTCTATTTTTTCAATTATTCTTGTCATTTTTCTACTATTTCTTACAATTATTATTAATTTTCTTCAAATTGTTTTCCGAAATTTTTCAATTATTTCCTACAGTTTTTAAAATTTTCTGTTATTCTCTTAAAATTTTATAATTAATCTTCAATTTTTTCAATTTTTTTTGTTTCGTTGTGTATTAATCTTGCCATTTTTTGAATTTTGTTTTCAATTGTTCAATTTTAAATGACTGACGATGCAAAGTTTCTCGCGCCCTTAGGCGTCTGTTAATATTTCTACTTATTTTATATTTGGTCATGGAATTTGATGAAAAATGGTCTGGACAACCTGGAAAAGTCATGAAATTTTGAAATGTTAAAAACAAATAAACCCTGTAATATTTCCAATATCGATTACAAATTTACTGAATTTTATTTTTTTTCAGTCGATGGTGCCTATTGTTTAACATGCGGTTCAAACAGAAGGGTAAAACTCTGGAATCCTTATACAGGAGTTGTTTTGAAAACCTACAGTGGCCACGGAGATGAAGTAATGGATGCTCAATCTTCTTGTGACAGTAGTCAAATAGTTTCCGGTGGATTCGATAAATCTGTTATTCTCTGGGATGTAGCGACTGGAACTCCTACTCGTAGACTTAGAGGACATGTCGCTCCAATTACGTCTGTAAAGTGAGGATTTAATCCAAAAATTTATCCCAGAATGCATTGAAAATAGCATTTAAAATTTACTCTTTCTTAACAACTTTATTTTAAAATAAAATACACTAAAAATCTCATTTAAAATTGAAAAATTCCAGGTATAATGAAGAATCCACAATGGTTGTCTCCGGTTCAAGAGATAATTCAGTAATGTGCTGGGATATTCGATCCAGAGCTCAGGATCCTGCTCAAACTCTCTCCGACGCAAAAGATACGATTTCCAGTGTTAGAGTTTCAGATTATGAAATACTTTCAGGGTCTTTAGATTGCAGAATTCGAAGATACGATATAAGAAACGGCGCACTTCTTACAGATTATCTAGGAGGTTAGATATTTGTTATTTGTCTATTTTTTAAATTAAAAAATGTCAGGAAATTTGTTTTAATTCTATAGGCGCTCTGAAAAAAAATTGTAATCAAATCTAATTTCATCTGTTTAGAAATGGTCACATGTGCGAGTTTTACGAGAGATGGTCAGTGTATTTTGGTCAGTTGTGCAGACGGAATTATCAAATTAATGGACAAAGACACTGGTGAACTTCTTAGTGAATATTTGGGTCTTCCGCGTACTGATTTGTGTTTGGAGTCAACTGTCGACTGTTACGATATGAAAATTCTTTCAGGATCAAAAGATGGCAACCTTTACGTTTGGGAATTAGTGACACAAAAACTTTTGGCTAAATTGTCTCCCGACAAGCCTTTAAGACATGCAACAGTTTCGGTCAGTGTTCATCCTCAAAAAAATTGTATCCTTGCTTCTAATGGATCGAACATTCTAATGTGGGAAAGTAAAAATGAGTCCGACGATTAAAATAGAAATTAAACTAAAATTTAAAATCTGATTCTTGTTTGAAACAAAACGAATTTTGAAGAATCAGTGAAAAATTAATTTTTCAGACAAGAATGACGATTTTTTTCTTCTTCGGACTATAAAAGTGATAAAAAATAGGTCATTCGTGTCTCGAAGTTTTTTTAAAAAAAGTAAAAATCACGTTTCTAACTAGAAGAATCGTTAATCTTGAGTCACATAAAAAATAAGCTATCTTAATCAAATAAGATGCCAATTAATGTTTGTTTCTCGAAAAAATGAGATTGATAAGATTTTAATACGAGGCTTAAAGTATTTCAATCTAAATAGGTTTTTAAATTTTAACTTTTTATAAGTTTTCTAAAGTCTATAAATTCAGGATCTGCTAATTCTTCTCCGTTAATATGTAGAAAGTTGTTTGCATTCATTGATTAATTAATTAGTAGCCTATAACGAAGATAAAAAAAATTTTTTAAATGTTTATGATACATGAATGATTTGAAATAAAGCCGTGTCGCGTTGGTTATCGGCAGTCGTATGTGGGATGTAGAGACAAGAAGGCGCGAATTAAATTTAAGATTAATTAGTTTTAAAAGTTCGTTACTTCTCTGCTCCGAAATAAATATTTTATACACTTTTGAAAAAACCTTTTATCGAGTTTTGTACAGAATCAGAGTGATCATTCGAGAAGAAACTGATTTGATTAATTAGAAAATAAAAGAATTAAACAACAAATATATTTTTTGAAAAATAAAATTATATTTTTAATTTTACAAATATACAAATATAAAAAGATACACTACTTTTGATGAAAAAATAGTTTTATTTTCTGTGAAAAAGTGTTATTTTAGTTACATTAATATTTAACAGTTTTTGTAGTTTATTACAATTGAATAATAATGCCAACGACACCATTGAGAGGATATTCTTTCGGTAAGCTTTTATGTCTTTATGAGTTGATTAAAACTTATTAAATATTATAATAATCATTCTCGTTGCTAAATGACTAATTGAATTCTTCCTTCATAAAAATAAGAATATTTTTTAATTTAAATTCTTGATTTGTCTTCACCTTGTTAACTTTTATTTGATGTTTGTTTTTAATTTCTTTTTTTTTTATTATATTCTATTTTTATTTCTTATTTTTTTTTATTGTTTTATGAATCTCTTAATCTTTTAATTATCTCTTAATAATTACGATATTTAATATCCATTAAAAGTATAACGTAAATCAAATGTTTAATTCCGTCGCAGAATCTGAAGTTGTTTTGAACTTGGCTCGTCACCAAATTCCTAATACGTTGACAAAGGAGGCGATCTTTAAAACAAAGAAGAAGCTACTCTTTAGTCTTTAATATTAGAAATAATGGAAATATTTTTTAAAGAAATTTTTTCATCAAATTTATAAATATTGAAATTAAATAATAAACGGGTGTATTAACTAATTAAGATATATATAAACTAATTAAAAAAACATATTAACTATATAATTAAGAGAAATATTAAATATAAATAATTCTAAAACTTTGACAGTTAGATTTCTAATTTAATTTAATTGCGTTTTTGAAGTTCCGAGAATTTGCACCCACTATCATTCGTTTTGTTTATAAACGTTAAAATGTCACATGTTAAAGTTCAAAGCTTAGAGACTGCTTTTTTTAAGTTGCGACTGATAAGAGTTCTGCTGATGCGCAAAAAGAATTTTCTCATAAGTGTAAAATTAATAATTTATTACCGACTTATATTTTTTGTTTAATAATAAACGGATGATTGATTTTACAATTAAATTTAGAAATGGAAATGAAAAAGTTACACTGAAAATGTTAATTAATTTATTTTGATAATTTAATCAATTTAAAACTTGAGAATTTAATTCAATAATTTAATGAAATTAAAAGTTTTTTAAGTCCTTAAATTATTTTCAGTTTAATTAAGTAAAAAGATTATTATTGTATTTTGAAATTAAATAGTCGTTATTTCTGTAAAAACAACTGAGTTTAAAAAATAGAATTCCTGTAACAAGATGTACGTTTATTAAATTTTGTATCTTATTAAGCCATCTAAGATAATGTTATGAGGTATGAAAATTTTTATCAAATGTATAAAAATACAATTATTGTCAAGAATGATCGATAATCAATAATTGCATACTTTTCTGTCCAAAAATGCCAGACATTTGATAAAATGTTTATTGCCATGAGAGCATTTTCTAAAAATTAGATAATTATTATTTGCTTTTCACTTGATAATCATATATTTTCTTGGTTTTTCTTAACAATTTCTTTTAATTTCTTTATAATTTCAAACTTTTCGCATTTTTATTTATTTCTTTTCTCATTTTCTTTATAAATAATTTTTTTACTACTCTTTACAACTGCAATTATGTATAAAATAAAAATACAGAGACAATTTAATTTACAATTTTTAAAAATATAAATTTTAATTGATTATTAAATTTTATTAGAAATATTTTACCTGAACTCGTGAGCAGAATATTTTTCGAAATTTCTGGAGTTTTCCTTTGTTTCCCAACAAACTCACACTTCTATAATTAATGCAAATCTATAGAGAAAATTTGATTATGTGTGAGAGTAGCAGACTCATAAATAGATTACATAAAGAAGTAAAGTGATAAGTAAAGATAAAATCGATTAAATGAGTCTCATTTTTTACTTTTATTCAGATTTTTTAAGCTTTAATTAATTTACATAGAAAGAAAACTAATAATAAAATTTTAAGCAGGAATTTTGTACAGAAAGGCTTTAGAAAGAATTTTTTAAAAATTTGAATTAATCCATTATTGTTAGGCATTTATTAATAATTATATTGAATAATTTAAAATATTCTTTTAGTAAAATTGAATAAAATCTAGCTTTTGCATTGACTATGAAATTTAATGTAAAAAAGATTATCATTTTATTGAAGTTTTTTTCTTATTAAAATTTAGTCTTAAACAAGTCATCTCTGTTGTCATTACGTCATTGAAAACATAGGAAGTTCATGTAAAATCGTAATGCAATATAGTTCTTCATTAAAAAGCTATTTTGCAATTCAATTATTCATCTTGTATGAATGCTATAAGTTAACAAATTGAATTCATTTCTGAAGTGAAATATGGAAAAGATAATACAATAAATCTTAGATTTTTTAGATACACAAATAATTTAATAATAAATAATTTAAAAATAATATTATACAATATTAAGAATTCAGTAATTATGTTCTTATATTTTTTAGATTCAAGAAATTAATTTATATTCTGAAAATAAATTTATTTATCTGATTTTCAATGATTATTTTATTTTATAATTTTTTATTTTCATGTTTTTGTTATTTTTATATGAAAAAAGCCAGTAATTGAAGTTTTGAGATATTAAAAAATTAAAATTTTTTTAACAATTATTTCCAGAAGAAGGGGACAGGAGGCTGAGTAAAATGCAAAACCGGAAGACGGATTTCAAGATTCCTTTGAGACTCGTTCGACTCTGTGTTCTTGGCACAATACTTCCGGCTCTTCTGATAGCTTGTCCCATTTATCTGAGGTACCGCGTTTATTCGGTTCAACTTTATCCTCTCACAATTTCCGATCAGAGACTGATCGATGGAAAAATCTCCACTACTTGGTGCCAGGTATTTTTTTTTAATGAAGAAAATACCCGATCGATGGAAATAGATTTGAAAAAATCTATCGTAATCGACAAATCAGCTTTTAATTTTTATTATTTTTTTAATTTTACAATAATAAAGTTAAGTTAAATTGCTGTAATGAAAGTAGTTTATTTTTTATTTGTTTTTAATTTTAAGAAATTTTCGTGCAAGTGATTTGATTATTTCTAAATTTTATAAAATTTATAAACGCGAAGCTATAGATTTTGATTTTTAATTTCTGTTAATTTTTAAGAAAATTAGTTTGTCAAATTAGATTTTATTCATTGATGAAGAATTTATTTTTAAGAAACGTTAAAACTCCAATTAAAGTGAATTATTTGGTAATGGTCGAGAAATTAATTGAAAAAGAATAAAAACAGTGGTTTCTGTCCAAAAATAGAATATCTTTTGCATTTAATTAATTTAGTTATTGTTAGATTTCAGGGAGATAATTATATTCAATTTTTCACATTTTAGTGTCATCTAGCTTTTAGAATTTATATTTTGTATTAATATATTTAATTAGTTTTATTAATGTATTCATTAGTTTTATTAAAATAAATAATTCTTTCTTGTAATTAAGAAAAAAAAATTTAATTTCAGAGACAGGTGATCAGAGTTAATACGACTTTTAATGCGTATTTAATGAGCAACGAGCCAAATATCAAGAGAGAACTGGTTCCAGTTTCAATGACTAGACATTTAGTTTTGGAAGATGATATGAAAGAATATTGGGGATTTTACCTTTTACGAGGTTCTAGTGTTACCGTATCTACATGTGTAAGGTAAATAAAAATTAAATTAATTTAAAATGCAAGCAAATAAGTTTGATTTGCAAAAAATGAATCATAATCATTTTGTTTTTGTATTATTTGTCGAATAATTCGTTTTTCTCATTTTATTTTAAAAGAGCATGTTGTAATTTATTGAGAGTTAAAAAACCAGAAAATTAAATTTCTTAACTAAATTAAAATGCACGCTTAATTTCAACCTTAATTAAATTCAATTTAATCTAATTTTGACCAAAAAAACGTGAGTTTGATTTGAATTAATTTTTGAAATATAATTGAAACTTTTTAATAAATTATTTCAGATGGCCTGGTGCTTCTTTAACGATTGTAAGGGGACATAAACATTTGCACGAGTGTACATTTATTGGCGATGACAGCAGTGAGGAACTTGAGGAACTGCTGCAAGTTGCAGAAGAAAAAGGATTGTTGAAAGTAAATGGAACTGTGCAGGTAATTTAATATGATTTAAAATAGGGTTTTAATTGAAATTAAGAAAAATAGATTTTTAAAATAGAAATATTAAATTAATTTACTAATTACTCGATTAATTTAGGATAATCAAAGTCCGAGCAATGCTCCGCATAAAATGATGAAAGTCCATCAAGATGTAAAATTCCACCACAACTCCAAGACACTTCATAGAAATAAAACTGTTTTTAATTCAAATGATTACAATCCCTCGAGTCACGAATTGGATGCAAACGCAATGAGAAATATTCTTGCACTTTTAACGAAAAAAACCAATGAAATGAAGAACAAGCAGAAGGAAAATCCTTATCACAAATACGAGGGTGTTTACAGGGAAAGTGATAATATTGATAAACCTCCAACAATGGAGAAAGAATTTGATCCAAGGGATCTTTTTGATCTCGTAGATCGAAAGGAAACTTCTGTTGAGGGCAAGAAAAAAACAGATAAGAAGTCGGACACTTTCAAAGAAACCGAGTCCAAAGATACTTTTAGAACCAAAGAAGAGGCAAATTTTAATTTGACAAAACATGAGCAAAATTCTACTAAAAATAGCGCTCATTCCGAGTCGAATTCAATATTATTAAACAAGGAAATGGATTCGGAAAATAAAGTTAGATTTGAAGGTAATAATAATAAAGATGGTGGTGAAATTAAGAAACTTGGAATTAAAGAAGCTGAAAAAAATATTCAAGACAGTGATCCAACTTCAGCTGAAGTTTTCGGTGAAGTGATGAAAAAAATTGTTTCTCAGGGTGAAAAAGGAAAGAAAGTTTTTCAGCAATTATTGAGTGAAATTGATGACGAGGAATTGAAAAAGAGACTGTTGATTAAATTGAAAAGTACGGAGAAAATTGAGGAAGAGAAAAAAAAAAGAAGGAGAAGGGATTTTATTTTATCATCTCCTCTTCAAGACGAATTGAATAGGAACGATGAAGACGAGGATGCTGCGATTGAAGAGGTAACTTTTTTTTTATTACTTTAAAAAAAAAATTATTTTAATTTCTATACTGAAAGTTTCAAATTTGGTAGTGTTCAGTTTTTAAGGCGTACAAATTTGAAAGGGTTCGAATTTGGAAGCGTTTAAATCTCGAAATTTTAAGGTCAAAATAGTTCAAAATATTAAGTTGAAAATTGAATTTTAAAAGCATTATTGAAATTATTTATTTTTGATAATTTAGGGAATATTAACACCAGACGGGATTGCTGATCATAGAGGAACAGTCAACGAAACTACATTGAATGACAGAAGCCATTCTGAATTTTGGAGTTCATTTAGCAGCTCCGAAGAGAGACTTTTAGAATGTAAAGGGTTAATTTTAAATTTACCCCTCACGCCGCATCGATTGTGCACACCGAAAAATGAACGAGAGCATAATATATCTTCAAATGCTAACACCGTGACATACAGGTTCGTGGAAAATATAAGATTATCAGGGCTGATAAAAATCATGATTTTTTTAAAAAAAATCCGATGTTTTTTATTTAAATCGATTTTTTTTTATTTGTAAGTGGCTTGTTTTTTAAATTGAGAACATTTAATAAGAAATAATGAATAATAAAGCATTTAATCAAAATCAAATAAATTATGTGGAATAAATGAGAAAATTTCCAAAAAAATATTTTTAAATTCATATGATCGCAAAATTAAGAAAATTAGATAAAAGTAGGGGAAAAAATTATAAAAAAAAAGAACGTAGGAAGATAAAAAAAACAGCGTATTAAAATTATGAAAAAATTCTTTTAAATAAAAAATGTCATGGACATTATTAAAGAAATGAAGAAAAAATTAAAAAAAAACAACAAAAGAATGAAACAGTGACATAAAAATATATAAAAAAGTAGAAACTCTTTTTAAAAAATTAAACCATTTACGGACATTTTTTTAAATTAAAAAAATTAATAAGAAGATAATTCAAACACCGTTAAAATATATTATTGAAGGGAACACAATTTTAAAATTGTAAAAATTAGAGAATTATTTTTCAAATTAAATAAAAAATGAATGAACAAAATGTTGCGAAATTTAAAAAAATGTTAAAAGAAATGAAACTCTATGAAATAGAAGAACGATGTTAAAAAATGTAGATATGATAAATGATTTAAAAATTGGTAATCATAAGATAAAAACTAAACAATTTAAAAGAAGAAAAAATGGTCTAAGAAATGGAAAAATGATGACAAAAATTAAAGAATTAATTAAAACGCAAGGAGGACGACAAAAATAACAAAAATTAATTGGATTAACTTCAAACTTGGGGAAAATATTCTTTACATGTTATACTATTAAATAAAAAAATGTTTTAAAGATTGATTTTTTGAATCTTTAAAACCCATGTAACCCCTTAATTGACATTTGGAATTTATTTAAATTATAATGACCTTAAAATATATAAAAATTTAATACTATTTTTTGCTATCTTTGTACCGAAAGTTTGTAGATCGTATAGGTATTTTGATCATCTGCATTAGCACAGTTTTTTTAAATCTCTTTCCATTTATAAATAAAATATTAAAATTGAACTTTTCAAAATTTATCTACAAATTACTGGGATTTTTTTTATAGTTTGCAATTTTTTACATGCAGTATTAGACATCCGGAGAATTGTAATTTTTTTTTATTTAAATCATGATTTTAATGCAAATTTCTCAACGATTTAAATCAATAACAGTCCTGAAGATTATGATAGAAACTTACAAATTTGCAAAAAGTATAAAAAATCTAGTTAAAGAAAAGAAATAAGAATTTATTATAATTTTTTTAATAACCATTTACAGGGTTCCAGCCAATGGATACTATTTTTTCGTTTTCAATTCAGAAAATGAAGTGCAGACAAATTATCTGAGGATAAAATTTGATCTTCTTAAGACTGCTTACAACACATCGAATCCGGTACATGCATGTGAAAATATTACAAGTGAGTGCTCGTTACCTTTTGATTTTTGGAGTAATGAGAGAACTGTCTTGGAATTGCCAGTGAATGACACTCTGTGGAATGAAGAATATGTCGTGACATCAACATGTGAACCTAGAACTTCACTTTATATTTTCTGCGTAATTACTGTCCCGTTATTAATATTACTATTCGCTTTTCATTAATTATCAAGCTTTTAATTAGTGTAGTTTCTTAAAATATTTCACTTAAAGTGGAATGAAAGTGATTAAGCTTTTAAGCTATATTTTTTAACTTCTGAAAGTTTAATTTAATAAAAATATTCAATTCAATCTATAATGAAAATTCGAAAGATAAAAACAGATGTCCAGACAATTTCTGGCTATAGTTTATTTTAATATATGCTTTAGAAAGTTCAAGTCTATGCCACTAATTGTGAAAAATTATCCGATTGAATTTATTAGTTAGGATTAGTTCGTACTAAAAATTATAGTATTATTATTTATCCTTTAGTGGATATTGTGATATTTAAATCAGGGTATTGTTGCCGGAAATCAGTATTCTAATGATAAATTTTCAGTCTGATATTCACTCTACATTATTTTAAATTTTAATTAGATATTTTCAATTTGTATTGTTTTTTAAAATATTATTTTCAATTTAATAATCTCCTGGTCTGTTAAATAACTTTTTATAGCAGTCAATAAATTTTTAAATTTTGATAAACAAAGAAAAAAAGGGTAATATATTTTTTATTTAATAAAATAGAAAATATATTTCTAATAATAATTTAAATTAAAACTTTGTATTTCAAACACAACACGCGAAGAGTGGAAATTGTAAGAGAAAATTTGTATTGCTGATTATTCGCTACTTTTAAAATAAGATTAGTTTATTGTAAATAAAGTTTTAAGGTGTCTTGTTTACCAAAAAAATAGTTGTATAATTGTAACAATAGATTTAAGGGTTATAATTGTAGAAAAGAAAATATTGTATAGTAAAAGATCTTTAAAAACATTATTTTAAATTCTTAGTTTAAAAAATGGCTCAAATGAAAAATTTTAATTAAATACATAATTATATTATTGTACAATATTTTCTTATTTTGCTACTATTTTAGAAAAGATTTTACATTGCTAAAATGTAGACAAAATCGAAGACTGTTATTATTAAATTTTTACAATTGTGAAGAAAAGATGAAAAACATTAAGATGAATTGTCTTAAAAAGTATGTTGACATATTATTTAAAAATACATTAAAATAACCATAAATCAATATAAATCGAATTACATTGAAATAATCAGAAAAAATATATATTAATATATTTTTTAAAAATACACTAAGTTTGTCTCAAATATATATTTTTAAAACAAAATGTTATAGAAAGTAGAAAGCCTTGATTCATGAAGAAATGCAAACATTTTATAAAAGTAAATGTAAGAAAATTATTTTTAAAAAATGTACAATTGAATTTTTTTTTACTTAACTACAAATGAAATAATAAATGACCTTTTGAGCAATTTAGCATCGAATTTCACTCTTTCCGGACTTTATAAAATTTCCTAGTCCGACCCTAATTGTATCGTAAATATCGGCTTAACGCATATTATCTGGTCACGTGTCCGATTGTGATCAACTAAAAAGATAATTTACAGTGTCGAATTTTAAAATGTGCCTTTTAGTGCGAATGATAAAAAAAATTTTTTTATGATTTTTGAAGCAATAAAAGACATTTACGAAAAGTTGCGAGAGAAAATTAATTTACAATCATCGAAATACTAAAATATATTATTAGATTCAATATATTAATTTTAATAATAATTTTATAATAAATAATATACACTTTTTATAAAAATATATTCTTGTCGATTAAAACTACATCATTTTTATTAATTTTTGCTTACTTTAAATAGACATTAATACTGGTTTCCCACAGGGGTTGTAAATTGCGGTCGTACTGATCGTGACGATGAATAAGAACCACGAATCAGTTCAACTAAAGATTTCTGAAGGTGACTTTTCATGGGAAAGTTCATTTCAGTCATTTAAAGAATTTAATAATATTTAAAATTTAGTGAAAAACATTTTTTAATTAATCAACAAATTGCTAAATTGAATTTTAAAAATTACCTAATTATTAAATTAACAGAATATATTTTTTAAATTGACAATTTGTAATTTTATGATATTTTTCAGATATTGAGATTTCGAAAAATTGAATTTTCCGTGTCTAAAAAGGAAGCTTACAATTAAAAACAATAAAAAAATAAAAAATTTCTTCGATGTAATAGAGAATATTTTGCAGAAGAATTTTATGGAATATATTTTTAGATGGTGCTATTGATAGGATGTATTTGTGCGATTTTTTTTTGCAAAATACAATTGAGCATTGTCAAGGGTGTGTCAATAGAAAGAAGGCGTGCCAGTTCGGTTTGCGCAGTGTCCCATGAACGTCAAACGGATTCTGGACCAAGAAGGGGTAGAAATTCAGGGGAGAAATCAATTTTCCTTATCGTCACCGACCAGCCACCCCATATTAATCCCATTATTAGCTTTCACTCTAGAAACATGCATGCCACAAATCAAAAAGGAAAAATTATCCTATTTTCATTTATAATTATTGTCACATATTGTATTATAATTTTTTTTTACAAGAAATTATTTTTTAATAAATGCGACAATTATCTAAAAACTTGAATGAAGTCTGGTAATCACAGAAAGTTGGTGTAATATAACTTTAATTATTTCAATTTTTATAAATTTAAACAAATAAATAGTTCCAATTATATCAATTATGTAATTCAATTTTTTTTAAATCACATTCATCATTTATTTATTAAAATTTATTAAATTTTGATAATATTATCAATTTTTTGTTTTCTTTAAATTCAAACTAAAATTAAATTTAGTTTTGGTTTCATTTCATAGTATTTTTTAAATTTAAAGTTATTTAGAATGAAAAAAGAATAGAATCTTGTGAGATAAATCTCAGCGTTCGTGGAATTCTGGACAGTTATATTGTAATTTTCTTATCTCAGTGTTGATCTTTAAAATTATCAGGAACTCAATACCATTAAAATATTTTTCAGTTGTGGGTGTAGCAGAGATAAGAAATCTAAGTTTCTCAAACGCAAACAATAATTTCAAATTTTCGTATTTTCAAGTCCAATGGATCCCACTATTTTTTTTCTCATTGAATTTAACTAAAATAATTTCTCCTTTCAACAAAAACTATTTTTAAATACAATATTCGTAAATGTGAAGAACTGAAAACTTGCAAATTGAAAATATTCATTATATTCAATTTTCATAATTTTAATTATTTCAAATTAGATTTATTCAAATTTTTAAGTGGTCCCATATTAATAAAAGCTATTTGAGAGAATAAATAGTTTCATTACATTCGGGAATTTCAAAGATTGAACAGAATTGAATTTGACAACAATATTAAGAAAAAATTAAAATTCGGAACTGTTTAAAATTTAGAACCACTTAATGTTTGGAAGAACATCGAATTTGAAAGAATTTCAATTTTGGAACCATTTTAAATAAGGAACCTGTTAATTTTTGGAAGAATATAAAATTTGGAAGAATGTCAAATTTAGAAGAATGTCAAATTTAGAAAAATATCAAATTTGGAAGAATATCAAATTTGCAAGAATTTCAAATTCTCAATCATTTAAAATATAGAACCAGTTAATATTTGTAAGAACTTCTAATTTGGAAGAATTTTAAATTTGGAAGAATTTCAAATTCGGAACCATTTCAAATTTAGAACCATTAAATGTTTGGAAAAATTCCAAATTCAAAACCATTTAAATTTTAGAACCACTTAAAGTTTCTATGAATATCAAATTTGGAAGAATTTCAAATTCGGAACCATTTTAAATATGGAACCTGTTAATTTTTGAAAGAATATAAAAATTAGAAAAATATCAAATTTGGAAAAATATTAAATTTGGAAGAATTTCAAATTCGGAACCATTTTAAATGTGAAACCAGTTAGTTTTTGGAAGAATATCAAATTTGGAAAAATATATAATTTAGAAGAATATCAAATTTGGAAGCATTTCAAATTCAGAACCATTTTAAATATTAAACCAGTTAGTTTTTGGAAGAATATAAAATTTGGAAGAATGTCAAATTTGGAAGAATTTCAAATTCGGAACAATTTAAATTTTGGAACCAGTTAATTTTTGGAAGAACTTCTAATTTGTTAGAATTTCAAATTTAGAAGATTTTCAAATTCGGAACCATTTTAAATATGAAACCAGTTTGTTTTTGAAAGAATATCAAATTTGTAAAAATTTTAAATTCGAAACCTTTTAAAATTTGGTACCACTTAATATTTGGAAGAATACCAATGTTGAAACCTTTTCAAATTCGAAACAATTTTAAACTTAGAACCACTTCAAATCTCGAAGAGTTTGGAAGCATTTTAAATTGAAATCGTTAAAAATATTATTTATTCAAATTTGAAAACATCTCCAACCGGACACTTCCAATTCTGCAATAATTTGTTCTTACAAATCTTAAAAATTTAATTTATTCAATTTATGGAGACATTCAAAATTGAACGTTCTCAGTAAATTTCAAATTTAAATTAGCAGAAAATAATATTTGTTTAAAGTTTCTAAATTGAAAATTCTATTTCTTTCAAGTTAATTATAAATAAAAAGCATTTAAATTTTAAAGATTTAAATCCGGATCTGTTGATAATTTAGAAATTGAAATTCGATCCACGAATTAAAGGATCAGTTTTTTAAACAATTTAAAATACAATATCTTGATTGTTATTTCTATAAAAACAGACAGCTATGAACTATATTTTCTTGGAGCGAGAGGAGTGTTAGCTACTGATAAGGGATGCTCCGCCCCTAGATTCTCTGGATGCTGGAAGCAGGATCAACCCTCTCTCGAAATTCCGAGTTCAAGTTGTCGGCACCTTGGCCTTCCATGAAAAATTAATTCTCTAAGATTACGTTAACAAATCGACGAGAGATTGTATTTCTTAAGTCCGGAAAGTCTAAAGGATTAAGTACACGATTTTTAATTAAAGAGGCAATTATTAAAAAGCCTTTAATATCCAGAAAGAAGAAGAATTATCAGATTTTCCAGGTTGGAGCTGAACTCAATGATTAAGAACTATTCAAATTTGACGCATTAAAATTTAAAAAAGGATCATAATTCGAATTTGTACTCATTTAGAACTGAAATCAATTAAAATCGAATTTCTTTCTTGAAATTTGGAAAAATGGATGAATTTAAATTGTAAAACATTCGAAATCAAAAGAGTGTCAATTTTTATGGAGCAGAGTTTGAAAACATTGAGAATACGATTTTTTTATAATCGAAAAATTTATAAAAATATACTTTTCAAAAGAAATTGTTTTAAATAAAATTAAATAGTATTAAATTTGTACTCATAAATTTTAACTTAAAAATAATTAAAATCGATTTTTCTTCTTCAAATTTGAAAAAATGGAGGAATTTAAATTTGAAAACATTCGAAATTAGAAGAGTGTCAAATTTTTTGGGTCAGAGTTCGACAACCTTGAAAATATAATTTTTTTACATTAGGCAATTTATAAAAATTTATATTATTCAAAAGAAATTGTTTTAAACAAAATTAAATAGTATTAAATATTTAAACTTAAAACAATTAAAATCGATTTTTTTCTTGAAATTTGGAAAAGGGATTAGAACTTTGAAAATAAATTGTTTTAAATAAAATTAAATAGTATTAAATACACGCAAAGAAAATAATAATTGTAAAATTTATTAAAATGCTTTATAATTTAGGGAAAAAATGCCTGAAAGCAAAATTTTCCTACAATGAATTTTAAGCTTTAGAACAATCATTTGAATCATTGTTAAGTAATTTTGAACTTTAATACAGTCTGTAGCAAATTTAATATAATTTTTTTTAAGTTTGACATTACCAATCTGAAAATTTCTCTTTTTGATCATTTTTCCCTAAGTTGTAAAACACTATTATAAAATTTATAATCAATTTGCTTTTCATGTAGTATTAAATATGTACTCATAAATTTGAACTTGAAACAATTAAAATCGATTTTTTTTCTTGATATTTGGAAAAATGTCTGAATTTAAATTTGAAAACATTCGAAATTAGAAAAGTGTCAAATTTTATGGAACAGAGTTCGAAAATCTTGAAAATACAATTTTTTTACATTCGGAGATTTATAAAAATGTATACTTTTCAAAAGAAATTGTTTTAAAGAAAATTAAATAGTATTGAATAGTATTGAATTTGTACTCATAAATTTCAACTGAAAACAATTTTAAAATCGATTTTTTTTCTTCAGATTTGGGAAAATGGACGAATTTAAATTTGAAAACATTCGTAATTAGGAGTGTCAATTTTTATGAATCAGAGTCTAAAAACCTTGAAAATACGATATTTCTAAATTCGGAAATTTATAGAAATATAACTTTCAAAAGAAATTGTTTTAAATAAAATTAAATAGTATTAAATTTGTACTCATAAATTTGAACTTAAAACAATTAAAATCGGTTTTTTTTCTTCAAATTTGATAAAATAGAGATATTTAAATTTGAAAACATTCAAAATTAGAAGAGTGTCAAATTTTATGGGTCAGAGTTCGAAAACCTTGGAAAAACGATTTTTTTATATTAGGAAATTTACAAAAATGTATAATGTACACATTTTAAATTAAATAGTATTAAATAGTATTGAATTTGTACTCATAAATTTCAACTGAAAACAATTTTAAAATCGATTTTTTTTCTTCAGATTTGGGAAAGTGGACGAATTTTAATTTGAAAACATTCGAAATTAGAAGATTCAAATTTTATGGGCAAGAGTTCGAAAACCTTGAAAATACGATTTTTCTAAATACGGAAATTTATAGAAATATAACTTTCAAAAGAAATTGTTTTAAACAAAATTAAATAGTATTAAATATTTAAACTTAAAACAATTAAAATCGACTTTTTTCTTGAAATTTGGAAAAATGGGCTAGATTAAATTTAAAAATATTCGAAATTAGGAGTGTCAATTTTTTGGAGCAGAGTCCTAAAACCTTGGGAATACGATTTCTTCACATTCGAAAATTTATAAAAATGCACTTTAAAAAAAATGGTTTTAAATAAAATGAAATAGTAATAAATAGTATTAAATTTGTACTTATAAATTTGAATTTAAAACAATAAAAATTTTTTTTAATCAATTTTTTGTCTTCAAATTTGGAAGAATATACGAATATAAATTTAAAAACATCCAAAATTAGGAGAGTGTAAATTTTTATGGATCAGAGTACGAAAACCTTGAGAATACGATTTTTTACAATCGGAAATTTATAAAAATGTCTTTTTCAAAAAAAAATTGTTTTTAATAAAATTAAATAAATTCTTCTATTTATAAACTTGAATAGAAATTAATTGGGAGTGAATTTTCTATTTCGGGACCTGCTCCCACGCAGATTGGTTGGTAATGTTGAAGCAATGAGCGTCAATGATTCAATAGAAATATTTTAATCGGGTTCACAGGATGACACCCTCGAAGACTCATCTCTCCAGAAAATCCTTAGCACCCCTCTGAGTGTCACAATAAAATAACACGTGACTGGTGGTCACTTGACTGCATCTAGGGTCGTCTCGTAATTTCATCGACCCTTAATATGATACATATGGTTTTAGATTTAAACTAGGGTCTTTTTTTTACATACATTGCTGCTACCGCAACAATACCTTCAGTCCTTAATCGGAATTTGATTGTTTGGGAAAAAACCAACAATTTGGATTGATTTCTTAAACAGTTTTTTATTTTTTTATTCCCTATTTTTTGTTACTTCTACTTTTTCCACATATTATTTATATTTTCCATTTCTTTATCTATCCACTTCTATTTCTCTATCTACACTTTCTCATCTATTTTTGCACTCACATTTAATTAATTTTTTTTTTAATTATACCATTTCTTAATTGTTCCCTTCAGTACTTTTCGACTATTTTTCAAATCAACTTTTTTCTGCACTTATTTTTCTTTTCGACTCTCATCTTATGTGAGAAAACTGGAGTTGTTTTTTAATCAACTTGTATCAATTAAATTTCCTTTCTTTGAAACAGAATCTTGTATTTTAATCCATCTTGGACGAGGATTAACTTTCGTTATGGAAACAATCATCTCAGTGTTCCTTAATGGAATTAAATATTATCTTTCTCCCCCTTTCTTGTCGTCCTTTTCCAATTCAATTTCTAAACTTGAATCTGAAAACTGAAAATTTAATGTAAACTTAATAGAAAACTGAAATTAAATTAAAACTATTTAACTAAATTAAAATTAATTATCTAAATTAAAACTAGCTATTTTCGGACAAATAAAGATAAAATTTTTATTTTAAAAATTGTGTTAAATAAAAATAAAACTCAAAATAAAAATTGCACTCGATGAAATTTTAGTAAATTAGAAGGGAATATTTAAGCGCCAATTGATCCGATTTTGATTTTATAACCAAATTGATACGATGGTTGGATTTTAAATTAAAAATTAATTGAAATTTAGGGCTTTTTGGATTTAAAAATTCGTCATTATTCAAAAACAAAAATATTTTCGTTTGCAAAAACTGGGAGAGAATGTATGGATCCAACTGGGATGGTCCAGAGAGGAACTCCACCCACGCTCTGTGTGCTCCGCCCCAGCAAATTTGATCTTCCAGGGGTTTCTCGATTTTCAACCAGTCTAATCAGTGCAGTTGACTTTCACGGTTGCTTTTCAATTTTTCTAAATGACTACGTATTTGTTTCAAAATTTCAATAATAATCCGGTTCCGCTTCGAAGTGCTAAATAATAATTTTTAAATTCTGGTGCCAAGGGATTAATTTTTAAAAAATGGTAAAGAAATTTTCGAAAATTAGTGTTTTTCGTAATAAGTAATTTGTCGTGTTAAAAAAAAATTAGCAAGTGTTTTAGCAAAAATATCTGACCAGGTTTTTAAGTATTTAAAATTATTAAAGTGTTTAAAATGTATTTTTAGTACAAAATATTTAAAAAGTGATTCTAATATAAAATACTAATTGTTTCTAACAACAAATTTAGCAGGTGTTTTTAATCAGATTTAACATGTGTTTTTAATAATTAATTTAACAAGTGTTTTATTGCTTTACGAAGCAAAATAAAAAGGAAAATAGGTGAAAACATTTTTTATTAGTGAGAGAATTAAATTTTGTAATTATAAAATATTTTGTTAATTTATACTGTAATTTAAATCACGATATTTTTTTATTAGTTATTTTCTGCTCGGTAATTTAAAGATACATTTACTATGTTTATTAACTTATTAAATAGATTCATATGTTTATAATCTAATTTAAATAATAAATAATATCTATTATTTGATAATAATTTATAAATAAATTGTTTGCTAATGATTTTTAAATTTGAAGCCAATGTTAACTTATCATGGAACCGGGAACGGAACAATGGATACAGAACGTGGTTCTCCAGCTGAATCTCTTCTTTCTGGAGATGGGGAACTGGCCGAAGAACCCGGGGATTCCCCTGAGACTCTCAGAGATACGGAAGAAGAAGCAACTTTATCGGATGAATTTTATTCACATGACACAGATGACGATGACGATCAAAATAAGAAAAGAAAGGATCGAACCAATTCGGTGATTATTAACAGATTTTTCACATTTTTAAAAAGTTAAAAATGTCAAGCAACTTTAAAAATTAAAATACCGAATTTTTCCAAATTCCACTTTCGAATTATTTCAATTTTCCGTTATTCAATCTCTATTTACAAATTAAATTAAAAAAACTGTATTTATAAATCCAATTTTAAATTTATCAATTTGAATTTGTATTTAAAATACAAAAATATAATTATTCTTTTAATTTTTGTTATTAGATATAACAATTTTTAACAATCTAAAGTAAGTAAATAAATAAAGTTTCAAATAAACAAATTTTGCAGATCGAGACGATTTCAACTTCTGGTAGTTTTCATTCGGGTTCACCGACAACCAGAGGAGGAGGTCTAGGTGTTAGGAAATTATTTACAAACAGTCGGGAAAGATGGAGGCAACAAAATGTCAGTGGAGCTTTTGCAGAACTTCGAAAATTGGTCCCGACTCATCCACCTGACAAGAAACTGTCGAAAAATGAAATTTTGAGAATGTCAATAAAGTTAGTGGCTTCACAGATGTGACAAATAGTTTGCAATTGATCATTTATCTGAAACAGAGAATATTGAATTATTAAAATAATTTAACCATAAACTAAAAATTGGATAAATAGACATTTTTAATTTTGTAAAAAATGGAAATTCTCTTTTAGCGCAAAACGCAAATTTTAGTTTAAAATGAAAATTCAATATAATAGGGGCCGTCCATAAATTACGAAAGGCATTTTTCTTAGATTTTGACCCACGTCTGTAAGGATCCGTAAGTTTTTTATCTGCCCCCCTTTCCTCCCCCCTATCTTACGTAATTTTTTGCTTATGTATTATTTTACAAAAAATAATTTTTAACATTGCAAAAAATTGTTTTATTAATGCAGGCATCACAGACACACCTTTTCACGCTTTTTAACCCTTTTCACCTATTTTGATGATTTGTCACCTTTTTCATTTCTTTGGTGTCAGAAATATATAATTTTTTTTTTTGTAAATATTTTGAGTATGTTCATAAAATTCAGATTCAATGTTTGCATTTTTTCTTTAATTCTGAATCATTTTCTTCAAAATTTATTTCCTTTTTTCAATTTTCAATTAATTTCTTAATTATTAAAAAAATTCTTGCCTTTTTTCAAATATATTTTTTTGAGCCAGTATCATTTTGACACATGACTTAATTTGAAGATTGTTATATTGTACAGAATGGAAATGTTATTTTGTACAACTGCTAAATGTTATTTTGTACAATTTTGAAAAATGAATTTGTTATTTTGTACAATTTTTTAAAAAAGCTAAAAAACTTTGGAATTACAATTAAGTCCATTTTTTAAATAATTGTACAAAATAACAAATTCATTTTTAAAAATTGTACAAAATAACATTTAGCAGTTGTACAAAATAACATTTCCATTCTGTACAATATAACAATCTTCAAATTAAGTCATGTGTCAAAATGATACTGGCTCATTTTTTTTTTAAAAATATTTTTTTATTATTATTTACTTTCTTTAATTTTAAATTCAATTTATTGTTCAATGTTTTCCTTCAATTTACAATTTTTTTCAAATTTCAATTCCACTTTCCAGTATTTAATTATTTTCTAATGTATTCAATAATTCTCGGCTTTTTTAAATTACTTTTTTCAATTCTTAATTATATTCTTTAAATTTCAATTTCATTCTTCAATTCTTAATTCCTTCTTTCAATATTTATTATTTTTTTCGTTTTTCAATCCAGTTGTTAAATGTGCAATTATTTTCGACATTTTTCACATATTTTCTTCAATTTTTCAATTATTCTTGTCATTTTTCAACTATTTCGTTCAACTAATAATTATTTTCCGCAATTTTCAATTATTTCCTACAACCTTCTCAATTTTCAATTATTATCTCAAAATTTTATAATTATTCTTTGATTTTTTAAATTATTTTGTTCGATTGTGTATTAATCTAGATATTTCAAATTTCAATTCCATTTTTCAGTTTTTAATTATTTTTTAATGTAGTAAAAAATTCTCGGCTTTTCTTTAAATACTTTTTTCAATTCTCAATTATATTCTTTAAATTTTAATTCCATTTATCAATTTCACAGCCACACAAAAAAAAAACAACTTTATTGTCCGAGACACTACACTAGTGTATTCTTACGTATTTTTTTCCGCTGAATTTAAATCCGAAGTCAGAATTGTTAGATTGGCTAAATTTTTCGAGATAATCTCAAAAAACTCGATTTTTTCGTGTTTTTGAGTAGTTTTATTGAAAATATCTCAAAAATTTTAGCCAAATTGGTTATTCTGACTTCGGATTCGGATTCAGCGGAAAAAAATACGTAGGAAAACACTATCATAGTGTCTCGGACAAAAAAAATTTTTTTGGGTTTTAATTGGTGATGTTTTTTTTATCTTTTTTGAGATAATTTTCAAAAGTTTAGCTAATTTGCAAATTCTAACCTCTGATTTACATTCGTCAGAGAAAAATACATAAAAATACATTAGTTTAGTGTCCCGGATAAAAAAAATTTTTTTTTTGGGTTTTTTGGGTGTTTTTGAGATTATCTCAAAAAATTTAGCCAATCTAGCAATTCTGACTTCGGATTCGGATTCAGCGGAAAAAAATACGTAAGAATACACTAGTGTAGTGTCTCGGACAAAGTTCATTTTTTTTGTGTGGCTGTGTTTTTAATGATTTTCTTCAACTTTCAATTATTTTCTTGAATTTTAAGTATTTTCTTTGATTTTCAATCCAGTCTTTCAGTTTTCAATTATTTCAAACAATTATTCCTATAATTTTCTTAATTTTTCAATTTAAAATTATTTTCTTTATATTAAATAATTTTTGTTTAATTTTTTAAATTATTTTTTTTTCCGTTGTCTATTAATCTTGACATTTTTCAAATTTCGTTTTCAATTGTCAATTATTTTCGTCATTTTTTTTTTAATTTTCTCTTCAATTTTTCATTATTCTCGTCATTTTTCAATTATTGCAATCAATTATTATTTATTTTTCTCAATTTTCAATAATTTCCTACAATTTTTTCAATTTCCAATTATTCTCTTAAAATTTTATAATTATTCTTAAAGTTTTTCAATTATTTTTTTTGGCTGTGTCAATCTAGCCATTTTTCGAATTTTCTTTTGAATTGTCAATTATTTTCGTCAGTTTGTAATTTTTTTTTCAATTATTGATTATTTTTTCGAGTTTTAATTTATTTTTTCAATTTTTTAATTATTTTCTTCAATTTTCTTTAATTTTCAATTATTTTCTTATATTTCTTAAATATTCTTTTTGCTTTTATTTTTTGTCTCCTTTTCCAGGGAAAAAATTTACCTTTCCACCTTTTTTTTTAAGATAAAGTGTACTGTGATGCCTGTATAATGAAAATAATTTTAAAAAAACTGTTTAATAAATAAATGTTTGGTGTTTTTTACATGGCGTGAAAATTTCCAAAATTTATTGAGTAAAAATAAAAAATATATCTTACCCAAAAGACCTTACGTAATTTATGGACGGCTCCATACAAGAATTTTAAATCAATTTTCAAAATAATATACTTTTGACAATTTCAGGTACATAAGATTGCTGAGTAATGTTTTGGAATGGCAAAAGTCCCAAGATCGAAACGGATTGATTCAACACCATTCGCATCAAAAATCGAGACAAGATATGAGAATAAAGTGTGAATCTGTATTCGTCGGACAAAATAATCTAGTCTGTCAAAAATCAAGCAGTATTATAAAAAGTGACAAGCCACTGAACGAGAGTGGAAATTCGTTTTCAAATTACAATTCGCCGAGACAAATATGTGATAAAAATGGAAATAATTTATTGATGATAGCGCCGGTGATTGGAGTACATACGAATAGAACTGGTCTCTCTTTTCAAACAGGACATTCTCAGAGTCAGTATAATAATTTTGGAGATTGGATTCGAGGGAACAGATCGGCTAATTTCTCAAAATCTAATCGTCCTGGTTCAAATTCACAATTAATTTCCAGCTCGATGAAAAGTACGATAACGCTTGTTGGAACTTTGCCAAATGAAAGTGCAACAAGTTCTGGGAATTGTGGGAAAAAAAGACTAAAATTGGAAGATGACGAGGAGACCTTGTCGAAAGATTCACGGGGGAATAATTTATCGGGTCATTTAGCAAATTCGCAAGATTCGTCTCAATTAACGATTGTTACTTCAGTTAGAAAACGAGTGAAGATTTCATTTGGAAAAGAAACTGTTAATGATGGAAATGTGGAAAAATCGTAAAGTTTTGTTATTGTACATAGTGATTATAGAGAATTATTATTTTTGTATATATTATTATTTTTAACTTTAACGTTTTGTACATCAATTACTCAATCATTATAAATATATGTTCTTTTGTTCAAATTTACACACAAGCATACATTTGTATATTTAATTTAGAAATCAGTCTCACTCACATTTTTTTTATCATGAACGTGATAACAATTTTCACAATAAAGGAACATAAAACTATTTATAATTTTTATCTCCTAGTTCTTTGCTCTTATTTCGTATTCAATTATTATCTTTTTATAAAGAGGAGAGAATTTTGACTTGTTTTAAGTCGTTTTTTTTAAAAGAAAATAAGGAGAAACGAGAAAGAAAGGAAATTAAAGAAGAGAAAATAAAGAAAGCAAAAACAAAAAAGAGAAGCAAATTGAAAATAAAATGAAAAATTCGATATGTAGCTTCTTATAAAAATAAATTTTTGCAATCACCACATGTTGAGAATAACATTTAAGTGAGATAAACTTTATATCTTGAACCATTTTTCTTACCACGTTGATTGAAGGATTCTTTGGAATCAAGAGGTTCATTCATTTTTTTTGGAGGCACAGGAGAGCTTGGTCTTCTCTCTTCTGATTGTTTGAAAACCCTTTGAGAGATTAGATCTGTTTGAGTGACTTTTTTGCTTTCAATACTTCCTCTTTTTGGACTATATGTGCTTATACTAGCGTAACTTGCGTCACTCGTTCGAGATCCTCTTTTACTAAAATCGCTAAAATCAATTTCCGCATAGCTCACTCTTGACCTAGAACTGGCATCTGAATTTCTTTTAAAGCCTTTATCCTGAAAAAAAGAAAACAGTATAAGAATATTATATAAAGCAAAAATTAATATTTAGATTTCAGGGTGGCCGCTGGACCGGGAAAAACCGGGAAATGACCGGGTTTAAATCAGATGCTTTTTAAAAAATGCATTTAAATTAATTAAAATTTATAAATAACAGTTCAAATAATGTTAATTTCATTAATAAATGGATCCATAATTTATTCTATAATTTTCAACAGTTTTCAATAATTGTATATTGAAAACTGTCCTCTTAAAAAATTCTCTTTAAATTTTATAATTATTTTTCAATTTTTTTTACATATTTTGTTCTCTTGTCGATTGCCCTCGACAGTTTTGAATTTTTTTTTCGATTATCAATTATTTTCCTCATTTTTCTCAATTATTTTTTTTAATATGTCATTATTTTAGTCATTTTGTAATTTTTTTTTAAATTATTAATTATTTTCTAACAATTTTAATCTAATTCTTTAGTCTTCAATTATTTTTTTAAATTTTTTGTTATTTTCTTCAATTCTCAATTATTTTCTTCAATTTTAAATTGCATTCTTCGTTTTTCAACTATTTTATTCAATATTCAATAATTGTCGCATTTTCTCAATTATCAATTATTTTCTTGAAATTGCAAAACAATTTTTCGATTTCCAATAGATTTCTTCAATTTTCATTTATTTTCTACAAGTTGTTTCCATTAGTTTTATCAATTTTTAATTGATAGTTTATTATTCTCCTTCAATTTTATGATTATTCATTAATTTAAAAAAAAAATTCAAATGCCGATTATTCTCCCAATTTTTCGATTTCTTTTCAATAATTATTTTTGTCAATATTTAATTATTTTCGATATATTGTAATTTTTCTTTTAATTATCAATTATTATCTTAAAATTTCCATTTAATTCTTCAATTATCAATTATTTTCTTTAAATTTCTATTTGATTCTTTAATTTACAATTCATTTCTTCAATTTTTAATTATTTTCTTCAAATCTCAAATATTTTCTTTAATTTTCAATTATTTTGGTCGATTTTCAATTAATTTCTCAATATTCAATAATTCTCGGATTTTTTCAACTATTTTTTCACTCATAAAAATTATTTTAAAATTTCCAATCAATTATTCAATACTAGAATTATTCTCTTTAATTCTCAGTTATTTTCTTCAAATTTAAATTCCACCTTTCAATTTTCAATTATTTTCTTTAATATTAAAAAATTATCACCTTTTTTCTATTATTTTTTTCGATTATCATTAAGTTTCTTTAATTTTAAATACAATTGTTCAATTATTTTCTTTAATTTGTAATTCCATTCTTCAATTTTTATTTCCATTCTTCAGTTTTCAATTTTTTCTTCTATATTCATTAATTCTCGGCTCTTTCAATTACTTTTTTCAATTTTTAAGTATATGTTCTTTGAATATAAATTTCATTCTTCTATTTTTAATTGCTTTTTTCAATTTTCAATTACTTTTTTCGATTTTAATTATTTTTTTCAATTTCCAATCCAGTTGTTAAATGTGCCATTATTTCCAATAACTATTCATATTATTTTATTAATTTTGCTTCCTCGTGGAGGAAGCTTTGTGATCGTTAAGATTTTTGATTTTCCAAAAATAGTTTAAATCGACTTATTTTCATCCGAAAAGTGCAAATTTTCATTTTTAAGCAAATGTCCAGATGTATGTATGTGTGTGCATGGCTGAGTGTATGTATGTGTGTGTAGCCTTTTTTTATCACCAGGATATCTCGAGAACGCTTCAACGGATTTTAATAAAATTTAGATGACTTATTAAGCTTATGATTGTGTAAATTTGGACACAGGGATTTTTGAAAATACTCAATCAAATTTTTTTGAGCACCTTTTTTCATCGAAAAAAATCGTTTTTTGACAAAATTTTTTTCCATTACAAAAATTCTACTTAAGTAATACAAAAATCATATTCCTTATCTCAAAGCGAATCGATTGACCTATATAACTTTTATAATTGACGAAAAATTCGTAAAGTAATTCATGTTTTTTCATTTTTTTTTTTAATTTTTTGCTTATTTGGAAGCGAAATGTCCATGAAGTAAATTTAATATTCATCTACTGCCAATTCGCAATTATTTTCTTTATATTTAATATTTCTTGATTAATTTAAAAAAAAAAAAATTTCAGTTGTCTATTAATCTCGTCATTTTTTGAATTCTGTTTTGAACTGACAATTATTTTCGTCATTTTTTACATATTTTCTTCAATCTTTCAATTATTAATTATTTTCCTCAATTTTCAATTATTTCCTACAATTTTTTTAATTCTCAATTATTATTTTTAAATTTTATAATTATTCATTGTTTTTTTAAATTATTTTATTCGGTTGTGTATTAATGTAGCAATGTTTTGAATTTTTTTTTAAATTGGCAATTATTTTCGTTATTTAGTAATTTTTTTTTTAATTAAGAATTATTTCTTCAAATTTTAATTTAATTCTTAAAATTTCAATTTATTTTCTCAATTTTTTATTATTTTCTTCAATTTGAATGATTTTTTTCAATTTTACTAAAAAATTTCAATTATTCTCTTCAAATTTTATAATAATTCTTTGATTTTTTAAATTATTTTGTTCGATTGTGAATTAATCTAGCCATTTTAAAGTTTTTTTTCAATTATCAATTATTTTCGTCATTTCATAATTTTCATTGTTTGGATTTGCAAAAATTTATAGTTTTAAATGACCAACAACAATGCTAAGTTGTTAATGTTGTTAGTGGAATTATAATACGTAATTCTTTTTAAATGTTAAAGATAAATTATTCTCAAAAAATTTAGATTTTAATATTTTGTGATAATAAAACTGTTTAAGCTTTAATTACATTTAATAAGCTTATATAAATGTGTAAATTTTAAATCCTAGTATAAAGTTATATTTTAAACATAAAGGCGAATTTTGCAAAATTAAAAATACTGTTTTATAATTGTTCGAAAATTTGTGACCAGGATATCCAAAACATTAACTGAGAAAAGCCAGGAATTTACCCTGGATTTTGCAACGAACTGAATTTTGCAACGATTTACTTTATTTTCTAATAAATTTTTCTTACAAAATGTTCATCATTGGACTGTCTTCTGCTTAAATCTTCATAATCATCAGAGTAAGTTCTATCTCGAGCTTGGACTTTTTTATCGATACTCAAGTCTTCACTAAACCTGAGCCTCTCATGAAACTTTCTCAATCTTTCGTCCCAATCAATTTCAAACGAGGAATCAGTACTCTTCTTGTGCCTCAATTCAGGTTGACCAGATTTTCTCATCCTGTCATTAAATTCCAATTCTTGATTATTTCTTCTTTCATTTCCTACTGGATACTTATCCTCCTCACTGCTACTTTTGCTGATCCAAGCATTGTCCCCTAAAGAAGGTTTCAATCTTTTCGGCCACTCGGTTTCTGTTTTAAAATCGTAAAGTTCTCGAATTCTCTGGTTTACCCTCGCGGAATCAATGCTAGGTTGTTTCAATACTGAAATAAAAAAATAAAGATATGTCCTTAAATTAATTTTAAATGAATATCAAATCCAATCAACAATTTTAGACTAAAAACACACCTTTAACTTTGTATTCATTCGTGGAAAATTGTGGACTTTCTCTGGTTCTTTCAAGCCAATTTATCTCCGATCTTTTAGAATCGCTATTAAAAGGTCTTCGTTCAGTATTTCGTCTGATGATAGGAGACGGAGATGGATATCTTGTAAAAGTCATCCACCTGTTCGAAATCGGTTTCGAGTTACTGCCTTCGCTATATTTTCTCGACAAAGGTGAGGGAATGTATTTCGATGTCGAAATTTCGGACAGCAACCATCTGAAAAAAATATTCATCTCCTTTTAAAATAACCCAAAAAACATTAAATTTTTAAAAATTTAATCTTACCTTGTTTTCTCGACAGTTTCTCCTGCGTAGTACTCAAATTGAGAATTTTTCCTCTCACGATAATAGCTATCTTTTCTTGCGAAAGTACTTTCAGAACTTAAAGTACGATTTGCTGGCGGTTTTGTGTATTTTAAATCGTCTATTTTCTCTTGGCTACTTCGACGAATATTTTCTGGGCAGACTTTTCTATTAAGAGCCGGAAGCCATCGAGTTGAGTCTACTTTAGATCTTCCAGGATCCAGATCTCTACTGTCGTTTATTTGAAATTCTAAATGTCTTTGAAACGAGGGTTGAAGTCGATAAGCATTTCTTCCAAGTGGTACCCATCTCAAAGAATCCATTCGATTCAAATCACAAGCTTCCGTTAATTTTCTCTCCTCAAATTTACGTTCCGCGTACTTTTTTAAACAATCCACGTCTGCACTTCTGCTTCTTTGACTTCGGGGTGATCGTGAAGGTCTTCGCTGACCTGGGCCCAAAGGGCTAATTTGCTCCTGGGGAAAAATAAGAAATAAATATAAAAAGTTTATCTACAGTTTTTGAAAAATAGTCGGTATAGGAAAAAATTGTTTTTATTCAAATTCTTTAATATTTTTAAAAAGTTTTTTTTAAAGGTAATTAACAATATCTTTGAAATTTTATAAAATCTTTAAAATACTATTTTCATATTTCTCTTAAATCTTTTTGAAATATCTTGAGAATGCTTTTATATTTAATTTTAAATATGTTAATATTTTTACATTTAAAATAAATCTTTCATCTAGTTTTAGGAGATTTTTAAACAATATTCAGATATTCTCATTATTTTACTTAAAATATTCTGAAAATGTTTCGAAAATTTAAAAAACGTTAAAAAATTGTTGAGAATACTTTGTGGAAGGAATAAGAAGGAAATTTAAAACTACAGGTTTTTTCTAATTAAACTACTTGTATTTTTAAATCACTTTAAGAAACTTTATTCATAACTCTGATAATTAGCCTAGATTTGTCTAGCAAGAAATTATATAAAAAATATTAACAATTTCAAATTGTTATTTACTTGAAAACTTTACCCGCCTAATGATAAAAATTCTGATCTATTTGTACAAAATTTGTGAAATTATATTTCAAATATCTACAATATCGGAGCCTTTCTTAAGGGGACTCGCATCTCAATTTTTCTGACCTAATTTTCTATTTAGATATTATCAAAAGTAAAGAAAAAAAATTTTCATCATTTTAGAATTTTTTCTTTATAAAAATGTTAATTCCTTGAAATCCATGCCCTTGATTGTGATGAATTATTTAAAAAAACGTGTAAAAAGTTGACAATTAAAAATAGCGAAAATTGAAAATCGATTCAATATTTAAGTGAAATTTCAAGTCGATTTTTGAAGGGACCGATTTGTTTATCATAATTTTGGTTCTAGAATTATGCTCTATTACTAAAAATTTTTTAAAAAAATGTATTTTGTTAAAAAATAAAACATTCTCAACTAGTAAAAAAGAGTTTCTTTTGTTTTCACTATTTCATAATTCTTGGTTCTAAATTATGTTTACAAAAATTAACACAACATAAATTTTTAAAGGTTTTAAATTGAAGTGCGAGTCACCTTAAATAGATTTTTGTGTACCTAAGCAAGATGAAGTTTTGCATAATCTGAAACGTGCAAAATTCCGTGTTCTGGAGAAACTATATGTAAAGCAGAACCACCTAATCTCGTATTTATCCTGGCAGTGTGAATTTCTGCAATTTGAGTACTACAAGCAGCTGCAGGATCTCCGCTTGATGCCAGATAACCATTCCAGAAACAGTTGCCTAAATTATTTAAAAATTGATATTAATATTAATAAATATAATAATAATAATAAATTAATAATTACGAGAAATATAAAATTAATTAAACATATTCAAGTTAATATTTTATTTTGGTATTTTTATATTAATTTTTTTTACCTGGTAAAGAGTTACCATCTGCAGCATAAGTGACGACTAAAAGTTTGTTAGCATCCGTGGATCGCATTAATCTACTGTGAGGTTCTCTCAGGGCAAAATGAATTTTTATATCTGTGAAAAAGTGAAAATTTTTCAAAATAACAAAATTATTTGTAAAAAATACAATTTGCTTGATAATAGAAATTGTGTCTTACCTCCAAGATAATCGCCATTTCCAACATCGCCACACTTTTGCGACCTAAAGTACGAAAACATTATATCCGAAACAAATTTCAATTTCTTATTCATTTTTCTGATGGCGATCTCAAATGTTTTTAAAAAATATATTTCCTGATCTTGCATAACTCTCCAAACTCCTGTAAATAAAAGGATTTCTTTCTGGAATTTGTCTATTTTTCGTATTAAATAATTAACATAAATTCGCCATGCCAAGTGCAGTGCAAAAATTTTTAAACAAGCTCGAATTTAGTGTAATAACAGTAACATTCAAAATTGCGATATTATTAATAACAAACGATTATTAATAAAATTAATATTTACATGAATAAAATGACTAAATATTCAAACGAGAAAGATCGGAAATTGAAGAAATTACTTTAGAAAATTGAAAAAACATTGATATAAACATCGATTGAAAGCAATTGGCGAAATGTACTTTTGTCAAATTTACCAAGACCAAATCCAACAACGTGGATAAAGGCAGTTGTATTTTGTTTTTCAGCTCGGTTATTTGCTTCTAGCAAAATTATCTCAACGGATAATAAAGTTCTTTTCATGTAATTTTCTATGTCGAAAATTAATTGATTCGAGAGAAGAATATATCTCTTATTGTCTCTTATTTTCACCCTTCGAATTCCTTCTTCGAAAAGTGGATGATACTCTTCTCCGTAAAATTTTGCCCATAAAACTCGCAGACCACGGATTTCTTCTGAGGTTCCGTCCACTGCTGGACCATAACTAATTAAATTAAATTAATATACAGCATATTAATAAATTACGTATAGATAATTTTAAAAATAAAAATTTATCTTACCCATTATCCATATTATTCTGAAGAGGCGAGATCAAAACATCCTGATATTCCATTGTTTGAGGTCTTTCGAATCTAGAATTTCAAAAAAGTTGAACATTTTTACCCTCTTTCTGAATTCTGACTATTTAATTCTTGAAATTAATTGAATAGAATTAAACAAAATTTTTATTATTTATAAATTTCAAATAAAGTAGTTATTACCTGCTTCCTACTGGTCCTAAGATAACTCCTCTCGGTTGAATTGAGTCTGGATCAGGGGAGACTACTCCCCTATTTTCTCGTGAACCGTCATTTATAAATTCTGTATGAGAAGAAATGACAATCATTGCTGATAGTTTAATTTCGTCGTATGATAAAACTTTTGCCAGTACCTGCAAATTGATATTTAATTTAGAAAATGTAGAGTATGGGTCAAACTTATTGAAGTGTCTAAATTCAAGTTTTGAAGTTGTTTTAGATAAATTTTTTAATTTGCAGCCGTAAATTATAATCAAAGAAGAAATGTCAAGAAAAAGTGGCGTTTTTAATGCATATTTCAAATATTTTTTATTTAAAAAGAAAACATTTAATTCCCATATTGTAAAGAAAAAATGTTTAATTACATCCACATATTTATTTCATTTAATATAATTGTGTATATTTATAATGAAGAATAATAATGATAAAACCAATTTAAATTTGATCAAAAATCTGTTATGAATTATTCAAGTTTAAAAATGTAATGAAAAAAGGTTATTTCCCAGAGTACAAAATACATTCTAAATTTTGTCATTAAAATTATTGACGACAATAATTTTGAATCTAAAATAAATAATCAATTGTCAAACTTCAGAGTGTATTCTGAACAATAAAAAGTAACCTTTTTTAATTAAATTTTAAACTATAATAATTCAGAAACTGAGCAAAATACCCTCGGGGAAATTTAATATGTTGAAGATTTTATAAAAACTTCGATATGTTTTTTAATTTCATCCGGAAAAAATTTATATAAGATTAAAAATGTGTTTTTGGGGTTAATTCCGAAATTTTAGGATTGTGTATTATTTAGTAATAAAATAAATATTTGTCTTGAATCTAGCGAAAATATGATTAAAGTGCATAAATTAATAATTATGGTAAGTTTCAATAAAATTTATTAAGTAGGTTTCTAAAAAACAGACTCTTAAAAATAGTAAAAAGTGACAGATTTTTGATAAAATTTAAATTGGTTTTATTATTATATTATTCTTCACTATATACAAAATTATATTAAAAGAAATAAATATTTGGGTATAATTAAACATATTTTCTTTACAATATATGAATTAAATGTTTTCTTTTTAAATAAAAAATATTTGAAATCTGCATTAAAAACGCTACTTTTTCTTGACATATCTTCTTTAATTATAATTTACTGCTGCACGCAAAGAAAATTAATTATAAATTTTATTAAAATGCTTTATAATTTAGGGAAAAAATGCCAGAAAGCGTAATTTTCATACAAGGAATTTTAAGCTTTAGAAAAACCATTCGAATGGAACTTGAATTTATAGACACTTTAATAATATATATATGTTTTAAATTTTATTAAAAAATGTCTGCGACCACCTTTGATCGAAAGTCAGTGGTTTGACCCGTATATGACATTCTTAAAATGTATTTAAACTCAATACAGGTGTAAAAATAGATAAAATAAAATTTTGAAAATATAATTGGAATAATAAGTAATAAATCAGGAAAATAACGCGTGGATAATATTATTTTTATGAACTAATTACCAGTGGATCTTTTTCGTTTTCAGTGCCAATATACTCCCAGCCTCCTTCTCCAGAAGTATTATCAATCAGTTTATAAGAATCAGTTGGATTTAGAAAACAAACTGCTCTTTTATCCAAAAGACGTTGAATAAATTGTATAAGGCCCATATTTTTGTAAATTGACTTTTCTGCATCACTGCCGTACTGTCTTTTAAATTTTAGCCAGCCAGCAATTAGAGGAAGCATTGCCTCGTGAATTAAAGGATAGACTGAATTTGCATTTACCTAAAATAATCAAAGTTTAATTAAATATCACATTTTGTTAGAATATAAGAAAATAAATAAAATATTTGTCACATAAACTCATGAAATTAATCAACTGTCTTATATAAGTAGAAAAATACATTTTTTGTAAAAAAAAGTGTGGATTTATGTATAAATAAGGAACTAATTTTATAGGTAAAAAAATAAAGTAATTTACGTATAAGTAAATAAATTATATAAGCTCCAATTATTCTACAGAATAATTCAAAAAAATTCTTTCTTTTGCAATCTTTCAATAATTTTCATTTATTTATTCTTTCATAATAATTGATTATCTCTTGACTATAACAATCGAACAGTTTTTATTATGTTTACAACATAAAAAAACTGGAAATTTGTAAAATAATCCGGGAATTCTTAAAACAATCCGGAAACTTGCAAGAATTAACGGGAATTCGTAGATATATCTTTAAAATTTTAATTTCAATATTGAATTATTTAAATTTTGAAAAATTGAACTAGAGATAAAGTGAGAATACGTGAACGAAAAATTTTGAGTAGGAAGAAAACAAAAAAACAGTATTAAATTTAAAAATCTCCAAGACAATTTAATTTAAATAAATCCCAAAAATCAATTAACTCACATTTTAATTTATTTAAAGATTCAATTAATCCTAATTTAAATAATCAAAAATAATTACTATGCATTTTACCAATAATATTTTTTCTATTTTTAAAAGACTTTTTCTCTTCCCTTGCTTTTGATATATTTTTGCATTTTTTTTTAACTTTTCTCTCATTTTTTTCATTTTATAAAAATTATCTATTATTATTTTGTAAAATTATGTTTTTACGATATTCCATAAACTTCTCTTTAGTTAAATTTCTGACTTATTTTCATATTTTATAGAAAAATATTCAGGTGAATCTTTTTATTTCTTTATAGATTTTCACGCTTTTATGTTTCTTCTTTTTTAATCATTTTTTAAATTCTTGCATAGTTTTAGTTCTGTATTTTTTCTTTTTTAATATAACCATATATCTGATAGATTAAAAATACATTTTTACATTCTATAATATTTTCTTTTTCTTATTTTTTAGTAAATTTTTGCCAAAAAATATATTTTTTGTAATTTTTCAAATGTATTTTATAAATATTTTCTGCATTTCTCAAATATTTTAAAATAATTTTTTATTGAATATTCTTAGTTTTCCTTAGTTCTTCAACTTTTCGACTATTCTTTAAATTTTCTTCCTTTCCTTTAAATTTTTTCATAATTTTTTCACCATTCTTTAGATTAGTAATTAATTGGTCTATTTCTTAGAAACTGTTTTATTTTCCATAACTTATATTTTCTTAAAAACCTTTATTTTGTATTTATTTATTTAAAATAATAATCCGGGATTTAAAAAAAGATCATCCTCTAATTTTCTCTTAATTTCTATGTTTTAAAATTAATATCAACACTCGATTCCAATTTTTGAAAAATTATTTCCTCTTTTATCTTTCGTTTTCTTCAAAAGAAGTTCAATTAAAATTATATTATTTAATCAATTGTGCTTATATACGATTAATAGTTGACATAGTAAAAAAAACCAATTGAATCGAAATAAAGTGGATTGTCAAAAGTGTAATTAAAGTACAACAAACCTCTAAAATATCAGTACTAATTCCTCGACTCTTTAGAGCAAAACATCGAGGAGTGTTAATTGGGAATGCGATGGGAAAAGCATCGCTTCGTTTCATCAATTCGGTCAAGGTTATTGGAGGTGGCATCGAGACATTTAAGCAGTCCCGGAGCAAAATTTTCGTCTCTTCATCAAAAGGTACTCCATTTGGAGCACCTAATGTGTTTTCCCACGAAATTTCTGGTGGTTCCCTGGCCATTATTTGAATCTGGGTCTCCTCCTGTCTTCGGTGTCTCTAATAACGTAAAATTCCGTTAGAAATTATATTTAAAACATTTTTTATCAAAAATCATGGAAAAGTTAAAAAAAAAATTAATTCTTTAAAATAAAATCAATATTGTAACTTAAGGTCTAGATTTTATAAATACCCCGCAAATAAAAATCTATTCACTTTTTCTGAATCGGTCATGAGCTCAAGTGAATCTGCTTTTTTAAAAGGAAATTTCCGATTAACTCTGATTTAAATTATTTTCCAAGTGTTTTTTACTTTTTAGAAATAATATGTTCAACAAAATTTGTATATATTTGTTCAATTTTAAAAAGTATTATCAAATCTAACAGCCCTGTACATAATTTATTTAAGTATCCCAATTAATTAAAAATTCCAAATTTTGTAAAATATGACAATCTAACCTCAAAATTTCCAAACTGATTCATAATTATCAAAACCGATCAAAACTGATTCAATAAATTTTGTATTAATAGAAAATCACTTATTAAAAATAACTCCGATTCACTAGAGGTTTTATTCAATAAGTTTTTTTTTCGGGGTAGTATTAAAAAAATACTGGATACAATTTAGAAAGGACTAAAATAAATAAATCATTTGCCAGCGACAGAAAAGAATGCTTTCTGCTAAAATTGAAAGAGCCCATTGTGTCTTGAGATGAATATGATTCTTGTAGGTGTACGAAAGGCTTTTTTCTATTAATATCGAATCTGATTAGAGCAAGGACATTGAAGACTTTGATACGTGGGCATGAAATCCGTTAAGTAGCGGAAAATGTATCCATTCACCCCTAATGGTAAGGTCTCTCGTCTCTTGGAGTATTCGCAAACCAACATCATTTTTCTGTTTACCGATTCTGCCACCTGAACGATAGGGGTGAGCGAGGAAATTGTTTTCCCATTAGGGTTGATTCGCATTCTTGGAAAACGCTACTTTCTTCTCTCTGTGTTCTTCACGTCTCGAGCTAATCATCCATGCTGACATTGAGGCTGTTGGAAATTACGGTCAGGGCCAAATATCACTTTTCCTGACCATCTTAAATTAAAAACATTCCCTCTTTTTTTTTAACAAAAATATTCGGAAGAAACGTCTCATTACGTGTTTTAGAGAGTTGCAGAATATTTTAATCCTTAATTAACATTAAAGATTTTAAATAATTAATTAATTTGGAAATTAATGTACTATAGTACAGAGAGAGAGAGAGAGGTGTTTAATATTAAATTAATAAAAGACATGAAGAAACGAAATTTAAAATTCCTGAGTGAAGATCGTGCAAGAAAAAAATTAGGAATACAAAATTTCGAATAAAAATTAACTAATTAAATAAATAAACTTTAAAGTAAATTAAATAATTAATTAAGGAATAAAAGATTAACAATATTTTATTAAAAAGTAAACCAGCAAATGAAAAAAGAAATTATCAATTTCAGGAAAAATCTGTAACGATTATAAGTGCACATGTTTGAATTTTGCGGAAGAATCGAGGGAAGAATCTTACCCGGTGAAAGCAACAGGCGAAAAACGACATTATTCCTTTTATTTCTTCGGCAGATAACACTTGATACATAAAATTATTTTACAACAAACCGAATAAATTTTCTCCCTGAGCCTTTTTGAGATCAGGAATTTTATATTTGAATGTTCATTTTTAAAAATTGTCACCTCCTATAAGTTTTTAAAAATCTTCTGAGATTTAAAAACAAAACACTTGTTCACTTGTTCATAACTTTTTTGAATTTTTAATCAAATTAATTTGTTAGTTTAATTATAAAGAGTATTTAATTATTACAAACTTTATCCGATTATTATTAGGATAATTGTTCAGTTATTAGGAGCATAATCCAATTACTTGATTTAAATATTAGCATTATTATCCAAATATTATGAACCTTGTTTAATTATCATTATTTAAAAATTCTTAATATTATTAACTAATTAAAATATAATTGAAGCACTGTTTTTCGGGAGAAATTAATTTTTGTAGGGACCAGAAATTAGAAGAGATGTAAAATAACCAAAATTATGCACCACTAGTTTTAAAATCGTGTTTTTTCATCACATTGATAAATTTTTCATTGCGGGAAAAAAGTTATTAAAAGAGACGTTTACAGCCACGCGCGATATGACAGATTGAAGAGTTTCTATTCTTGCCGCAAATATTCAAACGCATGCGTTTTATTAAATTTTATAAGCGCAAGTCTTTCTCTGCTTTTGTGGATTTAATAATAAATTTTAACAAAAAAGCAGTTTACATTTATAATTACTGAGAAGTCGATAAGTACAAAAAAGTTTCGTTTGATTATGTGGATAATTTTTGATATTTATAACAAAGTATAAAGTTTTTTGTCAATAATCAGCAAAATTATCTTTTTAACATTTTTTTACATACTGTATAATATAAATACCTGCATTTTTATAATAAATATAAATTTAAAACTTAACATAGTAGAATTTTTATTATAAAGTTCTTGAAATATAAGAAATGATTTAAAAATATATAATGCAGACACTTAGTAAATAATTTTAATAAGATATTTTTTAAGAATTAAAATTAATGTTCAAATGTAAACAAATAAAATATTTTTAATTGTCATAACATAACCTTAAGGATATATATTGTAGATTATCATTGATAAAACTAGCATGTTTTTATTATTTAAATTTGTCATTTTCATTTGAAAAATGCTCTCCTACTTTCTAATTTCTATATTTTTCTATTCTATTCTAAATTACAATTTTTAACAATTTTTTAGCATTTTTCCTTTATAATAGTTATCATAAATTTAATGAAAATAACAAAATGAAATTTACCTTTGTTATAACGGAGATTTTTCTTAAAGAAATTTGTCGCAAAAATGTTGTTGATTTTAACGAAAATACTTTGTGGTGTTTTTGTGGAAAGAAAACAATGTTTGTAACACGTTGCATAGAGTAGGATAAAAAATAAACGTGTACATATTTCTTGATGACGTGCTGAAATTCACAGGATAAAATACCGACAGAAGATTAATTTTCATACGTCATGGAAAATAACGACAAAAAATCGTGGCAACAAAAAATGTAATCGCAAATTAAAAATTACAACTAGTATTTACAGAAATTTTACAACAATATACCCAGTGGGCACACATGTCCAAAAGACGTCCCTATGTCGGCTTTTATGTCCAAAAGACGTCTTAAGGACGTCTTTTGGTTTTTTTTGCCCACTGGGTAAACAAATGGTGTATATACAAGACGCCTATTATTATACTTTTTAGTAAACAAATAATTATCTATTACAAATTAATTTATAAAAAATTCTTTAGCCAGACGATTTTTTAATAATTAATTAATGAACTTTTGCAGAAAAATTATTTACAAAGAACTGTCATCGATCGGTGCTTTGTATAAAGAATACATTGAAATTTCAAAAGATGGCGCTCAGATTTGGAACATTATTATTAATTTATGAAAAATGATATTTAACATTGTATTTAAATTATCAATTTTAATCAGTAAACAATTTAGTGACAAAAACAAAATTAAAGTTTGTTAATTTTTTCTAAAAAATTTAATTATTTCTAATAAAAAGAGAATTTATTGTTAATTCAATTCATTTGTTACAGATTGCAACAATTCAATCTAATAATAATAATCCACAATCTATAATAATAATCCGCAATTTCATTCATTCTTTCATTCATTCTGTCCACACCTGAAGTTGGTCGTTTTTCTATTCAATTGTTTTTTAATAATGTTTTGCTTCTTGGTTTTGAAATTTGTTATGTAGTTGAAAATAGGTTACGTTTTTCGTTTGTGTCAATTAGGTAAGTCCATTGTCTTTCGTCTGAGAACTGTTGCGGACTTATTTTAAAAAAATATTGTTCCAGAACACTTGAAACTTTAATATTTGCTGGTTTCATTGGTCATAATATTAAAGGGTAAATTGTATTTCTTTTAATGCAATTATTAATCAAAAACCTTAAATTTTTGCATTTTTTTAAAAACATTATCATTCAAAAACTATTTAATATTATCTATTGGAACTTACCAGAAACATAAAATGATTAATTTTTAATATTTTATTGTTGATATTTTTATTAAAAAAGGATTATTTTATTTTATTTTACAACTTTTTTACTGAACCTCCTACAAATTTCAGCTTTTGTAAATATTTGATTACATATTAATAAAATTTACTTATTATTAAAATTTTATGAACGTGTTTTACTTCGTTTTTGAGATATAAAATATTGAAATTTTATACTTAAAAAGGTTATTTCTAAAACTTGAAGTTAGTATAGACCAAGTTCACATCGCTCTATTCAACTTGTAATTCAAATTAGACAAGCATTATTACAACCTGCCTAAAGTTTAAAATATCAATTGAAAAATAGAAATCTAGATATTTATACCACCAGTTCTTTTCCATTTTCTCCATTTGTAGGAGGTTCCACAAAAAATTTGTAAGCTGAAAAGGATTGTGAAATTTTTCGAAGTAAAAATTTTTCTAATTTAGATATTATTTTAAAATAATCCTTTTTTAATAAAAATATCAACATTAATATATTAAAAATTAAGCATTTTATGTTTCTGGTAAGTTCCAATAGATAATATCAAATAGTTTTTGAATAATAATGTTTTTAAAAATTTGCAAAAATTTAAGGTTTTTGATTAATAATTACATTATAAGAAATACAATTTACACTATAATATTATGACCAATAAAATCAGGAAATATTCAAGTTTCAAGTGTTGTGGAACAATTTTTTTTAATAATATGTCCGCAACAGTCCTCAGACGAAAGTCAATGGACTTACATAACTATAAAATTGGTAAATTTTTAAAATAAACTAATAAAATTTTAATAATAGGATTAAAAAAGAAAACAAGATTAAAATATACACATTATGCAGGTATATAACCTGCTTTGTATTTAACATTTTTTTACAATTTTAATTTAATTTATGTTAAACAAATAGTATATTAAGCAACAAGGGGTTAAGGGCAGCCATTTGTTTACGCTGATGTTTGTGTACGAGTGACAGTCAAGGGCGAAGCCCGAGACGTGAACGAGTACACAAACATCATTGTAAACAAATTGGACTGACTTTAAACCCGTGTTGCTTACGATACTTTTTATTCCAAAGGCACAAGCTTGGTGCTTTTAAATGTTTGTAGGTTAGGGTCTAAATGCATTCACTTGTTTGACCGTATAAAAATGGCGGCCATTTTTGCCCTGTGGTGGAAAAAATGCATGGATCAGCTGTTCATTTTTTCCCTAGGGAAAAAATGGAAGCCATTTTTACCCGGTCGAACAAATGAATGCGTTTAGACCCTGCCTACAGGCATCTAAAAGCGCCATGTTTGTGCCTGTGGGATAAAAATTTATTTAAGTTCTTATTATGTAAAATTAAGTTTTTCTTAAATATTTTGAGTAAATTGAATATTGGTTTTTTTAATTCAGAAAATCTAATATTTCTATGAAATTTCATAAATGATTTGAAGATATGAAATAATAAAATTTTATTATCATTTATTCATTCATTCAGTCTTTGATTCTGTTTACACCTATTTCGAGCTTTTAATTAATTCTAAAAAATACAATAAAAATAATAATAAAGAATGAAATATTATGAATTATATCATTGAAAAATAAGCTATGCACAGGTTTTAAACATTGCTTAAGGTTTTCAATTACCTTTTTGATTATTTGCTTTCCTTTTGAGAACTTTTTTTTCTTTAGTTTAAGGGTCAAACCACTGACTTTCGACCAAAGGTGGTCGCTTACGATAATGATTAATTTATGCACTTTAATTATATTTTCATTAGATTCAAGACAGATATTTATTTTATTGCTAAATAATACCACCTTAAAATTCCGGAATTAACCCCAAAACACATTTTTAATCTTATATAAGTTTCTTCTGGATGATATTAAAAAATTAACACTTTTTACATATCTAAGTTCTTATAAAATATTCAACATATTAAATTTTCGCGAGGGTAATTTGCTCAGTTTATGAATTATTAAAGTTTAAAAATGTAATGAAAAAACCATATTTTTCATTGAACAAAATACACTCTTACATTTGTCGTTAAAATTATTGACAAAAATAATTTTGAATTTAAAATAAATAACAGATTGTCAAACTTTAGAGTGTATTTTGTACATTTTAAACTTGAATAATAATTCATAAACTGAGCAAATTACTCTCTCTAAAATTTAATATGTTGAAGATTTTATAAAAACTTAGATATGTGAAAAGAAATAATTTGTTAATTGCATCCATAAAAACTTATATAAGATTAAAAATTTTGTGTTTTGGGGTTACTTCTCAAGTTTTAAGATGGTATTATTTAGTAATAAAATAAATATTTGTCTTGAATCTAGTGAAAACATGATTAAAGTGTATAAATTAATAATTATGGTAAGTTTGAATAATATTTATTAAGAAGGTTTCTAAAAAATAGATTTTTAAAAATGGTTAAAAGTGACAGCCTTTTGATCAACTTTAAATTGATTTTATTATTATTCTTATCATTATTCATTATATACAAAATAACATTAAATAAAATAAATATTTGGATGTTAATTAAACATATTTTCTTTACAATATGAGAATGAAATGTTTTCTTTCTAAATAAAAAATATTTGAAATATGCATTAAAAACGCCAATTTTTCTTGACACTTGCTTCTTTAATTACAATTTACGGCTGGAAAATAAAAAAATTATCTAAAACAACTTCAGAACTTGAATTTAGACACATCAATAATACATATAATATGGGTTTTAATATTTATTAAAATATGTCAGCGACGAGCTTTAGTTGAAAGACAGTGGTTTGACTCTTGAAGCTTTTTTGCGCTATTAATTTTTAAAGAAAAATGGGTACTGCATTAAATTACTTTTGAAAAAATTTAGTATTTTTATCTAAAAATTATTATTTTTTATTGCGTGAGTAAATGATTAAACTGCTTTAATATTCAATTTAATTATACATTTAAAATTAAAGACAATTATAAATCTAATTATAGTTTAACTAGATTAAGAGAAAATGAGATAGACTGAAATACAGTTTTTACTATAAAAGAATTAACTTTTTTTGGAAAGACTAAAATTATAAAATTAATCAGAAAATTTGGATTTATTTTAGTTTTAATGTATGTAAATTTTTTACAATTAAAACGTTTTTAGAAATTGGTTTAAGTTTGAAATTATTTTAATATGTATATTGTTAGAATTTGAAATTATTTAAAGTTGATATAATAATTAAAACATAGAATGATTAAAAATTGAAGCATTAAAAGTTTTTAATAATAATTGAAATTTATTAATAATAAAATTCAAATAATTCCAAGTTCCTAATAATTAAGAGGATGTGATAGATTGATCATTGACCACATGACCCACAAACAAAATTTTTCAGCGGTTTTCTCTAGAACTAGGTACTGAATATTTTTCAATGCAATTTTGTCGAATTACCTAAAATATCACCTGAAAGGTCTGCGTACCCCTAACTTATTTGGAGTTTGACCCAAAATTAACTGTTTGAGTTTTTTCTAATTTTGAACAATTTTATAAAATTAACTTTTTAGTCAAAATGAGAACACACGCTAGAGTCAGAAAGATCTTCCGGTTGATATTTTATATAATTCTATACTAAGTTTTATATAAAAATATTCATTAGTTTTATACAGAAAAATCGCTGAGAAATTTTGGCTTTGGGTCATGTGACTATACTGACATCATTCTCCATCACAAGCTCTTAAAGTTTGAAACACATTTTAAAATTGCATTAATAAAATTAAATTTAAAATATTTAGTTTATAAATATATAATAAAGTTAAAATACATTTTGTTTACATTGTTGAGAATCAAAGTGAAATTGGATTATATATGTCTCTTAAAACTTTGGTTAAATATTAAAATTTTGCTTAATTGAAGTTTAAAATAATTAGAGTTTGAATCTATAAAAGTTGGAAAATATTTTAAATTTGGAAAAATTAAAATCTGTGTTGATAAAAGTTTTGACGATTAATTTGCACCTAGAGAAGTTAGTAATTGAAATTTATATTGTTTAAAGAAAATTTAAGAATAAGAAACTTTGATTAATAGACGTTTGGAACAATTGAAATTTGTATAGAATTTTGAATATAATGTTAGTATATTTCAAAATAAATAATTCATTACGTTTTTCACGTTTCCTTTTTGCTATAAACTTTTATTGTTTACTTTTTGATTAATCATTTTTTTGCATTTATGGGTCAAGAAATGCTAATAAACATTCAACTCAAAAAAATCATACCTCTTTTAACAAACCTTATCTTTCTTATTAAACTGGACTAAAATAATAATTATATGTTAAAATAAAATTTTTGTTTAATTTGTTTAGGATTTAATAAAATTAATTTAAACTAAATCGGATTACTTTTATTATTTAACAATTTTTTTTTATTATTTTATAATTAAATCAATTATGTATTAGGATGTATATTAATAATAATAATTAACTTTTAAGAAATGCATTTGACGGAACAAATCATAGTTTAAAGAACAAAACTCTTTTTCTGATTTAATAAAATTTAAATAATAATTATGTAACAGTAAAAAATGAGTTATATTTTTATTTAATTTAATAATAAATTATCTAATATAAAAAAGTTCATACTTTTTATATTTAAATTAGTAACAAATGCAAAACGTCATTCTCGCGCGCTGTAGCGCGCGTATATTTTGCTAGTATTTATTAATTCTTTCATTCATACTTTTATTCTGTCCGCACCTGAAGTTTAGCACAAAGATATTTTTTGTTTTAAATCTGATACTTTTTGAAAAAGGAATTTTACATTGATTAAAATTTAAATTTATAAATATCAATAAAGAGAAATTCTTTAATTAATTTTCTTCCAATTATTAACCATTTTATTAAAATTTCAATTTAATTCTTTAATCTTCAATTAATTTATTTAATTACTAATTATTTTCTTCAACTTTCAATTGCATTCTTCGTTTTTCAGTTATTTTATTCAAAATTCAATAATTCTCGTATTTTCTCAATTATCAAATATTTTCTTGAAATTTCAATACAATTCTTCAATTTCTAATTGACTTCTTTCATTTTTTTCATCATTTTTCAATTGACAATTTAATATTCTGCTTCAATTTTATGATTATTCATAAATTTAAATTTTGTTGTTGTTAGAATGCCGATTATTCACACGATATTTTCGATTTTTTTCAATTGTTAATTATTTCTTTTAATATTTAATTATTTTCGTCATATTATAATTTTTCTTTTGATTATCAAATTTTTTCTTGAAATTTCCATTTAATTCTTTAATTTACAATTTATTACTTCAATTTTTAATTATTTTCTTCAATTCTCAAATACTAAGTGTAATTTTCAATTATTTTTATCGATTTTCAATTAATTCCTCAATATTCGATAATTCTCGAATTTTTAAATAATTTTTTTCACGCATAAAAATTGTTTTAAAATTTCAATTCAATTATTCAGTTCTAGAAGTATTCTCTTCAATTCTAAGTTATTTTCTTTATATCTAAATTCCACTTTTCAATTATTTTCTTTAATATTAAAAAATTATCGCCTTTTTCCTATTATTTTCTTCGATTATCATTAGGTTTCTTTAGTTTTAAATACAATCGTTCAATTAATTTCTTTAATTTTTAATTTTATTCTTCAGTTTTTATTTCCATTTTTCCCGGCATTTTTCGATTACTTTCCATAAATTCCAATTCAATTCTTTAATTATTTATATTGCTTTCTTGAATTTTCAATTATTTTTTTCGACTTGTAATCCAGTTGTTAAATGTGCAATTATTCCCTACAATTTTTTCAATCTTTAATTATTGTCTTAAAATTTTATAACTATTTTTTGATTTTTTTTTATTATTTTGTTCGGTTGTTGTTTAAATTTTTTTTTCAATTGTCAATTAATTTCGTCATTTTGTAATTTTTTTTTAATTTTCAATTATTTTCTCAAATTTTAGTTTAATTCTTAAATTTTCAATTTTTTACCTCAATGTTTTGTTATTTGCTTCAATTTTAATTTTTTTTTTCGATTTTTAATCCAGTTGTTTAATTTGCAATTACTTGCAACAGTTATTCCTTTAATATTTACACTATTTTGTTTAAATTTAATATTTATTGTTTAATTTTTTAAACTACTCTTTTCAATTGTGTAATTATGTACATACATCCATTTTTCGAATTTTGTTTTCAACTGTCAATTATTTTCGTCATTTTTCAGATATATTTTTCAATTTCGTAGTATGCATTATTTGAATTTGCAAAAATTTACAGTTTTAAATGACCAAAAAATAATGTAAAGTTTGTCTCGCGCTTATAGTCCAGAAATTAAGATAAAAAATCTCCTACCAGCTTTTTAAATTAACTGGATTGATATTAATTCAGAAATTCTTTTCTTTAAACTGCTTTGTTGAATTTTTCATCTCGTTGGTCTCTTTCTGAACAGATTCTGGATTTCGGTCTCAAATTTTTCAGAATTTTGATTCCCTCCTCTTCTCGATTTTTCATGAAATAAAAATACGGAGATTCCGGTTTAAACGGCAAAGTGATAAAATACAAAACTGATGGAATTAGAAGAACGAGATTCATGTGATCGCAGGACAAATGAGCCTCCGGATTCTATAAGGGCACATGGTCGAGTCCATACCAAGTGATCACACCAATTTCAGTCATATTGAGTAATATTTACGAAATTGATATTTTGGGTTCCTTTAGGAGTAAAAAAAATAAATTTTAATTATTTTTAAAAAATTCAAAATATTTTCGAAAATATTCAAATTCGAAATTTTATGTACTATTTTTTTTGTGTTATCATAACTTCTGTAATTTTGAAGCAATTGAGATCATTTTTTTTAAATTACTCGTATTTAAATACTCTTTCAAGAAAAATTATAATAATTAAGAAATTGTTTATAATTAAATTTTTATTAAAAAAATTAAATTATTTATTTAAACAAAATCTAAAGTATATCATCGATCTTTTTCAAAAAATTCATAAACATAGCCTATAATGTGCTTAAAAATTTAAGCCAAAGAAAAAGATGGTATGTATTATAGTTTTTGAGAAAAAAATTATTAAGTTATGCTAGCGCGGCGCAGACCGGTGTCACCGCTACTCAACGCGTAGTTCCGTAGTAACCGAAATGTATGTATATTATTACATAATATAAATACAGTTAATCGTCATGTTTATTTTTTTATTTTACAAATTGTGCTGTGCACAGAATTTGAAAAAATTTTTGTTTCAATTTTATTCTCAAGGGGTACGAAGGAATGAAATTTTTGTGTACCATTAATGGTCATAGCTTGATTAAATCTTTCACTTAACAATTGTTTTTCAGCTTCATATTCTGCGTAATTACAAAATTCTACATTAATTTTCTCTAAACTGGATTTTGCCCACTCGTATAAGTCAAGAGGAGTAACAATTTGATTGTTTAATGGTCGTTGTAAACTTGCTTCTTTCAACTATTTTCAAACTATTTTTATCATTCTTTAAGGGGAGAGATAGGTGAAATTTTAACTCAACAAAATTTTTGATGCTCAGAGGTGTCATTTTTTTCCTTACATCAATTAAGATGTAGAATTATGGTATTACATAAAAATTAAAAAACAATATTTTTTTGGTCATTTTCGAAATTTTATTTTTCAAAATCCATACGATGGATTGTAGAAAATCATTTAAAAATCCCACAAAAAAATTGTCGATGGAAAAAATGAAAATTGTGAAAGAGGTTTAATTTTTAAAATTTAAGTTTTTCTTAGAATAAATTTCTCAAACTCCGCAAATTATTTGTTTCTCTATTTTTGACATTACCCCATAATTTTAGGTCTAAAATTGCATAAGAAAAAAAATTAACACCCCTGAACATCGCGAATTTTGATAATTTTACCAGTCCATTATTTTTCTTTCTTCAGTTTTAAATTATTTTATTTATTCACTTATTTTCACTTATTTTTACCAGTTTTTAATTATATTAATTATTTTTCAATTGATTTAACAAATTTTCAATTATTATTCTTAAATTTTAATAATTTTCCCAATTTTTAGTTATTTTTATTATTTTTCTATAAATTACCAATTTTTTAATTACTTTTTTTTACTTTAATTATTTTCTCCGATTTTTTTAATTCTAAAGTTTGATGTCCATGTACTATGAAAAGATCAGTGTGACTTTCTGAAGCTTATAATTTAAATATAATACACTAACTATATTTACATTATGTAAAAATATACATACATTTCGGTTACTACGGAACTACGCGTTGAGTAGCGGTGACACCGGTCCGCGCCGCGCTAGCATAACTTAATAATTTTTTTCTCAAAAACTATAATACATACCATCTTTTTCTTTGGCTTAAATTTTTAAGCACATTATAGGCTATGCTTATGAATTTTTTGAAAAAGAACGATGATATACTTTAGATTTTGTTTAAATAAATAATTTAATTTTTTTAATAAAAATTTAATTATAAACAATTTCTTAATTATTATAATTTTTCTTGAAAGAGTATTTAAATACGAGTAATTTAAAAAAAAAAATGATCTCAATTGCTTCAAAATTACAGAAGTTATGATAACACAAAAAAAATAGTACATAAAATTTCGAATTTGAATATTTTCGAAAATATTTTGAATTTTTTAAAAATAATTAAAATTTATTTTTTTTACTCCTAAAGGAACCCAAAATATCAATTTCGTAAATATTACTCAATATGACTGAAATTGGTGTGATCACTTGGTATGGACTCGACCACATACATTTTCAACAGCGGTGTCCGCTTTTCCCCCACCACCTTGAAATTGATTTTTAAGAAATAAAATTTTGTAATTACTATCTTGTAGGAAATTCTCTGGCGCATCTTTTTTCTTCAGATAATGTTTTCTCTATCTTACCGTTTTTGAAAAAAATTAAAAAAACTGAATTTTTTTGGAAATCATATTTGATTAAAATTTTCACTTCAACTCGATCTAAAATGAAAATTTTTAAATATTTTTACATGAAATTTATAGGAGTTATAGTTTGAAGTATTCTTTAGATGATAGGCTTTTAATAATGCTTAATTATTTAACTGAAAAAAAGTTATTAATTTTTTTATCGCTCATTGTTACATTATTGTTTGATAATTTTCAACTGTTTCGTTTAACGAGGGAATTTTCAGTAAACACAGTGTCATATGTTAAAATGTTCATGGATACCCAATAAAGTTTTCTGGAAAGTTTCATTTGAATTGAAATTATCGTAAACAAAATATAAGCAATAATATTTTTGCGGCGCAAGGGTCTTGATCTGAGAACTGTCATATTAGACGTAGCGGCCCTTGCGCCGCGCGGCGAAAATATTATTGCTTATATTTTGTTTACGATAATTTCTATTCAAATGAAACTTTCCATAAAACTTTATTGGGTATCCATGAACATTTTAACATATGACACTTTGTGTTTACTGAAAATTCTCTCGTTAAACGAAACAGTTGAAGATTATCGAACAATAATGTAACAATGAGCGATAAAAAAATTAATAACTTTTTTTCAGTTAAATAATTAAGCATTATTAAAAGCCTATCATCCAAAGAATACTTCAAACTATAACTCCTATAAATTTCATGTAAAAATATTAAGAAATTTTCATTTTAGAGCGAGTTGAAGTGAAAATTGTAATCAAATATGATTTCCAGAAATATTCAGTCTTTTGAGTTTTTTTTAAAAAACGGTAAGAGATAGAAAAAATATTATCTGAATAAAAAAGATGCGCCAGAAAATTTCCTACAACATAGGAATTACAAAATTTTGTTTCCTAAAAATCAATTTCAAGGTGGTGGGGGAAAAGCAGACACCGCTGTTGAAAATTTATGTGCCCTTATAGAATCCGGAGGCTCAAATAAGCTCCGACAAGTCCTGCGATCAAGGTTCCAATATCTGATGAAAGAACTAAAAACACGGTCATCATACCTCTGATGTGTTTGTCCGCAATTTCTGCCAAATAAACAATTGTTAGACTAATCGCTCCAGCGTTACTATAACTCTTGCAATGCATAAAGTTGTAAAACTCTTTCCCATGATGATAATGATCCAGGAAATGCATTGTGGAATGGCGTATATGATCAATGAGTATTTGCGTCCTAGACTGTCCATGAATAATGAGATCATTAGGTAACCGACGATTGTGCTGAGACTATTTATTGATGCTAACCAAGCTCGTTGATTTGTTTCTAATGAAAGGCCAGATTCCTTAGTGGATAGATATTCCAGAGCTGGAGACGTCCATCCGATTGCTTCACCAACTCCGATGATGGAGAAACTTGCTGAAAATAAATTAAGTATTAGAGTTACAAAAAAGAGCGTGTACATTATTTTTAACATTTACATTTGATTTTAAAATTAATGACAAAACTCATTTTTACGATATGTGTACGTCCGCATGAAAAGGGCCCACTTTGTCGATTTTATTTTCCGAAATATTCGCATTTTTCTAAAGAACGTTCAGATTTTCAATTTTTTTTTTTAATTGATGAAGAAACTACGTAATATTCCACATCGAATCACGCTTTTATCATAACTTTATCGTAATTAGAAACACAAAATAATCTTATTTTTAATTTTTAAAATGTATGGGCCTTAATAGTAATCATTAACTTTAAATTCGTTTTTCTCAAAATTAGGGTTTTGACACTTTTAACTTTGAATGCTTATCACTTTGTGAATTTTTCATCTAAAAGGGTCCAAGACCTTTCAAAATATTCAAAATATAATGAAGAATATAGTTATATAGTTAAGTCCAATAGTGCCCAAGTGGGCCCTTTTCATGCAGACTAGGGTGTTTCAAAAAAAGAAAATTTTTGAAAATCGTTTAAAGTCGCACGGAAATCGACTACAAATGGAAAAAAAATTACCCCTATTTTTTTCTGACAATTTATTAAGGGGTGCCGCTTTCATCCCCTATTTTCCCATTAGAAATACATGGAAAAAGTGTACTTTTTTTAAAAATTCCGAAAAACTGTTTATAATTTTATTGAAAATATATCAAAAATATGAAAAAAATTGTTTAAACAAATTGAAATTATTTAAACAATTAAAAACTAATTTAATAATGTTGCGAGTCTTGTATTTTGTTTAGTAAAAAAATTTATAAAAAAAAGCGAAGTAAAAAAAAATATTTTAGACCTATTTACTTATATAAAGGCTGAATTCATGTTTTTTCCCTACTTTTTTTTAAAAAAGTACACTATTTCTAATGGGAAAATAGGGGGTGCAAGCAGCATCCCTTAATATTGTCAGACCAAAAAAAAATAGGGGTAATTTTTTTTCCAATTGTAGTCGATTTCCGTGCGACTTTAAACGATTCTTAAACATTTTCTTTTTTTGTAACACCCAAATGTGGACGTACACGTGTATATTTAATACCTTGATTCTAATAATTTAAATCAAAATATTTAGCTTTTTCACAAGTATTTTAAAGGATTTTTAAATTACTCACCAATTAAAGCAGTACTAAGTTGTAAACTTCTGCCCTTCATTTTTCGTAGTGATTTGATGAGCATTTTTTTAGGTTTTAATTTAATTCGTTCTTTAATTTAAATTGTTATCTTTTTAAAACTTTTTCAAATACTTTTCTTTTTTAATGTTAATCTTTAATGCACCGAATTATTTATTAATTAACGGAACTTTAATTTTACAGAATTTCTCTTAAACAAAATTTTTATTCAAAATTTCAGTCAAATGAAAATTTGTTGTTTTAAGCATTCTATTAAATATTAATTCGTACAATTCAAAATTCGGACAAATCAAGATTCAGTGAAATGGAAATTCTGAAATTTAAAGATTCTATTTACTTAAAAGTCTGTTAAATAATAATTCTGATAAATTAAAATTCATTGAAGTAGGTACATAAAAAACTTGGTTTAAGAAGAATTCGCGAAAATGAAAATTCTGTTAATTAGAAATTCGGTGCCCTAAAGATTATGTTGAGTAAAAATTGAGGTTAATTTAAAAAAGAAATCAGAACGTGAAATATAAGATATAACTAAATCAGTATTTATTTTAAATTAATAAATGTGTTATTTCTGATACTCGTTTACATTCAAGCAAATAAATTAAAAAAACTGTACTCTCAATAAAGTTGTAAGAAATTAGGTAATTGAAATTCAATTTTCTAAGTTATCAATCAGTCATGTAAAAGCTTGATTTATTTTCATCTAGTTATATAAATTTATAGGTAATTAATTTAAAAAAAAATGTTACAATCACAAAAAATGAAACAAATTTATATACCGCATTTGATAAGTTTTAACTACATTATAAATGGAAAAGGAAACTTTATGAACTAAATTTCTTTGACAATAAATACTATATTTAAGCGGAAAACCTGTTTAAATGGTTTATAAACATTTTTATAACTGACTTGATATTTGAACTCTGATTCTCTACTTTCCTGAATCCATTTCATAAAATTAAACGTAAAATATTTTTTAAAATACATTTTAAATAAATAATATAAATTTAGTGTTTAAAAATAACGAACACTATTTTTACAGTTAATATACTGCTAATAAATATTGTTTCTGCAGTTAATAAATATGGATTTTGTAATTACTAATTAAGGTTTTAGAAATTTTTTTTTATAAAAGTAAAAATTTTTATTTCTTAATTGAAAAATTATTCATTACTATTAAAATACTTGAAGGTCATTATAAACTACTACTAATTATTAATTATAAAACTATTTACAATTCATTTCTACATTCATCTATAAAAGAAATATAAAATTTCCTTACAGTGATTCACTTTCCTTTAAAATAATTCAAATTATTATCTGTTCAGTTTTCGGTGTTTCTGTGAGCAAATTATGTTATAATACTATATTATAAAGACATTTTTCATCCCTTTTTCGAACGATTTGTGAGTAGCCTCATGAGCAAAACATTTGGAGTTTCGAGCATTAAAGTAAGAGCATAAGAGCATAAATAAGTTATTGCAAAGACTCCTAAAAATGTGGCACTCTGAAAAAAAATTTTATTCAATTTATTTACGTCTTTCTTATAAAATACTTCATTGAATCCTTAAAAAATAAGTACTTACATTCGCTAAGAAATCAACATGTTGTGAAGATTCACTATGAAGATAAATTGAATTAATAATAAAAGGATTCAATAAATAAGCACAATAAGTTAGTCTACTTAATGGAATCCATCCTTTGAAAGAAAGAACCTTATTGACAATTCCTGAAAAATGAATTTATATTTAAAATATGAAAATAGTTTACATAGATAAATATTTAATTCTAAAAAAAATTTTTATCTTTTTTATTTTACTTTCTGATATAATTGTATCATTTTAACCTTGTTTAAAAAAAGTTTTAATTAAATTTTGTATCCAATCTAAATTAAAAATCGTTAATTTACAATTTTTATTATTTTTTACCTCCATGATGTGTACAGCAGGCAATAAGTAACCACGAAAGCCCAACAGCCCATAAAGTTCTACTAAATCCAACATAAAACGCAGCTGATAATACGGAAATATACCTTCTCCAGATTCCAAAAAGTACAACAAGATTGCAAGAACTTCCTAAAATCCAACACACAACAACCGTTCTCTGTAAAAAAAAATGATAAATTAAATTTTAATTATTTTAATTTAAATAAGTTAAGCAAAAATAAGTTTTTTGTTTAAAAAAGTTTAAATGCAAAAAATAAAATACAAACTCAATTAAGAAAAAAAAACTTATTTTCTAATTTAATTTTGAACAAACTAAATTAAAAGCTACAAAATCTTTACCGTTCTTAAAGACAATTTCTTATTCAATTTTATCAAAATGTAGGCAGTGATCATTCCTACAATATATGGACCTATCCTGGTCCAAGGAGGATCATACAAAACATCCAGCATATGATACTGAGCGTCTAGTCTTGAAAAAAAAACGTGATTAGCATTTTTATCCTATTTCTATATATAATCTTATATTTTAGAAAAAGAAATTAAACTAATATCCGAAATAAAAAAATATTTTTCTAAGATTTCCCAAAAAATTTGTTTAAAGTGAATTTGTAAAACTAAATAAATAAAAAAAAAATCTATAATCTTACGTAGGGACATATCCATTAATATAAGAAATGTATCCAGTTATTCCTATGGATCCGATCATTAACGAGATCATTAAAGTTGAAGCTACGAAGAAGCATCTGAAAATTTGAAGACAAATGTAATCGGTATTAGTAACGAGTTAAGAATATTTTTTAATAACTATTGACTAACACGGAAGACAAAATTAGAATGAAGGTTCCAATAATGAAGAATTGCATGTCGTTTGATAAATACCAACTCCAGGACATACACTGCAACATAAATAATTACGTTGAATTGAGTTTATGAAAGTTTTCCTAAAAATTACTATTTTTTTTAAAGCATATATTTATGAATTTTACATTTAAATAAATTAAATTAAACATTCTCTGAATTTAAATGACTGAAATTGAAATCAACCAAATTTATAGAAAATAAAAAATTTGTTTAATTTAACAATATTCAGTTTTTGTGTATTTCCAAGATTACAAACGATTTTAAAATATCCACCATTGTGTCTCTTCCAAAAAGATTATTGATATAAAGAAGATTTCTCCACCAGTATTTTGCACAAATTTTCTGAGGTCGTTCGCTCATATAAAATTGCGAAGTTTCTCCATACCAAGCTGAATTTATTTCAACAATTCCAACGACCATCATATATGCCGGTGTCAATCTGAAAGTAAAAACGAATTCATTAAAATAAAAACTTGAATTTTCAAAAAATAATAAAATTGTTTTAATTTAATTTTATTATATTTTTAATTATATTTTACATAATTTCCCGTGATTTAAAACAGAAAATTCTTCAATTGAAATAAAATCATTCACACTGGTTTCAATTTAAAAAATGTAGTTTAAGTCATTAATTACCTCACTTAAAGTAAATAAACCGTTTTCTTTTTTTTTCTTATTCCAGTTGTACAATCACTATTTAATAGAAAATTATTAGCAAGTATTATATAATAATCAGAAACTATCTCTCGGTGAAACTCAAATTGACATGAACCTCAGTAAGTAAATTTATACAGCAGAAAATCGCATTAATCATATATACAATAAAATTATCCTCTTGTATCGTTTTTCAAATTATTATTTTTAATGCAGGATAAAAAATTATTGTGAAAACGAAAATAAAAATGAACATAAAAATGAAGATGAAAATAAATACAAAAATAACGAGTAATAAAATAAACAATAAATGTAAAAATATAAATAAAGTAATAAAATACAAAATGCGATAGAATAATAAAAATGTACCTCATAAATCTCTTTAACACGGCTCCAAAAAATTCATTAAATTTACTGGCATAATCGACAGGTCTTTTCTCTATTTTGTTCTTTTTGTCGTTTAAATATAAATAGGCGACGAGAAATCCACTGAGGAAAAAAAATGTATCAACTGACAGAGTTGAATTCGCAACAACTTGAACAGCAAAACCTTCCGACATTCGCCAAGACCAAGGTTTATTATCTGCATAAAATAAGAAAAAAAAATGTTTAATTAATAAGAAAAATTTGTTCAAGACAGTAAAAAAAATGTATTAATGAAAGAAAAATTAATTTTTCTAATGGAACAAAGAAAAAACTCACCAGCATAGTCACTCATGTAAAAAATAGTATGAATCATAATAATCCACACCATTCCCAAAAATCGCAATCCATGAATTACGGGAATAGAGTCAGAACTTATTTTTGTATTGAAAATAATTTTCGTATTGGTGTAAATTGAAAAAGATAAAAGCACTTTCTCCCAAGTATTTTGATAACTTTTTTTTAATACAATTACTTCCAGACACTGATCAGTTTGCTTCGATTCTAAAAGTTGAAAAAATTCAACTTCTTCCTCAAATTGTCGAATAACGATTTTATAATAAATAATAAAATAAACAGAAAAAAATAGAACTCAAATAAAAAAGCGTTAATAAATGAGATTTACAATAAAAATCAATAATTTAAACAATTCTTACCATAATGTTTCGACATGCTATGATTTTGAAAATTGGCCAACTTTTTTCTCATTTTCAAGAACTTTTGATGAACGAGAAGATCGTAAACTGTGCCTATTAGCATTATTAACAAAATAGATGAGAAAACAATTCTGTAACAATGAAAAGAAAAATAATTTTCAATATACCTCGATATTGAAGATTATTTTAAGAATAGAGAATAATTTTGATAAAATGTCTTTTCAGTTTGAGATTAGATTTTAAAATTAAAATTGAATTTCTGCCCGGTATCCAAATGGATTTTCTAACTTCTGATTATATTGTATACTTACAAGATGAAAACTCTTCTCGCACTCATTGACAATCTTTCTGCTGTTAAATCTTTAATTTCTATTAATTTAAAGTCAGCCTCATATAGATCATTAATCAGAAGAGTTCGATCCTGGAACATTCTCTTCAGAATAAATCCAATTTCATCCATAAAACACGTGGCTGGTAAACAGAGACCAAGAGTGATTATATTCTGCAAAAAAATAGTGATTTAATTATTTGAATTAACTGTATACTTTTACTGAGTATTAAAGTATAGATAAATTGAATTAAACAACTATTTAAATTAAATTTTAATAATTTTGAATTATAATTTTAATTTTCAAAAGTTCGTCAACGAAATTAGAATGTTCATTTTTCTAATTTTTAATAAAATTTTGTAAACATTTAAGAACTTTTGGAGAATTTATTGGAATAATAAATAAAAATTTATTTAGAATAATCGCTAAATAAATGATCAAATTTTCTTTCTTAACTTGAAGCTGAAAAACAAGGCTTTTTATACCTAATAGAGGTTTCAGGTTTTAAATAAAATTTATGGTAATTTACGGTCCAATTTTATTTAAAATACTAGCAACAGATGTATTGTAGGATATATCTGAAAAATGACTAACATAATTGACAGTTGAAAACAAAATTCGAAAAATGGCTAATAATTACACAATTGAAAAGAATAGTTTAAAAAATTAAATAATAAATATTAAACTTAAACAAAATAGTTAAAAAATTACAGGAATAATTGTTGGAAATAATTGCAAATTGAACAACTGGATTGAAATTGAAAAAAAAATAAAAAATTGAGGAAATAAATTGAAAATTTAAGAATTAAATTAAAATTTGAAAAAATAATTGATAGTTGAGAAAAAAATTACAAAGTGACGAAAATAATTGACAACTGAAAACAAAATTCACAAAATGGCTAGATTAATACAATAATTTAAAAAATCGAAGAATAATTATAAAATTTTAAAATAATAATTGAAAATTGAAAAAATTGTAGGAAATAATTGAAAGTTGCGGAAAATAATTAATATTCGAAGTTGAAAAATGACGAGAATACTTGAAAAATTGAGGAAAATATGTAAAAAATGACAAAAATAATTTTCAATTGAAAACAAAATTAGAAAAATGAATAGATTAACAGACAACTAAACAAATAATTGAAAAAATTAAACAAGAAATATTAAATTTAAAAAAAATAATTGTAATTTGAAAAATTAAGAAAATTTTAGGAATAATTGTAGGAAATAATTGCACATTTAAAAACTGGATTGAAAATCGAAAAGAATAATTTAAAATTGAAGAAAGCAATTAAAAATTGAAGAATGGAATTGGAATTTAAAGAATATACTTAAAAATTGAAAAAGAGTAATTGAAAAAAGCCGAGAATTAATGAATATATTAAATGACAATTGAAAACTGAAGAATGGAATTAAAAATTAAAGAAAATAATTTAACAATTGTATTTAAAATCAAAAAAACTTAATGATAATTGAAAAAAAATAGAAAAAGTCAATAATTTTTTAATATTAAGCAAACTAATTGAAAATTAAAAAATTGAATTTAAATTTGATGAACATAACTGATAATTGAAAAAAATAGTTCTAGAATTGAATAATGGAATTGAAATTATATAATAATTTTTATAAGTGAAAGAAAGTAATTGAAAAAATCCGAGAATGGTTGAAAAATGAGGAATTAATTGAAAATCGATCAAAGTAATTGAAAATTAAAGAAAATATTTGAGAATTGAAGAAAATAATTGAAAATTAAAGAAATAAATTGAAGATAAAAGAATTTAAATTTAAATTTTAAGAAAATAGTTGATAATAATTGAGAGAAAAATTACAAAATGACTAAAATAATTAAATATCAAGAGAAAATAATTGAGAAATGAAGAAAATAATTGACAATTGAAAAGAAAATTTTGAAGACTGGCGAGAATAATCGACAACAGAAGAAATACTTTTAAAAAATTAAAGAATAATAAAACAATTTAAAAAGAATAATTGTGTATTGAAAACTGATAAGAATTATAGAAACAATTATAGATTTATTTATTAATAGAATTACAATTATTTGAATTAATATTTAAAAAATTTTAATTTTAAACAATTTAAATGTATTTTTTAAAAAGTTTCTGATTAAAAAAATAAAGAATGGCACCAACATTTTTGAAATTTGATTTTCCAGAAAAATACTGTGGTTATAAAGACAAAAAATGCAATAAATCAGGGAGTTTTCTACCAATTTAATTTTAAAAAAGCTTATTCGACGCACAATTAAATAAAATTAAAATAATCCAGCACAGAAAAAACATTAAATAAAATTAGGCCGTAAATCATTGCTGAAGTGAAAAAATTCAAAAAAAATTGTCAATTTTCGAACTTTCTTACTCTTTTTCTACCATAAATTTTATTAAAAACCTAAAACCTCTATTAGGTATAAAAAGCCTTGTTTTTCAGTTTCAAATTAAAAAAAAAACATTTTTGAAATCGGACCAAAAATGACGAAGTAGCAGTATATTTTATACAAAAACTGCAGAAAAACTGTTTTTTAGCTCTAAAATGAAATTTTGGGGTGGGGGGTGGGGGATTTAATACACATTTTTTATTTTGTTTTTCATGACGAACAACTTAGGCTAGATCAGATTCAAAGTAATTTTTCACTGTTACACGGGGTAATTAAATAAATTTTTCAATAAAGGTGAAATAGGTATGATAAAATTAAAAAAGGTCAAAGATATTTTAAATATGATAATAAATCAAACAACTCTTGCCTCATTGGGTAAAGTGACATGATACTGTAAAGTACTATTGTGTGAGAAATGTGCGACGAAATAATGAACTTCAAAAGGTGGAAATTCCTCCTTCAATTTTCGAAAGCGAGAATTGTTAAATTTTATTTCTTCACTGAGGATCAATGGCGATTTATTCGAAGAATCGTAGCACTGACTCCGAATTCCCAACCAGTAATTATTTCCATAAATAAATCCCGGTTTCGGTTCACCACTTGAGTCCAACACTGAAATAAAAAAAATTATAAAATTAAAAATGGAGAATAAATTGAATTAAATAAATAAAATTAAAAAATAAAAATGAATACATGCGCAAAACTTCTTAATTTTACCAAAAATTATTGAAATTGATAATTAATTAAATTATATCTTAATTTCAGTTATTTTTGTTAGTAATATTAATTAAAATTAAAACAATAGAATAATTTTAAGAAAATTTAAAAGAATTAAAGTAGAATTTAAAATCTAATTATATCGTGTTCTAAATTAATGCAGGTAACTAATTTTCAACTATTCTGTAACAATTACATAAAAGTTCACGCTCTCAACATTTTGATATGTGTCAGTAATTTTTCTTTTTATTTCTATTTTTAATTAAATGATCTGGCGGAAGTGTATACGTTATAAATGTAATAAAAATGTGACACGTACGTGAAAATGACATTAATTTTCACATCTAGGGTTATTTGGTGTAAATTACATTGAAATTACAGATAAAATGACAAGAAGAAATAGCTACTGCTTTTCCTTGCTATATGAGTAAAGCAAGTTTCTTGTATAACATTCTCGCGAAAGTGGATCTTTTCCCCTCGTCTAATAATCTACACCTGACACAATCGAAACGATAAACTTATGCATACTCCATCAGTTGTGTAATTACGATTAAGCTAACAGTAAGTACCCATTACTTAATTTTGTTCCAGTTGATGAAAATCACTTTTATAGTTTCTACCCAATTTCAGCTGCAAATGTCCATAATTTTCTATTGAAAAAAGTTTCATTTTACAATCTTAATTCTCCTAATTTTATTTGTAATAACTTTTATATCAGAAATTAATTTTTCATTGAAAAAAATGTTACTTTTATTTTAATAATAAATTTTTTTTTTCAAATTTAAAACTAAAATGTTTTACGAAAAATTACAATTAGAATTTTGTTAGTTAACTCGATTATAAAATAATGGATTAATGCAATTATTAATAAGAAATAAATTTAAAAAATATCCACTCTTAATAAAATTGATATTTTATAAAATAGATTTAAATCAAACTAGGTGAAAAAATTTTTTTACTAACTTTTCAGACTCCACAGCTTCCGGTTGTTGATAGCTTCTCGAAACTCGATTAAATCCTTTTCACAACCAGAACCATTCAATAAATTAGCATTCCCAGTAAATGCATAAGCCGGTAAAGTTTTACTTATAACTTCCTTGTTTCTGTCGTTGATATTATTATGTCCTCTTGATAATGACAAAATTGATGTTATCACAAAGATTCTCAGAACCGTGTTTTTAAACATTTTCATTGATATTGTCGAATCTATTAGAAAATTTAAAAAACAGTTTAAACGATTTTTTTTCTCTTTTCATGAAAATAATAAATTCTCGGTTCAGTTTGATTATTAGAAAATAACAAATATTTGGATCCTCTATAAGCAAGGAATAAGATACAATAATTTCTCCATGAGAAGACGAAAAGTAAAATTTAATTAAGTAGAAAAGATAATTTTTATTTAAATTAGGAATAAATCAAATAATAAACAGTAGCTAAGAACTGTCAATCCATTATGAAGCTATAATTTGTTTTATTAAATATAATATCGGCAATTAAATATCATTTAAATGATTTATTATTACTTTATGTAATTGAAGGTCTAACGTGGCTTGAAAGTTGATTACTTTATGTCATATTTTCTATCATGTTATATTAATTAATATTATAATTATATTGATATCATTATACTTTTATTTATTACTGCGAACATTTCTTAAATAATTGAATTTTCCCAAGTTAATTAAAAACAAACAGTTCTAATTTTCTTATATAACAAAAAAATAATAAACTAAGTCACAAACTCCGGACAGTTTGGTGTTAGAAACAGGACTGCAAGAAATTCGTAATAGAATTTAAAAGTAAACTATTACGCCCCACTATCTCTATACGAATGGGTACAATATTATTATTTGCGTAATTCCCCTCTCTTCTAAATTTACAAAGAAATAAACCTTCTAAAAAACGATCATTAATTTTATTTCGTTAAGGTACTCTGAAGGTTAGGGAAATTTTTTTACACGAAGGTCTTCAAAAGCACGCATAGTTCTCGAAATTCTGAAAACCTTTATGTTAAATAAATTAAAACTTACGGTTTAATTTGAAAAAAAAGAACCTGTTTTATCAAATTTCATAAAGGTCAAAACATTCCATTAAATAGGCAAAATAATGATTTTCCTCTACCAGAACTATTTTTTCTGATTTAAATTTACAAAAAAGCTTTCCTCGATTTTTCATCAACTTTCTCTTTGCGATAAAAAGTTTTCCTCAATTTTCATCTGAACCTGATAACACTGAATTTTTACAGAAAATTTTCATCAATTTCCATTTAAACTTGATAAAAATTTTTTCGACTTAGACATTACTAATTGCGAATTTAAATACCCAAACAAAATTTGTTTTTTTAAATTCGTGAGAGACTTTTAGGTTTTGTATAACATTGAAAAGTATTTCTTAACTTATCAAAGCCTACATTTGAACTATAAAACAATGATGAGCCAAGTTGGAAGAAGCAGAGGATGAAAAGTGAATGGGATTTGATGAGGTGCATGAGGTGAACGACATTGAGTTATCACGTGATCTTATGTCATAGAGAACGATTACTATTAGAATATGAAGTAGAATTTTCGCCAGAAGATGTAATTCTCAGATGCTTCCCCAATTATGCAACCAATCTTTGCTAATCATTGCACACTGTAATATACGAGAACATGGTTTATGAAATCCTGGAATTCTTAATATGCCTATTTATAAATTTAAATTAAAACATAGTTCAAATTTAATTCAGATCACAATTAAAATTAAATGTGAAATCTATTTTTAAAAAAATCTGTAACATGTCAAGTTTACTTATTAAGAACTAATTGAACTGAAACTAAATTAACATCATAAATGAAACCTTTAGTTTTGGAGATTTTTAAACTTGATTTTTGACCGTGACCTATTCGAAGATTTTCAACCAATGTTTTTCAATTCAAATCTTAATTTCACAACAACTGAGAAGAATCGTTTCGTCACGATTTAGTGGTTACAATACGGATAAAAGGAACCTGACCAACTTCTACACATTTAAATGATTATTATATGGTTTTCTTTTATCTAGTTCAAGGTTAAGAGGAATTATTTTTTACTGATTTTCAATAGGGATCCTCTCTTATACAAATATACCTCGAAAATAAAAGAAAAACCCAAAAACAGACGCGTCAATAAAAATTTAAATAATTAAAAATAAGTAAATTGAAATTAACTTAAATTGTAGGTTAAAAAAAAATTGCCGTAGTTTTATTGAGGAACCAGTAATAAAAAGATCAAGATTCTTTTGATTTTCATGATGTTTTTATCAGCACATGGAAGTTTGCATTCTTTTTACATAATAGATAAAACGAATAGTCAACAACAGTAAATTATAGAAATCAGCCCGAACATGTACTTACAATATTTTTGGGCACACGTTCTAAGTAAAAGTAATACAATACATTTGATAATACAGGTAATAACTGGTATTATTACAGCATTGTAAAATATCACAACAATAATATCTTCAATTGTCTCTTGTCTCGAATCGGTAACAAAAGACTATTATCAGAAAGCAACAATGACAAAGAAACGCAATTGATTAATTAATTTAAGCTGAGAAATTATATAATAAAACTTCACCAACTAATAAAATTATTACTAATTAACGTACACTTCTAAATAAGTCGAGCAGTCAATATTTAAAATGAAAAATTGATTCAAAAAGAAAAGAGATTCTAAGAAAGTGATTTCATTACTAAAAATGTTTAATTTAAAACAGAAGTAAAAATTTTCAAAAATTTCTTTTTAATCAAGAATAAAAACAAAATGGAAATATTGCAAGAATGCGGAAATGTTATAATTAATAGAAAGACGTGTTTCTTTATCAAAGTGCTCAGATCTTAGCGTACAAAAAGGAAAATATTTTAACTCTCATTATTATTCAGTTTACTTTCATATGTATAATGTACAAAAGAGGAGTCATTCCATGTTCCCTGCGCGCACTATTCTCTTCTAAATAAATTAAATCGCGCAATCAACACACTATGGACAATATTAAACGTCTTCGATCGCGCCACAAACATAAATAAGAGACTCACGACTATTGAAAAAATAATTTGCATCACACACAGATCGGACTTGGCATGAACAGAGTAGAGGCTCAGGAATTTGAATTTCAGAAAAAGAGCAAGAAAACTATTTGTAAATAAATAACTTTTTACAAAGTAAGTAATTTCTCTATAATGAAAATAATCAATTTCACTATGAATAAAATGAAATCACTCTTTATAAAACAAACCACGTTAATATCAATATCTTAAAAATTATTATACAAATTTATATTCGAAAAATATTCTTTAATCAATTTCAATTTAATTAATCTTTAATATTTAAATAGAAAATTTATATTTTTAAATATAATTTAGTCATGTAATTATTATTATTATTATTATTAATATAATCCGTTAACTAATCATACACAAATTAATAATTTACCAATTTACGCTTAAATCAAATAATTATACAATTCTAGGATTTTTAAATAATTTTTACTTTTTAAGAAAAATAATAGAGGTGTGCAAATTGCTGGAATTCGAGTTTTGCCCTCAAAACCATGAAACATTCCAACTTTTGCACAGATCTAAAAAATAATAAGACTTCATCTTAAAGCATAAATTAAATTGTATGGAAATAAGTTGATATTTACGAGTTGATAGTAGAGGTAAATAAAATTAATTTATACTGATTTTGTAAACCCTGAGACTCTGGAAGTAGCCGCGTCCGATTGACACTCATTATCTTCCTTTTGATAACAATATTCGCGAGGTATCACTTTTATTAATACGCTTTACACCATCTCTCAAACACTTTTTAAAATATCATACCAACACAGCAATACAGATTTGCAAGTACGAAGAAAATGTATAAGGTAAACGTACCAGTACCCGATGAAGATTTGTCAATTAATGTTAACAAATTAACAAAATAAATTCAAAAAACGTCTGTTAATAAATTAACAAAACCTTTGGGGGCGAGTCGACATCAGTTGGACAATTTTTTCTTTTTGAAATTTCTATTTTCGGAAAAAATATTAAAAAATACTAAATATAAAGAGGTATAACATCATAATAATGTGAACCATGTTGATTTTTAAATTCTTTTTTTCAATAAATTGAAACGTTTCATTGGAAAAACTGTCCCATTCATGTTAGCTCTCCCCTATTAATAAATTAATAAAACGCCTAGAAATAAAATACCAAAAAAAACTCTGGGACTAACACCAATAAGTATTTTCTTCGGAAAGGTTTTGAACTTTTAAAAATTTACAAAGAAAACACTTATTTACAAATTTTTTTCGAAAAATTAATAAACTTTCAGTTTTACTTTTATTGTTTAAAATAAAAAATTCAATTTCTTAAATTGAATACACCTAGTTTCGTTAGCTTATTTTATACTCTTTACTTGAGATTGTGAAATTTGTATTAATAATTTTTACGATTTTTTTATGGTTGAATTATTTAAATTCTTTTAGAAAGACGCAAAGTAATAAATTAAAAAATATATACTTAATACTCAAAATATATTTTTATTATTTCATAACTGCAATATTTTTTTTCAATATTGAAAAATAACTTAAAACTACAATACGTTTTTCAAAATTGAAAAAAAAAACAATTAATTTAGAGATTCGTCAATATCTGTCTCGTGTAAGATTTTTAACACAATAAATAAACAAAAATCGTGTTATTTCTTGAATTAGGTACTGGTACATTAAATAACCTTACAACACCAGCCACTTATCTACATAACAGTCACTACACTATATTTACAAACTGCTATTGAACAGCCGGTTGCACCAACCAAAAATCCCAGTTTTATGGAAAACTTGATTAAACTGAATGTTTAGTTTCTTTTACCAATACAACTTTCATAAAGAGAATCAATTTTTTAAATAAATTATTTCTTAGAATCTAAAAATTTGTGATATTTTTACCAATTTTAATTCACTTTTAAACCAAAAATATTCTAGAAATAAAAAAGAAACTGAAAATTCTTCCAGAAAATTGGCATTGTCACTAAAAGATTGATTCCCTTTTTTTCAAATTGCATTTCCTTCTTCAACTTGATTCCCTCGTGTGCTTATTTTCCAAAAAGTCAGGAGACTATGGTTCTTTGAAGTCTTACGATTTGAGCATAAACCGCAATGAAATCAGTGCGATCGTAAGTTTTGGAAGTTGAGAAACAAAAAGAGATTTTACAAACAATTGCAGGGGGAAAATTAGAGAAGTGGTGATTTATTAAATAAATGAAATTGAAAAGGAAAGCGAAGAGCAGAAAGAAAAAAAAAGAGACAGAACTAAGGAAAGAAAGAAAAAAGAACAAAAGCAAAAAATCGCTTTCTGAAATAAAAATTCCAGAAAGGACAAATATTAATATTAAAAAAGAAAATAGAAAATAAAAAGTGAAAAATTCCGGAACTGAAGAAGAAATAAATTTGTTTTTCAGGAAAGTTGGTGCATTCGCAGCATCGACATTAGTTAACGTCTATAAGTTTTTTTTTATTTTACATCCGACCACACGTCGTGATTCGTTAATTTATTTAATAACTAATCTTCTCTCATTAACAATTTAATATCTCGGCTAATTATTGACTAATGCTCCAGTTTTTGAAGCACAATAACAAAAATTCTTGTGCTTCGATTTCGCGGAAGAAAATAGGTGTATGCGTGTCTCTCACGTCATGGGTTCTTTCTTTCTAATTTAAGCAGCTTTATCAACTTCTGCTCTCCCTTTTTTTCTGTATTTACACGACTTATTATCATTTCCTTACCCTTTGTAAAACGTTTGACTTACAACAAAACTGACTTTTAACTCTGTACGCCATTTTGTTAGGTTTTAAATTACGAGCCTTTTTTATAAGCTGCATCGATGAAGCTTCGTTGTGAAAATTTTAAACAGGACTTCACTTGCCGCAACTGAATTTTTCACTTCTTTAGCTTCAAATTATGAATTTAATTATCAAATTCCAATTATGAATTAACTCACAAAAATCATGAATTCAATCGTTAAATTTATCATATTTTAGTATCGACTTTAATAATTAAATTCAAATTTGAATGAACACATTTTTTAAAATACTGTCTATGGTCTATTACGAGAGTAATAAACTAAAAAATTCATAATAATTAAATTAAGAAACTATTTTTTGTTTCTATTTGCTTGAATAAATGGTAAAATGTATAAATGCAGTTTTGAATAAAATTCAGAAGCGAAAAGCAAGGTGAGTTTTAAGAAAGCTAAACACCGTATGGGCTAGTCTAAATATGAAACAAGTGGCGTAAATCGAGTCGAAGTCTCCTGAAGATTTTTTCTTTATTTTTATTTATTTCTTTTTTTTTGCTTGGTGCATCGTCTTATCATTACTACCGAGGCTCGCAAGCTTCGTAAACGAGCTCTGGCACCAGCGCTAACGAGAACGCAGAGGAGGTTTGTCTTGGATAATGTCGACGTGACATCGTAACTTCGTGTTACCTGTTGTTTTCTTCCATAACCACCTGCTTAAATCCCCCTGTCATTTGGCTCTTAACATCATGACTTCCTAGCGCTGTCCTGCCGTCCTTCGTTATAAATAACTGCAGTCCCGATGCTGAAAAATTGAAAGAAAGAATTAAAAATTGTTAATTATACCTAATAATAACAAAACTTCTTTTTATCTTAAAACTTCATCTCAAAACGGTAAATCTTAACGTTAAAAAAAAAACAAAAAAAAGCATATAAATTATCTTAAGGAGGTTCTCTCCACTGACATAACCTCAAACTAAAAATTTGTCTTTTTCTACCAAATAAAAATATTATTAAAATTAATTTAACTAACCAGACTGAAGTGGGAAACGTTTCTGAGTAACGAATGAAAATTTATTTTTTTAAACAATTTTTTTAGGGGTTGCGACCTTTAAATGTATTATTGAATGTTTTTTAAGCGTTTTTGAACTGAATTGTATATTTGTAACAAAAATAATGTGAAAAAAGAAAGAAAAAAAAAGAAAATTTTTCATTCGTTACTCAGAAACGTTTCCCACTTCAGTATGGTTTTAACTAAACTTTGAAGGACCCAGTTGTACATATTTCAAAACTAATGTTTTAATTAATTAATATTTTTGGATAACCCAGCTTCCATGGAAAGTACTTAAAGAAAATAATTCCAAACTGTCAAAAATATTTGAATAATGACAAGAATAATTGTAATTTAAAAAAAAAATAATCGAGATAACTGGTGTAAAAAATTAAAAATTTAATACATTAATTGAAAACTTGACGATAAAATTTAAATGTTAAGAAACTAATTGAATAACGACAAAGATAATTGAAAGCTTTGTAAAAATTAAAAATTTACAGACAATAATTGAACAATTGCGAAAAATATTAAAAGTTTGAGGAAAATAACTAAAAGTTGAAGAAATTAATTGAAGTTTGAGGAAAATAATTGAAATTTGAAGAGAATAATAAATTCAAGAATGGAAACAAAATTTCAATATGAAAAAAGTAAATTAAGTTTGAAGAATATAATTAAAATTTGTAGAAAATAATTGAAAAAGGTGTAAAAAATTAATACATAAATTCATGACAAAAATAATAAAAAGATTGAAGAAAATAATTGATATTTGAATAAAATAATTTAAAACTGGTGTAAAAAACTAAATAAAATAATTGAAATTCGTAGAAAATAATACTAAAATGGCAAAAATAATAGAAATCTGACAAAAATAATTGAAAAATGACAAAAATATTTGAATGATGACTAAAGTAATTGAAGTTTGGAGAAGAGAATTGAAAAATATCAAAAGTAAATTGAAACTTGTGTAGTAAAAATTTAAATATTCCTGACAATAATTGAAAGATTTTTATTTCATAATGGATATTTTAAGAAAATAGGTGAATAATGACAACAATAAATGAAAAGTTGTGTAATAAATTTAAATATTCATGACAATAATGTTTTGAGTGAAAAAATAATCGATATTTGAAACAATTAAATTAAAAATCGAAACAATACTTCAAAATTGACAAAAATACTTTAAAGTTGACAAAAGTACTTTCAAAATGACAAAAATAATTGAAAAGAGGTGTAGAAATTAAATATTTGTAGACTGTATTTAAAAAATTGACGATGTAATTGGAATATGAACAAATTAATCGATTTATAAGGTAAATTATTAATTAGGCACCCAATACCAGAAGACCCCCCCCCCCCCCACCCAGCAGAAATAGACATTTGACTAAAAAAGTGAGAAAAGTGAGTTATTTTTTTAAAAAAGTGAGTCACTGGCAACCCTGTCTTTCAAAATTTGGTAAAATTGATTTCAAAAATATTTTTATTTCGGATGAAAAACGACTTTCCAGTTTGAGGTTATGTAAATAAAGAGAACCTACTTAAAAATAAGTTCATATTCTTTCGTTTTAAGCGGTCAAGGTTTACGCAGACTTAGTCTTACAAAAAAGAATAAAATTCTAACACCTTGTCAAGCTTTAATAATTAAAAATACGTTTTATGCAAATGTTTGAAATTACATTTTAGTTGATGAAATTGTCAAAATAAATTTAAATTGTAAATTAGGTCACTGATTCTCTGATCAATTTGAATCATTGACTTACTTTCTTTACTCTCCAAGGACGACTGTTCAAGATTCGTTGCTTTCAGCAATTCGTCTATTAAAGAATCGGGATTAGGTCTCGTGACCTCAACTCTACACAAAATTGGATTTCCCGTACCATCTTCAGCCTTTTTTCGACGCTCCAGTGCCGCTTTAGCTCGGTCCAAAGACCCAGTTTCACTAAGTCCTGAACCACCTGAAGGATTCCTAAAAGAAGATGAATAAGAATACATTTTTTTTGGTTCATTCGATTCTCCGAAATCGAATCAAATACACTCACGTTCATACGTACTTAATTTTTAATTTTTTACAAAATTGAATTTATATAAAACTAATTAAATATAAAAGAAAAAGTCCAATTGTAAATAGTTGGTTTTCATGTTTAAAAATATTTGAAAAAAAATTGCAGATACCTAATAATCACTTTTCTAGTGACTTTTTTTACGTTAATCATTTTCACCTTAATAATAAAGCAAATTCTAAAACAGAGAAACTAAAAAGTAATTAAATAAAAATTCATTAAGCGTTTTGAAAATTATGCAAAAATCAAATGTGAACTTGAATGCAAAATGAACATGCTAATTGTAAAATCAAAAGGGTGAAAAAAATTCATTCCTGCCACCAAATGCAATTTAAGCAAAACATGCAGTTTTTGTATGAAAGTAAAAGCGTTTGTATTTCGCTGAAAGTCCATTTGCAATTAAACTTAATAAACTAAAAGTAATTAATTATAAATTTTTAAAAATTAAAGAAAAAAAAGTTTCAATTCAAGATGTAAATCAACATAAAAAGATTCGTGTAAATGTAAGAAAAAGCAAAATCAATTTAAACTGAATCAAGATTTTGAAATTCGGAATGTAATTACTATTTAAAGTTTTTTTTTTTAAATTACTTTAAATTAATTCATTAATTCCCAAACTAAGTTACTTTTTAAAAATCTGTCATCAAGAGTACTCTCGGAAAAAAATCAACAAACTTGGAGACCATTTTTTTGAGAAAAGAATCTTTGTGACGTCTCCAAAAATTCGTTCGATTGGTTAATTGGCAAAAACTAATTTAAACTAAACATATTGAAAGTAAAAATAAGAAAACTATAAATAATAAAACTAAATATAAGTAAAGTACATTAAACAAACTAATAATACACTTTTTTCTTCAAAATATGCATGGATCTCTTTTCTTGAATAAAAAATAATTTTCTTTAAAATTATAAATAAATAAAGTAATCTTTTTGAACAGAGCAAAATCTTTTATTTTCTTAAATATCTCATTGAATTAATCAATAAAATTAAACTAATAAAATGACATCAACAAATCTCTTTGAAGTAGGTATTAATAATAATAGATTAATTTAATAGATATTAAAATTATGCCAAAAAAGTTCCATAAACAAAAAAAGTCTGGTCAATTTTGAAAAAATCACAAACAAAAATTAAGCTTGAGATATTTTCTAATAATTAAAATTATTCCTGAAAAAATGAAAACTTTCTCTGCACTTATTTTGAAGATAATTTTAAATATTGTTAAAAAACTTATTGACATAAATGAAAAACATTTTTTTCATAAAGTTGCAGTTGATCAAATAAATGTCGAAAAATTTGAACATTCTTCATTACTGGGAAAGTAATTCCAAAACTTAATAAAACAACTAATTTACAACTTTTATAAATAATTTCTATTAAAAACAATTTCCATATTGACAAAAAAATGACATAAAGTTCCAAAATTAATAACGTCATTAAAAAAAAATTACTCATAAATTTTTCAACATTTTTATGAAAACCTCAATATCCGGCAACTTTATGAAAAAAAATTAACGACAATAAATTGGATATAAAATTACCTTAATAAGCACAAAAACGTATATAAAATATTCATCATTTCATGAATAATACTAGAAAAAATCCCAAATTCAAGTATTCTCGTGATATATTTTTAAAAATGAATCCATTTCTCTACATTTAACAAAATTTCAATATCTATCTTAAACAATTTTTTCAGTTTAATTTTGTGAGAATATTGAAAAAAAGGTTTAAAGACTTTTTCTCAGATTGAGTATATTTGAGAAAATAAACGAGTGTGATAATAAAAACAAGTGCTCAGAAAATGTCTATCGGTGGATATCTTGGAGTTTAAATCTGATGAATCTTGATTTAGTTTAAGGATTTGAGATTGTGTCAATGGGTCGAACTTCATTAAATCCAAATTTAATTAAGGTTTTATTTGTAGGATTTCAGATAGCAAAATGGATTTTGCGACTAAGCAGAAAAATACAGGTAACACAAAAGCAAGGACTGACGGTGGGGTAATGCTGTTTCGATGCTGCGCATTGGCAATTGCAACTTCTGGTACTGCTAACGAAGAAGACTCCTCGGAGTCTGGGCTGGTGGCGACCGTGGCTAACTTGCCCCCCGCTCCGTCCAGTAACTTCCGGTGACCTCCGCCAATGCCCCTGCAAGGATTTAAAGCTTTCCTAACTAAAAAGCACTTCAGTCAGATCCAGTCAGAAAAACTGGCTCTATGACTAGTGTTGCTAGAAGTCGAAAAAACCCAAATCATCCAGAATCACCTCCACAATAATCGCCATGCACACATTTTCGAAAAAAAAAAAAAAATAATCATAATTTTAAAAAATAAATTCATAACAAAATAATGAACTCAATTCAACTTATGTTATAAAATAAACACTATACCTTTCTTTGGAGAGAGATATTTTTCATTTTCGATTGATCTACTTTAATTTTACAATTTCAAATCGTTTGTATCTCGAATTTTAATTATTTGATATTTCATTCAATTGAAAAAATGTGAAAATATATACAGAATGTTTTTAAAAACAATTAATGTTTTAAATATGTTCTCGATATATTTCTACGTTTTGTTTAATTTTTATATTAAAATATTTGATGAATAAAATTCGAGTTGTATGATTTGAAATAATTGTTGCAATTTTGAATGTAGGTACAAATACTAAATATTAATTGTAAGCTGTTTTAATTAAAACTGAAATCAATTAAATTCATGGAGAGTATGATTTTTCAGAGATGGAGAAAAATGAAATGAGTGTGGAGAAATTAGAGTGAATAATTGTGACCTAGCAACACTGTCCGGCACTAAATTTATGGATCCAAGGGAAGCAATCAACGATCTTGGCTTCACACTTTTATATTCACATCATGAATATAATTAAAGCGAATTTCAAACTGCACTTTGGCAAGCTTGAAACACAAAAAATTCAAGCAAAAGCGAAACATGGATAATTTACAAGTTAGGATTTTCAAATTGTAGAACATAAAAGCAAAGCGATCAGAGATAGCCTCCCTAAATTGTTTTTTTTTTCAATTTAGCAATAAAAAATATATATTATAAATATCCTGTACTGTAAAAAAAGGATATTTTTAAAAACGTTCTCTTTGCACATTTGTAAATACACTTTCTAAACAACAATATTTAAAAAAATGACTTTTAGAACAAATGGTATTAAAAATAATGTATTTGAAAAAGATATATAAATATAAAATGTCAAACGACTTTAAAAAACAAGATGTTTTAAAAAAAAGATACTTATTTGAAGAACAATATTTATGATACCTATCTGGAAATTACATTTTCTAAATTATTTTATGCGGGATCAATGATAAGATGTGGATGAAATATTTGAAATGAGAGGTTTTTACGATTGACTTGAAAATAGAAATAAAATATTAAATAAAATACGAGGGAAAATAAATTCGAAGGGGGTATTTGAACGTTTTTTTTTTTGTGAAAGCTATAAGCAATTTTCAATAAACCACAATACTAAATCAAGCAAATATATAAAAAAGCAAACAACATGCAAATATTTAAAAGTACATTTAGAAGATTTCTAAGCATCACTGTTAGAACATTTTTTTCGATTTTTAATCATGAAATATCATAATTTTACGTTATAAATAATCACATTTTTTCACAATATTAAGTTTAAATTTTGCTTTTTCAAAAATATCTGAACCTTGATATTATTTAATACTATTTGACAAATATGTCCAAAAGAATTTTTGTAAATTACTTTTTACTGAATAAATAAATTGATTTTCAAATACGTGCTTTAATAAAGTCAGTATTGGTGCGAATTCTCGTTTTCTTTAAAAAGAATTTAGTATAAGCTGAGCAGATTAGCTCAGATCGTATATGTACTTTTTTTTTACTTGAGAATTAAGTTACAAAGAAATTAAATGCAAAAAAGTACAAATCAGAGCAATAGAAATAAAAAAAGGAAAGTAAAATAACTAGGTAAATATGATTAGAAGTAAAAAGAAAATCATGAATTTCCTGTATTAGGCAATAATTTGAAAGAATTAGATATTTTTTAATTATTTGAAGTAATTTAATTCATATTGAAATTGATTCGTTAAGAGCAAAGGCGTGATTGAAATTATGTAGACAAATGGACGATTTCAATCTCACTTGTTCGAATCAGAAGTAATTGTGAAATCGACTACAAGTGTAAATCATCGCTGAAAATTGCAGTCAAGGTGTTCATCTTTAATGGTCAGATCTTTACTTTAAGCAATTGAATAACTTTAATCATTCTATTCAATGAAACGTTTACAATTGAATAAATATTAATTAATTTACATTTCTATTGATTTATCATGATAGAAGTCATCGCTAATTTTTGCTATTTACTCAAAGCAGTTAAGTTATGAAAAATAAAAATATTCACTGCTGAATTCTAGTCTGAATCAAAATATTTAAACATTTCTATTCAATCACATTTGGAAATTAATTAAACATTTATAAATTAATATTTATGAAAATTATTGTTGATTTTCTTCAATTCTAGTTAATACTTATGATAATCTCGTTTAATCTTTAAGAATTCGCACCAAACTAAGTCAGTTAATTTTTAGGTATATTATTATCTATAAAACAGTGAATCTCTCATTTTTTATCAATTTTGAATTTCTAATTTTCTTAGTATTTCGAAAATTGTACATTATTCTGTAATAATACATAAAGTTAATCTCTTTGAATATTTTTTTATTCAGAGAGTATACAGTAAGAAAACGTCATTTTTTCGTTATCAAAAATCTTTGGAAATAAATATCAGTGAGAAAAAAGTGAAGTGAAGAAAAAAAATTTTAGGAAAAGTGTATTTTTCCTCAAATTTAAAACAGATAAATTATGTGCAAAGATTTTTGGAACAGAAAAGCTAATCACCAATTTAGTTAACAAATGGTTTAGAATTAAAATAAGAAATCATCGGGACTTATGATTAAGCTCTAAAATTAATTATTTACAATATTTATTTCATAGAATTTCATTAGGAAGAATCTTCTTTTAGTCGAAATTTTACATTTTTGAATATGTTTTCAATCAAACAAATAAAATAATTATAAAATATAATAAATAAATAATATTCGATAAATTAATCCGAATTTTGACCTAACAGAAATTTTAGGTCACCGAATTTATATTTAACAGAATTCTCATTTTACAAAAATCCTTTTAACCAACTTTTCATTTAAAACATTTCCAATTTAAACGGATTTTAATTTAGAAGAATTTTTATGATTTTTATTTTACAAAATTTTAGGTCAATCAAAATTTTAAATACCAGAATATTCATTTGACAGAATCTTCATTTGTCCGAAATTGTATTAGTACGAAATGACATACAAATAAAACAAACAAACAAAATAATTAAAAAAATTAAAGAATAATTATAGAATTTTAAAAAAATATTTGAAAATTGAAAAAATTGTAGAAAATTATTGAAAATTGCGAAAAATAGTTAATAATAATTGAATGAAATAATATTGAAAAATGACGAGAATAATGAAAAATTGAAGAGAATATTTAAAAAAATGACGAAAATAATTGACAATTGAAAACGAAATTCGATAAATGTCAAGAATAATAGACAACGGAAAAAAATAATTTAAAACATTGAACAAGAATTATTAAATTCAAAGAAAATAATTTCAAATTGAAAAATTAAGAAAATTATTGGAGTAATTGTTGGAAATAATTGCACATTTAACAACTGGATTGAAAATATAAATAAATAATTACCATTGAACAAAATAATTGAAAGTTGAAAAATGAAGAAAATCGTTAAAAATTGAAGAATGAAATTGAAATTTAAAGAACATAATTGAGAATTGAAAAAAGTGATTTAAAAAAGCTGAGAATTATTGAATACATTAGAAAATAATTAAAAACTGAAAAATGGAATTGAAATTTGAAAAAATTGTACAATTGAATTTAAAATTAGAGAAAGTTATTAATAATAAAAAAATAATAATTGAAAAAAGGCAGGAATTTTTTTTAATAATTAAGAAATTAATTGAAAATTGCTAAAAGGAAATAAAATTTGAAGAAAATAATTCAGAATTGAAGAAAAAATTTAAACATTAGATCTGAATTTTATGAACATACTTCGAAATATTTAAAAAAAATTATATATTTTTGACCCCAAAGAGGTGAAAAGGGCGACAAATGATCAAAATAGGTAAAAAAGGTGACAAAATTGAAAAAAAGTGAAAAAGTGATACACGCATTAATTAAACAATTTTTTGCAATGTTAAGAATAAATTCTCGTAAAAAAATACATAAGTAAAAAATCCGTAAGATAGGGGGGATCAAAAACTTACGGAGTCTTACAGATATGGGTGCTTGGGTCAAAATCTAAGAAAAATGCCTTACGTAATTTACGGACGGGCCCAAAATAAAAATTCTTCTAAATTAAAATTCGTTTAAATTAGAATTCTTTTAAATGAAAAGTTGGTTAAAAAAATTTCTGTAAAATGAAAATTCTGTTAAATATTAATTCGGTGATCTAAAAATTTTGTTAGGTCAAAATTCGGATTAATTTACGTTCGATTGAAAACATATTCGAAAAAAAGAAATTTCGACTAAAAGAAGATTCTTCCTAATGACATTTTATGAAATAAATATTCTAAATAATTAATTTTAAAACTTAATCATACGTCCCAAATCATTTCTCAAATTAATTCTAAATCTTAATTTATAACAAAATAAAAGAGAGAAAAATCGAAAAAGATTTTCTACATCTTTTTGATTGTATGGAATAGCGTGAATACATTCAAAATGAAAAAATTCTCAATGAAGGCAATGATCTTATGATTCCTTAAGATTCAAGACAGAAACTGTGATGAGCTCGTTCACCCTTGCAAAAGCTGGTAACACTACTTGACTACGGTGAAGACATGATTGTCCCAAGTTGAAGAAAAAGCAAACGCAAAGTGGTAAAATCTTGAAAAATCGAGAAATTAAACGAAAAATGTGGCTGATGAGACCTACCTGAGGGTCTGAGTCGTGGCCGCAGATAGTGTCGAGGCTCTAGGATTATCGGGTCTATGAAGAGGATCAGGAGAGGAAACAGCTCTGGCCTGTTCAGATAATCGCAATACAGGACTCGTTTTTCCTTTCTCAATACAGTCACAAGTTTTTGAAAAGCCTCGCCAACTTGGTTGGCCAATTTTCGGCCTTGGTCCCGACTTTTGACCGTTTTTATTGCGCTCATTCAGCGAATCTGAATTATTTTTCTCGTATTTTCTTGTCGTTAAACGTGGCACGTCTTGAGCACCAGGCACCTTAAAAATTCTACCCAAATGATTGTTATTTGGTACATTGTTCAATCCTGAAATTCCATTTCTAAGTGATTTACTTTTTTCGTGATTGGTGCTCGCTGCAGACGTGACAATGTTCAATTTTACTTTTAATGAACGATGATTGAGTCGATCCTCTTGCTTCTTTGAAGAAAGAGGACTCGACGTGGGCCAAAACTGATTTGGTGAATCCATGAGAGTTAAGGACGAGGGCATAGGAGATGGTATGGTATCATTGGGAATCTCGACATTGCTGGCTTCGTAACTTTGAGTTTGGGAGAGGGGCGGGAGGCGTGGAGCCCAAACCGGCCAAGAAGGTGACCTATAAAGATGATAACACAAACATATTCAGGCATGCAGAAATCATAAAAAATTAAAAATGTTGGCCGCGAAATGGCTAAATAAAAAAACAGCTAAATGAAACGTCAAATAAGTTAAAAAGAACAAAAAAACTAATACAAATTCCTACTATTCATTCAGAGCCAGATACAAGGATACTTAATTTATCATTTTTATAAATCTGGGATTTGGTAATTTGCTCTAAGTACTTTGGTGACATTTTTAGTCTCGTTGTTTCTTCAGTTTGTCTTAAAAAACAAGAGTACTGAAAAAATCACGGGAAAAAAATATGTTTTGAAGACGGCACACTTTAAGTAAATTATAATTACAAACATCATCTCTAGGTTTACTTAACACATTCTCTCAGGTGCGACTCTTCCGTAACAAATGTCCAAAGATCAAAGCTATTTAATCTCACGTGCGAGAAAAATTTCAAGAGAAAAAAGTCTAGGTAAAGAGATAAGCCAATCATTCCAAGTGCGTAAGATTTTGTGAAGGCCTAGGCAAAGATGAAGATTGAGTGTTGAAGAAATAGGAGCAAAGTCAAAGAGTTATAAAAGACCTATATTCTTAGTCGAGCTTTTAATAAGCATGTTAGTTTGCTTAAACAAATATGGCTAAAAAGTGTCCAGGTTTTGGGCTTTTGGAATTGACGTGATATGATTACCTAAACCGTAGTTAAATATAAAAAAAACATTCGTTTCTTTTTTTCCTGTTGCAAAAACATACATTTTTGCCCTCTTTTTAAAGAACGAAAGAAAAGTAAGAAATTCAACCAAAACTAAAAAAGAAGGCTTATTATAATTTAATGAAACGAAAAAATTCAAAAGCTTCATGAACTTTCAGTGACGTAATAAAGGAATACTAATAGATCCCTTGACACTTTTACAGTTGTGATAAATCTTCTTTTGTAAAATAATCAAAACTAGTAAAATTTGAGAATGACACAAACTGTGAAGCTTTCTTTACTTTCATTTAAATTGCAATTTTATTAGCATCTTTGGTTAATTTGATTTTATTCTAAACTTAAAGTTTAATTAAACTAGATTGGTACCTTGTTTTAAATTTACAACTTCTTTTATTAAAGCCTTTTCTAAATTCACATATTCTTTTATTTGAACATTTTTAAAAACACATCTTGTTAACCAACTATTTTAAAATTTAAACCTTCTTTTAGTCCAACCTTTTAGAAATTTACACCTACTTTATTCCAACTTCCCTTTAACTTACAACTTCTTTTATTCAAATCTCTCCTGAATTTATACCTTCTCTCCTTCGAAGCTTTCAGTACTTTCTACATTAGACGAAACAGAATCTAAAAAGTTTTTACAGATAGTGTTTGGTTCAAAAAAATAGTTGGATCATTGTGTCCAATAATTGTACGAGATAAGAAAGAAAACTGTGAGAAAAGAAACCCTTTAGCTTATAAAACGCTTCCACTGTTACGGGGGAAAGAAGATGAAGAAGAAATAAGAAGATGGACATGTTTTTTTCGCAAAAGAGAACGTTAATGAACTTATCAAACTTGAATCAAGTTTTGGATTTCTCTATTTAATAAATAGTGTTCTTGTTGCTTTTTAATGGTTCGCTTACCTAATGTGACCACTGTCACCACTACTACTTTGTCTACTGTGCTGACTATGAGAATTTAAGGACCCATAGCCAGATCCTTTGCTGAGTTGACTCGTGTTACTGCTATTTCTCGAATGGCCAGACTCTGCTTGAGTCTCTGTTGTAGCTTCTACAGGAAGAACTGAAGGAATCACCTCACTTAGTGTCATGGGATCATACAACTCCGTCCCGCTTAATAATTCTGCAATAAAATAGTTGCAATTCAGTATCAGGAAAATCAGAAATCAGGCCTAAATAGCAGCAACATTTTCGTTCACTATCTTGATGAGTGAAATGCTGAGATGATTATAAAATAAAATTAAACTGAGAAAGATAAAAAATAAATAAAACGAGAAAGTAGTAACCAAGGAAAATTAAATTGATTAAATGAAAGAAGAACAAAGAAAAGAAAGAAAAGATGATACAAAATTTTGAGATAAAAAGGAATTAAGTGGAGAAAACTTGATTGGATTAATTGAGGAATAGATTGATTTAAAAGACAATTGTTAATAAAGTAAAAGAATTTCAAGGAGATAATCAATTCAGGAAAGGAGAGAGCCGTGAGAAAACGCTAAAGGAAAATAACTTGGAAGAAAAATATAATAAAAAAAAAAAAGGATAAAAAGATGACCTGAAGAGAAGAGTGCCGGCCTCTTCTTAGGAAGACTGCCGAATCCGCTGCTGGCACTGGCTATACTACCTGCTAAAGAACCAGTGGAAACGTAATCCTCCCGATTACTACATCTATCAGCCGAGCTGACTTCGTCAGCCGTCACTCCTGGAATTCCAGGAACACCCGGCACTGCCAATTGAGTTTGTTTCAACGACGGCGAGGGTCTGCAAAAAATTAGATAAAATTTTACATCATTATATTTCTCGAAAATTGAGTTCAGCAAAATGCTTAGTTCAAATTCACTGAAAATAATAGAATAAAAAATAATAATAGGGTAAGCACGGGAGGGTTGGAACACCGGGAGAAATGGTACACTTGCTTTATCTTGGAAATTTATTCATCGAATGAAATTTTAATTACAACAGTACATAAACAAAATATAAAATGAGAATTTCTTGCTCGGAAATTTATAAACAAAATTATGTTTCATTATTTGTTAAACCGAGCGTCGAGGAAACCCAAAGTTTTTCGATTTAATGTTATGTTTATGAATTTTTTTAATTTGACGGATTTTAATTGTTTTCTAATTTTTTTAAGTTAATATTTTCGATAAGATAAAGCAATCATGTAAAAAATGAAAACATTAAGCTGCTAACCAATGGATCTATTTTTGATAAATGATGCATTAAGGATGTTCAACCCATTGCCATAATCATAAACTAAAAAATGGTTTTTCACATAAAATCTAAATATTATTAAAATCGATTTTACCCAATTTTGATAGATTCAGTTGGGTAATTTTTTAAAAAAATTTAGGTCAACACAAAATTTGTTATAAAATCATAATTATTTAACATTTTGTGTTTTTTCTTTCAAGTTTGTCAACAATCGTAATTTTCATCCCATTTTGATAAATAATAGCTCATTTTAATCTTTAACATATTCTCTACAAGCCTGTTTGTTGGATTTAGTTAACATTTTTTTTTTTTTTTTTTTTAAATATATAATAGATATTTGTCAAAATTAATTGAAAATTACAATTGTTGACAAACTTTAAAGAAAAAACACAAAATGTTAAATAATGATTGTTTCATAACAAATTTTGTATAAAACTAATTTCTTTTGAAAAATGTACAACTGTATCGTTAAAAATTGGGTGAAATCAATATTAATAATATTTTTATTTTATGTGAAAAGCCATTTTTTAGTATGAGGTTATGCTAATGGGTTGTGAACATCCTTAATTCTTGAAGAAACGCAGCAAAAATCATTTAAAGGCTCGTCCTAACAATTTTATAAAATGAGAAAATTTGAAGATCTTTACAAAAAAATGTTTTAAAAAAACATTTAGAAAATATATTTTATTTCTTATTTGGTTTTTACTACTTAATTTTTAGTCACAAAGTCATTTAAAAAAAGAAAAGCACCGTGTTCCATTTCATTTTTTGCATCGTTCCAAAAAATAACCATTTTCTCGCGTTTGGATGTACCAATTTAGATCAATTTTGGAAGAGAGACTAATAAGGAATCGTACTTGACATAAACGGTCAAAATTTAAATAAGCAATGCGATTCATTTAAATAAATTAAGTTTTTAATTTTTGAGATTATACATAAACAATGTTCTTCATCGATTTTATCACTTTTTTTTAAACAATCTTCTAGAGAAAACTTCTAAGATTTTATTTACAAAATAAAAAAGTGGGATTCTGCTACTTTAGGAGTAACAGTAATTTTAGTCTCGTTAAATTTTTAAAAAATAGCAGAATTTTAAAATTAAACAAATGAATTTGCTTCTACTACTTATTTTTACATATATATATATTTATAGCAAGAAGGCTTTTCAAAAATCAAAAACAAAAGCCTTCTTACCATAAATATATATGTAAAAACACGTAGTAGAAGCAAATTCATTTGTTTTATTTTAAAATTCTGTTATTTTTTAAAAATTTGACGAGATTAAAATTACAGTTTTTCCTAAAGTAGCAGAATATCCCACTTTTTTATTTTGTAAATAAAATCTTAGAAGTTTTCTCTAGATGATTGTTTAAAAAAAAGTGATAAACTATGGAGAACATTGTTTATGTATAATCTCAAAAATTAAAAACTTAATTTATTTAAATGAATCGCATTGTTTATATTTAAATTTTGACCGTTTATGTCAAGTACGATTCCTTGTTAGTCTCTCTTTCAAAATTTATCAAAATTGGTACATCCAAACGCGAGAAAATGGTTATTTTCTGGAACGATGCAAAAAAATTTGATCGTTTATAACTTTAGAAAATATTCAAATTTTGAAAAATCCTTTATAGGTTTTTCTAGTGTCATCATGGACTATCAAAAAGTATATGAATGAAAAAAATCTCCGAACCTAACAAAAATTAGTGGCCAACTTCAGGAATTCTGACTCATAAATAAAAGTTAAAGAAAGAAATGAAAAAAATTTGTAAATTGAACAATAACGGAAATACTTCCTGTATGAGGAAGCAATAATTAAAAATTAAGAAAATATTTAAAAATGTAATAGAAGCTAAAATTTAATTGAAAGAAATTAATAGAAAATTTAAGAAAAGAAATAAAAACTAAAAAATTGTTAGTAACTAGAATTAAGGAAAATAACTAACAGAATTTAGAACTAAGGAAATTGTTTGAAAAATAATGAAAATACATAATTAATAATTAAAGAAACTAATTAAAAAATTGTAAAAATAGTTTAAAACTGAAGTAACTGAAGTAACAATTGAATAATTGAAGTTATAAGAAAAAAAATTTTAATTTTAAAAGAATGATTCAAAATTGAATGAATTTTAAATCGATTCATATTTAGTATACTTGAATATTTAAACAAATTGCCAAGATTAAAAAAAATATTCTTTTCATCAAAGAAAAGTTTAGTTTAGTTCAAATGAAACAAATAAAAGAATACTGATTGTTTTAAATTAACAAAAAACTTTTTTTCGTGGACAAATAAAAAAATCCGTACTTTTTGCTTTATTGGCAATATTTGATAATTTTCTGTTGATGAAATATTATAAAAGATTTCTGTTTTTCTAAAATCTTACTTGAATTTAAATTTAAGGAAACTATCGAAATGAAAAAATAAAGCTTACACTTTAAAAAGAATGTCTCCGGAAAGCATATTCATTTTGATTGACACTCGCAGCATGGAATTATCCTGACGATGTCTAGCGTCATATCCTTCCAGAAGACACCTTCTTCGGCAGAGACCAGCTCCAGCGAATTCGGCAAGATTTAAGTCGCAGAAACCTAATTTTTGGTAGGACCTGCCTCCCTTCAATTCCTAAAAAAAAACGGAACTCTTTAGTATCGAAAAGAAAGCAATAGAAACAAAAATTAAAAATAAAAGAATAAAATAAATAAATAAATAAAACGGACACAAAAATTAAATAAAAACAAAAACTGTATATGTAAAAGTTTTAGAAACAACTGTCAAGTCAAAAAATAATAAATCCATATTTACATTCCTTAAGGGACATTTTAGAATACACGATTTTAAAAACAGTTTTTTTTTAAAAATTTTCCGATAGTTCATTGAACGTCATCTTTGATCATTTTTTTCCCCCTTTTTTTTACAACCGACTAAAGTTCTTTCTTAATAAAAATTCATTTTTAGACACCAAAAACCTTGATGGAAATTTTAATTTAGACATTAAGGCGAATTTTGAAATCGTGTCAATCAGACAACACCTTTTTTCTAAACTGAAATACCAGCTTAAAATTTAAAAAAAAAAGTTTAGAGGCTCACCTTTCTAACTGATATCCTTAGATTACAGGGGTCTAAAACTCCAGTGGATGCGTTGGCACTCATTTTACAAAGGAAGTCAAATTTTGCATTCCACCTGACAGTGTGGTCCTGCACTTCCTCCCTAAAAAATAAAATTACATTTAGTTTAATATTCATTACAATTTTTTACAATGAAAAATAAACTATTAACATTAAAGTAAACAACTAAATAACGCTATTAATTAAATAATTAAATTAAATACCTAAACTAAGTGATGACTAAGTTAAATTTAGGGGGAGAGTCAACATGAATGGGACATTTTTTATTTCTGAAAAATTATTTTAAAAACTTTACTATAAACTCTAGATAGAATAAATTAAATTTACACTTAGTCCAAAAATTTGATCTTTTTCAATAATTAAAAAAAAATTGAAATGTCTCATTGATGTCGATTTTTTCCGTAATTTATTATTAACTTTTTTTAAACCCTTGTTAAAATATTGTTCACCAGTTTCTAATGATAAAAATAAAAAACTTAATAAGATTTTGATCGATTTTAGGCAAAATTGCCTGAAAGGTTTTAACGGAATATTTTGAGAGATGAGTTGTCAGAATCAAATTTTAGGGCGTAAGTTTATCGACATAGGTGAAATGATGAATGAGTATGCAGAGTGGTTTGCATCCGGTAAGAATGCTTCCGTTTAACACCCGCGCAACTTCAGTGACCTTTTTCTAATCATAACTTTCAGTACCTCTCCCTTTTTCCGTAGTTCATTAAAGTTTATTTTTATTTTTTATTATAATTTCTCTTCTTTTTGGTTTTTTCTATTTTAAGAAAAATAAAATAAAAAATATCAGAATTAACACTATACTAAAGTTAAATACATTTTATGAAACAGAGAGAAAAAAAATTAAAAGATGTCTTTTAAAATTTCTACTTTCGTTTCTCATTTCAAACTAAATTAATTTTTTTCAAATTTTAGATTTCATTTAAAATCGTAATGCTTTTCCTATTAGAAAGATGATAAAGTCAGAATATGAAAGGGAAACTTTACAATAAATATAAACGTTCAAAAAGGAATATCTTATTTTATTGGTCCATTTCTCTTCTTTTAACGTCATTTATGACTCTTGGCAATGATCAGAGTACTTACTGAAATTCACTTTCTGCAACTGATCTTCGTCTTTGCAGTTTATATGCTTCGTTTTAAGTAAAATAAATATTTTTCATCATGAGCAACTCAGAGAAAAATTCTAATTCAATTCAAATACGACTTTTACTTTAATTACATTTTAATATTTTTATGTATTTCTTAGTTATCATATTCATTTTTCACATTTCATTTTTTAATTCAGTAAATTCACCATTCGGTATTAAACGATTATTAAAATTTGTATTTAATTTTAATTTGTTTAAAAAAATGTTACTTAATTAATCAAAGAAAGAAACTTTATATTGATACATTTTTCAACAAAGAATTTAAAAAAATTAATTCATACTTTTATTCGACTCTTATTAATTAAATTTAAAGAACCAAGAACCATTCTTAATACATTTAATTGTGCTTAATTAATATTGAGCCGGTACTTTCTTAAATTTAATTAATCAGTGTATAATTACTTATTTAATTATCGAAATCAGTGAGATTATTTTTCTTAAATAGAAGATTAAACTTTATCAGCAGATATTTATTAAAAAGTGAGTAATGTATTGATATCTTTTCTTATAATTGCAATATTCCTTCTGGCAATGAAATCTTAATTCAATTTGATTGATTATTTATACAATCGAAATGGATTAAAAGATAAGGCTTCTTGAAAAAAAAAGATTTAACCACCCAATTAATTTCAATAAAAACCAAATAAATTACAGATAATTTTTAACGCCAATTGAGTTTTTTGTATAACAATAAAATAATATTCGATTAATTAAATAAATCATCAAATTTCGATTGATTCGGATTTTAAAAAGTTCTTTAATCAGTTTTTATGAAGCTTTTTCCAGTGAAAATTTATGTCAATGGGTTGAATAAATTAAAAGATGACATCTCGCCAGGATCTGGGTTAAATATCAAAGAAAGACGATTGGCGACAAATTAACTTGCACCTCAGTGCGCTTTGTTAGCGATTCTCGTTCTGAAAGAAACGGAAGCAAAATAGACAGATTGCACTTAAGAAGGACGTGACAACGCATCACTGACCGAGATTGTAGTACAATATTTGTAGAGTATTATATCCATTATCCACACTCAACATAAAATAAAAGTCATTTGCAATTTCATTTAAAGAATGTCCATGTGACACTAAAACTTTACTTTCCAACTGAACAGAATCGCAATAAGAGATTACCAGTCTGGCGTGACGAAAACCACATGACAAAGATTAATTACACATATACTACAGGCGATTACAAAAAATTTATTTTAAATAAATAAAAAACTTGCTATGAAAAAGTTGAACTTTTGAAAGCTTAAAATACACGCTTCCAATCTGTACAAGAATTTCTTTATTATCATTTAAATTCATGAAGATACTCGTGAAGATATAATCCAAAAATCATCAAAAACTTCCATTCTTTCATTGATTTTTCAACTTTGAAGCTAATTTAAATCTCTTATCTTGTAAAAAATATATTTTTTCTCAAAGTACAACAAAAGCTTAGTAAATGCAGTTTTAAGTGGCCTCAGATTGAATAAAATTCGATTAAAATTGTCAGAGTTATTCTACTTTTAATTTTGTAGTAAGATAATTAAATTTTGACTTTATGAACAGTTTTTCATTATTTTCTTCGTCGTTCTCATAATTTTTACTATTTTTAATTTTTATGTATTTTTGTAATGATAATAAACACTTTTTAAAGTTTAAGAATTACCTGATAGCACCTAATATTAAATTTATATTAAATAATATTACATGATTCTTTAACTCTAAAAATTGTATCTTCACTGCCAAAATACATAGCAATTAAAAAAACAGAAAAATTATCAATACGAGGACAAAAAAAAAAGAAAAAACGTTCATAAAGTTTAAATTTAACGATTTTACAACAAATTTAAAAGTGGAATAACTTTGACAATTTTAATCGAATCGAAGCTGAACCCAGCTTCCACTTCAGAATTTTATTACGTTATTTTCAAAACATATATAAATTTCAAAATTTCGCCAAGTCTTCGGCACATTATAAAGTCATAGAATACGTCAAATATAAAAACATTCCAAATTTTTTTTATATCATTCTAACCGTCATTGCAGCTACAGGTTACCATTTTTCAATAACACATTCAATATTTTAAAAAATTTTATTAGTATTTTTTATTTTTAAACCTAAAGAAAATTCACTGCGTAGTTAGCAAAATTGTATTTTTTAATGTCTTCTACATTCTTCCATGTTAAAAGCTTGAATTTCATTCTCAAATATCTTAATAAGTAGCAACGCTTCCTACCTTTAAAAAAATACCATTGTATTCGTTGATTGTTCTGTTAAATGATATTTCAATTAGAAAAATATTTAAAGAAATAATTTTTTCGAGAGAACTACCTATCTTAAAATAATTGTGTACTTCATTAGTAGAACAGATAATTATATATGAAAAACGGTTCAGTTTTTTTGAACATTCTCTTCCGTGCATTAGTAGATAATATATTTCTGAAGAAAATGAACTATTATAAATTAAAATCGCATCAATTTTAAAAAATCGTAGAGAAACTCGTAGAGCAGCGATGTAGGAGAAAAGTTTGATTGACTAAAAATGTGTATAAATAAACAATTATTAACATTACAAATTTTTTCCCCTTAAAGAGAACGTTCTTCTTTCCCACACTACTGAGAGAAATGTTTTCTTGATACCAATACATTATTGCATTGGATCAAATACAAATTATCCTTGGGATCGGAACTCGTATAATTATTCTTGGATCAAGAATAACTTATTATTGACTCAAGTATGCGTTCTTCAAGAATATGTACTTGGATTAAGGATAATTATTTTTAAATTAAGTATAATTATTCTTAATCCAAGCATATAGTCCAAGCATATTTTTATCCTTAGTAAAAGAAATTTTTTCTCTCAGTGCAGAAATATAGTTTCCAAAAAGTTTTGTTTCCTTTAAAGGTTTAAAGGACACTGGAATTTTTTTTCTGATAGCCTGTATACACAAAACCTAAGGAAAACGTTGCATAATAATATCGTTTTTTCGATTTATTTTACAAATTGAGCTAAAAAATAGCATCATTATGCAACGTTTTGAGCATTTCAGGTTTTGTGTGTATTTAACCGAGAGATATACCTTTTAAACCAATTACAAATTGTATACAAGAATTGAATTACAAAAAATACAGCCGATTCATAATTCAGTTTTATAGAACTGATTATTTATATATTATTTATATATTCTCCCTTTTCAGGTAATGATTTACCTTCTGAAAGGTATAACAGCTCACGCACGGAAAAGCTTGTTTATTCACTGCTGGCACGTGGCCTTAAAAAAGCTCCTTATCTCGACTTTTGTATCCATTACGTTTCCTGCGTTCCACTTTCAGAATTTGAACAAGCTTCAATCCATAATACACGAAATCCAGACTGCATTGTTTTATAGACCGTTGCCAAGTAACGAAAGGTCCTTCATCGAACTAAATACTCTGAATTGTAATAATGAAAATTAATGCACATTATCCTACAATCGCAGAATTAATAATTTCTGTTTTGCGCAAACTTTTCGTCAGCTTTATTTATAAAGCTGTATATACATCTTATTGCTGTACACTTATGGCTCTCGAACCTCGTTATAGTATTTTAATCAATTCACCCTTATCTATTGTTAGATATTTCGCACATTATCACCCACACATTCTACGCTAACCTTCATGAAATTCTTGAACTTCTCCACCCACGTTGTTCCGAATTACAACTCAACCTTGTCATTCATAAATTTCCTCTTCCGCCTCTTATTTATCGCATTTTTAGTAAAAACAAAGAAAAATTATGATTTAAAGGTTAACTGAACAGAAAACATTTGCCCTTTAATCGCTCAAAAATAAACAAAATTAAAATTCACAAGAACTCGTAATAATAATAATTTTAAAAATCGTCCAATTTTGACATTCATTTGCCATCAATTATAGTAGTCAGTGGCTTGAAAAAAAAAACGCAGTCCAGACCTAATGAGAACATGAGATTGAATGATGGTTTTATAAAAACGAAAGACCTAAGAAAGTGTGGGTGCAAGTTGCAAACAGACGCTGCCAACTGACATATTTGGAGCAGTGGAACAAGCTTGCTTTTAAATGGTCGAAGCTAGCATTGCAGAGACTATCTTTCATTGCAATGATGTATTTGATACATATATACACATAAATCAAATACATACAATGTGTTTATGATTTCGCTTTTTGATTCAGAATTACAAGCTACTTTTTTTGATTCTCGGTATTTTTCTGCCTCTGTACAAGTTGAAAAAAAAATTTAATTGCCCTCTGGATTCAAAAGTGGCCTGTTAAAGGCAAACTGAATCAGACTATTGTAGATTCTAGACTACTCGCACATGAGATCCATATATATTATATACTGAATCGTTTTGGATCGTTGAACTGTGCATCATGCGTGTTCGTTTCGTGCTGTGCTCACCACATTTACTGCACACGTCATTTACCGAAGGCAAGATCGCATCTTAGCTTCAGGGGGAGATTTCCAAGATATAGATTTTTTATTTTCAGGGGGCTTATTAAGTGTAGACATGCATTGTACGGAATTGTTGCTTGTCTTGTGTTTCAACTGGAAATTCTTGTGAAAATACTAATTTATAAAAGAATCATATTTAGCTCTTATTTTAACCCCTTCAAAGAGATATATTTATATGGGGAATTCCATATCAAACCGTTCCACCTACAAAAGACGATCGCAAAAAAGGTTCTTTTTAAATGCACGCAAAGAAAATTATAATTATAAAATTTATTAAAGTGCTTTATAATTTAGGGAAAAAGTGCCAGAAAGCAAAATTTTCATACAAGAAATTTTAAGCTTCAGAAAAATCATTCGAATCATTGCTAAGTAGTTTTAAAACTTTAATACAGTGTGTAGCAAATTTCATATAATTGTTTTAGAGTTTGAAAATATCAATCTGGAATTTATTTTTTTTCATTCCTTTCCCCAAAATGTAAAACTATATTTTATATAAAATTTATAATTAATTTTCTTTCTGTGTAAATAAATAATTAAAATTATTTAAATATTTATTTAAATTAAAGTTAAATAAAATAACTAGTGTGTTATGCACTATTTTGAAAAAAATGTAATGCTATTTCGATTGGTCTTTATAAATATTACAAATCTTTTCTCAATTTCGTAAAGAAATTCGCCTATTTGAATTCTTAAAATCTTGATATCTTAAAACACCTCTCTTCAATTTTTTTTTTGATAAAACGTGTGTAAAAAGCGAAGGTTTTATAGTTTCTAATTCCTTTCATAAACATTTCTTCCTTTATGGATAAAAATTATATGAAATATGAGTTTTTGAAAAATCTGACATGCAGTAAAGTTGAATTTATTTTTAAGCCATAGACGAAATTGGTTGTTTTTTGTTTAAAATTGCTAAATTATCTTTCAAATTAGTGCATAACGTATTATCAATGATTTAATTTTCATCAAATTATTTTTATTTAAAAAGAACCTTTTTTTGTGATCGTCTTTTGTAGAAGGAACGGTTTGAAATGACATACCCCATATAAATATTATAATAAATATTACATCGAAACGATCGAAACTGAAATAATTATATTATAATATAACAAAAGAAAGAACAAAGAGTATAGTAATACATTTTTTTTGAAAGATGAGGGGATGTTTATAACCTATGGGTCATGTTATATATTTATTGAAGGGAGGATTAATAGATTTGTCACGTTGGAGGGGTGAGATTACAATAAAATGTGAAACCGCACGGAAAAAAGTTAAGGTACGGAAGGAAAATGGTTAACAAATTTTACATAAGTTTGTTTAATATTTTTCTCTCTGATGTGTAATATTGTAAAAAGACAATGCCTGTATGTTTTGTGTCAAAAAAGAGATTTCCAGTTAAACAAAAAATGTCAGTGAATAATTTTGTTTATGCATTCTTTTTTTTTAAATAAAATACATACACGTGCACGCAGTTTTTACAAAATATAAAAACCTGAAAATAATAATAAAAACCGCATCTAAAGATTTGAATATAAGTAACGAATATTGTTTTTACAGAATGTAAAAAACTGAAATAAAAGAATCATAGAAAAATATTTTATCTATAAATAAAACAAGTAACTTTTTACCTTTTTAGAAAACAGAAAAGAGTATTTTCGAAAATATATAAATAAAAAAATTGGAATAAAAAGTTCTACTAATTTCTTAGTTTTTCATGATTATAAAACGAAAAAAAAAATTAAAAAGTTAAGAAATTAAAAACGACTAGTTAAATATTGAAATTTTATCAAAAATTAGTGACTAATTTTGTTATTAATTTAAATGTTTGTAAAAACTTTTTGAAATTTTAATATTATTATGTTACAGGTTAGGGAAAAACGTCCTTTTTCCGAATATATTTCAAATGTTTTGTACGAAATGTATAAAGACTTTTTATAAATTTATAAATAAACAATAAAAAAAGTGGAAAATTGTTAGATTTATTTTATAAATATTCGATAAATAAGTATACAGAATTTTAAAATGCAAACTTTTCAAACAGTTTAAATATTTTAAACCGCACTGCTTTCTAGATTAGATAAAACATAGATAAAAATGCTCATGAAAAACTTTACTCACAAATGATTGCAAAAAAAAAGTATTGAATTCTAGTTTTTTTTTTTCTTTTTTATTAAACTGACCTTCTCACTGCTATAAATAAATGCAGCCATCCCTAAAAGTATTGATGTATCAATTTAAAAAGTAATTTAATAAATTAATGTTTTAAATAAAGAGCTACTTTTTCGGATTCTCGGTATTTCCTGTAGTTTGAAAAAGAAAATTGACTTTTCTAAAACGAGCCAGTATCATTTTGACACATGTCTTAATTTTAGATTGTTATATTGTACAGAATGGAAATGTTATTTTGTACAACTGCTAAATGATATTTTGTACAATTTTGAATAATGAATTTGTTATTTTGTACAATTTTTTAAAAAAGCTAAAATATTGTACTCCCAATGTTTTATTGCTTTTTTAAAAAATTGTACAAAATAACAAATTCATTTTTCAAAACTGTACAAAATAACATTTAGCAGTTGTACAAAATAACATTTCCATTCTGTACAATATAACAATCTAAAATTAAGTCATGTGTCAAAATGATACTGGCTCTCTAAAACTAGGTCTAAAGAAATGAAACAAAAAAAGATAAGGGGAAAAAAAGGAAGAAAATAAAAAAGTAATTGAAAAAAAAACTATAGAGAAAAGATCATAAACTAATAAAAATAAACTATTAAATACATTTTCGAAAGAGATACGTTTATCTAAGAAATGGCGATTTTTAAGACTTTATATTAAATTTCCGGAAAAGAGTGGTACTTTGATTTTTCGAGGGACAAGGTGAAGGTTATACTGCCATGACAATGAGAATGAGAATTAGAAGTGAGATCTTATATGTATTCAATACACGCCATATAAGTATTGCGTGTTTAAGTTCGACTTGAGTAACCAAATCTGATCGTAAAAGGTCAACTCGCTGCCGGTTAAAGCGTCGTTATAATGAACTTTAATAGAGCTTTATGGATAGAGCTTAATCGCGCTTGGGTTCGAGATGCTCTTGGGCCGTCTATACTGCAGAGGTGAAGGGTCAAGCAAATGTCTGCTTGTCCTGTGACACCTCTTCCTTTCGAGTTATTTCAGTCTATATTAACAATGGAAAATCAATAAATCACTCATATTGTGCGATTATAAAGTTCACGTCATTTTTAAAATTACAAGATTGTAGGTTTCGATATCAAATCGCAAACCACGCATTCATCAAGAAAGACAATTTCTTTGTATTATTAAAAAAAAGTCAGTCTCAATTAAAAAAAAAAAAGAATAGAATAGAAAATGTTCACTAGATGTAATAAACAAAATTTGTTTTAAAATAATTTTTAGATAAAAAATTAAGGGGAGGCACCGGTGAAATTTCAACATTTCATAAATCAATTTGTTCAGAGGTGCCAAATTTTTTTCAAGCATTTTAAGATAATTTTATATGCCCAAATTAAGCTAGAAAAAAATTGGCATCTCTAGGCGTCATAAATTTGGATGGTCTAAAATTTCACCGATGCCTCCCCTTAATTTCGATGACATTAAATATTATTTAAGAATTAAGATAATAGACAAAATTTTTTAGACAGTAAATAAATTGATAAATGTGGGATAGATTTGAATAAATTTCGAAAAAAACTTCCCAGTCGTAAAAAAATGGTTAAAGTGTAGGTTAGAAGTATAAATAAATAAAAATTGAGTCCCTTTAAAAAAAATCGACTTCGTTAAGAATGCTATAAGAAGTTCAACATTCTAGTTATTAACAAATTTTCGAAAAAGCACTATTTTAAAAATAGTCACAACTCATGAAGAAATCATATAATTTTTAACGTTCGCAGGCTAATTTTAAAGGTAAATTTATGTAAGATATTGGTACAACGTGTATCAGGAAAATTTAAATTATTTCCTCTGAATTTTTTCAAGGTCGAAACTGAGAACAAGGTCGAAATCTAAAAATGTAAAATTAGTAATAAAAGAAACAGTAAAAATAATTATAAGCCATGTTTAAAAAAATAAATAAATTATTCATTTCATAGTTCCGTATGTCTATGTGTATAATTAAATCTAAAACACTTTTTTCTGTTTTCAGCAAGTTTTCTAACTTTCGAAAATATTGAAAAAAATTGTTTTCATCAATCCATGTATCAAAATTAAGAGCATTTAAATACATTTTTCTTAATTCTTTGAATTTGAAGTGAAATTTTTAACATTATCTAATTGCTGGTAATTGTTCGCTAATTGAAATTCATTTGCGTCGATAATAATTATTATGTGTTTCTTATTTCATCTAGAAGTACATATTACAAAACTGTATGTGTAGTGTGACGTATTCTGCTGACAACCTTGAGACAGCCTTGCCTACCAGCTGAACAAGAAACTAACGCAATTTCATCTTGAGAAAGTAAACCTTTCACAAAATTCGCAATACAATTTTACCAGTATTCACGAATTTTCAATTTTAACCGGAAAATTACTCAAATCGTGTTTTAAAAAAAAAATAATTGCTTTCTACATTTAGTCGATGAGCATACAGGTCAATAACTTTTCTATTCTCACAATCAGTGACAGTTATGTTTAATTTTTATCATTTCAACTTTCACAAGAAAATATTCGCAAAGTTCTTAACTCACGCCATAAATTTATACGACAAATATTTTTAAAACTTACATTCCTGTTTATAGGCTTTTTTATTCCTAAAAATTGTTCCATTACTCAATATCGATTTACACTTTAAAATCGCGGCAATATTTATAAAAATTCAACACATTATACATAAACATACCGATTTTATTTATTAACTTTTAACAAATTGTATTCAATGCTTTGAAAAATCTAAAAATATCACTAAAGAGAAATTCAGTTATTCGGGATTAACATTTTTTTAACGAAAATTTATTTTACAAATTTAAGAGTTAATTAATTTGGTTTTATGTGATGTCATAATTATCATATAAATGGTGAAATTTACATTTTACAGACAAGGTAAAATCAGTTAAACTTCGTAATAAAATCACAACCTTATTCAATTTGAATTATGCTTTAAATGTCACAAATCTTTATACAATTATTATTTTCTGAAAAAAATTCTTGAAAAAGAAGTTTACTTTGATAATTGATTTTTATATCGCCATATTAAGTTACTTTTTAGCCTGCTATAACAAATTAAATTACATTTTTAAATTGGCAAATTAAACTAAACTTTTAAATTGACAAATTCAATCAAAATAATTAAAATTGCTTTTTATATAACTATTTTAAAAATTATTTTTAGATGGAATAGTTAAACTTAATGAATCTTAAATGAATCAGTGTTTAGATTTTTTTTATAAATATGTACCAATTATATATCTATCAATTCTTTTGATAAATCCGTGATTTGTAAAAAAAAAGAAGCAAAAATGGTATCTAACAATTAAATTTGAAGGCAGCTTCCGCGATAAAATAAAAGTAAATGTAACGGAAACGTCTAACTAGATAGCAAGGGAGACCCCACTTAGTACATACTTTTGTCCACTATCTTATTGTATAATAATGAATGTTGAACTGGAAACCGTTACCTAATAATGATCGATCTTTGTCAATTGAAAATTATAACTTACAACTGTGGAAAATTATTCTACGTATAGCGAATATCTTGTCTCTAAATAAAATTTTTAAAAAATGTTATAACTACTTAAAAAAAAATTATTTCTTTAAAATAAACTGTTTGACTGTTTAGAATTGATTCAAAACTGTTAAAAACGTGTTTCAATCTATTTAGAACATCAGAAGTACTAAAAACATTTTTTACATACATATTTTAGGAAAATTGGTATATTTAAAAATTTTTTCCGATATTTATCAGTGTCGCCAGAGATTACATAAGAATTAAATTGCACCTTGCAAGAAACAATGACGTGTAAAATGTTTAATACTAGTCTCCTCTTCACGACATTGAGAAAAATACAGGAACAATTAAAATTTCTTGGAAAAAAAAATATTTTTCAAAAGTCTCTCGGAAAATTTTGTATGAGCATGAAATCTATAAACGTGGGTGTTACATTTGCACAGATAGGAAACAATGTGGAACAAATCGAAGGTGTGGTTTCCACAATCAGAAAATTTCTTCTTTTACACGAATGAAAACGGAACATTAGTAATATTAGTAGAGCATTAGAATATTAGAAAATTGGAATAATAGGAAAATAATGATTACTATAAGAGAGCCTTAACTGTTGGTCTATTTCTCGTGAATATTGTACCAACATTAAAAAATGAGGATATGAATATTAATTTTAAAACGAATTTCTTTTAAAGAGACACAGAAAATTATTTCTTAAATTTTAATTGAACTATTTTCTTCATATTAAAAATGACTTTTCAGTATTCGAGGATATGTCAAAGGGTCAAATATCCTTATTAAATAGAGATTACGTTTAATGAAAATTCTAGGAAGTAAAAATTATAATAAAAGTTTATTCGGAAAAATTTTATCTTACTAACATGAAATTTAGTTAAATTAAAATTTAAGAAATAATAATGCGTATCTTTTTAAACAATAATAATATTATTGTACGTGTCTGTACTTTGTTACTGATTCGCAAAAAAGATTCCAATAAACCGCTTTGCAAGAAAATAAAGCGCGTAACTCTAGGTCATCCAGCGTATCGTATTAAGAAATTGCAGTGGGTTGCGTGATTTTTCACCACAGAAAAGAACTAAAGACTTTTTTTTCGATATAGAACCCTACAAGGCAGAATAAATCCTTACAATATTTTGCTCGGAGATGAACATAAAAACAGCTTCTATATTTTATTCTAAATGGAGCGGATCAAAATGGGGAAAAAACGTTTCCTGTTGAAGTTTATCTATAAAGATGACAATAAAATGAGGATTTATTAAAAAAAGAAAAACATACTGGACCATAACATTAAAAACTGCGAAAAATACAAATAAATAAAAACACTGTGTTGGTAAAATTATAAAATATAATATTAAACAGTAGGTATAGTTATTAAAAAAAAAAAATTAAATTATTTTTTTTCCATGAAAGGACTTTTAAATTATTAATTACTGGTACTGAATATGGTGATTAAGAAATCAAATAATGACATCATATTAAGTCTCAAGCTTCGAGGAATCAAATGTAAGTCGGATTGTAAAGACTAGACAATTGAAAGAAAATACAATTAACTTTTATTATGATGCAATCTGATTGTTGAGAATATTATGAGGTACATAAATACTCGACCAGAACATGAAAAACAAATTTATGACTCCACTTTTTGTTAACTCTTAAAATAGCAAATTTTACTCACAAATGCAATTATAGTTAATAATTATAACTAACTCCATTAATGTTCATGTGCCTCAGTTTTATTTAAAAGAAATAAAATAAAATATGAAAACAATCGCAGATAATGATTTTTAAAGATTATAAAAATGTAACGTAAATGATAACAATATAGATAAACATTTAAGTAAAACAATCGAGAAAAAATGTTATTTAGTGTTATCAAAATATCTATAAACATAATAAATTAAGTACCTATATATTAAAAAAAAAAAAAAAATTAGATAAAAAATAAACTTTCAGGCTTCCTATTTATTAATGTTTTTAAGAAAAATAACTTTTAACTATTTGATGAGCTCAATTTAGAAATATTCTCAAAATCAAGACAAATTATTATTCAACTGAAATGAAGCTTGTTTATGACAATTACTATGCAGAAAGAAGATAATACAAATGAAAATCCGATTAACATAAAAAAGTATTAGTTCAAGAATATGACGTGAATTTTACACGTTTAATAATGTGTATATACATTCAGCACACAATCAAGAATTCTTTGTGTTATATGTAATCCTGGATTAGTAATGTAGCACAACTTTAATACCTGTGATTAACTCGGATGAAAAAAGAAAGTGCAAGCTGGAAAAAAATCCTTGACCATTGTCTGCAATGATTGTCCGCAAACATGAATAAATAATGATGATTTTTTAAATAAAAAATAGTTCAAAGAGTATTTAACAGTCCTTTAAACATTTCCTTACATATTCTATAAAATATATATAAAATACTTCCTGATAAAAAAAAAATTTGTAAAGTAATCAATGAATCACAATGAGTATCATAAAAAATATAAATAAGGGGAATACAATAGATTAAAAATTCAATTAATTTCATTTTATGAAGATTTTAACTAGATTTAGTCATCATCGATGACGATGTGCGTTATCATTATAAAGATACTGACAATTTTTTTTTTGGAAAGATTAAGTTTCGTGTAATTTATTTCCTTATTTTATCTTCGTCATCTTAATTATTGATTTTTTGATTATCACTCATGTGTGATTTGTTCAAAATAGATACAACTTTCTGAAACTACATTAATTACATTTTGACGAATATTTATAACAAGATCAATTTTTTTTAATCAATTAATTGATTTTTTTAATCAATTCAAGAAATATCTAATATCTTTATTGTGATTAATTTTATACACACAATCTTCTTCAGTCAAAATTAGAATAAAAATTTTATTTCTTTTTTACCATATCAATTTTTTACTCTTTTAACCGATTTTAAAATATGGTTTCATATATTGAATTATTTACCTTTAAAAACTCAAAAATAAACTGTATGGAAAAAAAAACTTTACGAATGTAATTGAAATTCCAATCAATTTATAATAATAATTAACAGTAAGAATGAACTAGACCTCGTGAGATTTCAATTTTAGGCCCAACGCCAAAGTTCCTGACCCAGACTTTACATTTATTCAAGGCCGAAGCGTCCGCACCTTCGCCTCAATTCAACGATTATTGCGGATCTGACATAATCCTCGACATAATCATGGGATGCATGTGACGAGAAGGTCCGTTTTCCAAACAACTTTTTTTTTTTACAAATGTACGCTTTAGGGAAATCCAAAAAATGAAAAATAATCAAACTATGCTAATTTCAATTTTGTTCCGAATTGATGCTCCTGAAATTCTGAACGTAATGAAATACTTTGTTTCAACATAATATTTTTATATAAAACTTTTGCAACAAGAATGAAAAAAATAAATTCATTTGTTAAAACATGAAAAATAATTTATCAGTGTGGATCAGTTTTGATTGGTTTTTAAATATTAAAAATTCTTTCTCAATTTCGAAAAGAAATTTCTATTTAAAATCTAAAATTCTTGATATCTCAAAACACTCCTCAAATTTTTCTTGAAAAGAAAGATAAGGTTATTTTTATAGTTTCTAATTCCTTTGAAATTTATTATGGACATTTTAGAGGGATTATGGATAAAAATTATATAAAATAATATGTGTTTTTAAACAATTTGACATGGAGTTGAATTTATCTAAGTCAGAATCAAATTTGGTTGTCTTTTGTTCTTTCAATTTTTAAAAAAAATACTACATGTATTTTTTTAATACCTAATTTATTTTTTTTATTTGAATAGTAACTTGAAAACCCATTTCTTTAGAATCACTTTAAGTATATTTCGTCACTGTAAAAAGTGAATCTTTAGGTAAATTCAACTTCACTTCATGTCAGATTTTTCAAAAACACATTATTTTATATAATTTTTATCCACAAATCCTCTAAAATGTCCATAATAAATTCAAAGGAATTAGAAACTATAAAAACCTTAGCTTTCTTTTAACATAGGTTATAAGAAAATTTGAGGAGGGCTGTTTTGAGATTTTGAGATATCAAGAGTTTTAGATTTTAAATACAGGAATTTCTTTATTTGAATTTTTTTTTTAATTTAAGACCGATTGAAAGAGCATTAAATTCTCTTTCAAAATAGTGCATAAAATATTATCAATGATTTAATTTTAATCAAATTAATTTTATTTAAAAAGAATCTTTTTTCGGTCTTGTTTTGTAGGTGCAACGGTTTGAAATGGAATGACCCATAATGTAATAATATATATGTAAATAAACAAAAAATAAATAACTGTAACCATATAAACATTGAAAACAACTTTACAAGCAGTGAGAAAATATTAGCAGTCTATTTGATCATTAACTTTGTAAATACGTTCCGGTAAATAACTGGAAGATAAAGTACTTTTAAGTAAATATCAAATAAAGTTATTTTGCCTAATTAACGAGACACTTGTTTAAATTGTAAATAGCTATGTTTAACATTTTGCAAGGTTGTAAAAAGATAATTTCCAAGAAGTGCCATTTTTAAAAATAGAACAAACTCCTTCAAACACTTGAGAAATGTTAAATTTTTCTACATATCGAAAAAATCGTAACTTTGTTTCTACAGCAACAAGAAAAATAAATTACATTAAAGATGTAGAAAATATTCAAATTCTTGTTATAGTATTGTTAGCATAAAATAAATTGGTAAAATTTGGATTAAAGGGTTAATTAATCTAGGAAAAACAAATGAGAAAATTTGATGCATATATAAATTTTTACGATTAAGGGCATGTGATGGATTATGACGTCACTGGTATAGGCAAAATTTGTCCGTAACTTTTCTCTTAAAATATTAAATATTTTGTCATGAAACTTGGTAGAATTACTTAAAATGACATTAGGAAGGTCTCTCGGACCCAAGTTTGTTTGAATTTTGGCCCAAAATTAATTTTGTAAACTTTTCGAAAAAATGCAATATTTTTTAAAAATCACTTTTGAGCCAAAATTCAAACAAACTTGGGTCTGAGAGACCTTTCTAATGACATTTTAAGTCATTCTACCAAGTTTCATGATAAAATATTCAATATTTTAAGAGAAAAGTTACGGACAAATTTTGCCTATACAAGTGACGTCATACTCCATCACATGCCCTTAATATATTATAATACGATTTTCCATGATACTTCAAGCAGAATTATTTTTTACACGTTCTTAAGCCTAAACTAGAGAAGATATCGATTTGAAATTTTGGGAATCGTTTTCGAAAGTCATAAAGTGTGTCATGAATCTTCGACTTATTAATAATTTTGAAAAATAATTATATTATTAACAAACTAAATATGGGAGATAAGGTAGAATTATTCTATATATTTAAGTCCAAAGATCTGGGACATGACCTTAAATTTAAACGAATTTTTTCATTAAATAAAAACTCATTTTTCCTATTAAATTTGATTACATTGAATTATATGAGGATCATTAAAAATTGTTTCATCTTAAAGTACACGTGACTTTTGAAATTGGAGCCTGTAAATCGTTTAAGGTGTAATGCCCTTAACGATACCTATTACATCTTGTTGTTTAAAACGAGTCGCACACGTCTAAATTGATAAAGGGAAACAAATAGTAACTATTACACTCGGCCTGTTTCAATAAGCGATGAGCTGCTTCCGGAATACGCCTCCATATCTCTATCTGCATATACATAACTGAAAGTTCTACATTGTGCGTAATACACTTACATTATAACACTCATATTCCACACGCTTATGTAAAAATATGTTGACTTGAAAGTACACAAAAGTGTCATTTGCAATTTACAGTTTTATATCTACTTCCGACCCAATTTTTTCACGCTTTCACAATTTTATAATGTAAATTTTCACTCATTATTATTTTACATTAATTTCATATTTTTATAGATTATTATATATTTTAACAATAATAATAATTCTATAATTGTTCTTATCATTATTATTAAGTGATAATAATAATTGTTGTTTGTGTTAATCTTTATACCGGCATCATTTTTTATCACCGAACGGCATACTTCAAAACGATTTAAAAATCTATACAAGCGAAAACGATGGTATATAAAAAATCACCAGCATCAAATTTTCCATTCTGACTTTTCCGTTAATTAAAATTGATATCTACTGCAAATTCGATTAATGTAGCCCAAAAAAATGTAACCTGATTTAAAAAATCAATTATTGATAAATTTATCTAAATATTATATTAAAAAGCATGATTATCTAAAATTTTGATCGATTAAAAAATGGATTAATTAAAATCAGGATTAATTTAAATTAAAGGCAAAAAATTAAACTCCGAAACCAATTTCTTTAGTTCGAGTTTCAATCGTTTGATAATATTTTTAAAAAACTCTGAAAAGGTTATAAAAATATGTTTGAATAAGGCAAAGAAAAATTTTAAATATTACAAAAATATTGTAAATGAAAAAGAAATATTTTATTGTATTTAAAGAGGAGTGTTTATTCTTAATAAAATGACGTTTCTATTACCTTAAAAGGTAAATTGCATCATGTTTTATGTCGCGTAAAACACAGTTTACTGTTGCAAATGAAAATTGTCATTGTCATGCTTGAAATACAGTTTTTATGTACAAAAGGAAAATATGTTAACGAAACTTCATTATTTAAATATCCTTTCACGTTTGTTAATTATTTTTTTAATTTCATACATTTTTTCATAAGTAATTAGTGATTATTGTAATTTTGTTTATATTTGCGACATAATTTCGATAATTAATACTAATATTTAATTATTATAAAATTCAATTAATTAATTTAATCAAATTAGTTTAGTAAACATGTACAATTACGCAAAAAAAATATTTTTATAATTTTAATTGAGTAAAATTCTTTTATTAAAATATACCAGACATTATTCATTAATTTCAAATACTAAAATCTTTTTTTATTAAACTCTTACTAAAAAAACGTTATAAGTAATAATTATTAAAAAACACTTACCATGATTAATGTGATTAACTGTACAATATGTTTTTTATCGAACTTACCTGAAACACAAAAAAGAGTTTTGATAAGAAAAATTGAAAATTAAATTTTTTACAAATATTAATATACATATTTATATCTAAATATCTAAAGCGATTACACGAATTTTCCGAAATAAAGACATAAAAATTCGAAAGTTAAAATGAAAAAAGTGCCCGAGAGCCTTGTCACGTCAATAAAAGGTTTGCTTTCTTCTGCATTAAGTAGAGAGTACTCTTGCAGTGTTACTTTTTCTAACTTTTTTACGAGGAAACTCAATTCGAGCGTGAAATTGAAAAGGATAGAGGAAAAGGTTCCGATTCGAGATAAACTGTTTCTTCAACGACATAGTTACTTATCTCTGCACTTGGAAATTATCGATTTACCAAAATTAAAGTTTAGGACAAGACTAAAGTTTCCATGCTTGCCTCATCTAAATTGTTAAATTTCATTTCGCAAACTTAAAATTTCATTGAAAATCAAAACTTTTAGAGAAAAAGAGTTATAAATCGAGAAATTAACTAAATCAAGTTGACAAAGAAAATGTGTTTTTTCTAAACTATTTTTACTATAGTGCGGAATTAATTTTTAAATACAGCAGCACTCAATTATTATTGATATAAATTCCGATATGATTGTATCAAGTATAAAAACGAATAATAAATTGACATTGAATCTACCTACGTTTTATTAACAATAATCGTCTCCCATCAGGATATAAAAATGTCAAGTAGATTAGCATGAAGAGACTTTTTATTCTACAAAATTAAAAAATAATTCATTGGTTCAATTTATAATTAATTAAATAAAATGATTCTGTAACAATCGACAATTTCTGGCTTATATTTCTAAACAGTAAATTTTCCAGAATGAGGTGTAAAAATCATTGTCAGTGTACAATTGTACACAGATTCCATTGTCTTATTTTATAACACTTGTAAGACCTACTTTTATATCTCATATTTGCATGCACAAAACAGAAGTAAATTTGAATCTTATCAAACAACCTTCAATTTCATAAATGAAAATGTATTTTTTTATTGTTATTTCAATCTTTAGATTATTTTTTATTTATTTTCTTTGCATTTCTCTGTTTTTTATTATTTAATAAATCTCAAAATAAAAAGCGGTTTAAGAAGATTCTAATTTTAATTTCTTATAAAATAAATTTATTAAAAGCGTCAACAAGATAATGGAAATTTTAATTCGGTGAATGAAGTTTTACGTCAGCTGGTTTAATTTGCTAAGCGGTTTAAAACTAAATGAGTGCAATAAAGCACCCTGTGATGTTTAAATCCAGACCGCTGAACGATTATGCAAAAGGCGAGTGACATTTAACAGTGTTCGACCTGCGCCTTTTCGAACTCCAAAGAGGAAGTCAGAAGTGATAAAAGCAGCCTGGGCACTTGAAACTAACATGAATAAAATATAAAATAACTTTCCATACGTTTCCTAAAACTTTGACTTCCTTTTGTCCAGTTGATTAAAGCTTCAATTTTCATCCGGCAAATAAAATCTTTTTTTATTGTCCATAAATTAGAATACCAATTAGGGTCAAATAAAACCATTTTATTGGAATAAAAGAAGAAACAACAATCACATAATCATTCCTAAACTAGCGAAATGCAGGAATATCAATTACCAAATAAGGTTTCAATGATCGCCTTGTGCCACATAGAATCTAAAGGTAAACCAATTAATTCACGCAACGGAGAAAAGATTACTCAACAAAAGAAAAAGTTGTCGCGCAGGATTTGAAGAAGACCTTTTCAAAGAATTGCCAAAAATTGTTTCATTTTTAAAATGTTAAATCTCTATGTGTATATGGCACAAGCTTGTGTTTCAAGGTCGTTATAAAAGAATAAAACTAGGTTCGGTCAAGGTCGTGGAATTGATGACAGCCAAGAAACAGGAGATGAAATCCCTCCAGTTGACAAAAGGCCCATTTATTATGGCCCTGGCATTGCAACCCCTGTGCGCTTTTTCCCCTCATAGTATGTTACTGGATAAAAAGCTTCATTTAAACTCCCTTCAGTTGAGAGCAGTCGTTTAAGTGTCGCATCTTACTTTTGAGATAAAACGAGAACGAATGTGTGCAGTGTGCCGAGAAAATATTCATGCCAGAACTTCATTCCCAAGTTTGTCTTGTTAAAAAAAGGGTAATAAGAATGGATTATAGATACAAATGACACAAAAGAAGCTCAAATTTTTGGCAATATTAACCCAATTGTATTATGAAATTTATATGGATAAATATCATTACTCATAATAATAACCTGGGGATGGTTAAATAGTGGCTCAGTCCAGCTGAACCGTGTCAACAAAATTCCATTGATTTTCTGAAATGTTAAAACTATCATGAAAATCTGTAGTTCACAACAGAACAAAAAAACACTTTTAACCGTTTTTTTAAATTCCATGTCTTTGTTAGTTTTTTTTGCATTAACAAATTTTAACAACATTTTAAAGAAATATTAATAACTCAACAGTGGTTTGCAATAAATTAATGAAATTTATGTGGATTATCTAAAAATGTTCACTCTTTTTAACGAATATAATTGAAAAATTTTAATATAAAAAATTACATATTTTTAATAACAATTTTATAAACAATTTGAAATATTTATGTGTTCTACCCCTACGGTTGAGATGAAACTCATAGAAAATGTACACAGAGATGTCTTCTTTAAGTTTCTAAAAAAAAAAATTGGTATTTTCAATAAGAAGTGTAGATAATATATTTATTTTCTCTTCGCGCGCCGACCGTTACGCTGCGAGAAGCTCCGGCGCACTGTGGTCAGAATCTGCCATTTACTGTTCAAAAAAGTCTACAGCCTCCAAATTTTAACGAAAATGGTTGACTCTTGATTTAAAACACTCAGGAATAAATTCTTAACAACTTTAATGCAGCAGTTTTTTGAATTTATGTTTTTATTATTATTATTTTAATGTTAATAACAAAATAATGACAAAGTGTTTAGTATATATCTTCATTTTATCAAATAAAAGTCGCCTTTATACTGAATATCATTTCAATCGACTGATTATCGATCTTTAAAAGGCAAAAAATGATGTTTTAATGAATAAAAAAAAGTTGTTTATTTAGTTAATAAATAATTTAATTCATTTAAGTTAACAAATGAATAACGCGCTTATATATAGTTGAAATAAATTAGTTTTTTGCAATTATTTTAGTATTTAGTAACACTTGACAGTTGTGCATAAATATTGTTTAAAAAGTGTTATTTGTCATTGTTATAAACAAATTATATTAACAAATAAACTGCTCACTTATTTTTTTATCGAAACTGAATTGTTTTTTTTTCTCAATTTTTTAAAATTTTTTTAACAGTAACATTTCTTAAGAACATTGTTTAAACATTTCTCTTTATCATTGTTATAAACAAATTAAATTAAGAAATGAATAGCACTAAAATCAAACTTATAAAAACCAGAAAAATCTATTCAGTTTCTATAAAAAACAAGTGAGCTGTTCATTTGTTAATTTAATTTGTTTATAACAATAATAAATAACACTTTTTAAACAATATTTATAAATAAATGTTAATTTTAAGAGAATTATAAAAATTTAAGAAAAAAATCGATTCAGTTTCGATAAAAAAATAAGTGAGCAGTTTATTTGTTAATATAATTTGTTTATAACAATGACAAATAACACTTTTTAAACAATATTTATGCACAACTGTCAAGTGTTACTAAATACTAAAATAATTGCAAAAAACTAATTTATTTCAACTATATATAAGCGCGTTATTCATTTGTTAACTTAAATGAATTAAATTATTTATTAACTAAATAAACAACTTTTTTTTATTCATTAAAACATCATTTTTTGCCTTTTAAAGATCGATAATCAGTCGATTGAAATGATATTCAGTATAAAGGCGACTTTTATTTGATAAAATGAAGATATATACTAAACACTTTGTCATTATTTTGTTATTAACATTAAAATAATAATAATAAAAACATAAATTTAAAAAACTGCTGCATTAAAGTTGTTAAGAATTTATTCCTGAGTGTTTTAAATCAAGAGTCAACCATTTTCGTTAAAATTTGGAGGCTGTAGACTTTTTTGAACAGTAAATGGCAGATTCTGACCACAGTGCGCCGGAGCTTCTCGCAGCGTAACGGTCGGCGCGCGAAGAGAAAATAAATATATTATCTACACTTCTTATTGAAAATACCAATTTTTTTTTTAGAAACTTAAAGAAGACATCTCTGTGTACATTTTCTATGAGTTTCATCTCAACCGTAGGGGTAGAACACATAAATATTTCAAATTGTTTATAAAATTGTTATTAAAAATATGTAATTTTTTATATTAAAATTTTGCAATTATATTCGTTAAAAAGAGTGAACATTTTTAGATAATCCACATAAATTTCATTAATTTATTGCAAACCACTGTTGAGTTATTAATATTTCTTTAAAATGTTGTTAAAATTTGTTAATGCAAAAAAAACAAACAAAGACATGGAATTTAAAAAAACGGTTAAAAGTGTTTTTTTGTTCTGTTGTGGACTACAGATTTTCATAATAGTTTTAACATTTCAGAAAATCAATGGAATTTTGTTGACACGGTTCAGCTGGACTAAGCCAGTATATTTGGATTGTTTGATCATCTTTAAAATCATACCGAGTGCGTATTCGTGTATTCAATTTTGTTTTTCGAGATGTTTGATTAAACAGTTGGATTTTTGGGATAGGCTGTTTCGAAAAATGATACCTCACCTTTTGGGGTTAAAAGGGACTATGAAATTGGCACAGCAAGTAATAATTTGTAATTAAGACAGCCGAGAATTCGTGAAAAAATCAATTTTGAACACGTGTAAGTTTTAGTTCTACTTGTGAAAAAATACATACGTATGAAAATTTATCTCTGTCAACATTTTACACCATAAGAGATGTTAGGAAAAAAAGAAAAAATTCGAGGAGAGATGGATCAAGAAGCAAAAATGAGTGTTACTATCGTATTTCATAGTACAAGTATTGACTGTTAATTACTTATTTTAATCTTATAGATACCGGAAAATTGTACGAGGAAGCACATACGATAACTGTTTGTGAATTAAATTGAGTTATGAATAAGTGAAAAACAACATGCACTAGGGCCCAAAATTGTGGGACCACTTACAAAAATGGGATTAAAAACATGACCGTCTTAAAATATTGATAACTCTGTCAGATATTAGCAAATTCATAGTTTTTCATAGACCATTGGAAAGCTTATAAAATTTTCCAAGAAATGGTACTATTTTAAAAATTTTCGATTAATAGAAACGGAGATTCAATGTGATAAAGACAGGTGAATTTTTCGTTTTTTTGTGAATTTTCATTGTTCAAGTTTGGTAGGCTGCATTTTCTGGACAAGTAATTGGAAATTTTTAAAATTAAGCTAAATTAAACCTTGAACTATTAGCTTCAAAATAAGCGAAAGTATTATCAATTCGGTATTATCTGACAAAGTTATCAACCTTTTAAAACGGCCATGTTTTAATCCTATCTTTGTAAGTGGTCCCACAATTTTGGCCGGTAGTCTACGTATATTAATTTAGTAACAAAAAATAATATCTAAACGATAAACGTATTAATTTTTGCACACGACAAAAATTTGGGAGTGTTTTTTAAGCGAATAAAAAGATGATTGTTCTATTGCTTCCTTAATAAACTTGGTAGTAACAAGGTTTTTCGAACTTTTAGTCTATGTATCAGGACACATTAACTTACAAATAATCAGATCAGTAAGTGAGAAAGACTCAAAATGTCGAGAAGTGATCCATCTCTCCTCGTGATTCATCTTTCCTCAATTTATTCTACAGGGTATGGTAATTTGTATTTGAGACAAATTAAAAAATGTGACACAGGGGAAAGAGGTTCAAAATTTTCAAAAAAATCTTATGGAAGCTTACATATTGAGTGGTTAAGATTTAGCCTAGTGATTAGATGTGTTTATAGTATTCAATCAGCGACTTAAAAGCACTTGATCAATGCGATTGAGTGTTTTTCATAGGTGGCTTCTAAAAATGATACTTTTAGGGCGAGGAAGGTCTATAAAATTGTCAGTCTGTGATAATTTGTAATTGAGACCATGTAAAAAATGTGACACAGGGAAAAGGGGGTCAAAAATTAAAAGAAAAACGTAGCATTATTTATTAAAGCTGCCATATTGGGTATTTAGGGTTTCGTTTAATTGTATTTTGTCCAGTCAGTGAGTTAAAACCACTAGATCTTTGCGATTGAGTGTTTTCTAATTGATGCTTTCATAAACACGATACCACGCTTTTAAGGAATCAGGATCTGTAAAAAAAATTGTCACCGATTGTAAAAAATACTACACAGGAAGAGGAGGATACAAATTTTCAAAAAACATTCTATAGTTTTGAAAGCAATTTCAAATTTTTGAGGGTATAAAACATTTTTTAACGTTCTATTTAAGGGGTGGGGGTCGTCATTTGCAACCAAGTGTAACATGGGGGAAAGAGTGTGGGTCAAAAACCTCGCAAATTGATGGAACGTTCTTTATGGATGCTCCCTTATTTTTTGGTCTTAATTTTGCTTAATAATTAAGGGATTAATTTTTAATTTTTACTTAATTTTTTAGTACTATCTTGAAAGGAAAGGTAGTACCTTAAAAATAGTACTTTAAGAAGAACGGCAGTGATAATGTTTTAATAACAAGATTAATAACAAGTTACCCCAAGTTAATAAGCCAAAAAAGAAGCACATGTAGGAAATCTACACACAAGGAACTTAAGATCAATTCAGAAGGGATGAAGAAGTGTTTAGTTTACGCCTTACGGGAACCATAGTATAGATGACGTAATAGAAGAGCTCATGAATATTCAGGAAGGACGAGCATCCTCAGAGCGGATGGGTTATTTTAGGTTCTATACTTTCTCTAACGTCACCACCGTGAGACGTAATTCCCATCGGGGATTCCGCGTCCGACTTACGGAAATTCGATGCGATTCCCTCCGACGAAACAATTATCATTCAATTACAATCAAATTGGTATTTCCAGAATATCTCATCAATTAGGAATTTCAGATCTATAAATTGAACTGGTATATTAAAATAGTTAATGATTCTATAAATATAATTCTAATTTTTAATTTTAACTAAAGATAGCTTCTCATTTAGAGATGATGAGAATGTAAAAGAAACCTTTTTAGGTTTTATTAAAAGCTTTTAATCTTTAATTAAAAAACTTGACGAAGTTATTTAATTTTGTGTCCAACGCCAAATGACTCGATAAACATTATATTTCGAGTAGAAAAGCATATCTGCAGATTTAATATACAAAAACTAACCAAGTTAATATGTACTTTTTCTTATCCTTCTTAATGCTTTTTTAAAATCCATAAAATATCGGTTAAACTGCGAATTGTCTAGCTTTATAAATCAGAATTGCAAAAGGTTATTTTTGTCACATAATACCTATGATAAACTAGCTCATATATCACCGTTACGAGAGGCGGATCCAGTGCTTCTTATATGAATAAATAACTGCAGTTCATTCGATTGTATAATTTATTGACTGAATTACAATTTTTAAAATCTAGCCACAAGTTTTTAAGCTTGTTAACCTTAATAAAAATTCTGTCAAGAAAAAAACGAATCAAAAAACTGATGAGATTACTACGTGATTATTTTATAAATAGAAAAAATTGCCTTTAAGTGGAAAACTTTGTCTCTAAGCTTTATTGTATCTAACTTTTATATCTTTTTCTCGATGTCTCTAATATTTTCCTCTCAACATATTTTCTTTAATCATAACTTCTAATCGTTATCTTCAACCATTGTCTCTATAACTCGGGATATATATATACGAATTCAATTAAGTCGGTCGAACGCGTCAAGATTTTTTCTACTCTGTAAAAAGGATGTCGAATGGAACAGAAAGCAATTGGCTCTGATTCGACTGATTTTCCACAGGTGACTGATGCTGTTCCACTGAAGATTTCTGCCTCCGTGTACCAGAAAATGACTTAGAACAAAAAACTAGGCTAACGACCACTTTTATACCAGACAATGAAACTGTTCAATCAACTTCTTGAAAAATCGACTCTTGCCTCGGGTTAAGAATCTTAAACTTGAGCTCTTTATGAAGACCTTTTTGTGCTGTGGATTACTTCATTAAACCTTAATTAATAAACGTGTCAAGTATTGATTTACCTTAGGGATATTCGAGCCCTTGACATAAGCTGAAACTAAAATACGAAAAAACAGGTTCATGAAATTCCGTTTAAAATTTGTAGAGCTTCAAGATTCAAGCATTACCAAATGATTAAAAAATTGTTCAACACATTTTTTCAGTTTTTATTTATCATTGAATTTTTAATGAACGGTTTTGAAAAGCCGGTCAATCGATATACGAGTAGACTTGCCGAACAATTGGGTATTATTGGTAGATGTTGGCAAAAGTTTCAAAAAGCAAAGAATGCCATTTTCCTATGGTTTGACGTATCTGGTGATAAAGGATTATTCTTTCATAAAATGCATCTCCATATGAATGAATATTGAATATGTAAAGCCATGGTAGATGAATGTATGAATACGCACGTACGAGTGTAAATAACGAGAGATACACGTGTTCAATGAACGTAGAAACTAAACTAGCATCGTGACCTAGTGAAAGATTATATTTTATATATAATATCAAGAAAGATATAGATACAAAATACCAAGGAATACATTAAAAGAAGAAGATAATATCTATCACCATGTGGTATTTCTGAACCATATGTATTTTAAAGATTTAGGAACTTCCGCGTTTTCGAAACATACGATATAGTAGATATATATAGTTTCTTTCGGAAACTTTTAAGTCGCATTAAATTTGATTACTTAAAGAGTTAATTAAAATTCTCATTATAATGATGATTTTTGAATGGATAAATTTGTAAAACCTGTTGACAATAATTATAACTATACGACAGAGTTATTTTTGTATCACCTGTTGCTTAAGGTTTGAAAATTAATTAAAAATATTTTTTCAAGATATTTTCTATTAAGATTTTTTATAAGGTTTCAAATTTGTATTGTGTGGGTGTAAGGACCAATTTGTATGGCTTTAGCAATTTTGTCTACGGCGTTTGTAAAGCTTCTCAAATTCTAAAATATTTACAACCAGGATAAGTCGGCAACATTATTTCTAATTTCAATGCCACTCAAATGAAAATTTTCAACACTATAAAATCAAATTTATTCTAAAATACTTGTTATTTTGTCGAATTGATTTATTCTAAAATACTAGTTTGTTTACTCTAAACTTAAAAATATTCAAGAATTCAAATAAAAAATAACTTTTTTATGAATTTAATAATTAATACTAGTTTGATTCATATTTTATAATTTTGTTCTCTTTTCTGGAAAATAAAAATAAAATCAGATAAAAAATCAAGTATACTATCATTATTATTTTTCACTCTATTTTTAAAAATGACGTACAAATGCTCAGGCATTTTAAGAATTAATCTTTAGCAGTGTGAAAAAAATAAGCTAGATATAAATCTTTTCCATGATACATCCTGATTTCTTAATAACAATTTTTATCATTTCTCAAAATAAATTCAAAATGAACAAAAAAATGAATCATTTGAAATGTGAGTCAACAATGAAGACCAAACTTTGGTCAAAAAGAAAGTCAAACAAAGCTTTTTCTAATTTCAACTGAAAAAACATTTGCTTCCTGGTGGATGCAATAAATTTGTATGTTTTCACCGGAAAATACACATATATAGTTGATAAAAGTCAATCAATTAGTTTTTTTATTGTAGAATATTTTTTCTAAAGGAGTCATGAAAAAATGGCAATTGTCAATGTTAAAAAAAATGAAAATAAAACTTTTACAAAAAATAAAAAATCTCTATTATTTTTTACAATTTTCAAGTACCTAAAATACTCTAAACAATAAGTAAATCAATCGATTCGTTTTTCTAAATAAAATAAAAATAAACTGAATAATCATTGTGAGAATTTTTGATAAATTATATGTTTTTTACAGGTAAATCGACTCGTTGATAAGGAATATGATTTTTTATTTATTACATTGCATTTTCAATTTAAAAAGAAATTTTGTCGGAAAACGATATTTTCAGATGAAACAGGTGCTTCTACAAGGAAGCAAAAATGAAAAAATCTTTTTAAAAATCTTTAAACAGTTTAAAAAGTGTTTTAAAACATGTAAAAAAAATTATGAAAACTCTAAGAAAAATGTTTTGAGTCTATACATCTTTAAATTTACAGATTAAAATGATGCAAAAGACACATTTGTCTAGCTGTAAATTTGTTTCGTTTGAGTAGATGAAAATAGGTTTGATACGGCGGCATCTGTGAGGAAATGAATACTCGACATTGAACGTTTTTTAAAAGGAGTTTTGTCTATAAAAGAATATAAAAAAAATTATGTCACGACCTGCACCGAAGATATTACATTCGAAGCGTTGTAATCGGGCGTTTCCTCATCATGATACATGAAGTGGTGTCAGATAATCTACTATAGCCTCTTCACACAGGGACACTCTCGACAGGACATTGTCCATTATCATTGCATACACCATATTATTTTTTATTTTTTATTATCATTATTATTAAAATTTCTATATAGTACACGACACGGTTAACCGATAAAATCTAAGGCAAGCACTTGTCGCTGCATTCCTATCAATTCTAGGTAAAATATTGCGAACAACGAAACACTGACCAAGAATTTTTGTTAAAGGAACATGATGAATTAAAATTTGGATTAATTGACGTCTTGGGATTTATTTGATTGTTTATTTACTCAAAACAATTTAAAATTATTTAATTATAAGTTGAAATTATTAAAAATAATTAAAGTTTGAATGGAAGAAAGGGAAAATAATAAAAAGTTTTGAAAATCGATTGATACATTTTCAGTGATCAAACCCGGAAGTCAGTCAATTTTTCAGTGGGATTAAACTTAAGTTTCTTTGGTTGAACGTACCCGCGGTTTCCGGAAATAGGTCAACTATTTTCGAATTTAATTATGAGCACGTGCTCGCGTCTAAACTCCTAAAATTAAACAGACGAACCAAAGCAATATTTATACTAATTTTAATTCAATAACATACAGTTTAGAATTCCTCTGAGAAGGCAAAGATTCTTGGTTCTAATTTTGACTTGTACAGCGCGCCTCTGTTCTGATATTATTAACAAATAAGTGTATTGGCTTTTAAATTAATTGCTTTTTATTCAAAATATTAAGAAATCACTAAAATGGCGTTTGAATTGGAAATAAATCAAATTCCACTAAACTACCTTTATTTATTTTTATCAAGTATCTAATAATAATTAACGTCTATTGGTCTGAAATATAATCACGATGATGTCAGTTTTATTTATTTTTTATTGAGAAATCCGAATAAAATACGAGAATCATAGTGTGATTTATTTTGTTACTAAAATTGAAAGCAACAGGTTGAAAATAAAGATTATTCCCAATATCTATATTCTATTTTAAACTCACTTTTATTTCACGTCCAGACTCAACTCTGTTTTAGGCTCTTATTTAAATTCTCTTTTACTGTTAGTGAGTCTTAAACCTGAGTAAACACTTTCGAGAATAACTTCTCATCAGATTACAAGTCGCGGAATATGAACATGAAAGCCTCGCTCACAAGAGCACTGAATTTGTTCTCTTTGAAAAATTTTGGTTGTTAAAAATAAAGTTGGTAGCACCAAAAAATTGTCGCCTGCATTAACCTTCTGTGAAGTCAGCATTTTATTTTTGTTTTAAAAAAAATGTTATTTTCCCTCTATATAAGCATTTCATTTTGTTTTTTCTCATATATACTAACATTTAATTTTTCCTTTATTACGACTTTTTTTTTCATTTAACTTTTATCTCACTTCAGGTTAGCACAGTCCAAATTGAAAAATTTCCTCATGTTTAGCAACTCCGTGCCATTTACGTCCTCTTCTTGTTTAAACGCCTTTTCTAGTTTAAAAGGCCATTCAACTTGTTTTTTTATTTTTTTTTTACAAAGATTGTTGCTGAAATTCTAGAATAGCGCGCTGAATTGAAAGAATTACGAAATAAGCCTGCATGGATAGTACAAGTCTCGATATTGTTTTTCTTTACATTTTAAAAATATGTAAAACAACTGCTAGGAATTCCCAACAATATTTGCTTGACATAATTTTCATTCGAAAATTCCGAATGGGAAATATATTCGTACATGTCAGTAGAGAGGAATATGAAGAAGGTATTCGTTGGCTCTGGTTTTAGAAGGGTCCATTGCTTCGCTGATATTGCCTGTTTCCAGAATGCGAAACCAAAATTGGCCACTGTCCAGATTACTGTCCAAACGCCATGCACAATGTGAAATCGGACACGTGTTCAAATTGATCGATACATATTTGTAAATCGAAATTTATCTGGCTTCGTTTGCAGAATTTGTTTTCGTTTTAAAAATAATCAATAATAACTGGATTTAAATCGTAGATGTGGATAAAAACTTTGAAAAATATTTAAATAAGAAAATTGATTTTACAATTTCGAATTCAATTTCCACTTATGATTCGAAGCTAAAAAAGAAAGGTTTGTAAGAAAAAAAAACATTTCGGTTCTAAGATTAGAATTAATTAATTCTAAAATTAGTGTTATTCTGCTTTAAATTTTCCTCGCGTTTATTTCACTGTTAGTTTTATTTGTCTGGATGCTAGGAAAACATTTTAAAACCAAGAGCACTGTACGTGAGTGTCCAATTGAAAACCGTATTAGTCTTCATAAAATATTCATGGCTTGGAATAATCATGTTCTCTGTGAAATGACAATCTCATCGTTTGTAAGATCTTGCTTTTAAAAAGTGAAAAATTTTCATAATTTTCTCTCATTCCTTTCAAATATACATGTATATAAGGTAGATCGCAATTTATTTGAATTTTTTTCAAAGAAGACAAAAATTTCTTATGTATTTATGCATTTGAAGTGCGGCTGCTTTAAAATCGAAAGAATTTGAAAAGAATTGGAGAGAGTTAAGGACAGTGGCATTTTCAATTCAACCAGATAAGCTTTAAACTCTTTTCCAACCTTCACTTGCGACTTAGAGGACCTTGTAAAGAAGGAAGTAGAGCACGCGTCTTCTAAGACAGAAGAAACAAAAGTAGGAAGGCGAGAAATATTTGTCATGACTTTTCATCGATTTAGAACGAGTAAGCAGACCCTTGAACATTAGAGTACACATTATTTTCAACGTCTATAGAAATTGATAACCTTAATTTGTCGCATTATTAGTAAACTTCAGAATAAATAATATATTTTAATGGAAATTTTTTTAAATAGGCATTTAAAATTAGTTGTTGTATTTTACTTTTAAAAACTACGGATGAAAAAAACTTGAATAAAAAAATAGAATAGTAATAAATATAGTTATAAAGTAATTAATAAAATTGAGATATAAGTCTAGTAAAATTTGGATAAATTGAATTTTGAATCGCTTGGAACAGCTAAACATTTATCGATTGAAATTTGAAAATAGGAAACTTTGGTTCTTTTAAAATTTGAATAATTTAAAGTTTAGATCATTTGACATTTGTCTAGCAAATTATACTTTTTAAATTCTCAGAATCGTAATCTATAATTTTCCCGGATTCTGACCTTAAAAATTAATAACATTTAAATATTAAGTAGTTTCAAAGAAACATTTAAAGCCTTATGAATACAAAGACAAAAAAGTCGAGGTAAATCTACTAAAATAGGAAAATGTAAAAAAAATACAAATTAAAAAAGATAATTTAAAAAATCTATTAAACAAACGAATGAATTCCTTTAAAAATAAAAAAGTTAAGAAAATTATTAAAGAAAAAAAGAAATTTCAGAAAAAAATCATAGGAATTTTTTCCCTTTTTTAAAACATTACTTTTTTTTTTAAATGCTCATTACTTCAATTTTTTTAAAAATATTTACTTATTTTTTTTCTTTTATTTTTTACAATATTTCCCAAATATTCCAATTTTTAAAATGTTATTCTCTTTAGTTGACTGTTTTCTTATAGTTTTACATTTTTAAATTTAATTATTTTTTGTAGATTTTTCACAATTTTCTTATTTTTGGGTTAATAAAGTTTTAAATATTTTTTTCAAATTTGTTTAATTTTGATTAAATGTTTTCTTCATTATCCATTATTTCTTATTAAATATTTTCATTTTTTCTTTTTTCTTAAGAGCTTCTCGCCTTTTTTAAACAATATATTTTTCATTGAGTTTTTAATCTTTTAATAATTTTTCTGTCTTTTTTTTCTTGTAGTACTTTTTCAGTTGAAGTTTTTATAAATACATAAAATTTATATCACTAAATAAGAAAGAAGTTAAATGCTTAAAACTATTCTCCTTAATTTTTATTATCATAAACCAATTAATATTTAAATAATCAGTTATTAATCATTAAAAGAACAAATCCGTGAAAATTATAGTTTATGATCCAGGAATTAACATTTATAATTTAATTTATTAAAAAACAATCTTTTCAAAAAAAAACATTTGAATATTTTATATAAGTAAAAAAATCTGAATTAAATTTAGAAAGTCGAATTTAAAAAAAACATGATTTTCATCAGCCCTGCTTTTGACAAATTCTCGGTTTTTTGTTTCATAAGATACTAAATTCTCGGCAATTTCCCGGATTCTTAGAAATCCTGATTAATTTTTAATTGATCGAAATTAAGTAAACTCAAGATTAGATTAATTGAGGTTCAAATTCCAATTGAATCGATTGAAAATTGAAGAAATTGGAGACCAAAAGTTAGATAAATTGGTATTTGAAAAATTTTGACAAAAGTACAAAATTTAGATAAATTAGGACAAGATAGTAGTATAAATAAATTAAAGTTAATTCATATTAAAATTGAATGAAATTTAAAGAAATACAAAATCGATTGGTTCAAGAAATACATACCTAGAATAGATTATTTGTCGTGATTATAATTTCAATTTATTTATTTATTCCACATATTATGCAATCCTCTTGACATTTCATAACGTGTTAAAGAATTTTAAAAAATGTGTCTTTAACTTGAGGCAAATTAAAAGAAAATTTCATTTTGGAGAAAGTGTATCAGTCTAACCGACATTTAAGGCCTACAAGTAATATCCATAGCTGGAGTGACCAGTTGGAAAGGAATTAGGTGCACTTGAGTTTCATTACAAAATGTTTTCCATGGAAACACGTTTCAAAACAGGAACAAAAAATACAAATGGTAAAACGATACGGTTTTAGTTTCCACAAATTCTTCAGATAATCGAAAGTTTTATATGAAATCTTGAAAGTCTTGTTTTTTAATTTAAATTAAATTAGCAGAAATTTAACAAACAAAAAAACTACTCATTTGATATCAACATATTAACATCTATGTTATAAAAAAAGAACTTTGTAACTTGTCCCCTGTGTACAGATAAGTTAAAAGTCAGGGCTAATAAAAATCATGATTTTTTAGATTTAAATATGATTTTTTTCAAATATATAAAATTATATATTTATTATTAATTATATGTTTATTATTTGTAAGTAGTTTATTTTCGAAACTGAGAACATTTAATCAAAATCAAACAAATTATGTCGAATAAATGAGAAAATTTCAAAAAAATATCTTCAAATTTATATGATCGCAAAATAAAGAATATTAGGTAAAAAAAAATAATAAACTATAAAAACAAGACAAGAACGTAAAAAGATAAGAAAACAGTCCACTCTAGGTGAAAATTATGTCACAATTCGCTTCCACGTAAGCAAAAAAAAATTGCTTTCTCATAAAGGAAGCAATAAATTAATAATATAATTGGAGAAGCTATTAAAAAAAAAAAAATTTAAATGCAAAAAAAATGAAAAAACACGAATTTTTGATCAATTATAAAACTTTATACAGTCCAATCGATTCGTTTTGAGATAAGGAATATAATTTTTGTTATTATTAAGTTGTACTTTAAGCAAAAAAAAAAAAAAAAACAATTTTGTCAAAAAACGATGTTTTCGATGAAAAAAGGTGCTAAAAAAAATTTGATTGGGTATTTTCAAAAATCCCCGTGTCCAAATTTACATATTCATGAGGTTAATAAAACATCAAAATTTTATTGAAATCCGCTGAAGCGTTCTCGAGATATCCTGGCGACAAAAAACGCTATGTACACACACACACATATATCTAAAAATTTGCTTAAAAATGAAAATTTACGCTTTTTAGAGCAAAATGAGACGATTTAGACTATCTTTGGGAAATCGAAAATCTTAATGATCACTAAGTTTCCTCTATAGGAGGAAGCAAAATGAGAAAATTCTTAAAAAAAAAAAAAAAAAATGTCATGAACACTATTAAAAAAAGAAAGAAAAATTAAAAAAGAACACAAGAATGAAACACTGACATAAAAATTATATAAAAAAGTGGAAATTCTTTCCAAAAAATTAAACTATTTACGGATATTTTTTTTAAGAAATAGAAAAATGATGACAAAATTAAAAAAAGTTAATTTAAACGCAAGGAACGAGTAAGAAATTGTGAAATAACAAGAAAATTAAACAAATAGAAAGAAAATGGAGAAACGTTTTTTTTTTCTTAATCTAGCAAACTAAAAAAATGGAAAAGGTACAAAAAATAAAAAAGTTCGTAAAAATCTACTAAAAAATTATAATTGATAAAAATAAAATAAAAAATTGCATATAAAGATAAATGAAAAGTTCACAAAAGAAATTTAAAAATCCTTTAAAAATAAAAAAGATTAGGAAAATTAAACCAAAAATATTTTTATAATATTACACGTAAAACAAGTCTAACAATAAATTTAGAAAACTAAAGAAACTCTAAAAATTTGATGAAAGAGTAAGTAAGTTTGCAAAAAATAGACAAGATGTGAAAACAAATTGAATAAAAATACAAAAAAATGAGAGTATTTATTTTTAAAAACGTGGACATAATATTAAAAAAATTAACGAAATAAAAAGTTTAAAGAATGTTATAATAACAAACTTGTGTAAAATAATATTAAATAATTTGCATTTCAAAAAAGAAAATTAAAGAAAAACCTAAAATAAAAATACAAATGCAAAAAAAACATCAAAAGTAAAAGAAAAAATCTTAAAATTTTGTAAAAATAAGAAATTGTAAGATAAAAATTAAACAGTTTCGTAAAAGTGAAATCTCTTAGAAATCTTGTAAGAATTCAAAAAAGGATTACTGTGAATATAAAAAATAATTAATATTATTTGACTATCATGCATTTATATTTAAGGTATTTCTCCGATGGGCAGTCCCTGTCAAAAGTTAGTATTTCAGTTAATAGCAATTATCAATAATTAAAATAATTTATTTCTTGACTTATTATTTACTGTTAATAGTTAATCGGCCATCGGTCAATAGTTTTTTAATGAAAATGTTTCAAAAATGAACAAATGTTGTTAAATTTTTAACGTTTTTCAAAGATATCTTTTTTACAAGTCTATCTTTTCTTACCATTTTTTTAAAAATGGTTCAATTTAAGGAGGAATTGGACAAACAATCGGAACAAAAGTTAGTCCAAATGAATAATTTTGATTTTTGATATAGAAAACACATAAGTTAGTGTAATTTTTTTCAGGGGAAGTGTGGACACTTGTAGTTTTTACAAAACGAGCCGCTAAAAATTGCAATTTGATGAAAATTAAAAAAAATTGCAATTTTTAACGGCTTATTTTGTAAAAACGACAAGTGTCCACACTTCCCCTGAAAAAAATTACACTAAATTATGTGTTTTCTATATCAAAAATCAAAATTATTCATTTGGACTAACTTTTGTTCCGATTGTTTGTCTGATTCCTCCTTAAGTAAATAATAGCTTATTTTCTTCAGAAAAACAAACTCTACAACTTCACCTCGTCAGATTTTTGAAAAAGTGGACCATTTTTTAAATAAAGCAGTTTGTTTATAAATATTTAGAAATATGTTATTAAATAAATTACTGTATTTAAAAGATGGTCCACTTTTTCAAAAATCTGACGAGGTGAAGTTATAGAGTTTGTTTTTCTGAAGAAAATCAACTATTATTTACTTAAATTGAATCATTTTAAAAAAAAAATGTTTAGAAAAGATAGACTTGTAAAAAAGGTATCTTTGAAAAACGTTAAAAATTTAACAACCTTTGTTCATTTTTGAAACATTTTCATTAAAAAACTATTGGCCGATTAACTATTAACAGTAAATAATAATTTAAAAAATAAATTATTTTAATTAATAATTGCTATTAACTGAAATACTAACTTTTGACTGGCACTGCCCATCGGAGAAAAATCTTAAGTTTAAATGAATTGAAATTTAAAAGTTTGAATAAATTGGAATCTAAGTTGATTGACGTTTGGAATTTATTTAAATTATAATGACTTAAAGATGTGACGCGTTCTGAAGAAAGGGACCTAAGAAGGAAATTGGTTATTTTACAGGAGACTTTTCTCTTTTCTGACTTTAGATAATGAAAAAGGAACCTTTAATACAATTAAAAAAAGCATCCATAAACCGAAAAACGATTTTTTGATTCTTAGGTCCCTTTCTTCACAACGCGTCACAGATATAACAATTTATTACTATTTTTTACTATCTTCATCTCGATCTTCACATCAAAAATTTGTAGCTCTTAGGTATTTTAATCATTTGTATTAGCACAATTTTTTAAATTTTATAAAGAATAAAATATAGAAATTTTCAATATTTATCCTAAAATTTGTGTTTTTTTTTTAATGTTTGCGATTTTTTACATGCAATATTAGACATCCGGAGAATTGTAAATTTTTTTTTATTTAAATCATTATTTTAATGAAAATACCCCAATGATTTAGATCAAAGTGATTTAAATCAATTGCCGCCCTGTTTAAAAATCGATTAATATTTGATAATTTAGATAATTAAATATTAATTAAAATGTCTCTACCTTGTGGAATTATCGGTGAAGGATCCATCCAGGAGTCTAAGTTTGGCAAAGAGAACAGCACTGACGAAAGGCACAGCAGTCAGCTCCTCGAGAACGACTTCTACGGAAAATTTATACTTCTTTTTCTTCATCATGAATGCCATTTCACTGAGCCCCGGACACTTCACTTTGATCGCGCTTTCGGAGCTCTTGGGCTCTCAGGCACTTCACTTTCAGGAAAACAATTTTTCGCAGAAGAAAAAAAATTCCGTTTCCTAGACTAGTTTTCGGTGTTTTGTTTTGTAGGTTCAGTGGTCCCCTTGTCTTGATGGCTCAAAAATGCGTTTTTTTTTTTTTTTTATTATTGAATTATAGCTGGCCGATGATGACCTACCACAACATCAGAGTAGGAACTTGACGGCCGTCTGAAATCGACAATATTCTATAGCTTTGACCTCACGACCTTAGGCTCGCTTGTGCAGAACAGAGAAGACCAAAAAGACGACGACGGAGAAGAAGATGAGGTAGACGTGGTGAACCTCGACGAAATTTTCTCGACATCGCTTTTTTAGAAGCAAATATCCCGATCAGTGCCACTTTCCTGTCCCCGTATTTCCTGCAAATGCCATCCTTCACCTGAAACAAATCTTTATTTCAAAATTCTTTCGCAAAATAAGACAATATTTGGAAATTTTTTTTAAAAAATTTAAAAGTAGAGTTTGATCAACTTTGTTAGACTTTTTGATCTTGACTGAGAGAATGTGATTATAGAGATGATGAATTTTAGGAAATGAAAATTGTAGGTCAGAAAAATCGTAATATAATGTAGACATTGTGACAATATAGTTGTGTCTTATATCACTGGAATTAACAATTACGTCAGCAAGTTCTCTGTCAATTAGCCTAAATGTTTACACGCTTATTTATCAACTCCAATGAAAAATTAAAATTTCAACATTTGATTTCATTTCAGAGAATTTATTTTTATATACTAGAATCATTCTATTAAACTTCAACAACACTAAATTATTAATACTAAATTAGTTTTAACGATTTTTAAACTTAATATTAAGATAAAGTTTCTAAATTTGTTCTTTAAAAAAGTTTAAAAGTTTATTGAACAGTACTACGCTTTTATATTTTCATTCAGAGAGTCTATAACAATCTGGGAAATCCCGAAATTCGTAAAAAGATCAGCGAATTTTGTCTTTGTCATTATCTTTTTTAAATTTGCAAAAAATGTATTCATTGTTTTTTTATGTATCTGAATCTATTCGATTCCTTAACCAGGGTGTCTACTAATTTAGTCCCACAAAATTCCCGGTTTTTGTTCCTATATTTTTCCCGGTTTTTTCTCTTGTTAACTTAAAATTTATTTTAAGTATAAATAGACCTACAAATAGCTACAAAAATTGAAGATAACAGTTGATAATTGAAGCAAATAATTGAAATTCAAAGAAAATAATTGAGAATTGAAGAATTAAATATTAAACTTTACAAAAAATAATAATTAAGAATTAAAAGAAACAATTAATAATGAAAAGAAATAATTAATAATGGAAAGAAATAATTGAACAATGACAAAGGTATTTGACAATTAGAAACAAAATTTAAAAAAAAAAAAGTAAATATTAATCTACAATTGAACAATAATAGAAAAAATTGAACAATGGTTATTAAATTCAAAGAATATAATTGAAAATTGGTCAAGTAGATAAAAAATTCAAAAAAATAATTTAAAATTTAATTTAATAATTCAAAATTACAGAAATAAATTGGAAATTAAATAATCAAATTGAAATCAGAAAAACACAGAATTATTGAATATTAAAAAAAAACAATTGAAAATTGCGAAATAAAATTGAAATTCGAATACAATAATTGAGAATTAAAGAAAATTGCTAAACAATTGGACTGAAAAAAGAAGAAAATAATTTATAATTAAAAAAAAAAAATGGAAAATGACAGAAATTATTTAATATTGAAGAAAACATTAAAAATTGAAGAACAGAATTGTTATTTAAAGAAATTAATTGAGAATTGAAAAACATAATTGAACAACTAAATTGAAAATAGAAGAAAAATTTTGAAAATGGAAGGAGGTTTTGAAACATGAAAATATGAAATAATTGAAAATTGAACAAAATAATAAAAATTTTAAGAAAGTACTTACAAATTAAATACAATATTTGGAAACAGCAGAAAAATTTAGAAATCGACGGAAATAATTGCGAATTGATGAAAATAATTTAAAAATTCTCAATTTAAATAAAAATTAAAAGAAAAACATAATTTAAAAAAGCTGAGAATTGTTAAATATTGAAGAAAATTGAGAAGAAATTGAAAATTGAAAGAAATTGAGAAACTGAAAGAAATACGAAAAAATAATTGGAAGTTGAAAAAAATAATTGAAATTTAAGAAAAACATTGTAATTTGAAGAAAATAATTGAGAATTTAAAAAAAATCATTGTAAAAAGCCTAGAGTTATTGAATATTAAAAAAACAAAAATTGAAAATTAAAGAATGGAATTGAATGTCAAAAATTATAATTGAGAATTAAAGAAAATAATTTAAGAATTGAACAATGGGATTGACAGTAGAAGAAAGTAAGTGATAATTGAAGAAAAAAGAAATTGAGCAACCCAGGAATTATAGAATTTGAAAAAAACAATAAAAAATGAGGAATGTAATTGTAATTTGAAGAAATTAATTAAAAATTGTAAAATACAATTTAAAATTAAAGAAAATGTGATTTTATGAAAATTATTGAATAATAATTGATGAATTGAATTCAATTTTCAAAAACATCATTGATAATTGAAAAAAGATATTGAAAAAAGCCGAGAATTATTGATTATAGAAGAAAATAATTGAAAAATGGAGGAGTTATAGAGATGTAAAATAAATAAATGATAATTGAAAAAAATAGTTGAAAAAGTCGAGAATTATTGAATATTAAATTAAATAATTAAAAATTGAAGGAAATAGTTGAGATTTGAAGAAAATAATTAAAAATTGAAGAAGATAATTAATAATTGATTAAAATAATAGAAAATCGTAGAAAATATTTGAGAATTAAATAAATAATTTAGAAATTGATGAAAATAATTGAAAATTGAATAAAATAATTGGCAACTGAAGAAAATAGTAGAAAATCGAAGAAAATAATTGAGAAATGAAGAAATAATTTTAAATTAATGAAAATAATTCCAAATGGAAGAAAATAATTGAGAATTGTAGAAAATAATTGGAAATTGAAGAAAATAATTGAAAATTGAAAAGAATTTATTATCCCAGAAAAAAAATTCCCGGTTTGACGAAAAATTACCGGTTTTTCCCGGTCAATTTAAATTTCCGGTTATTTCCCGGTTTTCCCGGTTAGTAGACACCCTGTTAACGTTAAAAAAAGTCAATAAACATTTTAATTTTTTTAAATGTTTAAATGTAATTTCTATTGTAGAATGTTTAAGAAAATATTTCACCGAAAGTTCCTTTAAGTGAACATTTTGAATTTAAAGAATAAAAATATTTAGACGAAGGTAATATGAACTCTGGTACAAGTTTTTTCAAGCCTTTACCTGTAGACAAAACAAATTTTTAAAAATTGAAAAAATATGCCGAGAAATGTAATTACATTGGTAGCACGAGAAAAGAGTAAAAATGGCACAAAATGGAGCGCTCAAATGTTTGCAAAACACTATTAACACTAACCGGAAGGAGAAGAGCTCGAGAATAGACATTTGCTTCCTGGAATTAAGTTTCAGTCGCTAAATAGGAGAATTTACTAGCTATTTAAAAAACTCGACCCAGTGTAAATGAGGCTAGCTACACGACGAATCGTGTTCATAAAATTAAATTCAATTTGACAGCAGAATTGTAGCATGAAATCCATCTAAGTCTGCAATTTTTCAAGGTTAAAGGATTTAATTATAACCAAAGATTCCTAATTTTAGTTTTGATAAATTCGTATCTACTTCATTTTATATTTAATTTCTTTTTAATTTTTAAATTTTTTAAATATTAAAATATTTCTCTCGAAAGTTTAACAATTTTAATATTTTAACTTTAAAAATTCCATTTTTTAAATCCGTTTCCATCATTTTCGAGATTTAAAAAACGACAAAAACTGAAACAATGAATATTGAGTTAAAAACCACAAATTGAACAATTTGGTAAAAAATGTTAAGTTTGATGCTAAGAATATATAGAAACCGACAAAATCCAAGAAAGTAATTTAGGGGTTGGAAGACTACCCGTTGCGATAAAAGACTTTCCGAAAGTTTTTAAATGTTAAGATATCGTTAGAAGTGAATCATCAGCTGCTATAAATTTAACAAAATGAAATCAGCTACAGGTAATTTAATCAAGATTTTTTTCTTATAATCGACTCACGTCACAACATCAAGACTTCTGAAAACGGCTTTAATGAACTTTTTATCAGATAGGGGATTTTGATTATCAGACTATTAGGAATTAATTGATAATAAATTTTTTAATAAATTAATCTACTAATATATTGTCAAATTATATACCCTTTTATTAAAACTGTAAAATTACTTTTTAATTAAGAAATTACCTTGGTTTGATTTAACAAGAATAATTACCGGTGTTCAAGTTTTTCAAATACTACAAAATGTACACTTTTTTTTTTATTATTTAGCTTGTAAAATGGAAAGACCACAAACGATTGCAGAATTGCAGTTGATAAGGGAAACGACTTCACTTTGACTATTCGCTTCGTGGTCTATAAAAATGTATGTATAATCAATTCTAATCGTGGTGAACTTCACTTTTAGAAGCTTAATTACCTACAAACTGAATTAAATTTTACTTTGCCCTTTCAAAAGACAAAGAATAAGAGACGCTCTAAGACGAAAAAGCCATTGCAAAAACAATCTAGGTTAATTGAAGATTTCAAACAAAAGATTAAAATTTTAAACGACTAGAAAATTCAATTTAAAACTTAAATTCTAAACATCTCAGATGAAAACGATCAAAACTGGACCAAAAAAGTTGGAGAGAAATTTAAATAAAAAATTTCAGGGAAATAAATGAAAATACAGTGTGTCCACTAATTTCGTCCCACAAAATTCCCTGTCATTTCCCGGTTTTTCACGGTTTTTGTTCCTATTTTTCCCGTTTCTTTCTCTTGTTAACTTAAAATTTATTTTAAGTATAAATAGACCTACAAATGGCTACAAAAATTGAAGATAACAGTTGATAATTGAAGAAAATAATTGAAATTCAAAGAAAATAATAGAGAATTGAAGAATTAAATATTAAACTTTACAAAAAATAATAATTAAGAATTAAAAGAAACAATTAAAAATGAAAAAAAAAAATTTATAATGGAAAGAAATAATTGAACAATGACAAAGATATTTGACAATTAGAAACAATATTAAAAAAAAAGTAAATATTAATCTACAATTGAATAATAAATGAAAAAATAGAACAATAGTTATTAAATTCAAAGAATATAATTGAAAATTGGTCAACTAGATAGAAAATCCAAAAAAATAATTTAAAATTTAAGTTAATAATTCAAAATTGTAGAAATAAATTAAAAATTAAATAATGAAATTGAAATCAGAAAAACACAGAGTTATCGAATATTAAAAAAAAACAATTGAAAATTGAGAAATAAAATTAAAATTCGAATACAATCATTGAGAATTAAAGAAAATTACTGAACAATTGGATTGAAAAAAGAAGAAAATAATTAATAATTTTAAAAAAATGGAAAATGACAGGAATTATTTAATATTGAAGAAAACATTAAAAATTGAAGAATAGATTTGTTATTTAAAGAAATTAATTGAGAATTGAAAAAAATAATTGAACAATTAAATTGAAAATAAAAGAAAATTTTTGAAAATTGAAGGTTTTGAAACATGAAAAAAATAACTGATAATTGAAAAAAAAATAATTGAAAAAAGTCGAGATTACTGAATATTGAAACAAACAATTGAAAATTGAACAAAATAATTAAGAATTAAAGAAAATAATTGAAAATTGAACAAAATAATAAAAATTTTAAAAAAGTACTTACAAATTAAATACAATATTTGGAAACAGCAGAAAAATTTAGAAATCGACGGAAATAATTGCGAATTGATGAAAATAATTTAAAAATTCTCAATTTAAATAAAAATTAAAAGAAAAACATAATTTAAAAAAGCTGAGAATTGTTAAATATTGAAGAAAATTGAGAAGAAATTGAAAATCGAAAGAAATTGAGAAACTGAAAGAAATACGAAAAAATAATTGGAAGTTGAAAAAAATAATTGAAATTTAAGAAAAAAATTGTAATTTGAAGAAAATAATTGAGAATTTAAAAAAAATCATTGTAAAAAGCCTAGAGTTATTGAATATTAAAAAAACAAAAATTGAAAATTAAAGAATGGAATTGAATGTCAAAAATTATAATTGAGAATTAAAGAAAATAATTTAAGAATTGAACAATGGGATTGACAGTAGAAGAAAGTAAGTGATAATTGAAGAAAAAAGAAATTGAGCAACCCAGGAATTATAGAATTTGAAAAAAACAATAAAAAATGAGGAATGTAATTGTAATTTGAAGAAATTAATTAAAAATTGTAAAATACAATTTAAAATTAAAGAAAATGTGATTTTATGAAAATTATTGAATAATAATTGATGAATTGAATTCAAGTTTCAAAAACATAATTGATAATTGAAAAAAATAATTGAAAAATGGAGGAGTTATTGAGATGTGAAATAAATAAATGATAATTGAAAAAAATAGTTGAAAAAAGTCGAAAATTATTGAATATTAAATTAAATAATCAAAAATTGAAGAAAATAGTTGAGATCTGAAGAAAATAATTAAAAATTAATGAAAATAATTAAAAATTGAAGAAAATAATTGAAAATTGAATCAAATAATTGGCAATTCAAAAAAAAAAAATTTTTTTGTTGAAGAAAATAATTAAAAATTGATTAAAATAATTTAAAATCGTAGAAAATATTTCAGAATTAAATAAATTAATTAGAAATTGATGAAAATAATTGAAAATTGAAGAAAATAATTGTCAATTGAAGAAATCAGTAGAAAATGGAAGAAAATAATTGAGAAATGAAGAAATAGTTTTAAATTAATGAAAATAATTCCAAATGGAAGAAAATAATTGAGAATTGTAGAAAATAATTGGAAATTGAAGAAAATAATTGAAAATTGAAAAGAATTTATTATCCTAGAAAAAAATTCCCGGTTTGACGGAAAATTCCCGGTTAATTTCCGGTTTTTCCCGGTAAATTTAAATTCCCGGTTAGTAGACACCCTGAAAATATTAAAAATTCCCGTGTGAAAATTGAATAAATTAAATTCAGAATTAATAGAAATTTTCTTTCATTTGAGTTCTCTCAAATAAATATATATTAATAAATTTGTAAATTCAAATCAGGATAGATTGAAGTTAGATCGATTAAATGTTATGATGTTGATTGAAAGTAGATTGAATTGAAATTTGAATCAATTAAAATTTCCATAATTGAAGTTTGCATTTATTAAATTGTAAACCGATTAAAAGGTTGTTTACATAAATTTTGGTGCATCAATATTTTAAATTAACGCGACAAGCATTTGAAAATTTCTCAGACAAAGCGGAACTATTTCTTGGATATGAAAAAGAGTCTCTTTTTTTGTATTATCTGACCTTCCTCTGATAAAATAAAACCGCGTGTTTTGAATCCTCGACTAGATAAAATGAAGTAACGAGACGCTCTTGTTTTATCGATTATTCGGTGGCTTTCGGAAGCATTGGGTGAATCCAAGATTGAGCCCAGAGAGAGATAGATAGAGAGAGAAAGAGGAGGGTGCGTTTGTCCACATACGAGTATCATCAACAGCGACGGCAGTCGTTAAATTTGCACCAATTATCGGGTATTTTGCCAGATGTTAAAAGTGTAGTTAAAGCTTCTATTTTCTAGCTAATAAACGACAGACATCAATTGTTTGTTTTCTCAAAAATAAAGTATTTTTCAACATTCAATAAACACGTGTCTGAACTGGCTTTATAAAATCTTATGTAAGAATTAAAGAAAATTGGCTCTGGGCTTTCAGAATAAATCGACAAATACGTACTTGCGTGATCGGGTCGTAAATGATTAAAAAAAGAAGAAAAAAAAACTAAAACACGAATAAAAGCGATACTTGTACAATGACAGCGTTTATCTTTGAAACAAGAAATGCTTATACACAAAACCTCTACATTCTTAACTGTTATTTTTAATATTTAACGTCTGTAAATTAAATCTTCATTATAAAGAAATAGAAATGAATGATTACTTCCAAGATCAACAAAACTCTTATTAATCATTTGTAGTTCCTTCACCATTTAGATTAAAGTTATATTTCATTAAAAAGTTAACAAAAAAATTATTTTTATATTAACAATAATTAGCCTCTTTTTGGTTTCAATTAATAAAAAAAAAGTATAATTAATAATTATTTTAGTATGGCCTATTAATTTTTTGAAACTTAACATGTTTAGATAAATAGAACTTAAATATTTTGAAGAATACAATTATTACAATTAATTTTTAATAAAATATCATTCTGTATATAAAGAAATTAAATTGAATATTTTAAAAAAAGTAATTTATATTTTCTGTTGTAAAAGTTATTTATGTAAAATAATTTAATAAATAACTTTTGCAACAGAAAACAAAAAAATAATACCAGATATGAAACAAAAACTGTAAAACAAAAAATGTATTTCAAATAAACAGTCAGATGTTTAGGAACATTTAAAATGATTAAAAAACCTATTTTCTTCTAAATAATTTATAAAAGTATATACATAACTAATAAAATGTCTACAAATGAAACTGTACCTTATGACAATAAAAGACAGTAAAAAACTTCAACTTAAAAATATTAATTTTCAAAAAACGAATATAAATTTAAACCAATCACAGGTTAAACTAAAGTCTTTTATAAATATTTAAATTTACAGATTTAATGCAAAAAAAGTGAATTTAATGAAGTTTCTTATTTTTAATTTATTGAATATACTTTAAAAAATGGAGTGAATAATTTTCTATTCTAATTTCACAAAATTACAAATATTAAAGTCGGTTAAATAATTCCACAATAATTAATTGTCAAATTCTATAATTAACATTGACTTTAATCCAATTTCTAAAATAGTATAAGTTTTCATTTAAAATAAAACAAATACCACGTTTTGTTTTTCCTTAATTAGTCCTTCTATGTTGTTAAACAGAAAATTGTATTATTAAAATCAAATAAAATTTGACTTTCTATTTAATATTAAAACTTGTATATCAATGAATAATTCATTAAATTCTTTAACAAATAAACCTGTGCTCTATGAACAATAACTTCAATGTATAAAAATTCTTTAGAATGATAATTTCGTGATAAAGAATACAAATAATGTATTTAGTTACTGTGAACATTGTTAAAGTACTAAAATTTTTTTAAGTTTTCTTTGTGAAATTATTATTATACAGAATACTATGAACAAGATCTTTTGTTTACCTATGTAAAATGCTTTTTTCTACAAAATTACTATTAACAATAATGTATTTTTTCAGATGTAAAACATTGTTTTAAATTTTTGTAATTAATTAATTAAAAGAACTAATTACTAAAATAATAAGAAATTTTAAAAATTAATCATTAAAATGTTCCAACTTAATATTTATAAAATTATATATTTAACTAATTAAACAAATCAGTTATTATTGTAAAAAAAAAAACAATAAAACAAAAACATTTGTCAAATTGTTTAGTAAAAGCTTCAATAATTAACTTTCTTTAAATCAGTTTTTAATTAAGAGCACGATTTGGAATTTATTCTAAATACCTTGTAAATGTTTTATAAATGATAGTTTTTAAATGCCAGACAAATAATTAAACGTCACTCATTTAAATGTCCTATTGATATTAAAGTACGATAAAAACTGAGTATACCGTCCATTTTCCATGTTTATGGAATAGACTGTCAATGATCAAATTCAGTGCGGAAATCACAATGACAGCTCGAAATTGAATCTCAGAAAATGAGCTCGTGGCAGAAAAAAATTGCAGTAAAACAGCTGTCCACGATGGCAGACAGGTGTAGCAGGAAGAGGTAAAAATCTTTTAGATTTTATAACCTCTCATTCCGAAATGATAATCTCTTATTCTCGAGACAATTATCACACATGATACGAAACTTGGATATTTTCGGCAAGCAGTTGACTCATTTAACAGAATTATATGAAAATATTGATGAAATTCAAGTCCCCCTTTATGTCTATTCAGAAAATGAACCAAAAAGTTGAGTTCTTTTATCTTACCCGTTCAATCCTTTCAAACACTGGGCAGAAAACTAACCAATTTTGCACATTGTCACAAAACTTGTTTTGAAAATTACTTAAATTTTAATCACTATTTTAACAGATTTGCACCAAGTTCTAGAAAATTAGCTTTTTGTCAAAAGAGACGTCGGAACGGAGGTCGTTTGTGAACTGACTCCAATCCATTCATGGAACACGAATCAAATTGATGAAGTAGTTTGAGTAATGTCCGTTAGAGGCAGCACCTCTTGGCTGATAAATTTACATATAAAATTTAATTTTAAAGGTCCGAATTTATAGGGGGGAGGAATGAATTTGACTGAAAACAAGGTTAATATTTGGACAAAAAAGAGGATAATATTATTAAATCCAAAAAGAAGGATACTATTTTAACAAATTTAAAGATATCCAAAAATAGTAAATTAAGAATTCCAGAAATTAAAAAATGATATGTTTAGGAAAATTAAATATCATGAAAATCGTAAAAACATACCAATTTATAGTGAAGAAATTTACACTCTCATTTTCGAATTTCCCTCCAAAAACTCGAGGCAGAAACTAACCTCAAAAATTTTGTTTTGAAAATCAATCTGTCAAACACGGTGATAAAAAATACTTGACAAATGTAAATAACCTTGTTTTATAAACAATTTAGATTGATTTTGACAAATATTTGAAATTAATGAACCTTACTGGCTCATAAGAATAAAATCATTTTATTTTAAGAGATGAAATTTTCTTTTAAATAGTATTATTCTACACCAAAGTTTACACGTGATTTCCTTTGAAGTGATGAAAATCATCTGCAGAAAAAACTGTGCAAATGACAATGAATACATAAACACGAGCGTCAAAAGATAAAAAGAGATAAAACGCACAAGAGTGTATTGAACCCGTTGCTCTATGAACTGCGATTATTAAATTAATCACTATTTGTAATTAAAAAACACAGTTTGGTTCGCGCGTGTCACGACAGTTGGCATCCGTTCCGGCAGTTTCCGGATGTTTCGATTGGCAGCCTGCAATGGCTACGACAGTCATCTCAATTTCTTTCTGTCAATCGCAAGATTTTCGTAAAAACGATGTGATTAGAAAATCGTGATGTGCATTACGCACAGATTTTCTTAAAAAGAAAGTTGCCAAATGTGTTTAAAAACTCGAAATCAGTTTAAATATGACAGTTTCACAGTGATTTTCTATCCTTGTACGATTCTTAGATTCGCAGGGGGTATCTTTTAAAGATCGGCCTTCGAGCCGCAAAAAAAAGACAATGTTTTCAAGTTTTTGAAATGGTCTGAATAATTCAACTCAAATTTTCTCTGGTAAGTTATTATTTATTTGTTAATTATGTCGAGTGTGTGATTATTTTACTGGTGATGGATATGGGCGTTCTTATCACGTCATTTTTAGCACAAAAGTTCAGTCTTTGACTTTTCTACTTCCTTCGGGGGAATTTAATTGTGCTGGGAATTCGCGATTTATACACTAACCTTGCTGTTTTAATAGTCAAGACATTTTTTTGCATGCAAATATGTAGTCAATAATGACAGCTCTAATCTCGTCCCCGATTTGTCATTACGTAAGTTGAATGTTTGTAAACAACATTTATCATTAGCGACATAAATCTCAAAGCTTCATAATATATTATAATTTAGAAATCAAGGTTATGAATTTCCATCCATCTTTTGCTTCTGCTCACTTTCTTTCCCGAGAATCCTGAAGATTCGCTAAAATTTCAATCATTTTCCTGCTCAAAAATCAAAGAAATATTCTAAACTTTTCATAAAGCAAGACAATTATTTCGCCAATAGAAGTTGTCACTTTCCCAAAAATAAAAAGACGTTTCACTCTTTTTCCAAAATTGCAGGTTTTGGCTCTAATCTCAAAAATGAAAAAAAGTTTCTAACCTTGCAAAAAAAAGACCAATTGAACAAGAATTTTCCTGATCATTTGCAAAACAATTCATTCATTCTTTCATGTCTATGTTCTACGATTGTTTTATTGTAAATTTTAGACATCGTTATGGAGGATAGTATGAGTGTTAAGTCAATGGAATCAGTGGCGACTAGCGATGAATACGAATTTGTAAGTGACAAAGGTATCACGAAACAACAATCGCTACTTGAACCGCCAATGCTTAAAATTGCCAATAACGGCAATTTAGAGGATCTGCAAAACAACCTTCGCGAGGTAATAGCAAATTTAATTGCAATTCGAATTCAGGACATTGCATATCAGTCGATTAGCCACAGAACGTGATAAGATTTAAGGAAATCGTTTACCAGTATTGCAAAACTCTGCATATTGTAGTTTAATAGTTTCCTTCTATGCATATCGAGAATTATTTTTCTTACTTCGATTACAATAATGTGCTTCGAGAATTATGGAGTTTTGTTTTAAAAATCAAACATAAATAAGAATGACTAAAAAAACATCAATCGACAATTTCAGAGAAAAGAAAATCGAAAAAAAATGTTAATTAACAAAATTTGAATACAAAATTTAATTAGCAATTAAATTTAATAATAATAATAATAATAACAGGGATCACAGTACCTCTTTATCTTTAATTAAGGGAAAAGGCGTATTATTTTCTGAAATCGGTGAAAAAGGGATGATAAAAGAAAGAACAAAAAAATTAATTTGCACGAATACTAATTTGTATTTATTGAAATTCGTCTTATCAAGCTTGAATCGTTCAATATTTGGAAATGATGGAAATTTGAATCGAATAAAATTTGAGTAAATTGAAATTTTGATAAATTCGAAAACATGTTGGATTGAATTTAGAATTCAACGAAATTTTTCAGTAAAAAATTTAAGTTTGAAACGATGAAAATTGAAGTTGATTAAAATTACAGAATGGACAATTTTTAAACATATAAAATTATAAATTAAATGTTAAAATTATAAAAATATGGAAAAACGAAAATTTAGATCAACTTAATTTTGAGAATGATTAAAAAGAGAATGCAATGAATTTTAGATTTTCAAAATTCGGATGAATTAAATTTAGAATCAATTGATATTTTAAGAAATAAGAAAAAATTAGAATTGATTGAAATTTGTTATTTTCTAAAATTATTACCAATGAAAAATTGATTAAATTGAAGTTTAAAACGACTGGATTAGAATTTGATTAAAATGATTAGAAGTTTTTATGAATTAAATGGAAAAATTATTGTATACATTAAATTATTTAGAATTTATCGAAATTTTGATAAATAAAATTTAAGACCAAAAAATTGAAATTTGTATTATTTAAAATTCCGATCGATTCAAAAGGTGAAAAGATAACAGTATGTGATCTTTGTAATAATATAATAATATTTTGATCATATACCCCAAAAAATTCATTCCTTATTCTACTTAATTATATAATAATTGAAATTTAATAACTTATTGAGTTTGAAATAACTATATCTGTTTTTTGATGTACTACTCTATTGTAGAAAAGCATGTTTTTAAAAATTGTAAAAGTTTATTTTTGAGCAATAAGTACTATACTCCTCATTTTTCGTTATTATTTTTTAACTTTATTAACAAACATTATTCACTAAACTTATTCATTTTTTTTATTTCTTCTAAATGTTTTGAGAAATTTATTTTAAAAATATTTCTTCATTATCTAAATAAATGTTATTTTCTAAGTTTATTCTGTTAATTTCTTCTTTAACTAAATAAATGTACCTACTTAATTTTTCTTGACTGACTCTTCAAAATCTCTTTAATATTTTTTAATTTTAATAATCGCTTGAAAATTTGTCATTTTCCGTTCAAAGGTAAGGATAATGAATAAATAATAAGATTCTTAAAAATTTAGAATATAAAATGCTCTGAACTCGAATTGTAAAATGCACATTTCCTTGTCTGAACATCTTTGTTTGCACACCTTTACATATTGTAGAATTTTCTCAGTATGCGTTGATAATCCACGATATGACACATTATTTAGTTGAATGTAATTTTCGATGAAGAAGGTGATTGTTAAGCATTTTAAATTTCAGGTATTAACCGAAGATTCAAAAATGGAGGGAAATGGAGGAGGCGATTCAAAAGTAATAAGTAGCAATTCTCAAATCAGTCATAAAACGAAATCAGTTGGTCAAAGTAAATTTTATGACGTTGCATCTTCAACTGTTACGCCCGAGAAACAAGATATTATGAAACCGGATGATTATAGTGAAGATATTCTTGGTAAAACGATTTATATTAAACTTAGATCTATATTTACATTAGCGTTTTATATTGATTAATCCTCTAAGAAATATTAATTAATATTTTTTTCTCATTGGAGTACTGATAGTTATTAAAATTCTGCAAAATAACGAATTAATTAATCCAAATTAGAGAAACGAATTAAAAATAAATATATATTAATTGGCAAAATTATATTCCAGAAACGAACACTATGTCTGATGTTCAGCAAGAATGCACAATTTTCAACGGAGTTTCTTATCTTGGTTCAGCTGCAATTAATGCTCCGAAATCAGAAAGCGAAATTCAGAGAAATATGAAAATTTTAAGTGCTGAACAATCCCTTAATATAGGAATTAAAGTCTCAGTCTCTGTGCCCAGCTGTTCGCAAGGTTGTGTTGTGTAAGTTGACGTTTTTTTAATTTTTAAACTTATTGATAAACAAAGGGCACAATTTTTATTTGCAAAAAAAAAGATCAGTTTCAGGTATCATATAATATGTCTAATTTTATCGTCTTTTGCATCTACTTCATTAATTTCAATCGATTCTAAATTTAATTCATCCAAATTTTAATAGGTTTTATTTACTTATTTACATATTAATTTGTTTTGTGTAACATTTTTCTTATCATTTTGTCACCTATATTCGGAAAATAATTCACTTTTTACCTATATTTTTGAGAAAAACAATATTTCCCGACAATTTGGTAATTTTCCTTAAAGTAGGTGAATAATTTATCAAAAATAGAGGATAAAAAGGTAGCAATAATGTTATACAAAATAAATTTGTATGTAAGTATATATTTAATAAATAATTTAATACAAATTGTACATATAATTGTTTTTATTTCACGTATTTTATTTAATGTAAACTTATCGAATGCTATTTTAAGCTATTGTTATTTAAATTTGTATTAATCTTTTTAGTCTTTACGATGCTGGGTCTCAACAACCCATCGCTCAATATGAGGTGCATAGAATTCTTTTTTATGCAAGAGGAGAGTGTAGTGGGCCATGTGCTGCGTGTTTTGCTTTCACATGGTCTCACGGTGATACACTAGAGTCTGCCATTTTTCAGTGTCATGTTTTTCGGTGTGATATTCCAGAGGCCGTAAGTTTTTTTCACAGAAAATCCTTATTTCAACATAATTTTATCACTTGCTTTAATACGATAAAAATTCAAACAAACTAAGAATTTCATTCTGTTTCATTTTCCTTATTTTCATGACACATAACAGTTTACTTTTCCCGTAAAGTTACAAGTTTTTTTATTTAGTAAAATAAAATTTTCTGTAATAACAACAGTCTTTTGTTAAAAAATACATAACATTCTTTTTTTAAGATATAAATTTTTTTAAAAAGATGTTTTAAATAAAAAAATTTGTTTTTTAAAATAAAACTAGCAACAATAACGCGCGCAACAAACTTTGTATTGTTGTTGGTCATTTGAAAAATGACGAAAATAATTGACAATTGAGAACAAAATTCAAACAAAGGCTAGATTATTACACAACCAAACAAAATAATTTGAAAAATCAAAGAATAATTATAAAATTTTAAGATAATAATTAAAAATAGAAAAATTGAAGGAAATAATTGAAAATTGCGGAAAATAATTAATAATTGAAGGAAATAGTTTAAAAATGACAGGAATAATTGAAATTTAAAAAAAAAAATGTGAAAAATAACAGAATACTTTAAAGAATATATTTAAAAATGTATAAAAAGTAATTGAAAAAAGCCGAGAACTATTGAATATGGAAGAAAACAATTGAAAACTGGAAAATGGAATTAAAAATGGAAGAAAATAATTGAACAATATTAAAAAAAAAGAAACTTAATGATAATCGAAAAAAAATAATAGAAAAAAGGCAGTAATTTTTTAATATTAAAGAAAATAATTGAAAATTGAAAAGTGGAATTTAAATTTGAAGAAAATAACTGAAAATTGAAGATAATAGTTCTAGAATTAAACAATTGAATTTAAATTTGAGAAAAAATTTACGAGTGAAAAAATAATTGAAAAAATCCTAGGATTGTTGAATATTAAAGAAGTGATTGAAAATCGATAAAAAGAATTGAAAATTAAATAAAATATTTGAGAATTGAAGAACATAATTAAAAGTTGAAGAAATAAATTGAAAATTTAAGAATTAAATGGAAATTTCAAGAAAATAATTGATAATTAAAAAAACAAATTACAATATGAGGAAAATAATTAACTATTTAAAAAAATAATTAAAAATTGAAAAAAAATCTGGAAATGGTGAGAATAATCGGCAATCGAACAAATTTTTTTTTTAAATTAATGAATAATCATAAAGTTGAAGAAGAATAATAAATTTTCAAGTGTAAATTGATGAAAATTATGGAAGAAATTGTAGAAAATAAATGAAGTTTTAAGAAATCATTTGTAAACTGAAGAATTGTATTAAAATTTCAGGAAAAAATAATTGATAATTAACAAAATGCGAGAATTATTAAATATTGAATAAAATAATTGAAAAACGAAGAATATAATTAAAAATTGAAAAAAATAATTGAGAATTGAAGAAATAAATTGAAAATTAAATAATTAAATGAAAATTTTAAGAAAAAAGTTGATAATTAAAAGAAAAATTACAAAATGATTAAAATAATTAAATATTAACGAAAATAATTGAGAAATGAGGAAAATAATAATCGAAAAAAAATTCGAAAACTGGCGAGAATAATCGACAACAGAGCAAAATAATTCAAAAGAATTACAGAATAATTATAAAATTTAAAAAGAATAATTGTATGTTGAAAACTGTTGAAAATTGTAGAAAAATTTATAGATTCACCTATAAATTTAAATTTTAATCAATTTAATTGTATTTTTTAAAAAATGTGATTTAAAACAAAAAATGTCTATGTACCAAACTTAAAGCGTGAACAGACAAAAAATGAATGAAGGAATGAAAGAACTTGCGGACTATTATTTTTATTATTATAGATTTGTGATAAATGGAAAAAAATTGATTTTCGATAAAATTTCTCAAAACTTTTAGATCCACGAAGAAATTCCCGGTTTTTTACTGTTTCGCCGTCAAGTGGCCACCCTGATTATTATATTATTTTTTATTCAACTTTTATAATAAAAGGAAATTAATAATTAGATACCGTCATGTGGGGCTATTTTGTACACGCAAGATTTTTAATGAATAAAATTTGTATATTCAGTTGTTTAAGTTTGCTACTTGGTATAAATATTTTCTAATATCTAGACTACAGAGAGTGATAAATGAAATTACTTAATTCTTTATCAGAAATCAGAAAAAAATCGTAAAGTCGTGTAAATCAAGCTGAAAATTTTCAAAGTTCTCAAAATTCTGTTTAGATCTTCGGAAGTTTAAAAGTTTTTCTAAAAATATTAATAATACTTGTTGACAATTTAGTTGTGTGAATTATTTTGAAAAAATTTGTTTTGTAGTTAGTAAAAAATATTTTAGAATTTAGTTTTGAAACTTTGTGTCTTATTTTTGTTATAAAAAACGAGAAATAAGCATAGAATCTCAATTTTACACTCAGTGCCATAAAAACATCAAAAAAGTAACTTTAATAATTACATGCTTTTCAAGTTAGTTTTGAAACTTTTTTTTTTCAAAATAACTCAAGAAGTGTAGTAGAAGTTTTATTAAGTAAGATTTACTTTAAAAAAAATAACTTTTTTTTGTAAATCTACATTTTTGTAAAATTTTAGTGTTTTAATTTTAATAAAGCATAGAGTGAAAATAAAGCGATTTTGTGCACAAAATAGCCCCTGGTGACGGTACATAAAATAAAAACTCATACGATTTATATTTAATTTAAAAATATACCTTTCTTTTGAATGTAACTGGCAGAATGAAATAATGAATGAAAGAATGAATGAATCTTATAGATTATTATTATAGATTTTGACTATTTGCTACAGAAAATTGACATTTTCTTTCAGGTTGGTCAAGTATCAGCTTGCTTTGCCAAAGCATTTCAAAGAATTCCGCGATCAATGACGAATTCTTTAACAGGGAGCGATTTCAATGGATATAATTCAGGGAACGAGAAGGTTAATTCACGAATGTTCATCTTTGAGGTGACGATGGAAATCAAAGAAGAGGATGGTAAAGGTGCTTTTGCAACGGTTCCCAAAGATAGAAATTGTTTTAAACTTCGTAGCAATGTTGCTAAACAAGTGTGTCTGAGTATCCAGCAAGTTTCGCGAGGAGAAGGAGGAATCACTTTAGAAGTAGAAAGGTGCTTTGGAGTACTCGTTAGTCCTGGCAGAAATGTCAAACACAGTGATATGAGATTATTGGAAATGGTACGATTTTGCAACATAATGCCTACAAAATCATAAATTCAATTTATTAATTCTTTAAAGTAAATTTGAATTAAATTGCAAATTTCATTTATTGTTTATTTCTATTATTATTTATTCGTTATTTGTACTTTTAGCAAGTCACTGCAGGTCCTGTTTTGCAAGAGAAGCAATGTTACAACATTTGTGGACGATGGGATCCAGCGGATCCTTCTTTAGAAGCTTTAAATGTGGAAACTCCCCGCGAAGGAAAGATTTTTATGACTGTCGCGGTAGATTTGGTTATTAGAGGAATTAGAGAACCAGTTAGATTTGCGATAGAAACAGCGGTTAAAATCTTTCCACAGAATGAAAGATTTTGGTATTTGAATAAGAGGAACCTAGTCCAACAATTTTACCTCAATTCGAAAGAGGTAAGACCCCAATTGTTTTTTTTTTCTTTTTAAATTAAATAGTAAGAAAGTGGAAATTTTCACACCAATTTGGTTTCAGATTATATCAGGAGATGGATCGGAAATTCACTATGAAGTTCAAAATATCGAAACATCTGGGGAATTAGATAGAAATCGATTAAATCTTGCGCTTAATTTAGCGTCTTTAATCAGATCGCCTTCGCTCACAAGCATCGATACTCTTACGCCAAAGGAAGAAATCGATTCAGGTAAAAATAGATAATCTTAAAATTTTAATTGAGTTGGGTTTGAGAAACAGTGTCTTGTTGCTAAGAGTAGGTTACTTTTAATAATAAAATGCTGATAAATAAATAATTGAATTGAAAAATCAGTACAAATAGTAATAATAAATAAAACTAATAATTTTTGAAAATTAATTCTGATAAACAATAGTTCTATTTATTTGATAGCAATTCCTTTTAGAGAATAATTAAATTGTTTATTAATTTGTGATATAATTAAATTTGAATAGATGGAGACGAACCGATGTTAAGTGGTACTGGAGAAGTTTCTAAAGACTGTTCAGCAGATGAACTAGCAAGTTGGGCAGAAGTTTTAGACAGTTGGCAATTTAACGAACAGCGTCCAAAACTTTTGATGAAATTAACAAAGCAAGGAATACCTGAAGCTTTAAGAGGAGAAGTTTGGCAGAGATTAAGTAATTGCGATAATTCTCAAGAAATGATGGACAAGTACCGAATGTTGATCACTAAGGTGAGTAACAATGGTATTTTTTAAAAAATAAACCTATTAATTAATGCTTTTTCTTAAAAACTTTAGACTTGATGTACAAAATTTTAATTATTCTAAATTTGGTGGAACTTTTGTTAATGAATCAAATGCAAATTTAATTTTCAGGAAAGCAGCTGTGAAAGTGTTATTTTAAGAGACATAAATCGAACTTTCCCAGCGCATGATTTTTTCAAAGAAACAGGAGGATTAGGACAAGATTCGTTGTATAGGATAAGCAAAGCGTATGCTGTTTTCGATGAAGAAGTTGGATATTGTCAGGGGCTTAGTTTCCTAGTCGCCAGTTTATTATTACACGTAAGATTTTAAATTACCTTCTTTAAATAAAATTATTGCTTTTAACAAACTCTAGTTATTTTTTACACAAATTTTTTTTTCTTCAAAAAAATTATTTCCTAATTTAAACTATTAAATGCAAGATTAAGTTATATTTCTATTAAACCTGTTTCAAGGTTTTACATTAAATTTTATTCTTATGCAACAGATGCCCGAGGAACAAGCATTTTGCGTGCTGGTCAAACTGATGTATGATTATGGCTTACGAGACTTGTATAAAGATAGATTCGATAATCTACATATGAGATTTTATCAACTTCAGCGCCTAATTGAGGTTCCTTTAAATTCTTGATTTATCTACCCTCAATAATTCCCACTTTTCTCGACTTACTTATTTTTAATTTTTCAGGATCAATTGCCAGAACTTTACAAACACTTCTGTGATCGCGGCGTAGAAACGCACATGTTTGCCGCACAATGGTTTCTTACTCTTTTTACCGCCAGATTTCCCCTATATCTAGTTTTCCATATCCTAGACGTATTTCTTCTCCAGGGACTGGACACTCTTTTTCAAGTAGCACTAGCATTGCTCACGGTAAGTATTTTCTTTCATTACAAAAATTTTTCTCTCTTGAAGAGTTTTTCGAAACCTTTTTATACGAGATGAGAAAAATATTCACTTGTTAATAAGACTGCTTATTGTTTTTTCAGTTGTGTAAAAAAGAACTTCTCCAGCTCGACTTTGAGAGCATTTTGAAATACTTCCGTGTTCACCTGCCAAAGCGTTGTCGTAATGAAGAAGTTTCGCGTTATGTGATGAAGCTCGCATGTTCGATAACGCTAAAAAAACTCAAGAAGTACGAGGCTGAGTTCATGACCCTCAAAGGTAATTTTATCTTCTACGTTTGAGTTTATAAACTCTCAGTCATAAAATACCTCACGCTGATACCTGCTCGTTATTAATGAATCATCGTGTCAAGTTTACTGCAACGTATGTACCTTATGCACTTGTCTCTTGCACGTAGCTCTCTGGTGATTGTCATTCTGTCTAAAGCCGTAGTTGCTTCACTTTCATTTATGTTCTGTGAGTAGCAAATGTTTAACAAGAATGTGATTCCTTAATTATTGAATGACTTTTCGTTATGATCGAGTATGTTTTTTTTCTCTTTTTTTCCCCCCAACGACTTAAATGTATATTATTTGTGTTTAGAATTATTTTTTAAGTTATTTTTCTGAATATTGTTTATATATATTTAAAACATTAATTGTACATATCACGGAAAACGATATTAATACGAATGGGTAACAATTTTGGGGAAAAATAAATTTTGAATGCTTTTTTTTCTGCTCAAGTTTTTCGTACTAGATATTTTTTGTTTTACTTTTGCAATTAGATTTAATTAAATTTCTAAATACCGAAATACCTTAATAGAAAGGCAATAACATTAGATTTAATTTTTTGATTAAGTACTAAACGAAAAAAAGTTTTACAATTAAAAAGTCAATCTCAATAGCTTAAGTTTAATTGAGAGGAAATGCATGTTGCAAGGTCTAACGCTTGCATATTTTGTTAAAACTACGATTCTAGTCTTTTACAATCAAATTATTCAGTTACTCTTTAATTAATTCGTGTCTAACGTTTATAGATAATAGTTTATAGAAGTACTATTCCTATAGTTATAGAAACAAATTAACAAAATACATGTTTCAGTGTTGCTGTAGATTCCAAAAAACAACAACATAAAAATGATAGAATAAAAAACATGAATTAATTCATAATTTTGTAAAAATTGAAACTATAGCAATTCTGATTATGGTAAAAGCGTTGAAGGTGTGTTTCAATTAGTTAAAAATTAGATTGACATAAGAAACCATTTTTCTTGTAAATTGAAGACAAAATTTTCTGTATTTACTTATTATTTATTACTGCGTATTTTGTGAGCTAAATCGATTTTTTTCTGCGATCTAATATTTTTTTATATTATCTTTCTCGTCACTGAATGAGAATAATAATCGAAGATTAGCCGAAAAATTAGAAAGCTAGTTAGTTAATATATTTGAAAATTAAAAATATTTGTTTAGAATAAGATTAAGATTACACGTATTGCTAATTTATCGTTGCTTGTCACCGATCACAGATAATGCTGTACCACAAAGTATCATAAATTTTTTTTTTCATTCATCTCTGTGCAAAATTTATGTCACTCTTTGTTCACGCGTTGGTTACTGCTGTTTGGTGAGAATAAACTATCCTTTTAGAACACTTTCAGTTTTATCAATTACTCCTTTTCCCTCTTTTAATTTCAGTAAACAACAAGCTTTTAATTTTTTTTTTTTTTTTTTTTTGTAGAAATGCATGGTGCACTCAGGGATTATTCATTATTAACTTTTCAATAATCTGAGATTACTAACACAGATTTAAACGAAAGCTTTAGATTGAAGGGAATTCGATTTATAAAATGGGAAAAGGTGCATGCTTAAAATTATTTCCGGGATATTTTCAATTAATCTTGAAATAAGAAAAATTTTAAAATTTATTTTACTTTTTTTTTTTTTTTTTGAAATTAGAAATGTTTACCTTATCGTAAAAATAGAACTATCAAAAACCTTTTAAACTCGTATTATTGAAATAACTAATTATTTAATTAAACAACGCTTAAAATTAATAATAATCTTAACGTTTTATATTACGTAGAACTACTTTTAATTTAATTTATTAAACAGTTTGCAGTAGTTACAAAAAATATTGACGTCAAACTTTTTACTTGAAAATAATTTGCATACAGATTGATATTTTATATACATTTTTTTATTGGTATATTTATCTTTGAAACGCGAGTGTGATAAAAAGCTTGGTGTGCTTTATGCGCGAGGTGCTTTGTATTGTTAAAGACAAATATATAAACAGTAACGTCAGTTAAAAGGGGCCGAATGTCGCAATAAGATAGGTAGGAATGCCTTCTCTCTGAGACAGACAATGTTATTATCGATATTTGAAGCGATTAACGCCCACAAATTATTAACATGAGTCGCACTGCAAAGAGTTTAATAAAAAGTAAGATTTTCTTTTTAAAATTATAATTTCTACGCATTATTTGTTTCAATTTTTCATCTTTACAATTGATGAAAACAAGATTTCTTTGCCAAATGCCATTTTACGATGCTGATGTAAAGATTTATTTAAAGTTTGTGTTAAAATTTTTTTTTCCATTAGTGTTTTTTATTTAGCTTTTTATCTGTCAGTTTAGTTTTTTACCTTTTTATCTTTTGGTTTATCTTTTTATTTGTTATTTCAGTTTTTGTTGAGTTATTAGCTCCTATAGTATTTTGTCTTTTAGTTTTTACATTTCTTAAACTAAATTTCAAATTTACAAAAATAAATTTGTCAGTTAAAATTGATTTGTTATGTAACCTGGATTTTTAAAGAAAAAACTTGTTTTACAGAGGCACAGGAAAATGCGGACGAATATAGTAACGAAGTTGAACAACTTCGTTGTACAGTTACCAGAAATGAGGAAGAAAAACAGAGATTAGAAGCTGAGCTTCTTCAAGTTAAAGAAATATTAAAACGCGAAGTAACTCGATCAGATTCCGAAAGCAGAAGAAACAATGTTATCATTGCCGAATACAAACAAGTAACTTAATCAGTTGATATCATAAAGAGTTTTTATATTCTAAAATTTTTGATAAAATTGCTAATTTTACAAATTATTGTTTACAACAATTGTTAATACATTTTTTTAGATTTGTCAACGTTTAGAGGATGATTACAATGCCGCCAAAACAGCCTTGAGTGACTTACGCGTAAGTTTTCCTTTTTAAATTTTCCTCATTTTGGAGACGATAACAAATCGTTTTTCCTCACTAAAAAAGTGTTTTTATCTGATAAGATTGCAAATTTCAAGGCGTGAAATCTTTACACTGATTAAAAAGCATAATGTATGTAATTTAGTTTTGATAAACAATGAGTATGATAATTAAAAAAAAAAGTTTAGGAAAAATAAAGAACTAGTTAGAAAGGAAACTTACGAATTCTATTAATTAAAAAGTAAAATTCTATATAATGTAATCTATCGATATTGTAAATTGATTTTTCTCAACAGACGAAGATATCAAAATGCGATAAGTGCAAAAATTACTTAAAGGACTCTGCCAATATTCTAGCGGATATTGCACATCCTTTGGAAAATCGAATAGATCCAATTCTTAATAGAGCTCAGGAAAGGGTACGAGAACTAGAATTGGAACTAGCGCAGACAAAATTAGCTCACGTGGAAGCAGAATGTAGAAATCAGGTAAGAAAATTGTCAAATATTTGTATTTATTTTTAAAAAAATGACTATCTAGAAGAAAAATCGTTTTTACGAAAAATTATTTAGAAAAAAGGTTGTTTTTTTTTTTGAATGATTGTGAAGAAAAATTGTTTTTTGAAAGGATTTGACACACCAGTTGCACGCGACTGCAGCTGAATTAACAGCAGCGAGAAACAGTTGGCCGTGGCTCAGTAAAACTTTATCAAGTATAAAAGAAGCGGCGAATAAAAGAGACGTAATAGGACCTGGAGTTTTAAGGCGTGATAGTGCACCAGGAGGCGAAATGCGACACACCATTCACTCGCAAAGTCGAGACAATCTCAAGGAAGTTGTGTGATGGTAAATAATTAAATCTATTGAAGAATAAAATAATATATTCTCCGATTTTTTAAAATTGTTATTTTGCGTTAGGACAGTAAAATAAGGGAGAAGCAAAAAATACCAAAGTTAGAAACACCAAAATTTTTGCCATTTATTAATTTTAGACATGAAAAATAAATTTAAAAAAAAATTAAAATCAATTGAACAAGGTGCAAATATTTTTTATCCTTATAAAATCAAAAAATTTTCTTACTAAACAATCTATTTTACGTAAAGTTGAGAAAAGTACGAAAAATCTAATAACACAAAAGAAATAATGGAAAATGTGGGAAAAAGTACGAAATAAATGTTATAAACATTTTTAAAACTATAAGGAAAAAGTAAAATAGTGTTTAGAAAGAGAAAATTTGTTTGAGAAGTTAAAAAATAATGATAAAATTGAGAAATCTATTTATAGGGGAAAGAATGATAAAAATATTGTGAAAATTATTATTTTTATAATAATTTCTTTTTTAATTAATGAAATAATTTTCGGGCTTGACTTTTTTGACGAATTTATTTTTAGACAGGGTTGATAGAAAATAAAGAAATTCAATATTGTTTATTGAAATCAAAAATTGATTTTTTTTAAAGATAATCAGTTTATATAAGATTTTCAAATGTTTATTTTTTAAACTTAGTACATTTGAGAAGAAATAATGAATAATAAAATATTAAATCTAAATCAAATAAATTATGTCAAATAAATGAGAAATTTTAAAAAAAATATCTTCAAATTCATACGATCGCAAAAGTAAGAAAATTAGGGAAAAGCAATAAAAAAATAATAAATTACAAACAAAAAAAAACGGAAAAACGTTAAAAGATAAGAAAACAACCAATTAAAAAAAATGTGAGAATTCTTTTAAATAAAAAATCGCATGGATATTATTAAAGAAATAAAGAAAAAAAATTTATTAAACAACACAAGATTGAAACAGTTACATAAGAATATAATTATAGAAAAGTAAAAACTCTTTTCAAAAAATTAAACTATTTACGAACATTTTGTTAAAATTAAGAAAATAAATAAATTAAATTAAACATTAAATTATATTACTAAAGACAATAAAATTCAAAAATTATAAAAATAAGAGAATTATTTTACAAATTGAAGAAAAAAAGAATGAGTACAATTTTGGAAAATTTAAAAAAGTTTTAAAAGGAAAAGAAATCTATGAAGCAGAAGAACAATGTACAAGATTACATTTACAAATTATAAAATAAACGAATAAAAGTCTTCAAAAAAGTAGAAAATTGAGAAATTTAAAAAATGTTAATAAAAGCATTGAATAAAAAAATAACAATTAACCCTTTAAGGACGGGACGGACAATTTTTTGTACTCATTTTCAACGTTAATTTTCTCTACTTTTGAAGGTATACAAAATTATAGGAATCACCATTTCTGACGTATTTTTTATCGCTCTTTCAGAATCTGTTATCAAAATTTTTAAAACAAAAAATTTTAAAAAAGTTATGGACTCTTTTTTGAAAAAAAATGTGAAATTTTGACAATTTTGTTTAAAAAATGATTTTTTTTTCATATTTTCAATAATCGGAAAAATGTTTCAACTTAAAATATCGCGTCCGTAATATCCAAGCTTGAAAGTGACGAACTGTACTTTTGAAAATTTTAAGATGGCGGATCCAAAATGGCGTCCAACGAAATTTTTTTTTTTTTTAATGTATGAGCACATAGTGCACGCTTCATTAAAAAAATTTTTATTTTTATGACACTAAGTGTCTAAATGTTTTTTGACTGTCCGATCACGAATCTGAAGTCAGATTTCAAAAATTCAAAATGGCGGATCCAATATGGCGGATGATATTTTGAATATCGATCGGATTTGTTTGAAATTTGTTACTCGGGGTTTTTTGGGGTCGCTGATCACGAATCTGATGTGAAAATTTAAAAATTAAAAATGGCGTATCCAATATGTCAGACGATATTTTGAAAATCGATCGGTTTTGTTTGAAAATTGTTTAAAAAAAAAATTCGTTGGACGCCATTTTGGATCCGCCATCTTGAAATTTTCAAAAGTACGGTTCGTCACTTTCAAGCTTAGATATTACGGACGCGATATTTTAAGTTGAAACATTTTTCCGATTATTGAAAATATGAAAAAAAAATCATTTTTTAAACAAAATTGTCAAAATTTCACATTTTTTTTCAAAAAAGAGTCCATAACTTTTTTAAAATTTTTTGTTTTGAAATTTTGATAACAGATTCTGAAAGAGCGATAAAAAATACGTCAGAAATGGTGATTCCTATAATTTTGTATACCTTCAAAAGTAGAGAAAATTAACGTTGAAAATGAGTACAAAAAAGTGTCCGTCCCGTCCTTAAAGGGTGAAAAAGGAGGAAAAATGTTTCTAAGAAATAGAAAAATTATGACAAAAATTGCAGAATTAATTAAAATGCAAGGAAAGACTAAAAAAGTTGTGAAACATCAAGAAAATGAAATAAATAGGATGAAAATGGAGAAATGTTTTTTCCTTAATCTATAACAAACTGTAAAAAATGTAAAAAGTACAAAAAATATATAAATTTGGTAAGAATCTACTAAAAAATTAGATTTAATAAAAGAAAAATAAAAATAAAATGTATAAAATGTATATGGATGATTCTACTCAGAGTCCCTTTTTTTATTTACATTTTAAAACTAAAAATCATTAAAAATTTTCAAAATTCCTTTTGTGCGATTATTCAGAATTTCCTTTTTGATAATCTTTATTAATTTATCAATCCGGACATCCAAAAAGTCACTTTCAGTAGAATCACCCATATAAAGATTAATTAAAATGTCAGAAAAGAAATTTAAAAATCCTTTATAAATAAAAATGTTTAGGAAAATTCGAGGGAAAATTAAACCAAAAATATTTTTATAATATTGCGCTTAAAACAAGTCCAACAATAAATGTAGAAAAATAAATAAAATATAATAAAAGAAATAAGCGTATTTATTTTTTAAAATATACGGAAATAATTAAGAAAATCAACGAAATAAAAATTATAGTGAATTTTATAACAAAATTTTGTAAAATAGTATTAATTAATTTACATTAAAAGAAGAAAATTATAGAAAATCCTACAATAAAAAGACAAATCCAAAAAAAAGTATCAAAAGCAAAAGAAGAGAAAATCTTATAGTTTTGTAAAAATAAGAAATGATAAGATAAAAATAAAACAGTTGCGAAAAAGTGAAATCTCTTAGAAATAATGTAAGAATTAAAAAAGGATTATTGTGACTATGGAAAATAATTAATATTATTTAATTATTATGCATTAATTAATATTCATTTAAATTTGAACTTAATTGAAATTTTAAAGTTTAAACAAATTGGAATATGAATTAATTGACGTTTGAAATTTATAAAAATTAAATAGTATTTTTTAATATCTTTATACCAAAAATTTGTAGATCGTAGGTATTTTAATCATTTATATTAGCACCATTTTTTTAATTTTATAAATAATAAAATATTAAATTTGAAATTTTCAAGATTTATCCACAAATTTGTGGATATTTTTTAATGTTTGCGATTTTTTACATGGGTTAGGCTTCGCCAAGCGAATCGATTAAAATGATAAAAATTCTATTTCTAATGGACATCAATTTTGTTATCTTTAAACTATGTAAATTAGATTCTAAAATTATTTAAATGAACAATTTTTTTTTTTTTTTTGAAATTATTAGTGATTGAAGTTTTTAATAGTGCAAAATAAAAACATTTTTTTCTCGAGGTCTTCTAAACCGATTTTAAAAGCTAAAAAAGCATTTTATTTGTCTTGAAGCTTAGTTTTTAAAAGTATTTTTTTTAAGAGTTTTTAATTTTTATTGTTTTTTAAAATATTTATTTAATAAATCTTAATAAAAAACAGCTTTCTGCGTGCATTACGTAAAATTGTAAAATACTGCTGTATTCTTCACACTTTTTTTATAATAAAAACGTTATAGACAACGGATTTATGTAATAGAGTCTAAAATGTTGGTTTTGATTTTATTAGTTGAGAATTCGTTTTTGAAAATCCTTTTATATTATCGTTTTCAAAAATTCTCAACTAATAAAATCAAAAAAGAACATTTTAGACTCAATTACATAAATCCGTTGTCAATAACAACCATAGAAAACTAAAAAAAAAAATTGAAACATAAAGAATTTTCAAACTTTGATTCATCACCTATGCAAAATTTTGTTTTTATTTTCATCCCCAATAGCGGGCCATTTTTTTTCTTAACGGTTTTATTATCAAAAAAGTGTGAAGAATAAAAGAGTATTTTAAATTTTTACCTAATGCACGCAGAAAGCTGTTTTTTATTAAGATTTATTAAATAAATAATTTAAAATACGATAGAAATTAAAAATTCTTAAGAACAACAAATATTTTTAAAAACTTCGTTTCAAGACAAATAACATTATTTTTTAATTTTTAAAATCGGTTAAGAAGACCTCGAGAAAATTTTTTTTCATTTTGCACTATTAAAAACTTCACTCACTAATAACTTCAAAAAAAAAATTTTTTATTCCAAAGTGATTTAGATCAATTACAGCCCTGTTTTCAGGTTTTTGCTTTTAATGTGTTTCTTATTAGAATTGCAACTCTGTTATTATTGTAATTTCGTATCTTTTCACTAAAAAAGTAAATATATCTTGCATTTTACAAATTCTATGACTTTTCCTGGTTTTTCCTGTTTTCCTTGACAGGTGACGCCTTGGGTTCAAATAATCAAGGCTCCACTGTAGATATAAATTAAATTTTTGATGGATTTAAGTTTGAATAATTCAAAAATTAAATTCAACTTGTTTAAATTAACGTCTGTCTCTTTTCAGATTGAGAAAATGAGAAGGGAGTCGGCGAGATGTTTGAAATAAAAGTTCGGTGCTACGCACAGTCAGGTATTCGTCCACGAAGTACATATTAAATTAATTATATATGTAAAAGTTGACGTTGTACCTTATTGTTACGTCGATTCGGTGTTTGCTTCGACACAGCCTCACACGCACTGTTAATCGTGCAGTTTTCATACGAGCAACTGCTCTTTTATTAAAAATCATAAACGATCCGAGAATGGGAGGCTTCTGTCAATATTTCTAGAAGACACATATAAATGTCAAGATTTATATTTCTTTAAAGAACAAAAAATACAATAGGTGCCTCCGTAAGATAAAGATATAATCCTCTCAAACTCTGATTGTCTTTATAAATCTGTCTATCGTTAGGATCCTTTGTTAAAAATGCGCCCCTTTTTACGAAAATGTGCTGCGTTAAATAGTGTGTGACTTGTCAATCCTAATTTTTAGCTTTCTTTCAATTATTATTTTTTCGAAATTAGTAAACCGATGGCCTTGCAATTTGAACATACTGTCTTCGACAAAATTCCAGCCAAAAAAAAGAATGATGCGGACGTTCAATATTGAACTCCTTGGCTCTAGCTCGTTTTTGTATAAAACTAGTCGCGATTTGTTGAAAAATACGTACATACACACAAGCTAGAAAAAAGTATTTTGCGTCCTACAGAAAAAAAAAAAAAAAATAATAAATAACACATCACACCCAATCACGAACTTGCTAAATACGAGTTCCGAATGAAAAAACAAGAAAAATTTTTCTCTTTGTACTGACAGTACATTCCACAGGGAATTATTTATTTTCCGAGTCATTGTACCTAATCAACTGTGATTCTACGTTTTCTTTTGTTTATTAAACGCTTCGTCGTGCAAATAATTCTCGAGAGGCTCTCTAAAATGATTTGAGTTCTCAAAAGTTCCAAAGTTAACGATTTTTGACTGAAGTTTTGAATTTTATATTTTTAGTTAGTTGTGCAACAATTGCCGGATTAAATACGGTTTATCATAAAATCGAATTTCTGTGAAATTTAGTCATTAAAAATGTTTCATTGTATCGCTCTTTTTGTCAGGTTTATTACGAAATTTGTCGAAAATTTGACACTAAACTTTCTACTTATTTAAGTTGATTGTAATTTATTTAATTTATTTAAATTTGTCAAAATTGTACATTATCTTTTAATCAAAAAATTGTTAATATTTAAGAGTTGAAACAATTTTAATTTTGAAATATATTGTGTTCAAATTGAATATTTGTAAGTTTCGTTGGTGAATTTAACGTTTTTTGTGATCTATGTTTAGTGAATGTACTGATACTATTAAAGAATACGTAATCGTTGAATTTCGAACCTGCGTTAAAATATAGGTTTATGAATAACTTCGACGAATATTCAAATTTTCATGTAGTTAACGTAGCGATCATATTTTCTTTGCAGCGGTTGTCTATGAAAGTAGCAGCACATTCAAACCAGAAATTCATTCACAAAGTAGTAACAGATTACCACAGATTGCAAATTTTAATCCACGATATCATTAGTTTAAACATCACATCTTCAAAAAGAGAAAAGACAAGGATCCGAAAATATTGTCGTATGAAAAAATTTTCTTTTTATGAAAAATGAAAATATTTTTAAATTAATATTATCGATCCAAAAAGCAGTCTTCTTGAATTACACATTTGTTGCGAGAGAATTAATTATCTGTATTTATTATTAATTTGGATAAAAAAATTCTCTGACAAATAATTGGCGGTTTGTTCCAATTTTAATGCTTTCTAAAGAATTAGTAATGATATTGAAGGATATTTTTTACAGGAATTTTATTGTAGATTATAATGTTATATACATTGAATGAATAGCATTTTCCTAGTTTAAGTTGTTAATAATTATATTCGTAAATCAAAAATGCTTCTTTTATTCAGTCTAGTGAAGTGAAAGACTATAAATAAAAATGTATTTTAAGAAATTGAAACCGGTTTTATAAAATAATAATAAAAAAAAGTACTTTTTTTTAACATTTCGATTGTTTGATAGATTAATTAACATGTTTGAGGGCAATATTTACGATCATTTTAGATTATATAAGCAATAGTCTGGCAAATATTCATATACGAACGGGATTAATTCTCATGTAAATATTTAAAATAGCGCATTTTGTGACACATTGAACATGATTAGGTTTAGGATCAATTTCCACATGGAAATAACATTGTACACCCTGTAATTTCATTCCACGCTGATGATTAAAATAAAAATACTGAAAGTTCTTTAGAATGTATTATTTACCTAAAAATAATTTTGTAACTTTTAATTAAGCTTTTTAAGTTTTTGTAATTTTTAATATGTTCCTCACTGGGAAATTGCAAGTAACGCCATCTGTCGGTCAAATTTAAAATATTTCTTAAACGCTCTGCTGATTGGACATTTTAAGAATACAGCAACCAATTAAATTACGTGACTTTGCCGCCAGAAAAAAAATAATGATAACAATAACAAGAAGAGAAGAAGTTGAACCGGAAAATTTGTCAGTTTTATTATTATTAATTTACGGAAATGTGAAATTGTATTTACAACCACTGTCATGATTATTGCACTTTTTCATGTTCTGTACTTGTTTGGAAAGTTAATTTATACAAAGTATAGTAAGCGTAAACAAATAGAAAGTCACGACATTGTTGACATAGAATGTGTTCATCGTGGTGTTCATGCAAATATGAATTCGTCATTTCGGAATCGAAATCAGGGAAAAGAAAGACTGGCTCAACCCCCGGGGGATAATTCAGATGATGAAAAAGAAATGACGAGTGATATTAAGTTCTTTCCACCAGCATATATTCAAAGATACGTCGCAGTACAGAAAGTCCTTGAGGATGTCAGATACAAAGGAAAAATACGCAAGGTATTGAAATTTTCGCTTATTCTTGGCTAAAAAATGTTTTCTTTACTACATTTAATGCTGACTTATATTAGCATCTTGTAAACATACCTTAGAATTGAATTTTTATTTCATGTAACAGTTTTGCAAAAAATTGTGCAATTTCGAGGTTAGAAAACGTGATTTATTGCGACTTGAATTTTATTTTGTTTTATGATTTAGTTTCAAATTAACCAGATTTATTTTAAACCAAATTTAATTATTAGCGAATAATTGTTTATTTATTTTATCTAACATTGTTTATACGTATTTTAAGGGAAAATGTATGATTCCTCTGATTATATAAAATAATTAGAATTTTTATTCGCATTTATCGTTATTTTAATTATTATTTATATACTTTTGTGTTTGCAGGTTGTCGATTTTGGTTGTGCTGAACTTGGATTTGTAATCTATTTAAAAAACACACCGGGAATCGAGGAGATTCTATGTGTGGATATAGATAAAAAACTTTTAGAATATCATGAAAAAAAAGCAAGCCCCCTTCATGTTGATTATTTACATACTCGTAGTAAACCTTTAACTATAAGTATTATCCAGGGAAGTGTGACGCACAATGATAAACTGCTTGAGAAAACCGACGCTGTAATTTGTATAGAATTGTGAGTCTATCAATCATTAAATAATAAAATTGTCAAAAATTAACAATTTTAAATAATTGAAAACTTTTTTTATTTTCAGAATAGAGCATTTGTATCCCGACACATTGGCAGATTTACCGAATAACATTTTTGGTTTCATCAAGCCTCAAGTGGCTGTTATGACCACTCCGAATTACGAATTTAACGTTTTATTTAAATCGTCTGGCTTCAGGCACCATGATCATAAATTCGAGTGGACGAGGGATCAATTTAGAGAATGGTAATTTAATAACTAAATTAATTAAATTAATCTATAATAATAATCCACAAGATTCATTCATTCTGTCCACATCTAAAGTTTGGCACTTACATATTTTTTAGTTTGAAATCAGTTGCGGTTAAAAAAATGTATATTTTTAAATTAATTATAAATCATATGAGTTTTTATTTTATGTATCTATAATATCTAATTATTAATTGCCTTTTATAATAAAAATAGAAAACTAAGTTATATAATAATAATAAATAAGGAAATATCATCAATTATTATATTATTGTAAAGAAAGCAAGCACCATTTTTAAATATTTTATAAGTGTCTTAAACACCTTTCTTAAATAACTTTTTCATTTCTTAATGATTAACAAATTTTTTGTTTAAAAACTTCCAACGTTATTTTTATAAAAAAAAAACTTAAATTAAATTTCTTTAAATAAATTTTTCACTCTAAATCTCGAAATGCTTCTTTTTTATTGTTCGAGAAAATTACTATTTTAAACTTATTTAATTCTCCCAATTGAAAATTAGATAAAAGAGATCAATTAAAATTAGAGTCTATTTTGATGAGAATCAATTTAACTGCATTTACAGAAAATAAGATTAATAACAAATATATTTTGCTCTAAAATATTGAACTGACATTTCGATACAATTATATCAATAAATTACTGCATCTTCTACTTAATTCAACATTAATTAAATTTTTATTTCAGGGCGGAGAATGTAGTTTCGCGGTTCCCGGATTATGAAGTTACGATGAGTGGAATCTGTGAAGGTCCCGCTGGATCTGAAAATCTCGGGTGTTGTTCTCAAATGGCTGTTTTTCATCGTCGACCGATTCCAAACGAGCACATAGTTGTAGGTGTTGAGGGTCTTTTTAATGTTATAAACATCCACGAATATCCTTTTCATGTCGATAATCGCTCCGACGAGCAGAAAATTTTGGACGATACTGTTTACTTCATAAGAAGTTATTCAATGTACAGTCTAGAATTCTCTGAAGAGGTTCCATTGAGTAAATTACTAGATCCATTGAAAAAATACTGCGTTACCATAGAAACAATAAAGGAACTTTTGGAACAAAATGGATGGACCATCGCTGATCGTGAAGAAGGACCGGTTGTTTTGATCCCTGAACCATCAGAATCTGAAGAAAGTGAGGATCAACATTGGAATGACTTGGACCTTTCGTGGAACGATCGAAATGAAATAGAAAGTGATTGGGATCTTGATCCTGGTCCGCCTTCGCATTATACTGCTGCAGAAATTGCAGAAATTGCGAGAGAAGATTGGAATGACATACCATCAGTTGTTGTTGATTTGGAAAGTGAAAAAAAAGATGATGAAGGAATTGGAAAAGAAGATGAAAGAGCAGAGACTGAATTAAAAGAAGAAAAAGTAGAAAGAAAACAAAGTCCAAAAAGAGAAGAAACAGAACTAAAAGAAGAAAATGAATTGTTTACCAAAGTAATTAATAATTCAAATACTGAAACTATAAGGCCTTTGCGTTCAGAGGAAAGTCTCGAAAATCCCGCTGTTAAAAAAGAAGAATTTATTGCAGAAGACGACGAGAGTAAATTTCAAGAAGCTTCAAATTCTTCTTTGTCGATAAAATCTTCCAACACGGTGGAAAACTCTAGTCCGCTTACTTTCAGTTTTAAGGAAGTTCTTAACCACACAACCGAATTGGAACCTCAGAGGCTTTCAGACTTAGATTATGAGAGTCGATTATCTAATAGTAGGTCAGAGAAGATTTCTAGTAGCGAAAAATTGCCTCGAAAAACATATCGTAAATCGTACAAGAAACCTCAGAAGTCTTCAAAGACCTTACTAGATGAATTGGGAAGTTTGTGTAGTATATACTTAGAATCTTCACGTAATGATAATTCGAAAACTTGCTTTCAAGACTTAAGTAATCTCTCATTCGAAAGTACAATTTCTGCGACATCTTCAATGAATTCGAAATTCGATGAAGATTTGTCTTTTACAGAAAGTTCATCTCCTAGAGAAGGAGATTCTTTTACTAAAGAAAGAAATCCTTTTACCAAAGAAAAAAATTCTTCTGTTAAAAAGCTGAGAGTAGATGATTCTTTTTCCACTTGCATGTCAAATTCATCGTCTCAGTTAGAGAAATCAGAAGAATCTCAAACCGAGTTGAAACGAAAAAGCAAGAAGAACGAAGATACTCGAAAAACAGAACAAATTTTAAGCGAATCGGATCTTTGGGACGGTAAATATTAGATTTGTTTTTGTTACTGAATGATGAAAATAAATTCGATAATCAGGCTTCACAGGCGGTCCCCTATTTTGCGATTGGTCCCTAAAAGTCCCTTATTTAGAAAATCTTGCCCTTTCAATCTTCAATTATTTCTATAATTTTAAAATTATTCTTTTCAATTTTTAGATTTATTAAATTATATTTTAATAGATTTCCTGAATTTTCAGACCTTCATCTCAGATTCCAAATCTTTTCTTCAATTTACAATTATGTTTATCATTTCTTAATTTTTTTTTACCATTCATTCTTATTTGTATTATTTTTTGACTAATTTCATAAACTGTCAATTATTTTCATCAAATTTAAATTATTTTTTCCTACTTATTAAATATTTTCACTATTTCCCAATTAATTTCCAAAACTTGCAATTATATTTTTATATTCTAATTTTTTCATTATGTTTGCATTGTGTTAATCATTTTTTAGTTATTTTATCAAATTTCAAAAATGTTAGTAATTTTATCACTTATTTTTCATACATTTTATTTATCTTCTTTAATTTTCAATTATTTCTATTACTTTGAAAACATTTATCTCAAATTTCAGTTATTTGTAAAATTTTTTAATTATTTCCATCATTTTTAAATTGATTTCTTTAATTTTTTAATTTTTCTCTCCAATTTATAATTTTTTAAATTATTTTTTTTACTGATTTACTAAACATTTAGTCATTTATTTCAAATTTCAATTAATTAAAAAAAATTTTAATGTATTTTAGAATTTTTCAATTATTTTTTTTTAAATTACAATTACTTTCGGTATTTTGCAATTAATTTTCTAAATTTTCAATAATTTATCTCAAATTTCAATTATTTTAACAAATTTATCATTATTTTTGTCATTTTTCAATTATTGTTTTCAATTCTCGATTACTTTCTTCAATTCTCAAATATTTTCTTAATTACTGTCTTCAATAATCAATTATTTCTATAATTATGCAATTTTTTCTTCTATTTTTAATTTTTTAAATAATTTTCAATTTGATTTACTTAACCTTCAATTATTTATCTTAAATTTTAATTCTTTTTTTTCAATGTTCAATTTGTTTAATTGATTTCTTCCATTTTAAATTACCTTTAACATTTTTTAATTAGATTCCTAAATTCTTAATTATTTTTCTCAATTATTGATTGTTTTCATCAATTTAAATTTTTTTTTCAATTATTCTCATCATTTTTAAATTAATTTTTTTAATTTTCAATTATTGTCTTCAATTTTCAGTTGTTTCTATAATTTTGCAATTGTACAATCAATTTTTAATTTTTTAAATTATTTGTAAGTTAATTTATTAAATCTTGAATTATTTATCTCAAATTTAAATTCTTTCTTTCAGTTTTTATTAGTTTTATAATTTATTAAAATTTTTTTTCAAATTATAAATTTAAAAATTTTTTTTAACTTATTTACTAAACCTTTATTCATTTATTTCAAATTTCAATGAATTAAAAAAAAATTTAATGAATTTTAGAATTCTAATTGTGTTTAACTAAACAAATAAATAAATTTTCAATTATTTATCTCAAATTTCAATTATTTTCACAAATTCATGATTATTTTTGCCATTGTTCAATTATTTCCATCAATTTGATGTATATTCTGTAATTTTTTTCAATTATTCTTTTCAATTCTCAAATATTTTCTTAATTTTTAATTACTGTCTTCAATTTTCAATTATTTCTATAATTTTTAAATTATTTTTCCCCAATTTTTAATTTTCAAAATTATTTTCAATTTGATTTACTTAATCTTCAATTACCTTTATCATTTTTCAATTAGTTTTCTAAATTTTCAAATTATTTTTAAACAGATTAACTATATCTTCAGTTATTTATCTTAAATTTGAATTCTTTCTTTAATTTTTATTAGTTTTATAATCTTTTTTAATTTTTTTTCCAATTTTTAATTAATTTCCTAAATTTTCAATTTTTTATTTACCTTTAATGATAGTGTCTCGGAAATTTTTTTCTTCAGATTTTTGAGCAATTTTTTAGATTATCTTAAAAATGAAAAATAGTAGTTAATAGATAATCTTAAAAATAGCCAATCTAGTTATTCTGATTTCGGATTCAGAAGTAAGAAATACTAAGAAATAAATAACCAGATTGTCCCGATCAAAAAAATTTTTTTTTGTATTTTCGGTCGTTGAGCAATTTCTTGAGATTATCTAAAAAATTATAGCCAATCCGGTTCAAATTATTTTTCTCATTTTTCAATTATTTTCTTTAATTGTCAATTATTATTATTATTTTTCAATTATTCTCCTCATTCATTTTCTATAATTTGGAATTATTATTTATCAGTGTTAAATTATTTTCCACAATTTGTAGTTATTTATCTTTTTTTTTTATTAATTTGAAAATTTTGTAATTATATTTTTTAATTTTATTTTCTTTATCCAACAACTTTGTAATTTTGTCCTAGCCAAATAAAATAATCGAGGTTCTATTGTATATAATTCATTTATTTTTATGAAGTTTTTAAAGTACCCTAAAAGTTCCCTATTTTTGTATATTTAGTCCATTTTCCCTAAAATATTCTTCATTGTCACTGTGAAGCCTGGATAATATATTACTAATTTACCATTCTATTCTTTATTTTTTAATACAATATGGTTTTCTTTTAATTAAATATTTTTTAGGATTAAAAACACCGGAGTCGATCAGTAAAGAAGACTTCTCGCAAAGTAGTAGTCAGATTTCCTTACCAACATTCAATGTCTCTGGTATGTCGTCATCATCGTTAGAAAACTCGTATCCTGAAGAAATAAATTCTTTGTACAAATCAACCCCAATTGCCTTAAAAGGCAGGAATGAAACTGCGCTCAAACTACACGATAAAATTGAATCCCATAGTGATACTGCCAATACAGATGTAGAAGATGCAGCTAATTTAGCACATGTACATATCAAAACTTCAGTAAATTATTCCAGTGACTCACAAGAGTTTTCTAAAACAAATGAAAGCATTACTGCTAAAAGAAATTTTGTATTGAATTTACCGGATACCAGTAATTACAATTTAGAATATAAAGATTCAGAATCTCCAAGAGATGTTATAGAAGAAAAAAATTCCAATACAACAGAAACAACTAAATGCCTAGAATCTAGAGAATTAATCAAAAAGTCTGATACTGAACTAGAAGAAATAGAAATTATCCGCGATCATTCAGAAATTGAAAAGGTCTTTCCAAAACGCCAGGAAAGTTTTGTGTTTGAAGAATCGCGTGCTTTAAAGAATTTGGATTTGCCAGAAATAACTGAAATGAATTTAGCTTCTTGTGAGATTTTGGACACACCGCCGAATAGTTCGTCACCGGAAGTAATGGATTCTGGGTATCCAAATTCTGCTTCAGCTCACGACATAACACCAGAATATGATTTACCAAGTATAGAGCAGGATAAAATTTCTGATTCTGATTCTCCAAGTATTGAAGAGGCACCGAGACCTGGTTTTTTTGAACTAGAGCTTGAAAATGGTGATTTGGCAAATAATAATCGAGACGACGAGGGAAATAATATGATTGCTGTTGAAGATAATGAGGAAGATGATTTGCAGCCACTTATTGATGTACTGGAAGATGATTTAGAGAATGAAAATGATATTTACGTTCTACAGAATGGTTTTCCTGCTTGGCTGCTTCGAATATTGCAAATGCAAGAAATTGGCATCGCTGGTCGTATACCTCTTTTTGGTAAAATGACTATTTTGTTTCTACATTTAAAAACTAAGTTATTAAATTCAGTTAATTTTAATTTAAGTTTTTCGCATTAAAGAAAACCCATTAATTTTATTTAACACTAAAATTATTTTCAATTTCAGGTGAAGGTATTGCAAATTTAAATTTCAATGAGGGCTTCAGCAGTTCTTCGGAAGAAGAAGTGGAAGATTGAAAAAATCGAGTTAATGAGAATCAAATTTTGAAAATTGGAGAAGAAGCCTATAATTGATTAAAACTTTATTCATTGAATGAGACACATCTTGAGGCTGACTAAGTGATAATTCTAATAATAACCAAAACAAAGGGCGCAAAAAATGACAGATGTATAAAAAAAAATCAATTTTTTATTCTTCAAGTGAGACAGCTGATCAACAGAGTTTGTTAGGAGTTTCTGAATTGCGTTTTTACTTTTTAACAGCAATCAGTCGGTTAATATTATTGAACACAATTTTTTGCATTTAATTCTTCCTCAATCAAATATCCGCGATTAAAAAACTTTATCATTTTATACTCTCAATTCAAAGTTTTATGTTCCTTTGCATATGCATATATTATTTTTATTTTTCATTGAGAAGTTTAAACGCAAACTAAGTTACTGTTAAATTAAGTTACACAAGGTAAATTAAGACCTCAGTATAATAGTTCATTATGTTAAGATGACAGTTGTTTTATTTCAATCTAAGGATTGGACTGCACTTTTTAAATAAATTTTTGTTATCCAAATAAAAAAATGTTTTTCTTATTATACACGTTTTGTTTTTAAATATGAGAATATTTTTCGACTCATTCTTAGAAAAATGAAAAAAAAAATGTAAGACACCTTCAAATTTAGAAGGATTATTGAAATAAATAAATTATTAAGAAAATGAAAAAGTTAATTATTATTTAAAAACCTTTCAATATTTTGAAATAAGATTTTATATTTTAGTATTAATAAAATATTAAAGGAAGATTTTTTAAAATTATCATGTATGTGTGTTTACGTATGCATTTGTATTATTTTCACACACACAACACACGTGTATTTCAACTTTCGCACGTGTAAATATAACCTTAAAATGTCAGAATCAAAAGAGCAAAAAGATGTTCAAACAAAACCCTTATTTTCTGATTTTACGGCAGATGAAGCAGAACCAGAATCAACAGTCATCGAAAGTTTATGCATGAATTGTGGAAAAAATGTAAGAACATTTTAATTAATTAATAAAATTGGAGAAATAAATTAACGTTTCACAAACATTTTAAACGCGTTAAATTATCCTTTTTATAATTTGATTTCCTATATAATTATTTAATAAATATATTATTGTATTAGACAAATTGCAATTCAGTATTTTTATAAAAATTATTAATTATTTACAATTTTAAATCTTTTTAAAAATTGCTTTAATTAAATACCTAACCTATTTATGCTTATTAACGTTATTTAATCGAATAAGGATTTACTGAAAGATGTAAAAAGTTATTAATTAATAATGTATTATTCTGTTAAACATGAAATTTCCAGGTATTTTATGAATATTAGGCATTTTTTAAGAATTATATTGGATATTAAGATTTAACATTTTATTAATACAATGTCATTTTCTTATTGTTTCTGTATTTTAAATGATGCAACTTATCAGAATTTATTGTAACTAGTGACTTATCTTTTTTTGATCAAACACTGTAAAAAATGATTGTAAAATTTTTTACTTAATAATAATCGTAAAAATCTTGTATAGAAATCTTTTTTTTTCAGGGTGTTACAAAACTTTTACTCACGAAAATTCCACATTATAAAGAAATTGTATTATCATCTTTTGCCTGTGAATCCTGTGGTCATCAAAATAATGAAATCCAAAATGCGGGAAAAATCGCAGAAAAAGGAATTAAAATTAATCTAACAATTTCTACTTCAAAAGATTTAAACAGACAAGTGGTAAAATCTGATTACACTTCTGTAAAAATACCGCATTTGGATTTTGAAATTCCAGCCCAATCACAAAAAGGAGGTACGCAGAATAAGATAACAAATAAATCCTAATATCTTAAATTACTAAAGAATTTATTTTACAAAAATATTTTTAAAAATTATTAAAATGTACATATATTTGTTACTAACAGTAATTTCCTTTTTTTTTCTTTTAGAAGTGACTACAGTAGAAGGAATAATAGAACGTAGTATTGCTGGTTTAGAACAAGATCAAGCAAAACGAAAAGAAACAAATGCGGAGATTGCATTACAGATTGATGCATTTGTTGCAAAACTTCGAATTCTTAAAGAATGTCAAGAACCTTTCAAAATGATATTCGAAGATATTTCCGGAGATTGTTTTGTGGAAAATCCTCTTATGCCCCTAAAAGATACCAATTCCGAAGTAACATATTTTAAAAGAAATCTAGAACAAAACCACATTCTAGGAATTTATTTAGAGAATGAAGATAGACTATTAAAACCAATTGAGGAAGGAGAATATCCTTTAGAAGAAATTGAGGGAGAAGTTTTAATGTTTCCGACAAATTGTCCAGAATGTAACAATCCTTGTGAAACGAACATGAAAATGACCAGTATCCTTTTAAAATTTACTAAAATATTTTTTTTCACGAGCGTATTTTTCGAGTAAATTATTTTTTTTTCTTTAATTAGAAAATAATATATAATTTAAAACAACTTCCTTATCTCTTGTCTTAGAAATCCCACACTTCAAGGAAGTAGTGATAATGGCAACAGCTTGTGAAGTTTGTGGACATCGTACAAATGAAGTCAAAAGTGGATCAGGAATCGAGCGACAGGGAGTGACAATGGAGGTAAAAATAACAGGAAAAGAAGATTTTAGTCGTGATATTTTAAAGTCTGATACGTGTCACATGGAAATTCCTGAATTGGAATTAGAAGTTGGTCCAACTACTCTCGGCGGAAGATTTTCTACAGTAGAAGGAATTATTGCATCCATTAAAGATCAATTAGCCAATTCCACTACTTTTACGGGAGATTCTAGTGATAATGAAACTGTTAACAGGTTAAAGAATTTTATTTCTGAATTGGAGCAAATTCTAGAAGGAAAAAAAGAAGTGACACTGATTTTGAACGACCCGGCTGGAAATAGTTACATTCAAAGTTTGTCAGACGATGGGCCTGATGATAGATTAAAAATAACGAAATACGATAGAAATTTTGAACAAAACGAAGAACTTGGCATTAATGATTTAAAAGTAGACAATTATTAATTATGTAGAGATTTATTTTTTACATGGATTTTAAAAAATAAATTAAGATTTTTTAAACAATTCTGTTATTTTCTTATATATTATTTCCAGGTTTTTCTTGTAGCGACAAATTAAATTGAAATAAATACTTAAAAATGACTCGAGTAATACGAAATTAAATAATAACTCAGGAGGATTTCAAAAAAAAAAGAAAACTCACCATGATCGATTTCTGTTTTCTTTACTCAGACAAAGTATTCACAAATCTGAAAAATAAAAGTTAATTATAATCTATAATAATGATTTAGTTAATTTAAGACTATATCAGTGTTTTAACCATAGAAAACAAAACAAGAAATGACATTTTCTAGATTAGTGTACAAATAAATTTAAAATATCAAAACATCGTTACTATTTCTAATTTCTTTATTGTTCTTTAGTCTTTTTTTCCTAAGAATTAAAGGAAAATGTTATTTACAATTAAATCATGCACAGAAAAATACATTTAAATTCATCAGATCTAAACGATTTTAATTAATGGTTCCATATCTATTTACATAAAACTTGCAAAAAATAAGAGACAATTCGACGACTTATCTACATTATTCATTAAATTTTAGAAAACGGATTAAAACTAATTTTACTAAACGGAGTAAAACTAATTTTACAGAACGAGGTAAAACTAATTTTACTAAAGTAAAACTAATTTCACTGCTAAAATAAACTATTCAAAACTGATTTATTATCAATTAACAAGAACGTTTCAATGTCTAATTTACATCTTTTCCTATTATCAGCAAGCAACTCTTAAGCTATAATCTTTCTTTTTTACAAAAATCATAAATTCAGAAATTAGAAAATTTTTGAATTGCATTGTAGAAATGTTAGAGAGCTAGATTTTTAACTATCCAACTTTTCATATCCACAAGGGATAGTTAAAATCTTGGAAAATCGTCGTTTCTATAATTTGTAATAATTATTGATTTAGCGTTTGTTTTATTTCCATTGCAAGCTTATAGCCGAGTTCTGGTCTACGATCTCGTCCTTCGACCATTGCTTTGACTTGGCTAGAATTTACGATCACGCCATTATTAGCAATAACTGTTGATTTCGTCTTTTCAATGTCCACAAGATCAACGCCTCTGCTACAATCGTCAATCAAAATGGTTCGATAGCCACTAGCTAAAGCATCAACAGCCGTAGCTCCTACACAAACATCGTAAGCTAGACCACAAATATAAATATCAGTAGCTCCTTTCGCTTGCAGTTGGGAAGACAAAGTTGTCTCGGTTAATTTTTTGTTATCCCAGAATACCGAATAGGAATCAACATCTGGATTTGTTCCTTTATAGATTTTAATCGCATTCTCTACAATTTTTAAGTCCTTGTGAATTTCTGCTCCCCAGGAATCCTGGACGCAATGTCTTGGCCACAATCTTTGCTTTAATTCAGGTGGACCGATAAATGTAACAGTATCGTAAACTCGAATTTCTTCTTTTGCGATTCCATTGGTTAATTCGATGTCCCTGGAATTTCATTTTCTAATTAAGAATCTATTAATCAATAATAATAATAAATTATTTAAGAATGTTTTGATTACAATTTGAATGTCTTATTTAAGAACGTTTTAAATTTAATTAGCCTTGGGAATTATTACCTAAGGTGAAGATTATCGATGAAAGAAACGTGATCCACTGGATGCCAATCGAGGGAATAAAAAACTGAATCAAAAGGCACGGTTTCTAATATACGATTTATTGGTTCAATAACTTCCGATCCGTCATGTTGAGCAGCACATTTTTGTATATTCAGAGAACCGCTTATAAAATCGTTTTGTACGTCAACGATCAGAAAAGCACTTTTTGGCCTTGTGCACACTTTAATCCAACGATTCCAACAAACCTAGATTTAAAAATTAGAATTTATTAATTACTTTCTAGTTTTAATTTTATTTAGCCTTTGATTTTATATTGTATATAATCTATTTCTTTTTTTCCACTCTATATATTATCTAATCTTTATTTTCTTCACTACATTATTTTTCTCATTTTCTATTTTAAATTATCTATTCATCATTTTTTATTCTTTGTTATGTATACAATTCTATTTCTATTCACTGTCTATTTTTGTTTGCTTTTATTGCTAAACACTTAATACTACTATTTACGCTAAGATGCATATACATAAGTACCTCGAACTCTTTCCTGTCCAGCAAACCATCACCTTTCGTATCAAAAACTCCAAAAATGTCTTTCAATTGCTGCTCCTCGAGTTCATAAACTTTTCCTCGATCATTGCGAAAAAGAGCTCGACAAATGAGTTCAAATTCTGCCAATGAAAGAAATCCATCACTGTCTTTATCGAATGCAGTAAAACACGCGTCCATGATGCTGCATTACTTTTCGTATCCAAGAAGTTTGTATAATCGATACTCACATCATCGTGCAAAATTTCTCACACAAGTATGCACATAAACTTTCACCTTTTCCTCATTATTGGCATTTTAAAAGAACACGCTATAAGAAATCGTTCAATAAGTTAATTGTTCAAGAAAGTTCTCAGTTAAATAAAATCCTGGAACATGGGTAAATATTGTTTTAAAAAAAAAGCCAGATCTGTAAAATAAAGTAAATAAGTTTCCTTTAATTCTGTTCCAAATCTTATAAATTATATATTCCTAAGTCGAAGACGTAAACAGTTTATTGATTGAGTCTTTGGTGTGTCAAGAGAGATACATCTAACATAACTTCTGGAAGGAGTAACTCGCTAATATTGTACTTCATGGATTCTTCGTAAGCATAAGTTACGGAAGTATCAGTCAAAAATAAATTGCATTCGGACAGAATGAGAATGCAATTACGTAAACGAGAGCAAACGTTTCTATCTTGTTGGGAAATTCGTGACAAGTCTTGAGTGAAACCACCTTCTGATCGATCATTTTCTGATGTATTTGCCCCTATCCAAATGTATCCGTTATTCCCAAGGATTAATGTTGCTCCATTCGCGAGACTGTGATAATGCGTCTTTTTTCGTTTTATTAGACCTGGCGCCACTTTTAGCATAATGCCTTGGGACAATTTTCCATATTTAAGAACTCGAGTGTGTAAGGAGAGAGATCCATCGACAAATATGCTTTGCACTTCGGCACAAATTAAATCTCCTTCTTGTAAATAGCGACGCATAGTCTGTTCATCTTCAGCTGATCTTCTTCTCTATCAAGAGAAAAATATTAATTTAATTAATTGAATAGAAAACATGTTAGATAAAAAACTATATTTCTATTTTTTTTAGAATCATCTTACCAGTTCGCCTCCAGGTAAGTTAACACTAGAAAGAAGAAGTGCAGAGTCTAATTTTGCATTTGTATCTACTTTCCATCTTTTCTGCTGAACCTCTGTGATCCGACCGACAACAACATCACCGATTTCGCCCTGATAACGAGTTTTAAACGGTCTTATTGATATCAATTTATTTACTTTTTCTAAAACGCCAGCCACTGATGAACGCAAAGTTTTGTGCTCGTCTACATAAGTACCATGGCCTCTGTCAAAATATCAATAATTATTTATTTAATACTTTATCCAGGCTTCACAGTAACAATTAAGAATATTCTAGGGGAAATAGGGGACTGAATATACAAAAATAAGGAACTTTTTGGGTACTTTAAAAACTTTATAAATAAAGATAAATGAATTATATACAATAAAACCTCTATTTTATTTCGGTAGGACAAAATTACAAAGTAGTAGGATAAAAAAAAATTAAATTACAAAATTTTCAAATTAATAAAAAAAAAAGAAAATAACTACAAATTATGGAAAGTAATTTAAAACTGATAAAAAATAATTGAAAATTATAGAAAATTAATGCAGAACTTTAAAAATAATTGAAAATTCAAGATAATAATTGAAATATAAATGATAAGAATAATTGAAAAATAATAAAAATAATTGACAATTAAAGAACATAATTGAGAAATTAGAAAAATAATTTGAAAGAGTACAGAATATATATGAAATAAGAGAAAATAAAAAGAAAGAATTCAAATTTGTGATAAATAATTTAAGATTTAATAAATCAATTTAAAAAATTAAAAATTGTTTCTATAATTGCAAAATTATAGAAACAACTGAAAATTGATTAAAACAATCGAGAATTGAGAAGAATGATTGATGTAAATTTAAAAAATTAATTGAAAAATGATGAAGGTAATTTAAAATCAAAGAAATCAATGAAACAAATTGAATATTGAAAAAAAAGAATTGAAATTTAAGATTAATTGAAAAAAATTACAGAATATAAAGCAAATTGAAGGAAATAATTGAAAAATGGCAAAAATAATGATAGATTTGTTAAAATAATTGAATTTTGAGATAAATAATTAAAAATTTAGGAAATTAATTACAAAATACCGAAATTAATTGTAAATTTGGAAAAAAATAATTGAAAAATTCTTAAATTCATTGAAAATTTTTTTAATTAAATAAAATTTGAAATAAATGAGTAAATGTTTAGTAACTCAGTAAAAAATAATACCAGACTGAAGTGGGAAACGTTTCTGAGTAACGAATGAAAATTTATTTTTTTAAACATTTTTTTTTAGGGGTTGCGACCCTGAAATGTACTATTCAATGTTTTTTTAAGCGTTTTTGAACTGAATTGTGTCTTTGTAACAAAAAGAATGTGAAAAAAGAAAGAAGAAAAAAGAAAATTTTTCATTCGTTTCTCAGAAACGTTTCCCACTTGTATGGTAAAAATAATTTAAAAATGAAAAAAATTAGAATATAAAAATATAATTGCAAGTTTTGGAAATAAATTGAAAAATAATGAAAATATTAAATAAGTAGGAAAAAATAATTTAAATTGAATAAAATAATTGAAATTTGATGAAAATAATCGACAGTTTATGAAATTAGTCAAAAAATAATACAAATAAGTATGAATTGTAGGAAATAATTAAGAAATAATAAACATAATTGAAAGTTGAAGAAAAGAATTGGAATCTGAGATGAAGGACTGAAAATTCAGGAAATTTATTGAAATATAATTTAATAAATTAAAAATTAGAGAAAATAATTTTAAAATGATGGAAATAATAATAAACGATTGAAATAATAAAAATTTAAAGACTAAAAATAATTGAAAATCTCTAGATACCTTGACTTTTAATATATTTTTGTAAAAAATAGGGGACTTTTAGGGACCAATCGCAAAATAGGGTACATTTAGGGGAAATATTAGGGGACCACCTGTGAAGCCTATTTATCTTGTTTAAAGTTTTAACGACTTTTTACAAATTAAAATTGAGTCGTGAGGATAAACTATACTCTTGAAAGGAAGGCAAGAAAGGTAGTTCAAAATAATTAAAAAATCAAGAGAAAAAAATTAAAAACAATTGCTGAAAAGTGCGTAAAGAAAAGAAAATAAATTTGTAAAATACTTGAAAAGCAATTACCAATCATTAAAAAGTGATTCGATGAATAAACTATGTAGATATTTTGTTAAAATTTATATTTATTTCGTAAACGAAACAAGAATAACTGAGAAAATTATATATGTTTAATGTCAAGTTGAAGAGAGGTTATGCTCCTTCAATAAAACGCACAAATATTCGAAGTCCATCACACGATTTATAAAAAATACCTCAAAAAATCTCCTTGAGTAGAGACTTCTTCTCCAGGAGTATAAAATCCCATTTGAACATCTTGATTTTGTAAAATATTCAGATCAACACGATCAACTGCTAATCGTGCATTTATTCGTGGTATATTATCTGCACTCATTATTAAATATATTTATATCCTTTTAAAGAAGATATTCAATAGTTAAATGTATTTTCAAATGGAAATACTTGAAAAATTCGACCAATTTGTTTAAATGGTTTAAATAAACAAATTTTAACCTCACTCACACACACGTGTTTTCAAAATGCCTAACTCTCCTGAAGTTAATCACAAACAATTTCATGAGCGAATTGAAGTCTGGCGTAAGTCAATTTCGCGCTAAATTTGAAATCGGAATAATATTTTTCATATTTTATTAAAATTCATTTAATATTATTAATTTAATATAAATTATAAAATTGTCGTTTTTCATTTTCTGTGTTTTTTTAAATAATTAATTAATAACGATATTACTAAAAATGGTAAAATGTCAAAATAATAGAAAAAAGCCAGGTCTAAGGTTCAATAAAATAAAAAAAAGTAAGACAATTATTTAATAGAATAAAAAAAAACAATTACAAGCAATTTCAAAAGGATGAAAAAAATTGAACTATTAAGAAATTTAAGATAAATCCTAACAGATTAATTTTTTTTTATCAATAACTTATTGTTGAAGTATATTAAATAAAAAATTTCAACAATTAACGTAAATGAAATTAAAAGGCTTAAAATAGAAGATATTTGCTCAGAAGATTAAAAAATACCGTCAATTTAAATTGGAGATTTAAAAAAATAAATTAAAATTATTTAAAGTAGTTTAAGATTGTCAGTAACTAATCTAAAACACTGCTTAACAAATTATAAATTAATAATAAGTAATAAGTTGAAGTATTAATCGTTTTTAAAAGAAGATAATATGTCACTTCTTATTATAAATTTTAATTTAAATCTGTTTAAAAAATTCAATAACAATAGTAATTAATTTAAAATACAATTTATTTGTTTCTTATAAAATAAACAAATAAGAATAACAAAAATAGTTGGTTCTATTTCAATAGTCAGTCATAAAATAATTATAAAAATGTAACAAGTTATTTATCAGCATTAGCTAAATAATTATCATACATTTTAATTAATGAGACAGATGTTCTCGGTTTAACAACAGACAAAGCCGTCCTGAAATGTTCTTTTGTAATTACCGTTGCAGACAAATCTAATTCTAAAGCATTCATGGCAGCTTCATGACAAATTGCTTGAATTTCCGCACCTGAATAGCCTTCTGTAACATCTACCAAATCCTGAATAATAATATCATCGGCGATTGGCATTTTTCCTAATTTTATAGAAAATATTTCTTTCCTCGTTTCTGCATCAGGAAGAGGCACGTAAATTATTCTATCGAGTCTCCCTGGACGCAAAAGTGCCTAAAAATATTTTAAGCAAAATTAGATCAAACTAAATGAAAATTAAGTAAAACGAAATAAAATACAAAAAGAAATAAGGGTTATTTTATTTCAACCAAAGGGGTTGCGGGCCATTTTTTAACAAAATTGATACTTTCCGAAATCATTCGGTGATATTTTTCAAGTATAAAATACAAGGAATTATTTAAAAATTATTATTATTTCTTTTAAATTATGAGTTTAAGCAACACAAATTTTAAACTTTATTATTTTTAAAAATATCTGGAGGACCAACTCAAAACTTTTAAGGCAAGTAAATCTATGTTTAACTTAAAAGTTTCGAAAGTGCCGTATTTGTAACGTTTTTCAACAAAATTATTAAGTTACAAAGTTGGCAAAAATGAAGAAATTTTTTATTTTGAATTAAAAAATCCCTATATTTTTAAATAAATAATTTGAAAAGTATCTAGAAAATTTGGTCCTTCAACGTAATTACCTCAAATTAGTATTAGAGTATTAGTATTAGTATTAGAGTAAAAGTTAAAACATCTTTTAATAAATTCACCTTTCTGTAAATAACTTCTGAAATAAGCTAAATTAGGTTATTTTTTAGGTGAACTTTGAATTCATATTTCATCTAATATTGTATATAATCATGTGCTTTAATAAAATTTGAAAATAATAAATTCAATAAATGAATCTTTTCCAGATATTTAAATCATTGGAAAATTTGCATTAAAATCATGATTCAAATCAAAAAAATTTTACAATTCTCTGGATGTCTAATACTACATTAAAACATCGCAAACATCAAAGAAAAACCTACAAATTTGTGGATAAATCTTAAAAATTTTAATTTTAATATTTTAATCTTTATAAAATTTAAAAAATTGTGCTAATACAGATGATAAAAATACATACGATTTATAAATTTTGGGTATTATATATTCACAATAATTTTTTTTTTAATATTCTTACAAAATTTCTAAGATATATATCAATTTTTCAACAATGTTTAATTTTTATCTCATAATTTCTTATTTTTACAAAATTTTAAGTCTTTTTCTACTTTTACTTTTGATATTTTTATTTTGTATTTTTCTTTTTATTTTAGGATTTTCTTTAATTTTCCTCTTTTTATGCAAATTATTTAATATAATTTTAGACAATTTCGTTATTATGTATAACATTCACTTAACTTTTTATTTCGTTGATTTTCATAATTATTTCCATATTTTTAAAAATAAATACTCTCATTTTTTTTGTAAGATTATTCTAGTTTTTTCACATCTTTCCTATTTTTTCGAGATTTTTTGCAAATTTACTTATTCTTCAATAAAGTTTTTAGATTTTCTTTATTTTTCTAAATTTATTGTTGGACTTATTTTAAGTGTAATAATAAAAAAATGTGTTGGGCTTAATTTGCTGAAACTTTTTTATTTTTAAAGGATTTTTAAGTTTCTTTGTGAATTTTTTTTTATTTATCTTGTTATATATTTTTTTTAGTTTTATTTTTTGTATTTCTAAGAAACATTTTTCTTCTTTTTAATTGTTTAGTTTTTTCTCTTATAATTCCGAATTTTTTAAAACATTTATTTGGTGCTTTTATCTATATTTGTTTAAATTTCCCAATTTTCTACTTTTTTGAAAGCTTTTATTTTTTTATTTTATATTATGTGAATTTAATCTTGTACTAAATATTCTCATTATTGAATATCACGTTCTTGTATTTCATAGAATTTCTTTTCTTTTAAATTTTTTTTTAAATTTTACAAAATGTTATTCATTCTTTTTTTTATTCAATTTGTAAAATAAATCTCTAATTTTTCTAATTTTAGAATTCTGTTCTCTTTAGTAATATATTTTAACGTTTTTTTAATTATCTTCTTATTTATTATTTTAACTTAAAAAATGTCCGTAAATAGTTTTTTTTTATATATAACTTTATATATTACTTTTTTATATATAATTATATCATTGTTTCATTCTTGTGTTTTTTTTAATTTTTCTTCATTTCTTTAATAAACTTCTTGCAAATAAACGTTTGGAGATTTTATATACTGATTATATTTTTAAAAAAATCAATTTTTGATTTAAATCAAAAAAATCCAATTTAAATCAAATAAATCCGATTTTTTTGATTTTTTTAAAAAAATCATGATTTTTATCAACCTTGATCTTTTCACATTTCTTAAGATAATTCTCAGTTTTTTTTTCGTAATTTCTACTAGCTGAAAAATGACAATTTTCCATGACTTCTATGGTTTAAAATCATAATTTAAAAAAGACAACAATAATTTTTAAACAATTTCTTGTATTTTATATTATACTTAAAAAATATCATCGAATCATTTCTGAAAGTATCGACTTTTTAAAATATTGGTACGCGACCTGTTTGGTTGAAAAAAAAATGGTTTGACCCATAAATAAAAATTTTGAAATTATTTCCTCTAACACAATGTTAATAATTTTAATTATTATTATTATAAAATTATTTAAAATTGAGAATATTAATTGTAGAAAAGTTTTTTCTTTACTACCTTGTCAATTCTATCTGGTCTGTTAGTGGCAGCAACTAAAGTAACATTTCCTAACGCAGTAACTCCGTCCAATTCAGTTAAAAGTTGAGTTAAAACTCTTTCTTGCACGTTACTTCCACTACTTTTTGAGGAAGCTGCTCTTTCACCTCCCAGAGCATCAATTTCGTCAATAAAAATAATTGAAGGAGCTACTTGTCTTGCTTTTCGGAAAATATCCCTCACAGCCTTTTCCGAATCTCCTACCCATTTTGAAAATAATTCAGGACCCTGGAAGTATATTAAATTTTAGATTAATTGATAAAACTTGTTCAAATGACTTATATTAATTAACCTATTAATCCATTAATTTGATTTAAATTAAATTATTCCATTAAATGAATTTCCACAGATTTTATCGAAAAACAAAAATGTCTCTTCTTACATTTATATTGAGAAAATTGAGATTACTCTCAGTTGCCAGGGCTTTGGCAATCATGGTCTTCGAACATCCAGGTGGACCAAACATCAGTACACCTTTTGGTGGAACTATTCCCATTCTTTTGAATACTTCAGGATGTTTCAAGGGCCACTCAACAGCCTGTTTTAGTTTCAATTTCAATTCATATTGTCCACCAATCTCTGACCATTTCACATTTGGCACTTCGACTAAAGCTTCTTTCATCGCAGAAGGATTAACAACTCTCAAAGCGTATTCAAGATCTTCAAAAGTTAATTGAATATTGGAAGAATGAGATAGTTCATCCGATAGACGTTCTTTAGCGTAGAATCTCGCTTCAGAACACAATCCTTCTAAATCTGCGGCTACAAATCCATGTGTATCAGAAGAAATACTCTCAATTTCTGTTTCAGTTAGAGTATTGGGAATTTTCGATAATATTCTCGAGAGAATATCCTGTCTCATCAAGCGATCCGGAACATTAACTTCAAACTCTTTCTGCAATCTGCCCGCCCTGCGTAGAGAATTATCGATAAAATCCAGTTTCGAAGTTGTCGCTAGAACAGCAACTTGAGCATTTGTGTATTGTAATTCATCGAAAAGATTAATTAATGTGGCAAGTAATTTTCTCTCTTGATCCGTACTGGAACTACTCTTTTTTGGACAAATAATGTCCACGTCTTCTAAGAGAATTATACTAGGAGCTTTGGCGATTGCGTCTTCAAAAAGATCCTTTAATACAGTTTCTGAATCACTGTGAGCTTTGGGAATTAGATTTAAAACACTGATTGTTACCGAATTGACGTCATACTCTGACATAAGGGTATTTGTTATTGTGGATTTTCCAATTCCCGGCGGTCCATAAAGTAAGATACCTTTGATAAAATTAAATTGACTTGTATTTCTACATATTCCCAATGCGTCGTCTATCAGATTTCGTAATTTAGAAATGAGGTCTGAATATCCACCGATATCTTCTAATTTTAGTCTCTTTTTCTTCTTCTCCTCATTATCTGGTTTATTTTGCAAAACAATCCATTTTGTGGTGTAAACTGTTTTGTAAAGGGGAATATTTTTACTTTCTACGGATATATTCAGTGCTGCAAAGTTTTCTGACAAATCTCTCTTTTCTTCTTTATCAGTGTCGAATCTCACTTTGACAATTTTAAACATTAATTTCCTACTGTAAAATGGAATGCAAATTCTGTTGTCGATGGCAATTATACTGTCGTCTAGGTGACTTTTAATCATTAGATCGAATTCGGATGAAAGAGGTGGCAAGGGTTGTTTTCCTAAATATTCGATAGTCACCTCTTTGGCAAGATGAGGAGTTTCTTTTAATTTTTCAACTCTAATGTGGGATCCGAGTTTATCTAATTCTATGGCTGTAAAAATTGATGGATTTCATTTTGTATTTTATTTTATTACTGTAGATTTATTAATTTGTTAAATAATTAACTATAATTCGAATTTATATTCTTAACATTTGAATACCATACCATTTTTCGTTAGTGATACACCAACAACATTTGAGTTATTAGAGAAGAATGCAGTTTTAACAACAATATTCTTTCCAACAAGAAGTACATCATCACCTAAGGCAATATTGCAAAATTCCATTGCAGAAGGTGATAGAAATACCATTTTACTGGCTTCGTTTTCGCTAATATTTTCTGGCAAGTCTGTAAAGAAAAGTTTAATTAAGGAAATAAAAAGTTTGTAAAGAATTGCAACAAAATAAATATAATTTTTTAATTACCCTTGGGATTTTGAATATCTACTAAACTGTGTAAAACACTGTTCCGTATAAATCTGTAATTACAGTTTTCGTTTGGCGGAGGACATTCTTTTATATGATTCTCACTATCTTCTATATTAATAAGGCACTCACATTTATCACATTTTATCCACTTTAAAATATTCGACCTTCTTTTAGACGACATTTCAAAATATTAATTCTGTATGACAATTTATTTTTAAGAATAAACCATGAATTAATTTAGAACACTTTTGAAACCGTAACCACGTGGGTTTATTGTTTTTATAATATTGATCTGTTTTTGTTCAATAATAAACACTTCAGTAAATAAAAGGATAGTCAACAATTTAAAACAGAAACTTATAATACTTCATTTGATATGTATAAATTTTTAATGCTTTTCTTTAAAATATGCTTATATTTAAAACTTTTTACATATTTGTTTGCCTGTCAAAACCGCAAGTCAAAACTTTGACATTAATTTTAAGGTTATGTTTCTAAGCTTTTTCGATGTATCGAAAATAATCGATTTAGAAATACATACACATGCATGCACACAGGCGACACAAACACATGTTTATGCGGCACATTCAAGACGCAAAAACAAAGTTTAAGGTTAAATTGAACCCGTGAAACAACAATTTTTACAATTTTCTATATGTAAAATTAAAAAAAAAGTGACAGATAAGTGGTAATTTAGTGAAATGCTATAAAGTTTATGTTTTAATCAAACTTAATTCCCATATAAAAAGTTGCTGAAAAAATACAACGGTTGTAATCGCACATTCGTAAGTTTTCAATTTTTTCTACTCATTGTTGAATTATATTTTTGTAAATTTTATCGGAAGTAGTAAAATTAGCGTTTAAGGGAAATGCCGAATTATTTTACCACAAGAGATCGGTTAATTTATTTGATAATTAAAAACATAAAACAGCTTGAAAAGTCCTATATAATTTTGCCTTTAAAATTTGATAAAATGTAAATAATAACAACTTTTAAGCAGAAAAGTCGAAATGGATCATCAGTGCCAATGTGGTGACATGCATAATGAAGGGGAATTAGGCGTTCAATACAATCTTTTCCAAAAAATTGATTTAGGCAATGTCGAATGCCTGAATGAAGCAGAAGAAGGTTCTGGGGTTAAAGTTTTCAAATCCTGGGAAAACCGTTTAAATGGATTAGAAGTAAGTTGCAAAATCTTCCACTTCTATATTTTATTTATAATTTCTATACTATATTTATCATTTCTGTATTATATCTATAATTTCCAGGGTTGATAAAAATCATGATTTTTTTAAAAAAACCAAAACTTGATTTTTTAAAATATAATCAGTAGATAAAATCTCCAATGTTTATTTGTAAGTAGTTCATTAAAGAAATAAAGAAAAAAAATTTAAACAACAACACAAGAATGAAACAGTGACATAAAAATATTTAAAAAAGTAGAAACTCTTTTAAAAATTTAAACTATTTATACGTAAATGTTTTCAATACAAAAATAATAAATAAGATGATAATTAACAACACGTTCAAATATATTACTAAAGAGAACAAAATTTTAAGATTAGAAAAATTAGAGAAATATTTGACAAATTGAATAAAAAAAGAATGAATAAAATTTTGGAAAATTTAAAAAAAAAATTAAAAGAAAAGAAATTTTATGAAATAGAAGAACGATGTTCAAATGAGAACATTTAGTACAAGATTAAATTTACATAATATAAAATGAAAAAAAAATTTAAAAAAGTAGAAACTTGATAAATTTAAAAGATAAATGATTTCAAAAATTGGTAATTATAAAATGAAAACTAAACAATTTAAAAGAAAGAAAAATGTTTCTAAGAAATGGAAAAATGTTGACTAAAATATTAAAGAATTAATTGAAACGCAAGGAAGGATTTAAAAACATAGTAAAACATCAAAAAAATTAAATAAATATGAAGAAAATGGAGAAATGTTTTTTTTTTCTTAATCTAACAAACTGTAAAGAATGTATAAAGTACAAAAAAAAAGAAAAATTTGGTTAGAATCTACTAAAAAATTAGAATTAATAAAGATAAAAAAAAAATGTAGGTATATATCATCAAGATAAATAAAAAATTCACATAAGAAATTTAAAAACCCTTTAAAATTGAAAAAGTTTAAGCAAATTAAACCAAAAACATTTTTATAATATTACACTTAAAACGAGGTCAACAATAAATTTAGAAAAATAAAGAAAATCTAAAAAATTGTGTAAAATTGTGTAAAATAATATTAAATCATTTGCATAAAAAGAAGAAAATTAAAGAAAATCCTAAAATAAAAAGAGGTAAGTAAGTAATAATACCATAAAAACCATAAGCCATAACCATAAACCATAACACCATAAAAAAATTTATGGTTTGTCATGTTTTACATGCAGTATTAGACATCTGGAGAATTGTAAAGTTTTTTTTATCTAATCATGATTTTAATGCAAATTCTCCAATGATTCAAATCATTGTTATAATCAAAATGATTTAAATCCATAACAGCCTTGTTAATTTCTATATCACATTTGTTATTTATAACAAAAAAATATTTCAAAAATTGTTTTTTATTTCAGTATGTAGAAAGTGATGTAGATGATGAACTTCTTTTTAACATTCCGTAAGTTTATTAGGTTTTAAATTAAAGCTTTCATTAATTTAATTTCTAACAAAGAAGTGAAAAAGTTTCAAAAATGGAAAGATTTCTCTGTAAACTCTATAATATCTTAATTAAAATTTTGTTAAAATGACCATTTAGAACTTCAAGTTCACTTTTAAAACAGAATTCCTTTTCAGATTCACTGGAAATGTAAAATTAAAGGGACTAATTATTGTCGGAGGTCCTGATAACACATATCCATCTAAAGTGAAATTGTAAGTTTAAAAAAAGTACAGAACAGTTTCTAATTTTTATTAATGAAAAGTGTAAAAAATAATTAAAATTTTTTAAAAATTTAGATTTAAAAATCGTCCTGGAATGACATTCGATGAAGCTCAAACTGAAGTAGATCAGGAGATTGAATTAGTTAGAGACCAATACGGAGTTCATGAATATCCAATCAAGTACGTATTTTAAACTTTCCTATTTAGTCAAGTTATTTTCCACTAACAAGTGACTAAAATTAAAAATCATACTGGAAAAGAAGGACGTGTATTAAATTATTGATAAACGTGGCCAACTTTTGCCTCAGATTGCAGAGAAAATTTTGGATTTTTTAAAATTATTCGTATCCAATATTATTTCCTTATTTTGCATATTATACATGTAAAAATATTTCTCTTAAAAAGGTAAAAAGAAAAAGCTATTATTTCTAAAGTCATTGAAAACGTTCAAGGATTTTTATTTTAATTCAAAAGGAAATCCAAAAGTAATTCCTTGAAAAGACAAATTTCCTGTTGAGTGCTTTTTAATCTACATACACAGAATCATGATAAAATCTCAGGAAAGAATTTAGAATAGAGGAAATTTTAATTAGGAAGAGGAAATTTTATTTGAAAAATTTAGATTAACTGAAAAATAATATTTGCCCACCGAACTTTTCCTGCAATAAACTTTTCCTTAACAAAAAATTAAAAAAAAAAATGACAGATTTTTTTTACACCTAAAAAGCCAACTTTATTATTTTATTCATTTTCCGGCTTTGATCTCGATTACTAAAAAGAATTAATTTTCTATTATTCAATGTTTTACAAGGATTCAACTTAATTAACTCAGATTAAATTTAATCTCGCTTACATGAAAAATGAACTTTTTAAATCCATTTACGAGACTTTCAATTTTATCTTGATTATGTAAAAAATGAACTTTCTATTATTTATTCATTTATACGGGATTTTATTTATTCATTTTATGCGGTAGATAAAAAAAATTTTAATTATCTTTGCAAGTATAACATTCTTTGCAGTTGAAAAAAAAGGTCGATTATTAAAAAAGCGGAATGTTTTAAAACAGAGTTGTGAAATTCTCGTCAGTGAATCATCTAACCCTTCATTTTACTGGGACTGCTGGCGCCGAAAGAACTCGCATTGACTATATTGGTTTGAAAGGAGAATGGACAACTGCCCCCCGCCAGGGTGTCGTTATAGCGTCTTATGAATTACGTCCCCAGGCCAGTGATCATCCACAGGATTATGAACATTTCACAAGAGAAATCCAATAACAACATTTAACTATTTTCATTAATTATTTTCATTACAAAAAAAGTTAAAAAAAAGTGTCTTATTTTTACATAAATATTAATAATGTTCAAACTAGAATTTACAAATTTAAACTTTATTTCCGACAACTCGGACAATTAAATATTTATATTTTTCTAATCAACTTTTGTAATAACTTTAAATCATTTACAATTAAATAAATTAAGGTTATTAATTCATTAAGATATTTTCAATATTTTATCTTCATTTTTAATCAGTAGTTTTTTTTTTTTTAAATTAAATTTACTGATAATTTATTTCAATTGTAAATTTAATTTAGGGTTTAAAGAATTTTCCCTAATTCTGAATTCAAACAAGACTCAATTTATCGAAATTTAATAAACTGATTGATCAAACTTCATTTTTTTATTTATGTCTAATGAAAATTCGGAGAAATAATGTTCTGTTAAATGATTATACAGTTTAATAATTTCCGGCAAATTGAATATTCTGGGAATTAAAATTTGATCACATCGACACTTGATTTAATTCAATTTTTAATTAAATTCACTCTTAATTTAATAAAATTGGTTATTAAATTAATTAAATCCAATTTTCGATTGAAATCACTGTTAGTTCAATACAATTTTAACTTTGTAAATTTAATATTAATCTAATTAGATTAATTTAAATTTTGTTTAGCAAAGTTCTTTGCTAGCAATACTTTGAAGTTATAAATTAACAACTTTTAACACAAACAACACATTTTTAGAGATAAATCTTGGTTTTGCTCATTTGTTATCATAATAGAGTTCTTGATATAGAAACTTATCTTTCTACTTTGTGCGAATAAACTCGTTCAATATTAACTTTAGGTATTTATTCGAGAATTTAGCATAGTAACAATTTCAGGTTTAAATCAATTTTTAGAAAAACTGCGGAATTCAAAATTATAAATTTTTTCTTTGAATCGAATTATTCAATTTTCATTCACTTTACACTATTTTCTGGTTTCTAATATCTACTTTTTTATTTATGCGTTTTATTATTGATTTCTTTTTTACTTTCAAATTTATTTTTTGATTTTAATTGTAAATCTCAATTTCGAGTATAAAACCTTTTGTGATTATATTCTTCCTTTATTTAGAAATTTCTTCAATATAAGATAAAGAGATAATTTGTTTGAACGATAATAAATTCAATAAATAAGTATTCTAATCAAATTTTCTTAATTAATATTATTAATATTCAGATTAGAACATGAAAATTAAATGCGAAAATTCTGAAGCCTTTAAGAAATGGACATCGCAATGGTGAGTTTTTAAAATCATTTAATTAAATTAAAGTAATTTTTAAAAAAAGTTATAAGAAGTTTGGAAGAAATTTAAAAAATTTTAAAAAATCTTATAAAATAAGTATTGATAGATAAATAAGTAAAAATTTTCTTCAAAACTTTAAGAATATAAAAAAATCAGTTTGTAAATCACCCCAATCTTGTTTTAAACTTATCGTCTTTTTTCACCAGTCTTTTATCAATGTTTTCAACCCCTTTTTCTAAACTACCTTTTTGCAAATTTTGCCCGATTTCCTCGAGAGGAGGAATGCTGGTCGTTCATTCGCCTCTGGGCTATAAACACAACTCGCTTTTATTTTCAGACCGAATGTGCTTCGGAAAAGCTACCAGAGAAAAGGGGCGGACGTCATTCTGCATGCAACTGCATCGCGTGAGTCTCACTTAGAATTCACGGTTTATAAAGCCGCACAAAGTCACTTTTCATGTGATAAAGTTCAGTTTGCGCTCAAGCGGTCTTGGCGAATAGTTGATTTTTTTTATCACGATCAGAATATCCACGGAAAAAACAATATAATACTTAAAAAGAAGTTTCTTTCAAAATCTATAACTGAAAAAAATTGCAATTAAAATTTTAGTTACACAGGGGGTGAAAAAATACAAATTTTATAAATAAATATAAAATTAATATATCAAAATATACTTTTTAAAACACATATCAAGGAAGAAGATAACGAAGAAAATAATTTTCTTAAAGGTACTTGTATATATTAAATTTTGTTTGGATTTTTTATTTTTTTATTAATTTAAAGATTAATTATTTCGAATATTGGAAGATTTGGGAAAAGAGCAAGAAAAAAAAAAGTCGACAGGAATTGAATGATAAAATTCAGGAATAGTGTTTGAAATAATTTGAACAAAGTTTTTACAAGTGTGTCTGTTGTGACAAGAACTGGTCACGTGACTTTTATCAGACAATAAAATGTAGAATATAAAAGTAGTCACGTTTAAACAGATAACATATTATAGTGAACAGTGGATGTTGTGTGAAAACGAACCAGTTGCTCATAGTTACTGAAATCTGCTTCGATATTTTTTAATACTGCGGAAAATAATATCGATATTTAATTAAGTTTCAATGGAATAAAGTAAGTTTGCACACGTTAGAAAGTTTTTTTTATGAATGCTTAGAAATTTATGTTAAATTGATCCTACAAATGGCAAATGTCTTTTAATCTTTTCTTCTTTGTGTGTACATATGCCTCACGTGGAGAAAACATATGCTTCTTTTAATCCACGTGCACAAATCTTTTATCCGAAAAAACCAAGTTGTGCCAACAATAATAATTTTGTGCAAATAGCGATATAAATTACAATGTATAAATAAATTTTGATGAAATATATATTTTTTTAACATATATAGCAAAGAACAAGTTATTTAAATACGCATATTTTATTTTTCTATTTTTTCGAGTTATTTACTGGTTATTAAAATTTAGAAAATGTTTAAATTCATTTATTGTTTAAAGCAGTGAGAAACATTAAATCAAAAAGTTAACAAACTTTGTTCTTAGTTTTGAGATATTGATTAAATTAATAAACTTTCGCTAAAAGTGGAATCATACTTTATGCCTTCTGACATAGATTCATCATCTGTTTGATTTTATTTTATCGCTTCAAGAACTTGATCTTTAGTCTCAAAGAAATTTGTAGATTAAGATAAATAGTACTGATAAGATAATTAAAATGTACCAATTGTCTATCGAATTCTTTCAATAGATAACGATCTACAGATTTTATTAAATTCTGTACTTGGTTCAAATCTCGGTTCAAATATTATTTTCTAACATTTCACGATCATTTTTTAAATTCCATCAAGGGATGATTTCGCAATTCAAGGTCAAAATTTAAATTAAGTCAATAAGTCTGAATTTTAATATCCTGGAAGATAATTTAAGGAAGAAAAATTTTTTTTAATAAGTGAAATGCCGCATAAAATTATTATTTTTAGTTAAAAATTAATAGAAAAGCAAGGAATTATTGACATAAATGTTCCAATTTTGATTATCTGCTTATTAAACCGTAGAATAATAAAAAATGTATGAATGGCCTATTCTGAATGTTCAGGTAAAAGAAACTTTAGCAACAGAGTATGAATAGATGTTTGTGCAACATGATATCAGTTTGAAGAGACAGAGGAGAAGTAGGAAACATAAAAGGGAGTTGTAGCAGAGCTTTTAACCCTTTTCTTGAGAAGAGTAAAGGTGAAGAACAATATGAGACACTTTTCTAGATAAAAATTTCACTAACAAGAGTGTTGGTAAAAAGTCTTTTATCTCATCTATTAGTGAGCTGTAAGAGTTTGTTTAACTTAAAGTAGTTTTTTCTTTTTTAACTTTTGTTTTCTTATATTAAACTTAAAGGACTTTTGTTTCTTTTGTCAGATAACAAATTCTTGAAGAAAATAGAGAAATTTCATCAACTTAACTTTAATAAAGTGAATTCAATTAAACTTTAATATAAAGTAAGTTCAATTTAACTTTAATAAAGTAAATACAACTCAAGTTTAATAAAGTAAATTCCACTTAACCAGAAAATACGAGTGAACTACTTTAATAAACTAGGCCGAGAAAAATTGATTGATTGATAACTTAAAAAAGGCACTGATATTATTTAATTATTATTGTAACAAAGTAGGAGAAATTAACGATATTTTATTTTTTTATTCATTTCAAAGATGACGTAACTTGTTTATCCCTTGATTTCTCTAAATATTGGGATTGATCGAGTTGTAAATTAATAACAATCATGATCAGATGTTTATCTTTTTCCTTTTATTGCGCCACGAATTTTTAACTAAAACACAGTGTCTCTTAAGTGGCTTTTACTCTTGTCAGAAAAAGTTGCCGGAGAAGTTTAATATAATTAAAGGGTCGAAAAGAAGTAAAATTGATTGGTTTAATTAACTTGTTTGGCTGATGTTTTCGTGTCTTAATTCTTCTGCTTAACTTATTATCCACATAACGCTTTACAAATCAAAGAATCAATTTGATTCAATTGGGATTAATAAACAAATTTAGCTTTAATATCGGAATTAACAAGTAGAAAAATAACTGTTTACTCAAACTTATATTTGTTTAAATAAAATATCGGTAGGAATTGATTTTATAAAAAATTTGTAATTTAAAACCTTATTCAAGAATTAGAATTTCTTAATCTTTTCATTTTTTTCTGTAAAAGATTTATTTTCATTTCTTCACTGCAAAAACATGGTGTCTTAAATTGGCCAAAAATGTCTTAAATTTAGATACTTTTAGTGTCCAAGACACGAAAAATGTCTTAGTTTAAGATATTTTTGAACAATTTAAGACACCTGTTTTTGCAGTGTTGTCGAATAGTCTAAATATTTTAAGAATAAATAGACAAAGCTCAAAGGGGAATAGGACAGACTTGGAGAAATTTTGGGCAAATATAAGTGAGAATGTATCGTAAAAAATAATAATGATAATAATATAATTTATTTTTAATATCTTTTAAAATCGTATAAAAAATGAATGAGAATTTTTTTAAAAAATCTCCCAATTTAGATGATTTTACAAGGTTTCTTTTCGAGAATACTTTTTTTTCTTTTTGAAAATGCACATGGTAAAAATTGTGTGCTAAAAAGAGACTTTCTTGACTTTATTGGCAATCAATTATTCACAAGTTCAGTTCTGATAACACAGCAGTAAAATTGGGCATTATCGGAAAGTTATATTGGCATATTGTACTATAAAGAAAATCGAAGCAAATTACACTTGTCATTTTTTAAATCTGTGGGTCAAGGGTCATTAAGTGATGAAAGTCATTGTTGACGGAATACAGTGTGAAAGAGTAAGAGGCGCCATGAAAGCTGAGTGCATAAAATTACATCGGCAGGAACTTAGTTTGGCCGAGAGCCTTAACTACCTCTTTCTCTTTGTTTTCAAACCAAGTTCCATGCCAAATAACTTTTCGTCCGGGATATTATAAGACATTAAACTTTCTTTCATCAAAAGAGAAGAAGAAAAAAACCACATCAAGTAAAATTATTTATAGATTTACTATAAATAAATTTTAATCGAAAGGGGAATTTATTTACTTTCTTGGTTAGCAGTTAACCCTGGATTCAAGACATTTCCGGTTTTTCCAAGTTTTCTTATAAGATTGATTCAAACTGAGGATACGTGATATGAACGTTTTTATTGCTTAAGATTACAAACAGATTGGCAATTAAAAAAAAAAAAAAGTGATGCTATCGTTTACGTTAGGTGTGATAACAATATAATTATAAATCTCGATGAATTTTGAAATGTCCTTTAAAAGCTTATCATGGGTAATTATAACATGATATGGCTGGTAATGATCATGATTCTAAGTAAATATTTGTTGTAAGTTAAGAAAACTATATAGAATTTAAGTTGCTTACGTGTCATAGATCAGGCCTAAAAATATAGATAATTTTATTATATTGGCTATTAAAATAATATGTAGAATTATGACAATTGAGAGATTACGATACTTGATTAACTTTAATAATAGCAATTTAGTAATATTTTTATTAAGCTCTATTAGCTTGATAGAAAAAAATTCTGTAGATTAAAATTATTGGGGAATTTTCTTTTGGATTAAAGGTCGTTTGGAAATTTCTTCTAGATTAATAATTGTTTTTAAATTTCTTCGGGATTAAAAAATATTCGAATATTTTGGCTAGATTAAAAAAGAATGTATAAGTTTCTTTTGGATTTAAAGATAGTTAAAAATTCTTTATTAAAAAGCATTCAGACGTTTTTACGGCATTAAATATTTATTAAGGGATTAGTAATCATTGAGAAATTTCATCTGGATTAAAAAAAAATATCTAACATGATTTATGAGTTGAAATTCTATTCTTTTAGATTGAAAGAAATGATATAAATATACAGAAAATTTTAATCTTGTATTTTTCAATAACTTGAAAAAATAGAATTGAAAATGTTTCAGAGTACGATCTAAAAATTGAGGGTAAAAAGAAAGTAAAAAATATTATATTTTAATCATTTCAGTTACATTAGCTTGTTTTTTTTTTTGCAAATTTATTTACTCTTTGATCAAATTTCTAAATTCTATTTATCAATATTTGTTTTTAATATTATTTTAAAAATATGTCTAACGTTAAAAACATGTATTTCTTTTATTTTCTTTCTTTTTAAATTTTCTTCATTTTGTAAATAATTTCCTAAACTTTTTCATTTTTAAAGGAATTTGTAATTTCTTTTATACAATTTTTATTCATATTTTCACATTTTCTTATTTTATTCTTACTGTTTTTTTTGTGTAGTTTATTTTCCACTATTTCTTCTTCTTTTTTTAGATTTTCTCCATTTTCAATGTATTGCTTTATTTTTATTTTATTTTTTCTCTTTGAATATTAATTGGTTCCAATTTACTAATAATCCAAAATTAAATTTATCCAATTTTCAATCGATCCAAATTCCCATTCCTTTTGTGGATTAAACCTGTTTTTTTTTATCCATTTCAAAATAAGAAGTCTACTCAATTTCTTTTTAATTTACTTTTTGTTTAAAAGAATCCAAATTTAACCAAATTTTTATTTAACAGAATTCTTATTATGAAGAAATTAGGTAAATCGAATTTTTAAATGTTAGAATATCCATTTCACAGAATCTTCACTTGTCCGACTTTTTATTCGTATCAGTTATCATTTAATGTCATTGAATACAACTCGGATTTTTTTTTAATTTTCACTTTTTTTCCAGGGTTTCTACTTGACCTAGAAACCGAAAAATGACCGGAAAATTAGTTTCTCAAACCAGAATTTCTTCGCTGATCTAAAAATTCAGAAAAAATTTATCGAAAATCAATTTTTTTTATAATATGTATTTATAATATGTATGTTGTAGATGTAACAAATCACGTAAAGAAACTTTTAGTTTGTTTTAACAGTTTTTAAATTTAAGTGTATAATTATATTAAAAAAATAAATGCAAATTTTGAAAAATTAAAAATACTGTTTTAATTCAATAATTTGTGACCGGGAATTCAATGTCACAAAAAAAGTGTTCACCCTGGTTGATATTAAAAAACGTGAAATAGAAATTGTTTGGTTTCTTCTCACAGTTTATAAAGTGCTATTTTATTTGACCTTTTGATTTTCATTTTTAATAATCTAAACTTGTAATCTCTAGGTGCCTATCAATTGCTGGGAGAACTTTATTGCGACTGCTGGAAGAAAAAGTTTATTGCAATTGCTGGATGTATTGTCGGGACTGTTGATGTTGATATTGAAAAAGGACAACGATAATGAAGAAAGAGAGAAATGTTTGCTCTTAGTCTGACAAATGCGACACCATCTGTATACAAGCTCTTTGCACAATCATTGAAAGAACACGTGCTGTACCAGAACGGGTATTCGGTGAAGGACCTTGTTACTATCAAACAGTCACTTTACAGCTACCATCATAATCAGACGTAGTGCACATCGATGTTTTTCCCGCTTAGAACATTTTCTCTAAACATGAGATGTTTTAATAATTCTTCAGACAGCTCAAAATAATTCAATCTCAAACGCAAACCCTTTTAATTTCTTTAACTATTAATGTAAGTTCAAATTAATTTTTAATTTATGCGATTAACGAGAATATTAAACGAGTGCTAGATCTAAATAGGATTTGGAAAGGAAAAGAAAGAAATACTATATTTAAAAGGAATTAAAGACATTCTATAGGTACTTAAAGGAGGATTAAAGAATTAAATCCTGTTTTAAAAGCAATATAGAGGAATGTAATTCTATTTTTAGAGCATATTACAGAATTAAGTTCTATTTTTGAAAGAATTCAATTCCATTTTATGGGGTATAAATTAAAAATCTAGATTTTAATCTAAATTGAAATGATTGGAAACTTTTTACTGACTCTCAATCCTTCTTCTTTTTCTTAATCTTTTTTCCTCTCGCGATCGGAATTTCTATAGAATCGGTCATTAATATAAAATACGTACGTGCGTAAATAAAAGGAATCAATTTTCAAAGAGATCAAACACTAATGGAAACAAAGTTCAAAGGGAGAAAAGACTTTTTACAGAGGGTATAAACTCTATTGAGTTAAGTAAAAGAGACGAACTTTTTTCAGTTAATTAGAAGAGATAGACTGTATTTTTTAGTGGAATAATTAGAGATAAGAAATACATTAATTAGAGTGCACTTGTTTTATTCTTTTTAACAATCCGACATTCAAGTTATTTTTATTTTATATAGTTATTTATTCACGGCCATGGCCCATTCGATCCCGGAAGACAAGAAAAAGAGAGAAAATGGAAAGGTTGACAAACTTCAAGAGGATGAAGAAAATGATAACCTTATGCAAGATATTTCCGAAGAGGATTCTCAACCACCACCTCCTGACGGGGGTTGGGGATGGGTTATCGTTTTTGGATCCTTTATGATACATATAGTCAGTGAGTAATAAACATATACATTTTTTAAATTAAAGTCATTCAAGCAGAAATAAAATTTTATCATTTCAGTTAATTTTTAAAACACCAAGTCTCAGATTTTGTTTATTTCTTTATTTTAATAAAAATCAATTTTCGTATGATTCAACCCTCAGATATGTTTTGCTTTCAATAAAAATGAATTGTTTTACTCAGTTTTTATTAATTTTTTATACTCTTGATTGGATTTTATATTCTATGAGTTTCTAAACCCTTTTATGTGTATCAATCATAAATATGACACATTGTGACAAAAAGGATTTTGTTTGAATTTCACCTTAAAACCTAATTAGTAACTGTTTTATGTGTCACGTTTAAATGATTTTGATTGAATGTATGTAATATTATAATAAACGAATGCTTTATTTTTTTATAAAATTGATTTTCTGGTTAAAAGTTGCATTTTGAAAATTAATAACGAGGTTTAATTTTTTGCTTTCCATAATTTCATCATCTAATTGAGTCGCAATGTCTGGAAGTAGTTGGAATAATTAGGAGCAAGTAGACTACGTGGAAAGTCCTGTAATGTGAAACAATCTATTTATAATTTAAATGAATACGAGTGCATTGAAGACACGAGTAGAGCGTGTGTTTCTCTAAGTTCTTAACATGCGGGAGAAAATTCAAAATACTCGGGCGAATTTGCGTAATAACATTTTAATTTAGTTAAAAGGGAATAATGAATTAAAAATTGAAGTGGGTTTCGAAAGAGTGTTTCAAGGAATTCCAAAGGAGAAAGAATAAAAAGGTGAATAAAAAAGAGAATAGGGACAAGGATAAAAGAATTTTAGAAACGAATGTTTAGAAACAACAAATTAATTTAAAATTTGAGATAAAAATGTAAAAAAAAAAAAAATGAATTTTAAGAGAAAATGTTGAAAATTTAAAAAATAGATTTTTGCTGAAAGTAAAATTCGATAAAAATAATGTGGAAGTAATCATTAAATATGAGATTGTTCTTTTGTTTTGTGCAAGGTAATAAAATTTTCGTACCATAGCCTATTTAAGCAATAAGAAGAAAACAGTTAATAGTTTACCGGAAAGAAGTCGATATATTGTGTAAGAAATCCGGAAAATGGCTAAAGAACATTAAGTCACGCAAGTTACTGCGCTTGCTATACCGATTATCTTCAAAGATATTTTTTGGAATTTAATAATGTCAGCATTGAAACTGAGAATGTTTCATGTAAAAATTCACTATTTTAATTTTTTTTTAGTTTCTAAACAATTCTGAGTATTTTATTTTTACTTTATTACATTTTCATATCTACAAAGTGTTTTAACTTTTAATATCATGTTACTATTCCTTGTCAGTTTGTAAATGATGATTATTGTCTGTTTTATTATATTAAATACAATTCAGATTTCTCAAGCTGATTTCATTCACAAATTAAATTTGTTTTAGTTTTTTAACTCAATAAATTCAACAAATATATAATTCATTATTTAGTTGTTTTTTATTTTTTTTTCATTATATACGGGACATAAAAAAACCTTATAGCAGGTTTCTCTATATTGGGGGAGACCACCCTTGAATTAAATGTTTTTTGTTGAATTTATCTTTTAATGTTCTTAATCAATTTAATGGTCTTTTTATCGCATTCAATTTATTAAATGTTTCTTTATTATTTAATCAACTAAACATTTCTTTTTCTTACAAATGACAAATGAAAATTCTTTCTAAATACTTACAGGGATTTTTAGTCTCTTTTACCCTTTTAACAATTTTTTTAAATTTTGTCACCCATTATGTTAATTTCACTTCCATAAATTCAAAGTTTAATCCATTAAAATTTAATTTATATTCAAGTCGACCCTAATTTTACTGGACGAAAACGTCTATTTATCCAATTCTTAATGAATTGAAATTTAAATTGATTGCAATTTTAAATAAATTTAATTTAAATTGTCATAAGAAATCGATTAAATTTTGAATTAATTTAAATCTGAAGTAATTCAAATTTTAGTTTATTCAATTCTCAATCTATTAAAATTTTCATAGGTTCAATATTCAATTAACTCAAACATCATTTTAATTAATTCTTAATCTATTCAAATTTTATTTGGTTCCAATTGAAAGTAAATAAAATTTGAATTGATTAAAATTTTAATTACAATTAAAATTTTTATTTATTGAAATTTCAATCAATTTACAATTCAATTATAATTCTTAATTAATCGAAAATTCAGTTTTTTCAATTTTTAATCTACCCAACTGCCAATCTTGTAGAGTATAAAATTATTCAAATTTTAATCCATTTAATTTTTAATCAATTCAAAATTTAATTGATACAATTATCAATTCGAACTTCAATAATTTATACAATACTGAATAATATACCTATTTTTATTTTAATCAATTTTAATTTCAAGTAAGAAAAATTTGAATTAATTTAAATTTAACTTGATTTAAAATAATGAAAAATTTAATTAATCTGATTTTTAAATTAATAAATCAAATTTCAGTAGATACAAATCGCCAGTCTTAGATATTGAATTTTCTAAACCTTTTTGAAAATTTTTTTTTTTTTTACTTTTGTGACCTTTTTGAAAAATAATTCACTTTTTCACCTATTTTAAGGAAAATAGATATCCAAATCATGTAATTAAACTTCCGGATTAAATGCTAAGATTTACAAGCTTTTACCGCAATATGACGGAATAAGTGGTCAATAATTAATCGCACTGCAGAGTGCTATTCGAATATATAGATTACGAATAAATTACATTCTACCGTGACTGAAAGGAGGACATTTTCCGGTGATATATGTGAGCCTATCACGAACTTTATAGTTTTTAGAACGAGCAAATTTTATAAAATTAAGTTTAAAAAATTTATTTTCTCTTTAAAAAAGACTCTAAAGGTGTTTTTAATCAGTATAAAATTTTATGACAAGAGTATTTCTGAAAAAAGAAAGCGATAGAGAAAAGTCCTCTTTAAACGTCAACTCCATGAACGAGTTAAACGTGAGTAAAAGTAACGAATTCGACACAAAACTCTTATTGATCAAAGAATGAAGAAAAATTTCTAACTACTTTAAGAAAAATTGTTTAAAATTTAAAAAAAAACGATATTAAATCTACCCAGTTTCAAACAAGCATTTTCAATTTTTTATAATTACTTATTATAAAATACTAATTTTAATTTTTGTAATTATTTATTTCCATAATTAATAATTTTAATTAATAATTTTATTTTTCAGCTGACGGTGTGACATATTCATTTGGCGTATTATTCGAAAAACTCATAGACCATTTTAATGAAGGAACAGGAACAACGGCTTGGATTGTTTCTATTTTAGTTGGTGTAACGTTATGTTCTGGTAAACTGACAATTTATTATTATGATTTTATTTATAAAAACAGGCATTTATTTATTTTTATATTATTTAGTTTACTAAATTAATTAGTATATTTATTTTATTATTTATTTTAATAACTACTGTATAATAATACATTATTATTAATTTAATTTATTAATTATTATTTTTTCTTAAAAAATGTTAACTTTGCTCATAGTCTTAATGGCGAGTTAAAACGATTTTTCACCATTTTTATTGCTTATAATGTAAGAATCAGTATTCTTTGTTAATGTGTACATTCACGTGTTAATTGTCTGTGAATTTTTTTAGGTCCGATTGCGAGCTTTTTTGTTGATAAATATGGCTGTCGACCAGTAACAATTGCAGGCTCTTTATTGGCTAGCGCCTGTTTCTTAGCCAGCGTATGGGCTAAAAATGTTTTCACACTATGTGTATCGATAGGCATAGGCACTGGTAAGAAATTGTTTATAAAAAACACTGAATTACTAAATCAATGATATCTAGTAATGCACTGAAAAAATGTCTATTAGATAACCAAGTTTTTGCAAATGTCGATTATAAAGCTTGCACATGAAAAAATTAACTTTTATGATTTATCATTCGATTATTATTATATTCGAAATTTTAATAAAAATGTTTAACTTGTAAAATATAAATAACATATACTTATAAATAAACTAATAATCCATTTTTATATATGTTTTTTTTAATCAATTATTTTTTCTAATCAACTTATTTATTATTAGTTACCTAAATGCCCTAACGAACTGAGAATAAACAAAAAACAATATAAAAATTTATGAAATAATAACATTAAAGAGCCAGGAATGTTTTTGCGCAAGAAAATTAAATTAAAAAAATAAAAATGCTTTTTGTTGTTATATTCCTTTGTTTACGAGTTTGTGGATAGTTTATAAAAGTTAATTCCATGACGTATGTTTTTCTGCATCTGTCAGAAAGTTCATACAAAAGCAAGAAATCGATATTGTTTAAAAACAATTTCAAAAACTACAAAACACGTGCCAAAAGTACAATCAGATATCATCACATAAACTTGTTCATGTTTTTTTTTTAAAAAACTTTTTTAAAAAATAAAATCTCATTGTATTAAATATTTAATAAAAATAAGTTATTTTTAATGCAAATGAAACTTTTTGGTTCATTCTTTAAAAGCGAGCTGCGAAGGATTTATTTTGAGGTAAGCCATTAAACTCTTCCTCAAAGTTTCCAAAATTTAAATTAACGAAAAGGTCAAATTTCTGTAAATTAACCGGTTTATATAATTTTTCAAAAAACAATCATTTAGCATTAAATGGCAAGGCTATTTTTAACAGACCGTGTTTTAAATAAAAATTTGTTTCGTGTTTATTATTTTATATTTTCAGCATTAAAACGGTTTCAACTCCTTGAGTTTTGCATCTCGCTTTGCACAGAATTTCTTTTAGAGTAGTATTTTTATAAATTTATTTTTCCAGGCTTTGGTTTTGGTTTGATTTACCTGCCAGCGATAGTAAGTGTGACCTGTTACTTCGAAAAATACAGATCATTAGCGACAGGAATTGCAGTGTGTGGATCAGGTTTAGGAACTTTAGTTTTTACGCCGTTACTACAATATCTTGTATTATCATTCGGATGGCGAGGAACAATGATGATTATTGCCGGCATTGTTTTGCATTGTATACTATTTGGAATTCTCTTCAGGCCTCTAGAGCCAGTTAAAAAAAAAGAATGTATGGTGATTGCGGTAAGTTTAAATTAAAGAAAATTAATTAATTGACCTGGAAATTGATAAATCTCGTCAAATTTTTGATTTGAGATTAATAATTTCAGTTTATAAATTAATAATATGAAAAACGTTTTAATTTGTTAGCTCCAAGATATGCCAAAGGAAGTCGAAACCGAATCTACTCTTTTCCCATTAAATGGATTTCATCGACCTCACAGTGTCTGCAACGTTAATTCAAAGTACTTAGCAGACAACAATTATAACAATTCACACAATATAAGGATTGCTTTAAGTCAACCGGTCCTAATCACAAAAAATCGGGACTACACGGCGAAAACATTTGGAAGCAGTTTTATGAATCGCCGGGACATTTTTTACCAAGGAAGTGTGGATAATCTTCGCAAACGTCCGTTAGTATTTCGAATAATTTATATTTTCTATGTGATTAGTTTATTTTTAAAAAAGAAACTAATTGTCAATTTTTAAATATAAATCTATAATAATTCAAAATCAAAATGAGCAATTAAATCTAGAGGACTTATTTGAAAAAATATACAAGCGATATTTTTGATCCATTGATCGGAATGCAGTTCCAAAACTTATTATTTCGAACTTTCAATTGACAGAATTTTATTAAACAGAACTTTCATGAACACGAATGCTTATTTTATAGAATTAATTTGAATTCTCACTAAGGAGAATTTTCAAGTCACCGAACTCATATTTAATATAAATGTAATTTTATAGAATTTTCACTTAACTGACTTTTTATTTAAAAGAATTATAATGCAACCGAATGCGAATTTAGCAAAATTCTCATTTAACAGAATTTCAATTTAGCTGAATCCAGTGGCGTTTAAAAATTTCTTCAATTTTTAATAAATCTTTTCTATTATGATTTCAATAACATAAAATACAATTTTCCTCTGTTTTTTTTTTATCTTTTTTCAATTATTTTATGCAATTTTTAATTACTTTTAAGTTGTTTCCCTAATCTTAAATTTTTCTTCCTCAAATTTCAATTATTATTATTTTCTTTTTGTTGCTTTAATCACTTTTTCAATTTTAATTATTTATCCCCCAACAATAAATCAAATTGATTATTTATTTTTAAATTTTATATTACATATTCATGGCAAATTTAAATTAACTTTTTCAATTTGTAATCATTTTCATACATAATATCTGAATTAATTTCCTGAAATTCTAAATATATATCTCAATTTTTAATTATTTTGTTCAATTTTCATTTCTTTTTATTATTCCAGCTTTTAATATTTTCATTATTTTTCAATTAATTTCTTAAATGTTTAGTTATTACCTCAAATTTAGAGTATTGTCATAAATTTTCCATGTTTTACATGATTTTTCAATTATTTTCTTTAGCTTAAAAATAAATCATGCAATTTTTCTATTATTTTCTTCAATTTCTAATTATTTTAATTATTTTGACATAATTGTCAAAAGTTCCAATTATTTATCCGAAATTTCAATTATTTTCATCAATTTTCGATTATTTCTGCAATTTTTTAATTTTTGTAATTATTTTCTTTTTTTAAACATATATTCTATGATTTTTTCAATTCTTTTCTCCAATTTTTTTCAACTGATTTCTAAGATCTTCATGTTTTTTTCTGAAATGTCAATTATGTTTGTTATTTAAAAAAAATTCTGTAATTTTTTCAATTATTGCACTTAAATGTCATTCATCTTTTACAGCTTATCATTGTTTGTATCATATTACAATTATTTTCTTCAAGTTTCAAATTTTTAAATCATTTTTCAACTATTTTTTAAAATTCATTTCCTTCAAGTTTCAATTTTTTTCACTTGTTTTAGAATTTCAAAAATTTTAATCTATTTATCTGCCATTTCAATTATTTCATTCCATTTTCAATCATTTATATTATTTTTTGTATTATTTTCTTCAAATTTTAATTACTTTCGTTATTTTTCATAATTTCTAAAAAAATTTAATTATTTCTCTTTAATTTTAAATTATGTTTGTCATCTTTCATTTATTTTCTCTAATTTTTAATTATGTATTTGCTTTTTTTTAAATGAACTTCTGAAAGTTTTATGTATTTTTCTGAAATTTTCTTGAACTTTCCTTTATTTAAAATATATATTGTAATTTTTTCAATTACTTTATCATATTTTAAATATTTTTTTCAATTTTTAATTATTTATCTCAGTTTTCTATAATTTTTTCTTTAAATTTTCAATTATTTTCTCTAATTTTTCATGATTCAATTTTTTTCAATTTATTTTTAAGATTTTCAATTATTTTTCTCAAATTTGAATTATTTTCTTTACTTTTAAAACATTTATATGATTTTTTAAATTACTTTCCCCAATTTTTAATTGATTTCATTTCTGTTCAATTTATTTTTTAAAATTTGCAATTAATTTTATTAATATTCATAATATTAATATTCAGTTAAATCAAAGTTCTTTTAAATAAGAAGTCGCTTAAACAGAAATTCTGTAAAATGACATTTATATTAAATATGAGTTCGGTGACTGCAAAATTCTACTTAGTGAGAATTCAACTTAATTCACAATCGATTGATTACAAATTCTATAAAAATAAACATTCGAGTTCATGAAAGTTCTGTTTAATGAAATTCTGTCAATTGAAAATTCGATATAATGAGTTTTGGAACTTATTCATGCGTCCTAAATCTCAAAAATTCAAAATCCAAATGAGCAATTAAATCTAGACGACATTTGAACAAATATACAAGCTATATTTTTTATCAATTGGTCCAAATGTAAATTTCAGGGATCACGGTATTTTTTTTTATAAAATAGATGAAAGTGTAAATAATTTTCCGAAAAATTGGTGACAAAAAATATTAGGCAAAATAATTTGATATCGGCAATAAAAGAAATTTAATTCATTGATATTTATGCGTTAATTACAGTTAATTAAGTTTTGTAAATTTTTATTTTCGTGGCCTTTTAACGGTTTTGATGTATAATTCAATTTAAGACATGTTCCGGTTTTTCAAGTTTTTATCTTAATTAAGTTTTGTTCTAATTTACCTTATAATAAATTTACATTAAAATTGATTAAAATTTTCATGGAATTTCCATACTTGAAGGTTTTTCTTACTAAAAATTAGGAATGATTAAATCTGAAATGGAAAAGTAAAATACTTGAGAATTTATATCGTTTTAAATGTTAATAAATTAAAGGCAGAAACGATTGTGTGTTGGATAAATTGAAATTTGGACCTGAATAAATTTATAATAAATTAAAATTAAGTTTTGATATTTCTGATTGATTTCCACCAATTAAAGTTATAATTGACTGAAATTTGGATAAATTAAAATTTGGATAATTTGAAATTTAGATTAATCAAAATGTAGATATAGTTAAAATTTTTTAAAAATTAAATTTGAATGTTGAAATTTTAAAGAATTAAATAGAAAAATGTTTGAATTTAAATAAATTGCAATTTTCGGTCTAATTAAAAGTTTAATTAACTGAAAATCAAAACTGATTCAAATTTGGAGAAATTATTCTTAGAACCGGTTTGAATTTTCATCAATAAAAATTAGAATTTACTGAAATTGGGATCAATCAAAATTTGAATTGATTTAATTTGAGTTTGATTGTATAGAAAAAATTGAAATTTAGATCTTTTAAGATCTAAGGGCAATTAATTTCGACTTTTTGGAGTTTGACTGACTTAAATTTGTTATTGATTCAAATTTTAATTAGTGACTGTTTTGATAAATTAAAATTAAGATTTATTGATATTTAAATTAATTATATAATTTCAATTAATTGAAGTTTCAATTAAAATTTCGTGAACTATTTTTCTTTCATTTAACGAGAAATTTAAAACAAATTTGCAGAGAATCGCTGGCGAATAGTGTGGAAAATTTGAAATTTTGCGAATCGATTAAGAGTTTACCAAATGGAACGAAACACGAGACTGAGCAAGTTTTGAAAAAGAAGAAAAAGATGGATATATTTCACAAGATGTTGGATCTATCTTTATTAAAAGACCCTGTATATATTGTTTTTACGATGTCGAATTTCTTTACCAGCATCGGTTTTTATATTCCTTTCTATTACGTATCAGTAAGTAATTTTTTCATAAAAAAGAAATATATATTTAAATATCCGAAACTAACAATGATTATTTTTTATGATTAATATTTAATTAATTAATTTTTTTTTCTTTTATTTTTATAGCTTCTAGCTCAAGAGGTAGGCATGGACGATCATACTTCGAAACATTTCATCGAAATAATCGGAGTGGCGAATACTTTCGGCCGTATTATTCTCGGATATTTTTCGGATAAACCCTGGATTAATCGATTATTGGTCTACAACATGTGCCTAACAGCTTGTGGAGTTGGTAAATATATTAAATGAATTAAACTGCTGAATTGGTTCTTTAACGTCCAAGAAAATAATTCAATAATTATTATTTTAATTAATGGGTCACTCCAAAAATAATCATCATCTGGACGTAATTCCTCGTTGATTTTAAATAAATCCGTAATTTCAAATTTTGTGTTCTTATACACACTTGGATTATTATTTGTAACTTTTATATTATAATTTCCTTTTTTTAACATTTTTTTTTCTTTACAAGTTAAAAAGTATAATACAAGTTGTTGTAAATATTAATTAATATTCAGGAACAATATCCTACATTAACTCGAGATTTATTTTAAATCAGCGATCAATCGCTTATTATTTCTCGAAATGTTCAACTCTGTTAATATTATAAAAAAAATGTTTATTCCAGGAACGGTATTTAGTACATTTTGTGGGAGTTATGGAAGTTTGGCATTTTATGCCTCAGTATTTGGCTTTACTGCTGGAGCTTACGTGGGACTTACATCTGTGATTTTAGTTGACATTTTGGGTCTCGATCGTTTGACAAACGCCTTCGGTCTACTTTTACTTTTCCAAGGAATTGCATCGTTTTTGGGACCACCTCTAGGAGGTAGTTTTAACAAAATTAGATAGTTTAAACCATTTTAAAAAAATCGAATAGGAAAAATTACATTAATGGTCATAAGTTTAAGTTCACATTTTTTACGACCTTGAATACTCAAAAATATAAAAATACAAATTTTTTTCGTTATATTTTTTTTTCACACGAAAAAGAATAGTTAACTTAAACTTTTGGCCTGTTCTATGTTAAATAAAATTGATTTGAGAAATTAGAAAGAAAATTTTTTTCCAGGTTGGCTTAAAGACTTGTTTAAATCTGCACATCCAGCATTTTATCTAGCAGGAGTGATGATAGCATTAAGTGGCCTTATGTTATTTGCTATACCTCCTTTACAAAGGAGGCTGCGATTACGAGAAGAAGAGACTAAAGAAAAAGTTTATAATTTAATTTAATTAAAGTTTAATAAACGTATTTTATTATAAAAATACATGATTTGCATTATCTTTTTATAAAAGACTATATTTACCTAGAATTTATTCATTTGTTTTTCATACTATTTAGCGAAATTCAAGTTGAAATTGTCGATATGAAAAAAGTGGTATTTTAATTTTTCTAGGGTACTTTAAATAATAAATAAAATAACTAAAGTTCTGAAATATAAGATCTTGATTACATTTTGTAAATATATCCTATTTAGTACGATTTAATCTTCATATAATGTTACGTGCTTATTATATATAATTTCCTGTACAGACATTTTTAAAATAAATCATTTATTTTTTCCTACTTTAGTAAAATAATATTACTGATATTTAAGTAAAAAACACGTATATATAAAATTAATAACGTTAAATAATACAATTTTTACCTTATTTTGATGAAATTAGATTAAGCAATATATTGAACACCGAATAACTGTTTTCTTTACTTTCTTTAAGAAAATGCAACTAATTCCATTCTATAAGGAAAAGAAAAATTCATCACTTGTATAACACTCCCTTTGTTCGTCCACGGACGATAATACAAAATTTAATATTTCGCGAGTTTTGCAACAATTTCATTTTTTAAATACCACAATTTTACTTTAATCTCAATCACAATCCTTTTAATACTTAGTTTTTCCATAAAACACCATGAAAATTCAACTAAAACAGAATAAAAACACTAAAAAACCGAGAGCACGATCTAATTGTTGCAAAATTTGGCGGACTTTAACAATTTTTTAAGAGGTGGGGAGATGAAACATTTTCGAAAGAGCGGGAAAACCATTTTTTGTTTTTGAATGATTATTTTGTTTATATTTATTATTATTAACATAAAGTTAATAACAATCACAATATATTATGTCCGAAAAACTAAATTAAATGATGAAAACCTATAAAAATCTGAGGAGTTAATTGCGCTTTTGATGATTCAAATTCAAATTAATTTATCGCAACAGATGGCGCTCGTCATTTCCGTTTCGGTTGCCAAGGTAACGTAACGGAAAACCACGGAAAACGGAAGTTACCGGTAAACAAAATCCAATCACACTTTTTTCACGTGATTTTTTTTACGAATTTGACAAGAATTTTAGTTAATAAAATGATGAAATTAGGAGATACTTTTCCAGATTTTGAAGCTGATACCAGTACTGGAAAAATTAAGTTTCATGAATGGTTGGGTGACTCGTAAGTTCGTTTGAATAATTTCTTAACCTATCAATTTTTAAGAAAAATTTTTTGTTTTTGTTTTAATCGACATAAATATATTTGGTTTCTAATTTAATTTAAATTAATTTTCAATACAAACTTGATTTATTATTTTTACGAAGAAAAAACTTTGATTAGTTTTCCAAGACTTTAATAAAAAATTATTGATATATTATATTCAAAATGACCAAAACTTATTGGTCAATTTGTTGCATTTAGATTATTTATTAACTTTTTTATATTTCTATGTTTAAACATTTTTTTAGTTTTGCTGTGTCATATTAATTTTCAGATGGGGTATTTTATTTTCTCACCCACATGATTTTACACCTGTGTGCACTACAGAACTTGCGAGGGTTGCAAAATTGATGCCAGAATTTCAAAGACTTGGAGTTAAAGTAATCGCTTTGTCATGTAATTCAGTTAATTCTCACAAGGAATGGATTGAGGTTGTTAATTTTCTTTTTTTTAACGATTTTTCATACGGGATAATTGTACTTACAACATTATTTACTAATTTAAACATGCTTAATTCAAATTTAAAATGAAATGCTTCAGGATATTAAGGCTTATGGAGGAATAAAGAGTTCTGGATTTCCTTATCCGATAATCGAGGACGAATCTCGTGATCTTATCAGCATGCTTGGAATGATAGATCCTCAGGAACTTGATTCTGCAGGAATTCCAGTATCAGCTCGAGCAGTTTTTATAATTGATGGCAAAAAGAAGATGCGTTTATCAATTTTGTATCCGGCAACAACAGGAAGAAATTTTGAGTAATTACATCTTCCAAAGATTCTCCAATATTTGTGATGACATTGATTCTGTGTATTTTTTCAATTTTCTTTTTTTTCCATCATCTTATTTTGAGTTTTAAATTCTGAATGATTATTCTATCAAATCATTTCTTTATGTATCTTTTATTTTATTATTCTTTTTCAGTGAAATCATCCGAGTTATAGAATCACTTCAGCTAACTGATAAATTCAAGGTGGCAACTCCAGTAGACTGGAAGGTAATGTCTTTAAAAATTTGAATAATATTGAATTTCATGATGAAAATTTTTGATAAGCATCTGATTAAAATCTACCTTTTATGTAAATTAATAAATAAAATTAATGTTTGCAGAAGGGAGATCCTGTAATGATACAACCCACTGTTCCTGACGATGAAGCTAAGAAAATGTTTAAATCAGCTATAAATTCCATGTCATTACCTTCGGGTAAAAATTATGTACGCTTAGTAGACGAACCTACAAATGCGTAAAAAGCAACATATTTTTTTTACTGTATTAAAGTTTAAAACATGTAATTTTATAATTAATTATTTAAAATTATCAGTATATTTTGAAGAAAACTTATTAGATTGTTGATCAATCATATCTGTATTTTTAAAATAAAATACTTTTTTAAAATACAAAAACTGGAAATTGTTGTCAAAAATCAAAATGCAAAATTGGAACTTGTAATTATTTTTATTTTTAAGAAATTCACGTTTTTCAGAACACTACAAATTTCAGAAAGTTACATTTCTTCACTTTATTACACCTATTGCATTTCGTTATTTTCAATTTGAATTATTTCCGTCTAAAAATTAATTACAATTGTTTTTTTTTTCATTCTTCGGTATTTATTGACATAAACAGACTTAAATCACAACCGAAACTTCTATATAACATTTTAAATATTGAAACGAAAATGCTGAAATTTAAAACACAGCCAAGCGCATTTAAGAAATTATTCTTTAAACAGAAACTTACATGTAAAATTGACACAATAATACATCATCAAGATTCTGAAAAGTTCCAGAAATTTATATAATTCGGTATTTCAAACATATTTATTCTTCAATATAATTTAACGCCAGCTGCACAAATCGTGAAACTTTTTCAAACGTTTCGCAAATGCTTTGTTAATTTATATTTATCTCTTTTTCTAGAGAAGAAATAATATTGTTCCTAATAAAAAATAATATATACATGATTCGTAGGTTCAAATAAACTTTTAAAAAAATTTGTCAGTAAATTAATCAATAAAACTTTCAGCAGCAATAATTTACAAAAATTTCATCAGACACTTTTGCTTGCTTTTCAATAAATTAAGAAATTATTCTTATTAATAAGAAATTTGTCAGCAGCCATCGTTTAAAAAAATTTCATCATTTATTTTTGCTCGCTTTTAAATTAATTAAGAAAGTATTCCTTATTGATAAGAAATTTGTCAGCAGCCATCGTTTAAAAAATTTCATCATACACCTCGTGCTTGATAATTCAAGAACAGATAAACAAAGCTTTTCGCTCAAACAAGAAAATAGTAACGAAACCACTTGCAAACAACAAAAGAAGCCGTTTATTATTTTACCTATTATATAATTAAAAGTACACTGCATTATATACACTTTTTCCAAGTACTTATTATTTTCTAGGCGGATCGTAAAATATTTACACTTTCGTTTATTAAGTTAATTACTTGATTTACGTCTTCGCACTATGATTACAGTATTATGCGATAATATATATAATAATGTTAATAATATTATAATAATAGCGCAGTTAATATAAAACAGTTCATGGTCGAAACCAATGCGTTGGAAAAAGATAGTAAATTTAACAAAATTATATTTCATCATTACAACGTTATATGTAATTAAGAATTTATCATCACGCAAAAGTGTTTTACGAAACAAAATTTCGTATTTTGCATGACTTATCACGTTTAATCTTTTCTTAATTTATGCTACCAATTGTCGATTCGTTTCTCCTGCACAACTATTAATCCCATTAATTTTTAAATAATTAATTTCACTATATCAGTTATAATTCGTCAATAAAGAATGAGAATTTCTCTAAATTTTAGAGTTCTTCCCTCTTGTTGAGGATCGCGTCGAGCGTCGAGCGATTACCTGTTTTTTATTACGTTGTGCACTCGCGTTAACACCACTCACTTTCTCGTGTCCTCACTCACCCGAACCATGAGTTTCTTGCTGATCAGCGTGCTGGGCTTGCCTTTCAGCAGCGGCTCTTGCAAGCCTGCCAGCACTAGACCGAAGATTCTTCCTCTCTGGCGGTTCAACACTCAGTCGCTTACCACCACGAGCCTTTTTCGTTTTCGGACACTTGGTCTCTTCCTCTTCTTGAGCTTTCTCCGATTTGGCACTTTCCGATTTCGAACTAGCCTGAGCTGGAGATTCGGAAGGAGGTGCTGACTCGCTCTCTTCTTTGTTGCTCAAGTTCTTTGGAGCTGGACTCTTCTCCTTGACAATCTCCTCCTGAGGAGGCTCTTCCTCGGGTTTACTCGTGGGCGCGGATTCAACTGGGGCGGGCGTTGCTTCAGGTGCAGGAGGTGAAGAAATAACAGCCTTCGTTTCAACTTCCACAGACTCTGATTTTAAAGCTTCGGTTTTCGTTTCCAAAGTCTTGGATTCTATGATTTCTAAAGTTTTAGCTTCGATAGCTTTAGTTTCAGTGATTTTCGGTTCGGAAACTTTAATTTCGAGTTTCGATTCGCAAGTTTTGACCTTCTTGCTGCTGACGGGCTCGAGAGTCACTTGCAAAGACGAGGGGATTTGCTCAAGAACTGGTGGATCAGAACTGCGATCCCTTTTCTGGGGTCGTTGAAGTTCGTCGAAATTCCTGGTCAATAATTCGGCGCTGGTTCGACTCAGTTGTTCGAGTGCCTCTTTCATTTCCTGCTCCTTGGTTTTTCGTTCGATTCGAGCAGAGAGATCGGCAATTTCAGAGAGATCGGTGACTTCTCGCTTCTCCTGGACACTTTCTCGCTTCTCTTGAGCAACTTCTCGTTTCTCTTGGACAGTTTCTCGCTTCTCCTGAGCGAGATCTCGTTTCTCTTCGGCAGCTAGTCGTTTCTCCTCAGCGGCTAGTCGTTTCTCCTCGGCAGCTAATCGTTTCTCGGCTTCGTTGCGTTTTCTCTCCTCGTTCTGGGCATTTTCGACAAACTGGTGAAGGCTAGTGCCATCGGTGGGATATCTGGGCTTTTTCTCGGGTTCTTTTCGTTTAATGGAGTCCATGGGATCTCGCCTGGAATTGGAAACGGAGGTGGAGGTAGACTTCCGAGAGGAGGAAGTTGAGGCACTCGACGTGGGTGGATTGAGCAAACCGCATTGTGCGAGACTTTCATAAGCGGAAGATACACTTCCAGGTTGCATTGAGAAGGGACTAAGACCACCAAGTCCTAGAGGGGTGTAGAGTAGACTTGGATTGGGGAAAAAGAATGGGAACGGTGACGTTGTAGGTAAACTTGAGGCAGTTGATGTGGAGGGTGCTGATGATTTACTTGTGGGAGGTTCCATTTTTGTGCGAGATTTGCTCGAGCTACTGGTGCTGGTTGTCATTTTGTTGCTACTCGCAGAAGTGACGACATTCGTGTCCGCTGTACTGGTGGCGGTTGCTCCAAGAGCTGCCTCCATACCGGCTAATGAAGGTAGACCAAGGCCTGCAAGATTCGCGAACAGTGAATTAGTCAGACTCATGTTGCTAAGGTTTCCTAGATTTCCTAATCCTCCTAGAGCACCAAGATTGGGTAAACCGCCAAATGGCATCAGCAGTGGATTGTTCTTGGGATCAAAGTTCCCAAGAGAGAGACCAGAGAGAAGAGAGCTGTTGATGTTGGAGAGTGAAGGGAAATTAAGATTCGAAGCCATCGAAGTAGCGGCTAAATTTGCGGGATTTACTGACTGTTGTCCTGTAGGACTCGGCATCATCGGCGGTCTTCCAGGACTTTTTCCCTTGTTTCCATTCCTTTCAGTGCCAGGCAATCTTTTCTGAAGATCATGAGGAAGGTTTCCGCGTTCTTTCACGAGGTCTGCCCATTTTGGATCTACATCGAACATCGGATTCTCCATTAACCACTGCCCTAAACGCTTCAACTGTGGAGCTTTACTTCCGGTTACCTAGAAATACATAATTTTTTAAAATCATTTATTGAGCTTTTAAAAATTTAATGGAAAATAAGATTTTAATTAGGCTAAACCATTATATTTCACGCAAGTCGGTCGAGTCCTATTTTTTGAAAATTTTTGTTTTGAAATATATATTAAAAAGTTATGTTTTAAGAAATTATTTCTAAAATTTATTTTAAAAAATATTTAAGGAGGAATTGGACACCTATTTAGTTTATCTATAGATAAACTAACCTTTAATCTAATCTTATTTAGACAAAATGTGGTAAATTTAATTTAAAACCTAATAAACCATTAAAACTCATAATTGGATAGAAATGAAAGATTTCTGACATTCAGAAATGTTTTAGAGAAGTGAAAAAACTTTGAATTTATTTCTGAATGTCAAAAATCATTAAATTTTTTACAATTATTAGTTTTAATGGTTTACTAGGTTTAAAATTAAATTTGCTACGCATTGTCTAAATAAATTAGATTAAAAGTTAGTTTTTTGATTTCAAAAAGAAAAATAATTACATCAAACATAACCTCTTCTCGAGTACGTGAAAAATTCCTCCTTAATAGTTTAATAAAAAAATTAATTTTTATCTTTGAAGGTTCAGAAAAATATCACTTTTACGCATATTTTTACTATAGAGTAAAAATGACTATTATGTGAGAAAATTTAATTTAATTTACACTATAATGTTAAACCTTAATTAATTTTTTTTTCGATTAATAAGAATACCTAACTTTAATAATTAAATAAGTAAAGAAAGCCTTATTTAAAGAAGAAGGTAAAAGTTACGATTTTTCGACATTTTAAAAACCTTATTTACAACTACTTTTTGAAGTTTTTTAAATTAAATCTTACTTTATTAGACGTATTTTTTATTGAAGTTTTAAGATTTTATACTCTTTTCTTCCAATTTACAGATCCAACAAGGAAATTGTCGACTGAAAATCCGTTTATTTGGAAATTTTTTTCATTTTTGAAGCAAAATAAAAAATGTTATTCTTAAACTGAAGTTAGCTTTTATGTATTCGACTTACATTTTCAAACAGATTTTTAATTTTATATCTTATGAATAAAACATTTTTCCGAAACAATTTTTTCCATTTCAATTATTTTCCACTTCAAAAGTAACATTTTATTTATATTAAAATACCTCAAACAAAAAATTTCGTCAGTAATTATTACATAAATTGTGAAAGGTCGTAGTATTCTTAAATAAAAGAGAATCAAAATGTAGAAAATTATTTATAAATATGTAAATAAAATTTTGCTTTTGAAGTAGAAAATAATTTAAATGGAAAAAAATTGCTTGTAAAAAAGGTTTTATTCATAAGGTTTCAAATTAAAAATTTTAAATTTGTTTGGAAATATAAATTGAATAGAGAAAAGGGCCCCAAGTTGGACACCCTATCTATTTATTGCTGTAGAATCCAAACCGAATAAAATATATTAAAATGTTTTATGCCAGATGAAAGTGCAATTTATAAGGTAACTTTTGGCCACAGGGATAAATTTTTATTTTAAACATAAAACTATTTTAAAGCATTTTTTCTAATTGTTAAAATTTTCGGTCTAAAAAAAGTGTCCCTAAGATGGACACCTTCTTAAAAGACTCTGAAAATGGTAGTAAATAAAAAATTAACATCGTGTAACAATTCTTAAAGTAATTTTTAATCATTTTACGGAATTTATCAAGGAATAAAATTTCTAAAAACTTCAATTTAATAGCTTAACAGTAAAAAGTAATAAAATATCGAAAAATCGTAACTTTTAACTTCTTTTTTAAGTAAGGCTACCTTTACTTATTTAACTTATTAAAGTTACTTTTATTAATCGAAAATAAAAATTTAATTAATTTTTAACATTGTAGTGTAAATTAAATTAAATTTTTTCATATTCTAATCAGTTTTAATCTACATATAGTAAAAATAGACAAAGTGATATTTTTCTGAACCTTCAAAGATAAAAAATTAACTTTTGATTAAACGATTACATATTTTTTAAAATAAATTTTAGAAATTAGTTCTTAAAACATAACTTTTTAAAATATTTCAAAATAAAATTTTGTCAAAAAATAGAGGGCTACCGACTTTGTTAAAATATAATGTTTGTATCCTATTACAATTTTTTTTATCATATTAAGCATAACTGAGGAACACTTTTTCAAAACTTGATTAATCCATTCGAAATAGTATTTCAGAAAAACGCCAAACATTGTATCATTATAATCATAAGTGGTAAAAAAGAATTGAAAATTATTTCGCATCGAAGCTATCGTCTATATAAAATAATCAGTTTACCAAAAAAAATTATATTATTTATTATTTTAAAAGAATTTATCACTCGGTGAAGTTATTAATTCATAGGAATTTATCAATCACTCCGAGTCAATAAAAACACACATATGTTTTTTACGTTTCGGCAGCTATGCTGTCCTCATCAGAAACATTAAAAAAATTTTGTTAAAAAATATATATAAAGTACAATCATTATGAAGTCAATAAATTTTAAATATAAATATTGTAGACAAGTTGCCACAACGGTATAGGGCTATTTATTATTCCCGTTGTTTAACAAACAAAAATGGATTTATTCAGTTTTGTTTCATCATACCTGATTTTCAAATATTGAAATAAATTAATAGAATAAATAAAATGCGTTGAAATGTTTTTGAACTACTAAAATCTATAGGATAATCTTCTATTTTTATTAGATATAATTTTGTACATTCATAAATATAATAATTATGCTTGCACTTTGAAAAAATTTAGATTTTAGTGGATTTTAGGATTTATCAACTTTTGTTCATGTATGGTCAAATTGTCATAGATTTAGAAGAGATTTATGCAGTTTTTATAACAAATTGAGAAATTTTGTGGAATTCTGAACTCAAGGTAAATAATCATATTTCTCGAGTCCGAAATGTATGAAAAATCACATATATTTCATTTTTGTTAAAAAAATGGATTTATCAAGTTTTGAAAAAGTATTCCTTAAGTATGTTTATAAGATTTTCAGTTGATAAATTAAAAAATTTGAATAAAAAAATGTATAAACAATCGGAAAAACAAATAAAACACATATAGATAAATTACCTTTTTCCCAGTTAATCGATTGATAACAGCCACGTTTTCCTCGCCTGTTAGATTTTTCCAGTTGAGGGCAGATGGATCAACTCGGGGTCTCCTTCTTCTCGGCGCATTCAGATACTCTGCATTCAGTTGTTCCGACATAGCTGTTTGTTCAGCGAGCCACTTGTTGACTTTGGCTTCATGTGAGTAAGATCCTACTTTTGAGGAATATTCCGCTACCTTGTGAATATCAGCAATCATAGCTTCGTAATTCTTTCTATGGCTTGACGATGACGAAGATGACGGCGAGGCATGGACAGAATTAAAAGCTTGATGTTGTTGCTGCTGCTGCTGTTGCTGATGCTTTTTAGCGAGTTCACGATTCTGTTGTTCCGCCTGTGCAAACAGAGCGGAGAAACTATCTTTGTGCGAATGTAGAGAAGGTGGCGGTGCACCTGAAGTTGAGCCAGAAGCTCTCGACGAAGGAATGGACGTAACAGTAATTGAGAATGGTTTCTGCGACGACACCGTCGGAGGATTGGGAAGACCGATTGGTGCCGATGTTGGGGTCACAGTCACATTTGGCGTAATTGTACTTTTCTTTCCGTGATCCGGATAATGACTGCTCTGTTGCTCCTTAGCTGCACTTAATCCCAACACAATTTCATCCAGCTTTCGTCGTTTCTTTTCTTTTCCAACTACAGGTTCATCCGTTGGCTAAAATCAAAATAATAAACATTTAGTTTTGGAAAAAGGGTTGAAATTGGATTATTTTATTGTAACCGGGGTCACAGAGATTTACTTTATCATATTTTTTAACTTCCATTAATTACTAATTTCATCTGTGGTCGCTGGTACGGTAAAAAACATGTATATGGGATTTGAAGGGACCGGAAAAAAAATCCGATGTAAGTAGGAGTCTGATTTATCCGGAAAAAGTTAAAACCAAAAAATTTTCATTAGAAGTGTTTCCTTTTATTAAATTACTACTTAAGAACATTGAAAGTGAATATTATCAAAACTCCTTTTTAGAACCTATGAGTTTAACAGGTTTTTTACTTTCGAAAGAAGAAAATCTTTTTAATTAATTTTTAAACATTATGACATTTTTAATTAAAAGAAACGAGAGAAAAAATTGTTTCAAGATAAACAAGTAAATAATAAACTTTAATACACTTCAAGTCAAGTCTAATATTTTGTTTTATTTGAAAAGTTCGTCAAATTTTAAGCAAAATAAAAGAAATCTTTTAGAAATCTGTCACGGAATCAATGATATTTAAAAATTAAGTTGCATCTCTTTTGCATTCGCAAATTGTTAAGTCTGTACATTGTAACATTCAAAATCTATGAAAAAATATAATGTTCAGAAAACAATCAAAAACAATTTCACATCGAATTCTCGTTTATATATTTGTTATTAAAATGTAATAAATAAAACACGAAAACTAGAAAAAATAGACACATATTGCAAAAGAAAAGTCGAAGGGAAAATCTTGATTTTATAGGTGTTTTTTTTTAAAAAGGGAAAATAAGGGGACAAGAATCTTGATTTTAAGGTGTTTTATGTGATTTTCGTAAAAAAAGGGGGAAAAATGGGATTAGGTGAAAAAAGGAGGGAAGGGAGAACTGTAATCCCTGCTTTTAGTTTTTTGGTTTCATTATGAAACGCCAAAATTAAATTGAAAATTATTAAAAAGAGTGAATAATATTTCTTGTGAAAAATTTCTACTTACGCAATTCTTTCGCTTCATTAATTTATCCAACATACTGTCCAATTTTCCTTTGTTACTACTGATTTGTTTATTCTTGTTTGGCATAGAGAAATCTTGAACTTCATTCATAATGTCTTTGCTAACCTCTGGAGTTGCTTTCGGAAATCTAAGAAATATAAAAGTAATCCATCAATATTCAAGAGATACTAATACGTTTTATTAATATAAATAAAGGTTTGAATAGTAGTTTGAATCACTTGGTTAATAAAAGTTACAAATAATAATTACTAAATTAAATCGAAAATGCTATAAAATGATTAAACAGAAACTTACCCAGCGGATAAATCAATAGGCGTCAAAGTACTTGAAGTACCCGGAATGACAGTCGTTTTTCCTGGAACAGTATACTTCAAATCGAAAGGTATAGCAGGAGCTCTCGTTTGTTGATGAGCCGGTGGAGGTTGTACAGGAGTAGATCGTCTTGATTCTTCAGATTGAGATTCATCATTAGCTTCCCAATTCGTGCCAGAGATAATTGTAGGTTTGCTGAGAGCAATTGGAGGCTGTGAAGTCATATGACTGCTGTTCAGCAAAGCGTGTAACTTGGCTCGTTCAGTTTCAACATCGATGGCAATGTGTCTCTTGCGTTTCTTTGCTGCTGAGATGTTATTAGCAGCGGCAGCAAGAGTTCTTGATATTCCATGATCAGTTGTAATTGTGATCACCTCGGAATTATCTTTTTCACTTACCATTTCCATTTCATCTCCAGCGGCAAAATTGAGGGAAGCCGGCCATTCTTTGTGCTCAACGGCATGGACAATGTGCCTCAAGCGAGCCTCGAGTGCGTGTTCTTTGGGCCATTTTATTGAAGTCTGGTAGCTGTGCGCCAGTAGTTGAGCAACTGTGGGTTCAGTATAATCTATTGTCTTATCGCGAAGAACAAATGTGTCTATTTGCGTCAACCTAGAAAGTGGCTGGATCACTTCTAAGTCTGGGAACATGGCCTTCAGTTCAGCAGCTTGAATACTACCTTTCTCTTCAACTTTAGCCTTTTCTTGACTCGACTCTGCTTCCTTCTGTTCTTGAATCTTAGTCTCCTCTTTAACACTTGTTTCCTCTAATTTGGACACAGTATCTTCAGATTTTACTTCTTTTGGAATTTCTTCAGAACTTTCAGCTGTTTTTTGATCTTCTTTAACTTCATCATTTTCTTTCTCCATTTCTTTCTCAGCCTCGTTCTCTTTTACGGACATGTCTTTGTCAACTTCCATGGGTGTCTCAATTTCTTTCTCACTTTCCTTATCATCAGTCTCTGTTTTAGTTTCTTTCTCAGCACTTATTTCTTCTTGATCTGGCTTGATTTTGTCTTCTGTTTGATCATGGTCGTTGTCCTTTGCTTTATCCGACTCTTTAGATTGTTTCTCCACACTTTCCTCTTCACTTGATTTAGTTTCCTTCTCAGCTTCAACAGAAATATCCATTCTTTCACACTCTTTCTCTTTTTCCTTCTCTTCCTCTTGAACAGGCTCTGTTTCAATCTTCTCTGCCACAGTTTCTTCTTTCGAAACAAACACCTCTGTCTCTGGGCTTTTCGTTCTCACGGTAGTAATAGTCAAACCATTATTAGCAGCTATGTTTTCTAATTTACTTTCGGCGAAAGATTCCGACTTGACGAGAGTTAACTCAACTTGACCCTTCTCACTAGTCGCTGTATCTGGTTTCTTTTCTGAAGCTTGCGTATCCTTATCCTTCTTAACACCAACTTTTTCAATTTTTAAAGTTCCTTCTCCTTTTTCTAGTTTAACGAGGATCTCGTCTTTGTCAAATTTAAGAATATCATCTCTATTTTCTAGCTTGATTGCTTTCTCAGCTTTTTCTAAATTCTTGGCCGCTTGGACACTATTATAAATACTCTTGCCCAAAATCTTGTGGAATGAAAAATCAGGATCATTCAAGATTGTTATGTCTGTTCGACCTAATCCATGTTTCGCGGCTCCGAGAAGAAGTTCCTTGTCGTGTTTTCCTACCTGCCACCAATCAGGCGTATCAGCTGACGGTTGGCAGAGCGAAAGTCGTTCCTCTAAATGCGGATGTGAGAGAATATCTTCCCGAATTTTACTCAAGAGATCAACTCGATCGAGAATTTGTCGAGCTTTAACGGCACTTAAATGCTCCATTGACATGTCTGTTAAATCTGCAACATTAAAGGACTCTGAACTCGGGGAGGAATAATTTTCAACTTATAAAATAATCATAATTCAATCAATGAAACAATTGGATTCATTTAATTTTTTAAATTATTTAAGATATTTTTATTAAACGAATATAAATAATGAAGAGAAAAATAATAAAGAAACGACGAAAATAAAGCTGTAATTGTATAAATTAATAAAGTTTCATGAAAAGATTTTAAGACGTACCTTCATCATCGTTATGTTTCAAGCTGCTAGCTTTCTTGCACATTGCTCTGAAAGACATATAATAATCTGTGAGATCATTGTCTGTTTTCTTATCGAACCTAGCAATACTTTTAAATTTCGTCCAGTCGTATTGAGCTTTTTTCCTATCATAATTAACACCATATGTAGAAACGACTCGTAAAAATTCACTTTCTTCACGCCGAGTCCACTTTGCTTTCTGTTCCTCGAGACGAGATCGTTCCCTTTCTTTCACCATCGCTTCCATTTTTTCTCTCCTTTCTATCTTCTGCAAGGCAAAAATTATAAAAAATTAACAATTTACATGTTTAAAAGATTTAAATAAAGTTTTTGTGGTTTCAAGAATAAAAAATTTCAGATTTTTCAGATCTTTTATCAAAATTCTATGATAAAAAATGATATTTTGCTATTTATTACAAAATTTATAAAATAAAAATTAAATAAAATAATACCAACCAATAAATACATAGCGAGTTGTTGCAAGTCCCATCCTTGCATATTTAGAGGAGGTTCAATCATGGTTCCTTGATGATTGCTAGTTTCACCTTCTCCCATTTTACCTTTCTGGAAGGTTTTTATATCATCTTTTTTGACACTTCGTTGATATGAGGTGATAACTCGACGAAGACGTGTATTAAGATCAACAACTGATGGCCAATTCTTTTCATCTTCCATAAGAATATCGGTGCCATCGTGGCTACTTCCAGCTTCTGGAATAGGTGTGTCAGCCTTGCTAGAAATAGCTGGAGAATCCGCTGGCGTAACTCTACCGAATTTATCCAAATCCTTGCAATCTTTCATCAAACCTGATGATTCACCTTCCTCAATCTCGGTTTCTAAACTGCTCTCTTCCCTAATTTAAAAGAACACCATTTCCTTTTTAAATAGATAATTCTCATTCGCGCAATTCTAAAAAAATGAAAAACTTGAACTACTTTTGTTTTGAAGATTTTTGCCAAAGCGCTTACTTCTTACATCAAAATTATTTAGTTTTACTACTAAAACTATGTAATGTAATATAATAATAACTTTCCTATAGTAACTAATATGTGGTTAAAACAAATATAAATAAATAATGTAAAATTACCATTCGTATTTTTATAAATCCTGTGCCTTATTGAATCTTACCGTTTAATTGGCTTTAAGTTATGTTTCAATTTCTTTATATTGTTCTTTTTTTTACCATTCTTTCTAAAAACGTTGTAAAATTTAGTCCCTCATAATAAAATCAATAAGCAAAAGGAAAATTCTTTCAGAAATAGTTTCCTCACTGTCAACGTACACTTTAAAAGATTCTATAAACAGGTTCTGTCCTGATTCTATAAAAAGTCTTATGACTAAAAAAAAGCAAAATTAGAGCAAGTGTAAACTGTGTAAACATTGACGCAAGCAATTTTATTTTCGCTGGGTCTGTATAAAAAACATACGTATATTTGTCGTAAAATTTTCCAAGTCATTATTAATTTAAAAAAATATTTTATTGTTAGAAACAGTACCAGCCAAAATGTGAAGCAGTTATATATCGACATGCAATTAGTGTTGAGATAAGGGACCAGAGAGCGTGTACAGAAAAAAATTAAAATTAAAAATTAAAAAAAAAAACACATACACAGAAAAGAACATGTACTTACTTGGATTGAGTGGTCTGAATCTGGGGAGGGAGAGGACAGCTTGAAATGAAAGAAAGCGTAGGGTCGGTCCTCATCTGGTCGTAATTCTCAAAGCCGTGTTTGTAGCATCCTACGATTAAGGACTTGTCTGCCGTTGAATCCCACCATTTCGCTGGTCGGTCTGCCAATTGTGGAGGATTCAGCCGCAACGCACTGTGGGGCGGTTTCATTTACAATTTGCCAATTGTTAATAAGCCAATGTCGAGTTCATATCAACTCAATATTGTTTTAAATTTGGAAAAAATCTTAACGATATCAAGTCTTATCTCACTAATTGAATTCCACAAAGAAAAAAAGTCAATAATAAAAGAATATAAATAAAATTTAGAAAAAATCTTATCTCGCTATTTGAATCCCACAAAGAAAAAGAAGATTAAACAAAATAAGGAAAAAATTTAAAGTAAAAGAATAAGAAAAAAAAATGAACAGAGAACCAAAATAAAAAAAAAATACATCTAAAAAAAAGAGAAAAAAAATGGAAAGCATTGAAAGTTGTTCTGTAATTAAAGAATCAATATCGTCAAAGTTAGGGTTTGGTCAGATGAATTCAGCCCTCTAACACAGTGCACTGCTTTCGACTCTTACCATATTTTTCTACGGAGGCACGCCTTCAGGTCTTTGGTATTTTTTTTAATTTGTGTATGATAAGACGATGATGGTATTGACCTTATTATTAGTAACACAGGGCCAGAAATGGTATAATTTAGGGTAGCTACAGAAGGGCAGCTCTATGAGCATTCCATGTACAAGTCCCAGGATAAACAAATACATTGCACATGCAACTAGAAGCTGCGTAAGCACTTATGTATGTGCGTGACTTTTTGTGAGAAATAGTTCTTGAAATTGAAGAAAAAAGCGTAATATTTTGAAAACTTATACTGACCTTACGTGAACACCGTCTGAGATGTGCTGAACAAGATCTCCGATTATTTCGTGTTTGATATAATACAACATTCTTACTCGTAACAAAACTCTGTAACGTAAAATTATGTTTTTTAATTTATTGAATTATAATCATAAATCAAACTCAGGGCTGAGAAAAATATAAAGAATTTAATCCCATTCTCTTGATAAAACATTTGTAAATTATATTTATAAAATTAATTATATAAATAAATAAAAAATTACTCACTTATTCGCATGACGGCTTAGGTGTTTCTTGTAGTTGCTCTCGAGGAAGATGTCACCGTCGTATTTTTCAGCGTTACTCCAGTGATTTGGATCACTTGGTCCTCCGTTAACAATGGCTCCCCTAGTATCTCGTCCTTCACGGACTCGGGTCTTCTTCTTTTGTCTGCTATTTCTACCAGGAGAATTAGCCGGCAATGTTTTCACTTTCTCTCCATTTTCAATTGGAGTAATTAAGTCCCAGATGAAATTTCTAATTTTCTCGTCACCTCGATAATATCGTAAACAGTACAATAGAATCACACGAGCACAGTCTTCAACGTCAATATCACGCCAACCACGTCGAAACTGGCTGTGCTGCAGAATTTCGTCCCATCGTCCCCAACCAAAGGTTAAAAGACCACGTTCAACCTTGAAACATTCACTTCTAGCCCAACTTCCGTAGACAACTTCCCCTTCACGAGGCACATACTCGTCATAGAATTTGCGACTCTTCTTGTTGAATTTATCTCGTCGTTTCTTTCCTATTAAAGAACAGAAAACATTTTCATTATAAAACAAGATTAATAGATTGAAAATTTGATTAATTTATACTTGGAATTCAGGCTTCGAAGCGTAGTGGGAGACTAAAAAAAGTGTAAAAAGTGTCCTCAAAATTAAAAAAAGTGTCAGAAAAAATAATTTTTTTAACTCCTGTATATTCAAAAATATTTCTATCAACTCTAAGCGAGGTCAGCGCATTTCATCTCATTATTCGTTTAAAAAGTATTCAAAAAATATTTCTTTTGAAATCAACCTTTACTTAACAAAAACAACTTCCAAAAAATTAAAAATCAAATTAATTTTGACTGTAAAATTGTATTGAATAACACAACGAGAAGCATGAAAATGTTCTAAAGCAAATTTGTTAGAATATTGATTTGATAGAATTTTTTTGGTAGAATCTTAATTTGACAGAATATTAACATTGAAGAATATTGATCTTGCAGAAAATCAAATATACAGTATATTAGCATTCTGTACATTTGATTTTCTGCAAAATTAATATTCGACAAAAATCTCAAAAAACTGCTCAAAAACACAAAAAACAAAAATTTTTCTTTTTGTCCAAGACACTACACTAGTGTATTTTTACGTATTTTTCTCTGCTAAATCCGAATCCAAAGTCAAAATGATCAGATTAACTAAAATTGTTGAGATAATCTCAAAAAAGCGATTTTTTCGTGTTTTTATCTTTTTTTTTTTTAAGATTATCATAAAAATGTTGCCAATCTAATTATTCTGATTTCGAATTCGTATTCAACAAAAAAAAATACGTAAAAAACATTAGAATATTGTGCCGGCACAAAAAAATTTTATTTAGGCTTTATTTTTGTTTTTTTGAGCAATTTTTTGAGATTATCTCAGAAATTTTAGCCAATCTGGCTATTCTGACTTCAAATTCGGATTCAGCAGAGAAAAATAGGTATAGGAATACATTAGTGTAGTGTTTTGCTCTGACGAAAGTATTGGATTGAATTTTATTCTGTTAATCAGTATTTTTCCGAGGCCTTACGAAATTTGTTTCGAGCCAATCAGTTTTTATCCGAATCCAAAAATACATGTAACTTGACGAAAAATTCTTTCCAAATCATACCGAATTAATCCGTTTCATTCCGAAGCTAAATTTTAATTTGTGTGTATCCTGTTATTTTATTCTGAATAAATCCGTTCCAATTCTAATCGGGTTTATTCTGATTTGAAACGGACTGATTCAGATTGAAGTATCAGGATTCAAACGGATTAAAATTTAGCTTCAAAATGCATCGAATTAGTTCGGAACGATTCAGAAAGAATTTTCGTCAAGTTAAATCCATTTCTAGATTCGGATAAAAACTGATTGGCTCGGAAACAAATTTCGGAATGTATCGAAAAAAAGCTGATTAAAATCCAATCCGTTACTTTCGTCAGGGTGGACAAAATAATTTTTTTTGTGGGACTGTTTAATTAACCTGGCGGGTTTTCCAAATTCAACAAATATCTTTAAAAATAAATAAATCTTTGATCATGAACATAATACATTATTTTTTTTAAAAGTGCCTTTTAGTAGCTTTTGCCCAAAAATAGTAGTAAAAATGTGTACATGCCCAAAAAAGTGTAAAAATGTAGCATTCGAAGCCTGTTGGATTGATTAATTAATTATTAATCTAACCAAATGTGCTCATATTAATTATACATTTTCTTTGAATCGTATGTTAGATTTTAATTTGATTTAAATACGTAAAATGACTTGAAACATACCTCTGCCAGTTAAACCCCCTCCTAATTCGTCATCGCTATTATCTTCAGAACTGTCAAGCTCCGACATATCGACGACCGACTCATCATGACCGTAACGTTTAATTTGGGTTCTTCGTCTTGGTTCAGAGATAACAAGTTCATCTTCTTCCTTCTTCTCTGTGGTGTCAATCTCCGCTTTCTTGGCCCATTTTTTCCAGAAATCCGGATCATCGACATTGATATCAGATCTGTTTGATGAGCAAGCAAAGCTGGCTTTTGAGAATGTAGATCCCTTTTCCGCCTCAATTGTAATAATTTGGGTTCTTCTTTCTAAGATAATGTCGATATCTTCTTCACAGAATTTATCGCCTGCATTGTCGTCATCCATGATTGCACCGTAGGCACCCTTCTTCAATAAATCTTCTATTTCTTTTTTCGTTAATTGCTTATTACAAGGATCTTTGCCACCTTGTGTTGTGTTCATAGATTGCAGAATTGCCTTATCCAATCCAAGTTTAAGGGAAGCTTTGTCGAACATCTCTCTTTCGTATGTATTTCGACAAAGTAAACGGTAGACTTTCACCATTTTCTGCTGACCAATTCGATGACATCGTGCCTGAGCCTGTGAAATAAATTTAAGATTAATTGAAATAAGAAAACATAGAAAAATAACGGGGATAATAAACGTTACAAGAAGCGGCAAGGTGATAGAAAGTATTTAAAAGGAATAAATAATAATCATGTGCATTTAACCTTGATTGTAAACGAACCTGTAAATCATTTTGGGGATTCCAGTCACTATCGTAAATAATAACTGTATCAGCTGCTGTGAGATTAATTCCCAAACCTCCAGCTTTTGTGCAAAGTAAGAAGACGAACCGATCAGAATCTGGTTTGCTGTATCGATCGATAGCAGCCTGTCTCAAGTTTCCTCGAATTCGTCCGTCAATTCTTTCATAAGGATATCTAAAAACGACAATTTTCAAAATTAAAGATATTAAATACATTATTATCACTCTTAAAATCGACAACTTAATTGAAATTAAAAATTAAATTATAGGACTGAATTCAAAATTAAAAGACCAAGTTTAAATAAATTAGGAATTTTAAAGAAACGTACTTTTTATAAACTAGATAATCTTCCAAAAGATCCAAGCACTTGACCATCTGACTGAATATCAAAACTCTGTGCCCGCTAGCTTTCAGCTTCGGTAGTAATTTGTCAATAAGCACCATTTTTCCTGAGCTGTTAACCAAAGCTTGATAATACGCTTCGTTGTCTTCTTTTTCGTGTTTGTAGTCCAGCTGGATCTGATCCTCAGCTCCGTTGAGCAAAAAAGGATGAATACAGCACTTTCTCAGTTCCATCATTGTGTTCATTAAATTAGGAATGTTCGCCGACGTTGTGCCTTTAGCGAGAAACGAGAAATTTTTCTCTAAAATCCCTCGATAGTATTTTTTCTGGATATTGGTTAATTCAACCTCGACGACAGTTTCTTCTTTGGGTGCTAAGGATTTCTCAACATCTTCTTTCAATCGACGAAGCATCATGGGTTTCAGAAGCAGTTGTAATTTCTGTACCTCTACTTCGCTGCTTAAATTACCAAACTCTTTGAGGAAAGCTTCGCTACTTGCAAATTGGATTGGTTCTAGGAAATTGAGCAAAGAAAACAGTTCATTGACATTGTTTTGTAGAGGTGTACCGGAAAGAAGTACTCTGTGTTCTAAATTCAATTGCCTAAGTCCTTCGAGTAATTTACAATTTCGATTTTTCAATCTGTGTGCTTCATCGATAACGCAGAGTCTCCAATTGTATCCTTTCAATTCGTTGAAGTCGGTTATGATAATTTCGAATGTTGTTATCAGTACGTTAAATTTGATCAAGTCCTTGATCTGCTGTTTCTTATCATTTTTGTAATAAACTTCGTATTCTTGGAGCATAGTTCGACTCGCCGCTGATCCGTGATAAACGACTACATTCATTTCAGTCCATCCTTCGAATTCTCTTTGCCAATTTGGAATGGTAGACAAAGGAGCAATTATAAGAAAAGGACCACGAATTCCGTATTTATAAACAGCTTCAACAAAAGTCAAGGACTGAATTGTTTTACCAAGACCCATTTCATCAGCAAGTATGCAATTGTGTCCATTGTACCATGAAAATAGCAACCAATTCAAACCTTCCAATTGATAGGGTCTTAAACTGTTGCCACTTTTGTAAATAGGAGATTCATCAAGTTTTTCCCAAACAGAAGAAGCTGGTTTCTTCTTCGGCTTCCATTGATCTTTTGGTGGAACTTTATTGAACCTGTGGAAGAGTGCAATTTTTTCAGGATCAACGTCTTCTTCCAGCTCCCACGTGGAATCTTCGTACTGAAGAGAGCGCCATTTCACTAAAAAGTGCCTGACGGTCTCTCCAGTCGTAGGATCGGTGTGAGTAGCTTCATCCAGCACTCTGTCAACTTCAACAAAGTCTGGATTAAACGGATCGTCTTCAGTCTGCAATGAAAATAAATTACGTAATTTAATTATTTTATTATGGATGAATCCAATTTATAATCAATTAACAATGTTTTCAAAAATTTGAACTTTGAAATCACTTTGAAATCAATTTAAAATCAATTACAATTTCAATTAGCAAATGCTCTAACTTCCAAACGAAGAAAGCTTACTTTTAACAAATAAAAATTGTAAACCACTTACATTTTCAAATATGTTTGTGCTCTGTTGAAGCTTCTGTTTAAACCTTTTCAATTTAGCCTGAATTCTCTTATCACCCTTGTAGAGTTCTTCTTCTGTTCTCCACTCACAGTGAAGATATGAAAAGTTTCGATATTTGACGAAATATTCTTCTAGCTCAACGATTTGTGGTTTCGCGTCGACACTAGTATCCAGAACTTTTGGCACCGTTTCTTCAGAATCTTTGCTACTGGCTTCCTTACTCTCAGTAACAATTTCCTTCTTTTCAACATCATCATCATCATCGTCACTTTCGTCTTTCTTTGATGTTTCGACCTTTTTATCACTGTCCTCTTCATCCTTATCTTCATCCTTATCTTCATCTTTTTCTTCGTCTTTTGCTTCATCTTTTTCTTCATCTTTTTCTTTATCTTTTTCTTCTTCTTCTTCTTCTTCTTTTGTTTTTTCGTCTTCTGCTTTTTCAGCATTAGACGTTTCAGCCTCTTTATCATCAACTTCAGACTTAAGATCATCAGTTTCTTCAGTCTTCTCCTCCTCTGGTTCTTTTTTCACTTCCACGATTGGTACAGGTTTTATTTCTCTCTTTCCCATACGGGAACATAAAATATGCTGCACCACCATGGAGTCTTCGTCAGTAGTGTTCTGTATGAAAAAATATAATGTAAGCAAGGCTGATAAAAATCATGATTTTTTAAAAAAAATCAAAAATTATTTTTTTTAAAATATAATTAGTATATAAAATCTTTAAATGTTTATTTGTAAATAGTTTATTTTTTAAACTGAGAACATTTAATAAGAAATAATGAAGAAGAAAACATTTAATCAAAAACAAATAAATTATGTGGAATAAATGAGAAGATTTCCAAACAATATTTTTAAATTCATATGATCGAAAAATTAAGAAAATTAGGTAAAAGCAACGAAAAAATAATAAATTATTAAAAAAAAAGAACTTGAAAAAATAAGAAAACAGTCTATTAAAAAATTGAAGAAATTCTTTTAAATAGAAAATGTCATGGACATTATTAAAGAAATGAAGAAACAATTACAAAGAAAAAGAACACAAGAATGAAACAGTGACATAAAAATATATGAAAAAGTAGAAATTCATTAAAAAAAATTAAACTATTTACAGACATTTTTCTTAAATTAGAATAATAATTAAGAAGATAATTAAAAAAACGTTAAAATATATTACTAAAGAGAACAAAAATTTGAAAAATTTTAAAAGAAAAGAAATTCTACGAAATAGAAGAACAATGTTCAAATAGGAATATTTAATACAAGATTAAATTTACATAATATAAAATAAAAGAAAAAACGTTTTCAAAACAATAGAAAATTGAGAAATTTAAAAAATGTAGATAAAAGCATCGAATAAATGTTTCCAAAAATTGGTAACTATAAGATAAAAATAACAAAATTCAAAAGAAGGAAAAATGTTTCTAAGAAATGGAAAAATGATGATAAAAATTAAAGAGTTAATTAAAACGCAAGGAAGGACTACAAAAATAGTGAAACATCAAGAAAATTAAATAAATAGAAAGAAAATAGAAAAATGTTTTTTTTCTAAATCTAAGAAACTGTTCAAAAAATATAAAAAGTACGAAAAATAATAATATTCAGTTAGAATCTACTAAAAAATTAGAATTAGTAAAAATAAAATACGAAAATGTATATAAAGATAAATAAAAAGTCCACAAAAGTGAAAACATATTGAATAAATTTACAAAAATATGAAAATAAATAAGAAAATCAACGAAATAAAAAGTTGAGTAAATGTTATAATAACAAAATTGTGTAAAATAATATTAAATAATTTGCATAAAAAGAAGAAAATTAAAGAAAATCCTTATATAAAAAGACAAATTAACACCAAGAAAATATCTAAAGTAAAAGGAGAAAAAATCTTACAATTTTGTAAAAATAGAAAATTATAAGATAAAAATTAAACAGATTCGAAAAAGTGAAATCCACAGTGAAATCTTTAGGAAATTTTGTAAGAATTAAAAAAAAAAAAGAATTATAGTGAATATGGAAAATAATTAATAATATTTATTTAAAATTCTTAAATTTGAATTAATTGAAATTTAAAAGTTTGAATAAATTGGAATATGAGTTAATCAACGTTTGGAATTTATTTAAATTATATTGACTTAAAGATATAAAAATGTAATATTATTTTTTTCTATCTTCATACCAAAAATTTGTAAATGCTACGGTTTTGTATTTCCATTTTTTTAAGATTTTGTATTTATTTTGTATTTAGGTATTTTGATCATCTGTACTCTCTAAAAACAAGTGTCTCGAAAGTGTCTTATTTTAAGACATTTTAGTGTCTTAAAATTACCTATTTTTTGAGTCTTAGATACAAAAAAGACACTAAAATGTCTTAAAATAAGACATTTAGAAGATAGCAGTTTTTGCAGTGAATGTAAGTTGAATAAATTTTCAATTTGAAAATGGTTTTCCTAGAAAAGTGGACGATACTCACAATATATACAAAGTTGGGCTTGTTTGGACCCACTTCTCCGCCTTCAGGTGTTTCTTTCTTGACCGTTGTTGGTTTTGCAGGTCCAGAAGACTCACTTTTCTTACTACTTATAGTATCTTGAAGAGGAACCTCGTCATCTGAGAAGCGAAGCATTACATCGTCGACATACTTCTTTCGATGCGTATTCCTAGCAGATCGTCTCTTATTAAGATCATCTCCAGCTTCCGGAGACGGAGGTGGTGTTGTCGCCAATTCTTCTCCATCTGAATCTGGCGCAATTCGACTCTTTCGTTTCCTAGAATAAATTAAAATGACATAAAATTGTTTGGCAACGGAGCTAAAAACACCGATTATATTGAGTAAATACAAAACTTTTTACATGATAAAGTAAGAACCTACTTTGAACTTCTTGGAGACTTTCCAGCAGTAGATTTTCCACCAGAAGGTCTCTTTCTACTTGCTGATTTTTTCTTTGCAGGTGTAATAGTTTCGGTCGAAGCGTCTTTGTCTTCCTCTTTCTTATCATCTCCCACGTCACCTCCTTCACCCTTTTCATCATTTTCATCTTTAGATTCTGATCCCAAAGGTTCCTTCGTTGATGAATCAACTTGTTCATTATCATCCTGCACAGATGAATTGCTGCACTTGATATCAGAGTCCTGAATCGCTGTCGAGTCACTCGCAGATACATCTTCGTGTGTATCATCAGTTGATTCAGCCAGAACTGCCGCTTTCCTGTAAAAAAAAAAAATTATTAGATAGAAAAAAAGAGAAAAATTAAAAACCGAATAAAATTAAACAAATTAAGTATTTAGTAAATTAAACTAATGAAATTTGTAAAAAAAGAAAGGTTACAAAAAAGTAAGTAAAATCAATAGCTTACTTTTTGCTACGTTTGGTTCCCTCCTTAACCTCTTTCTCTTTCTTCTTTCTGACCTTGGCCTCTTTCGGTGGTTTCGCCTCCTTGGGTGGTTTGGGTTCCTTTTTCGGTTTAGGTTCTTTCGGTTCCTTGGGTTCTTTAGGTTTCCGGGGTTTTCTGGGAGATCTCGCTTTTCTCGTTTTATTCCATTCTTCCTCAATGTCACCAGAGGAAGGTTTTATGTCTTCAGAGTCAGCTGCACTATCCACAACGTTGCTGCTGTCTCCTGGTGTGACTAGATTATCAGATAACGGTTGTTCAGCCTGGGGAGTTTGAGGAGTTACAGGAGCTGCTGCCTCTTTATCCGCCTTCTTTCGACTTTTCTTGGCCCTTGGCGTTCCTTTGCTACGACCTCGGCCAGTTGTACTAGATACCTGCAAAATTCAAGTTTTAAATTTAAATAAGGAAAACTAAAAGAGTTGATAAACGAACAAATCTAACACACGAATACAATATATGGGTCTCGAACTGTATCTAATTACCATTTTCAAATTCCGGTTTGTAAACTATCTAATTATTATTTAACACAATTAAGTTCCTAGGGCTAATGACCTCCCGAGAAAAACGAATTAAATATGCCAGAATATTAATTTCACCAACTCTTTAATTATTCGAATTGATATTTGATAGAATTCTTAAAACCTCGAATTTGTATTTCTTCAACATAAAAACAAAACGTCTAAATAAACATCCGACTATTTGTGATTTAAGACAAATGGAAATTCGGCGTTTTGAAAATTGAATCGTGAATTTCGAAAAGAGCTCAACTCGGTTTTTCTAAATTTTACAAGAGACACAAAAAACTATTAATTTTAAACTTTTTTCATAGTAACTAAATGCTATTTTATATGAGATAATGATAAAACAGTTGTCCTTAATGACAGTGGGTTGAAGAAAATTGAAATTATAGTTGTCAGAGTTGAGCCCTTTTCGGAATTCATGTCAAAAATTTAGTCGCTTTAATCATAAAAGTATATATATTAATAAAGCGTTTTACTATGGAGAAACAATTTATTTATTTATTTAGTTAATTTTAAAATGTAATAAATTTTTTTTAACTCAAAAACATTTTTAAAAAACTTTTTTCCCAACATTTTCTCATTACAAATCTTTTCTTTTTCGCTACATTTTCATTTTAAGAAAACCAGGGTGGCAACTTTTTTTATTACATTGAATTCCCGGTTATTTCTCGGCCAATTTTTTGCATTTCCCGGTTACAACTTCTTGAATTATTGGATTAGAAACAAATTTCCCGGTCAAGTGGCCACCCTAGAAAACGTCAATGAATATGTAATAATGCAAAAAAGTGAAATTTGAAAAAATCCGAGTTGAGCCCTTTTTGAAATTCACGATTTAATGATATTAAATAACAATTGAGACGAATAAAATGCCAGACAAATGAAAATTCTGTGAAATAGATATTTAGGAAATTATTCACAAAATGAAGAAAATTTAAAAATAAATTGTAAATAACAACAAATTAAAAGAATTTTTTTTTTAACATCAGACACATTTTTAAAAAAAAATTTAAAAAAAAAATTTGATGAAAAGCAATAGAATTTAGAAATTTGATACAAGAATTCCTGGATTTTTTTTAAAAATTCCCGGTTCACTTTAAAAATTTTCAAATCTTTTTATAAATTCCCTGTTTGTGGAGACTAGATTCAGTTTATCAATTTTCTTGACATTTTACTGAATTACAACGAAATTCCCTGACAACAATTTTTTTGCTCAGAGTGAAGGCAAAAATCTGCCAACAATCCAAAAATAAACCAATTTTAATATTAGTTCTTTTAACATACTCATAAATGTTTGTACTATAACGCTTAAGTACTAAAAAATCAAGACTTTTATTATGAACTAAAATAAATATTAATAACTTCTAAAAATGTAAAAATTAATTTTCGAGATAGTTTTTTCAAGGTTTTGATATATAAAAAACTTTACATACACCAAAGTAAATTATGTATTTTATACACAAAACTTATTTAAACTATTTTCTAATGTTCTAGTTGCTAACCAACAATTTTAATTTGTTTAAACAATCTTAGGTAAACAAATAAATTACTTCAAAAGCTTTCCTTATTTAGATGTCGTTCCTTTTGTGAAATTAATGAATTACTATTGGTCTAGAATCATAATACAGTTTAAAAGGTTTACAAACAATTTTTAAATTGTTTAAACAATCTTAGTTAACAAGTAAATAACTTCGAAAATTTTTATTACAAATTTAGGTTTTGTTTCGTTTGTAAAATTAAATTATTATTGGTATAGAGTTTCATGGTAGTTTTGAATCGTATTTTAAATTTTTAAATCGTTTAAACAATTTCAGTTAATCAATAAATAACCTCAAAAGATTTTGTCATTATTAGTAATTAATTAATTTAAAAAAAGAAACGAAATCTAAGTAAGGAAAGCCTTTGAAACTTCAAAGGCTCATTTGTTTAATTAAGATTGTTTAAAGAAATTAAAATTGTTGGTTAGTAACTAGAAATATTAAAAAAAAGTTTAGATAAGTTTTGTGTATAAAATATATAATTTACTTTGGTGTGTATAGAGTTTCTGATATCAAAAATCCTTAAAATCACTTTCTCAAAAAATAATTTTTTACATTTTTAAAAGTTATTAATGTTTTTTTAGTAACTAATAAAAGTCTTGATTTTTTTAGTAGTTAAGCATTATAGTACATTTATGAGTATTTAAAAAAAAAGAAAGAATCGGTTCATTTTTGAGTTTTTGGCAGATTTTTGTTAAAAAATAGTAACTTTGACAGCACTGTGGGCCGTCTCAATTTCTTTAATTTCCCTGACAGAAAACTCTTTTCCCTGCCTTTACTGATGCGTGGCCACCCAGTAAATTGCAGATACCCTAACTTTAAAAAGATTTTTATGAAAAATAGGGGATGTTTGTGAAGCCTATTTGAACTTTGCACTAAGTTTACATTTTTCCAGCACTTTTTATTAAATTCCCTGACATTTCCCTGATTTTCCAGACACGTGGAAACCCTGATAGAAATGAATTACATTTATAATAGATTAGATTAAATAAAAAACGATCTAAATTTAAAAAACCTTCTGGCGGAAGAGTAAACAATTTTATTGTACACATTTTGAACAATTCGAAGTTGCATTTGAAGAAAAGTTACAATTGGAGACAATTTTAAATCATGTTTATCTAAATAGTTTCCAATCAACAGAAAATTGTAATTTTTATTTAAATGCAACTTTGAATTGACATTAATATTATATTACAATTTTCCCTGATTTTTCCCTGATTTCCAGAACAATTTTTTTCTTTTTCTCTGACCTTTTTTGAGTTCTTAAAACTAATTTTTCATATATTTACTATAAAATACTGAAGGATAATTATTTTTCAGATTGCGAACATTAATTATTTTTAGTTATGTTTAAAATATGACTTCCAAAAATTTATTTAGTAAATTGCTATACTTAGTAAATTTCAGAAAAATATAATTTTTCATCAATTTTAGAGATTCTTTGCATTTTTCCAGTACTGTTGATGAAAATTCCTGACATTTCCCTAAATTCCCTGACCTATGGCAACCCTACTATTTTATCAAGACATTTTTAATCTTTTATTGAAAATAAACGGAAAAATTAATTTGAACCAACTTTTTTCGATTGTCTGATTCCTTCTTTGAAAAAATAAATGAAAACAAACCTGAGGACTGTCCACGACAGCAGCTGCAGTGAACATTGGAGTTTGAAGAATACAATTCGGTCCTCCGTTGCATTGTTCATTGGTCTCGTGTTGCTGAAGAGCCTGGAGCTTTTCTTGAAGACTAACAATCTTCTCCTGATTATCTGGTGCTGGTGGCATGCAGTAGAGTTCCTGCAGCTGTTGCTGAAGAGCAGCTCGTTCTTGATGATGAGTGACAGGAGCACAAGAGCTGAAAGCAACCGGTGGAACTGGAGTTGGAGTAGTTCCCGGTGGCATTCCGTACATATTCGGAATCGCACTGCTGCCAACAACCTCATTGCCAGGATGATACGGTTGTGCAGAACCAACAATCATATCATTCGGATACATGCTATTTGGCTTCTGCAGATTCGTATATTCCCCAAAACCAGGTTGTACCGAGAGAGAAGACTGCGAATTCGGCAAGGGAACGGCAGATTGAAGAGGTACCGGAGTAGGAATCGGCGGAGCTCCAAGAAGTGGCGCAGCTGTTTGATTCTGAATCTGCGGCTGATGCGAGATTGGAGGCGGTATCATGGAATTGTTTGGTGAAATCATATTCACTTGTTGGGGCATATGAGGTGGATTTTGGCCCATTACTTGCGGAGTTATGAGTTGTGGTTGAGGCGATTGGCCTAATACTGGTTGAGGAGGCGTCAAGGGCGCGATTTGAGATTGACTCGAAGGCGGAATTGTTGATTGTTGAGGCTGCATGAGCGGCTGTTGAGAAGGTGCGATTGGCAACTGAGGAGACAGGCTCATCAGAGGCTGAGTCGGGATTTGCGACTGACTGATCTGTGGTGATTGAGATTGGCTTATTTGCGGAGTTTGGGATTGACTGATCTGTGGAGTCTGCGACTGGCTAATCTGTGGAGCTTGCGACTGGCTGATCTGTTGAGTCTGAGACTGGCTGATTTGCGGAGTCTGAGACTGACTGATTTGAGGAGTCTGAGATTGGCTAATCTGCGGTGTCTGAGAGTGACTGATCTGCGGAGTCTGAGACTGGCTGATCTGTGCGGTTAGAGATTGACTGATCTGTGGAGTTTGCGACTGGCTGATCTGGGAAGTCAGAGACTGACTGATCTGCTGAGTTTGGCTGATCTGTGGAGTCTGAGACTGGCTGATTTGTGGAGTCTGCGATTGGCTGATTTGTGGAGCCTGCGACTGGCTAACCTGCGGACTGAGGGATTGACTGACCTGTGGACTGATCTGTGAAGTCTGGCCGATTTGAGGAGTCTGAGATTGATTAACCTGTGGTGATTGGCTGATTTGTGAAGGTTGAGATTGATTGGATAGTTGCTGACTCATTGGAGATTGAGTTTGAGAAATGAGTTGTGATTGATTGATGGGTGGTTGAACGATTTGAGGGCAGAGTTGTTGCAAGTGTTGAGGCGAAGTTTGAGAAACGTATGATTGAGGCGAAGATGGATACTGATGTTGTAGTTGTGGAACTTCAGAGGTGTGTTCGCTGCTCTGAGTATCCGGTGTTTTGCACTCGACGCTAGGAGCCGGTGAGGGCTGCATTGGGATTTGCTGCTGGATGGATTGCAGCTGAGGTGAATCGTTGCTACTTTCTAGATTGCTGCTTGTACTCGAGACTGGCAATGATTGGACTGGTTCGAGATGAGTTGGCTTGGGCGGTTGCTCGATTGGAAGATTGATAGGTGGAGGATTGCTTGGTGCAGGGCTGCCTCCTTGCTGAGCAAGCACTTCAGAGCTTGTCATTGACGTGGTTTGGTCAGGTGAGTCGTTACTCTCTGGCGCTGAGGGTGCGACTGAACTTTGCGCGATTTCGGTAGATTCTCGAGTCGTTGTTTCAACTACGTTATGAATACTGTCGTTGCCATTAACGGGGAACAGATTTTGTTCCGAGGTTGGTGGTGGTTGAGGCTCCATCATGCGATTGTCGGGAACGTTCATCGGCCTAATGGGCGACATCTGCTGAGGTGGTGGAGGTGGCTGCTGCTGTTGCTGAGGAGGATGAGGCCACTGCTGAGGCATTGGCATCCTGGGTCCAGTCACCGGTGGCATCGAGTTTTGTGCAGGTGGCTGTGACAAAATATTGGCAGAATGCGACATGGGTGGTCGTGGCTGGAACTGTCCGTAATCCTGGCTTGGCACGTTGGGATTCGAAACGGCTACGCCTGGAATAACCATCTGCTCGAGGGCCTGGAGAGTTGTTTGTTGCGATGAGGCAGATGGATTCATTGGCATGGAGGTGGGAGGACAGGGCGAGACAGACACAGGACAAGGTTGTCCTTGCTGCTGAAGTGGCATTTGTACGTGAGGATGTGGCGACAGCGTATTAGGTTTAGCAGGAGACATTATTGGCCTAGGAGACATTTGTTGCTGGACAGGTGGTGGTCTAGGAGACATTTGCGGTCTCGGAGACATCTGTGGAGACAATTGTGGAAAGGATGTTCGATACTGAGGACTCGTGGCGTGTTTGCTGGCATTAAACTGCGGCCCCGGTGCTGAATGTTGAGGTTGATTGAACATTTGAGGCGAGTGATGTGGATATTGAGGATCCATTGGTGGTTGTTGACTGACGGAAAGTTGAGGCGCGTGTTGAGGATACTGCTGATGAGTGGGATGAGTTTGATGAGGAGCGTGGGACGGATGATGATGGGGCATCCTCTGCGGTTGTTGTTGTTGAGGCTGTTGAGGTTGCTGATGCATGGTGGTACCGAAGCCAGTGTAAGCGGCTGAAGTTTGATACATAGCAGCTGGATTGCTTTGCTGGTAGTGTTGCTGTTGTTGGCCAACCATGTGCTGATAAACTCCGCTAGTTGCGCTAGTTTGCATTGCCTGATGTGGAACACCCATATTGCTGATCATTCCCTGCTGAGCAGAGAAATGCTGCTGTTGCTGCTGCTGTTGCAATTTCTGATTGATCCCAGTTTGATCCTGCTGATGGGGATATTGAGGAATGTGTTGTCTGTAAGTACCAGGTTGAGGTGCCATTTGGTTATAATGCCTCTGCATTTGTGGATAAGCGTTTCCTGCTCCTGGCCAGCCCTGCATGGCAGGATCCATACTCATGTTTGTCCTGGCCATTGGGTGCTGCTGCTCCATCGAGTACATACTGTCACTGTAAGTCGGATACTGTCCCCCAGTACCGGGATGGGGACCTCTGTGCTGGGGCGCCAAGCTACGCGCTTGATTTTGAAACGCTCCTGGCACCATCGCTCTTTGCGGGGCGCCGCCGTCAAAAGTGCCGATATTTTGATTAAACATACTACGTTGCGAGGGATTTTGCAAGGGATTATTACTACCAAATTCAGATCCACCGAACGAAGTCAATTTTTGAAGAGGAGATTCTTGAGTTAAACTATATGATTGACTGATGTAACTCCCACCTCCATTGGGACCAGGATTGGGACCATCTCTAGACACTACGACAGAATTATTCGCACCTGCCGGGTCAAAATGATCGTTCCCCCCAAGATCAGGAAGAGCATCGAGCATTGAGCCACTGACATCTTCTCCAAACAGGTCGTACGAGTCCATGTCTTTATGCTGCACGACTCTTCGCCTCCATCTCAGGCTCAAGAGAGTATTGAATAATTTTCTCTATAATCAATAACGTGCCCATGTTTGTCTCTTCTTTCTTTAACCTGTAACAATTTTAAATTCATAATAAATAATTCGATAATATGAAAAAATAATTTATAAATTATTTTCTTTATAAATCTGAATCAGTTAAAATTCAACTTATTTCATTGAGTGATTTAGTTTTTATTTAACTTTCATTTACTAATTTAATTAACTGATTGAAAAAGTCACAACTTAATAACAATAAGACGTTTGTTAAATTTAAACTGATTCACGTTTAGAGATTAAATTGACAAATTTGACAATATTTTCATTTGTAAAAATTACGTAGGTTGTAAAAATTATTTAAATTGTCAAATTTGCCAAAATTATCCAAAATATGTAAATAATTGTCATCTTGCATTATTCTGAGCTCTGGTAAGTGAAAGTTATATTTTCGTGAACTACAGTTCTTGATGGTGAGATTCTGAAGTTTCGAATTCACGCTAAAGGGGAAAAGCTATACGCTTATGATTACATGTCATAACCGCTATAACCCTTCCCCTTCAGAATGTATTCATTTTGCCTGGAAGTCTCCATTCTGAAGAAAATGCTAGAAAGCTGGATTAAAAATAGATTATTTGAGAATGGATTTTAGTCTTACGTATTTAAAATCCTTTTTTAATTAATTTCTGAAAATAAGGTTTTTGTTATTTAAAATCGATTTCCATTTCATTAGCAATATACTTTAGAATCTTTAGATTCTATAAATAATAGTGGCAATAAGAATTTTTTAATTATATCGTCATTGACTATAGTCATTTTACAACCGATTCTTTTTAAATTACACCATAGAAAATATTAAGAATAATTCTTTTTAAATCTTGTCATTGAAAATGAATATCATTCAATTGATTTTATTAAAATTATATTATTTAATTATTAAATTTATATTATTCAGAGTTGCAGTGATTAAAATCAACTCAACTTAAAATCAGAATTTTGAACATGAATTAAATCTTCATTACTTGATCCAATAAATCATGATTGAAATAGAATCCAATTGTAATAGAACTATTCTAAAAATAAATAGAAATACTTGTTTTTCTTTGTTAATAATTATTAATAATTGTAATTTTTAACGTTTAACACACTTCAAATATCAAAAAACAAATGATTGTTACTGACAATTTATTATTACTAATAACAGTCATTTTTAAGTCTGATTCTATTCAAATGTCAGAAATCAAATATTTACGTTATTGTGGATTTGAGTATTATTAGAAATTTCAAGTACAAAATATAAGACTATAATTTGATGATATAATTAGGTCAACCATGTTTGTCTTGTTTGTTCAGAGATATTTATTCAAGGGGAATCACTCGTCTGAATTTTCAAAAAATAGAAAATACTTTTAATAATTTTTCAGCGAACAAGAAAGTAAGTGAAAAACTTATATTGTTGTATATTTTATCAAGAATTTTTTTTTTCGAGTTGTTTTTTGTCCGCTGCAGGTTAGAAAAAAAAACCGTAAAAAGTCCAAGATGTGCAAGATTAAAAAGAAAACTACTGTACCATAAGTTTTGAAAGTTAAGTTTAAAAGGCTTTTTCAATAAGTTTAGTAATTTATTTTATACTTGTTGAGAAAGTCTTTATAAACCTTTAAATGGATTTAAAAATTCTAACAAGTTTTGAGAATTAGTCAACTGGTATTATTTTGTAAAGCACTATTAAAATATTTTATTTTCTTTCCCTTTAAATTCCAAGAGTTTGTTTACTTAAAATGTTCCAATATCAATACAACTCAAATTTGAATTTAGAAAAAGGCACAGTATAAATTTCGTTCATTTGAACGTTCAAAACTTTCATGATATTTCAAATTTTGAGTTTATAATCCTGATATTTTTGTCATTGGATTATTCAATTATTGGATCCGACAAAATTAACACTTTATCCAAAATTGATGATGTAATTAATTCTCTAAGTTTATAAAGTTCAAGTGAAAATTGTCAAGCATAGTAAAAATTTAGCTACAATTAATTTTTAAAAGTAGAATCATTGAAATTGCACAATCATCACTAATGAATGCAATACGTAAAGAAACGTTGACTGCATTATATTATCAGAATAATAATTTCAATGAAAACTTGATTCCAATCACCTTTTTTTTTCCATTTTCGAAAATCTTTGCAAATGCGTTATTGTGAATATAAAAAATATAAATAAGAAAAAATATACAAGAGAAACAAAAAGTATACGCAAATGACAAATTAAATACTATGCACACGAGAAATAAATATAAATAACAAATCAAGGCTAAATATCCAATTATTATTACTTAAAGTCCATTCCAACTGCCTTTTCATCAATTAAAAAAATTAGAACAGGAATCATTTCCTATTTCAGTTTAGAAATAAGCCAAAGACGTAAAGAAGACGAACGAATAACACAAGAAACTAAAAACCACTAAAGTAGTCCTGAGTGTTAATTAAATTGAAAACGAGAAAAGCCCATAAAATTCGTGCACTATAGAGGACATGTGCCATAAAAAATATATATTATATACAGCACGTAGAGCTCGTTTCGTTGGATAAACCTCGAGCAATAAAATCTAGTGTAGTAAAATTTCGTTAATGCAACACTTGGTTATTAATATGTCAAGCCTCACTGGAATAATCAGACTAAACCTAGAATAAAAGCAAGAACAATTTGCGGTGCCGGGCACCCTTGAACCGGAGCAGCTTGTAAAAAAATCGATCACACCTTTCGAGAAAATTGAAGCGAGGCGGCCGATTTTGTTGGACAGAGTTCTCGAATTCCGCAAAGGAAAGGTCGCTATAACTGAGCGCTTCTCAGAATCAGAAAATCCCGGAAAGAAAGGAACAAGCAGGAAATACAGATCTGATAGAAATACGCCTAATGAGATGGAGGTGCCGGTGCTCAAAATCAGAGTACCTTTCAAATGGTGGCATGGAAACACGCCATGAAAAAAAGAGAGAGAGAGAAAAAAAAGAGGTAAAAATATAAAACGAAAAAAAAAACAAGACCGATAAATTCAAGACTCGAGAGATTTACAAACCTGACGTAATGGCCTAGGTCCTTGAGCGACAATATGCACAGATGTAGATTCTTTGGTGCACAACAATGTACATACGAAAACGTTCACTTGGTAAATGCCGAGTGTAGCCTGTCGTGGCAAAGGGAAGTGCGGGACGAGGTGGAATCCTCAATTTTCGGCGAGGTCGTCCGTCATCTTGTCGCTGATATTCGTTTCAGTGGGTCTTGTTGGGGTGAATGCGCGACAGGTTCACGGGTTCTGTGGCATTTGAGCCGATCGGAGCAGCCACTTGATAAAAAAAACAAGACGTCGAAGCGTACGCCATTATCGTGAGAGATTTCCGCTTGGGCATCCGAGAATTCGTGGCGGCCGTCACCAGTCGTTACGCTCGATATTTCACTCTGGCGTCACTTTTCACATAGCGAGAGTCCTCCCGGAGGCGCCAGGATCTCTGGCAGGACGTCTTCCACGAGAAACTTGGCTATCCCGACGATAGCTTCCCGGAAAGCCACCTTTGGCGGCGCGCGTTCACACAATTTTCACTCAAGGCGGCTGCGGCGGCGGCACAGACCATCGAGGTGCGAGCGTGTCCATAGGCCCGAATCATTCTACACATCTTTGCTTCCCTCTCTTCCTCACTCCTTCGGCTTCATCCTTCTCACTCACTCAAATCCCTTTTTCCATCTGGCTGTCTCTCTCTTGGTACCGGCCACCCGGCCAGTCTCTGTCTCTCTTTCTCACTCCCAAGTTCCTCTATTTCATTCTCTCTCGCTGTCTCTAACCCTGTCTCTCTCTAGGCAGTAGATGCTTCTCGTTTCCTCTTTTTATGAGCTTCACGCTATCTCTTTCTCTCTCCCAGTCTCTCTCATCCCCTCTCTGTCTTTCTGTCCATCCATCTCTCTCCCTCCCACTCTCTCTCTCGGTCGATCCCCACCTCTTGCCCGATGAACTGTTCCCCCTTGACTCCACCCCGAGACAGAAACGAACGAAACTGTAGTCTTGACTCGTAGGTACAGTGCGTACGCACACTTGAACGACAGGCGCACCTACACAATTGAGCATCCAGGATCGTGTCCGCGGAAAATCGCTCCTTTTGCGAGAAATCTAGACGCGAGGTTGATGCCACTGTCCTTCCGCGGATCAGAAAGCACACCATCACTTCTTAACGTCAATTCCAAGAGAATTGGAGTTTTTCCAATCAATTGTTGTATTGTTTTTTTTTTCTTGTTTTGTAAACTCCTCTTTTTTAAACACCGGTTTTCACTGTGAAGAGGTCCAAGGGACAAGGTGGCGTTGAACAGGAATCATGAGACGAGGGAGGCAGGGGTGATTCATGTGAAATGTCAGTAGAATACTCCAAAACCTGTGCCCCCAGGGATGTATGGGTGACTGTCATTTAGACCTGGTCACTACATCCTGAGATTGTATCTACCTTTTTTCCACAATATATCCTACTTTTTTTCCCCTTTTCGAGAAAAGTTGATATTTGCAGGTTGCTGGATATTGATAAAAAGAGAGAGAGAAAGAGAGTGGAAAATAATTTTATAGCTTGGGTCAGCAATATAATTCAACGTCTCTTTGTGCTCTCTGAAAACGGTGATGTTTGCTTCTGGAGAGTTTGAGTCCCGAGTTTTGTTAAACTGGAGAAAAATTATCAATCGATGATTGATCAATAATTAATGTAATAACCTTCGTTTATGGATTTTGAAAATATATTTAAAATATACTTTTAAAGTTTCTTGAAAATTCTGTTGAATTGAGAAATTATGATCTTTAAGTAGCAGTTGAATGACATCCTTCGTAGTTTGAAGTAATTCATAAAATCATTAATAAATCGTAAAATATAATTTTTAATCAATTCAGCCTTAATCAAAAAACAAAGATCACTGACCAAATTTTCCACCACTTAAAGAATTACCGTTCCATCACGACACTCACGTTTTTTCGTTTATGAAAGAACTTTTTTGTTGAAAACAAACAATTTTTACTAATCCACTATTTTATCAATCATATATCACGTTTTTAGAAATTTATAACCAAAAGTCTAAATACTAAAAAAATAATAAGTACAAAAGTAAAAATACTTTTTTCCAACTCTTCGTAAATGAAAAAAACCTAATCTTCAATATCCATTCATAAAGTAAGAAAGAACTCGAGAAAATTGGATAATTCTGGAAAAAATAACGATTACAACAATCAGAAAACTAATGTATTCTAAATTATTTCAAGTTTTTCAACCTCTGAACAGTTCACTGCGGTCTGAGAAGCCACACCTGTTCACTTTCAAGGGTCAGGAAAAATTTCCAATGAAGCCCATCCCGAATTTTATCTCTTTTTTAATTTCTTTTTTCCTCCGATATTTAAAAACGGGTTTTCTTCCATCCATCTACAAGACCACGAAATTTTTAATTGAAAATAGAATCTCTTTTTCTAAACTTTAAATTTAAGAAAATGAAAATTACGTAATTTTCAACAGAATTAAATTACTAATGATAATAATTGGATTAAAAAAATGTGTAATAAGAGAAAAGAAGCAGGTTTGAAAGTTATTGTTGCTACGAATTTAGAGATTGAATTTGAAAAAAATTATTCCTCGTCATTTACGTAGGAGAATAATAGATAAAGAAAAGTTAGGTACATTAGATGAGCTGTAAATAACTAAGCAGTGTTCTAAAAATAAAACGTCTTCCTTCAGTGAATTTAAGATTTGAGCACCAAAGACTACAGTTATTTCTTAAATTCCAAACTAAATAATCCGATACGAAAAATCAAACTAAATAATCCAAAATGTTGAAGAAACAAACTAAATAACTGGAAATGAGAAATCTACATGAATAATAGAGATTGAAAAAATTATCACAGCAAACTAAATAATTTGAACTATATATTTAAAAAATTAAAAAATCCAATTTCAATAATTCAAATTAAATAATCCGAAAACAAAAATCAAACTAAATAGTTTGAAACGAATAACTAAACTAAACAGAACAAAATTTTAAAACTCTAAAGTAATTAAATCCAAAACGAAAAATATAACTGAATAATTTAAAATAAAAAATTAAACAAAATAATCTAAAATGAGAATAAAACTTCAAATTAAATAATTTAAAATACAATTTAAAAAAAAATCGAATTTAATGTTCCAAAATGAAAAGTACATTAAAATTAAATAATCTGAAGGAAAAAATCTGTACTAATAACCGGAAATGTACAAACTCCAAATTAAATAATTCGAAATAAAAAATGAAACAAATAATCCATAATGAAAAATAAATCTAAATTTAATAATCCGAAAAGAAAACAACTCTAACTAAATAATCCAAAATCTAAATTAAATATTACAAAATGTAAAAAATTCAAACTAAATTATCAAAAATTCAAACTAAAGAATATAAATGAAAAACCAACATTTATATCTTCAAATGAAAAAATCCAAATTCTTTTTAGTCTTCATCTATACGTATATGACTAGAAAAATGTTTTTTCCTTTAGAAATCTGTGCACATAAATTCATTTTTTTTCATTTCAAAATTTTTGTCAATGAGGTGAAACTCTTGAAGTTATTAATTCCTGATTATCCGGTTATCGTACAGTTTTTTCAACCTGAGTTATTAATGTTCAAAGTGAGGGTCCGATAGTAGATAATACGAGCGATAATAAGTTGGAAACTTGTCTTTAGGTAAAAAATGGTAAAATTAGCACTGGTTAAATTAACGAAAAAGTTGGTTAATTTTACTATTCTTGTCAGTTAATTTTACTAAAATTTTATCAGCAATCACTTTAGTTTGTTCAGTGTATCGGTGGAAAAAAAAATTAAAATCGAAACATTTTTTAATGATTTGTATAAAGATTTTCAAGAATTTTATCACTTGTAATTAAAATATTTTATTTCAATCATCAGAATGTTGCAATAGCTCATCCATAAATGACAATGAAATAAAATTCCAAGGAGAATAAAATGTTTAATAAAACGCTGAGTGATTTCTAAGAAACGAAAGCTGTTAAGCGTGTCATCTACTTTTAATTACTCTTATTAAGATCCTAACGTATTTTCTGGCTTTTTTTAAATAAATTACTTGCATTTTCAGTTTGTAAAAAATGTTTATGAAAAAACTATAATACTTAGGAAAACTTTTTTTTAATTGAAAGAAAAATTTATTAAGATTCTAAACAGGTTAAAAATCCTCAATTAACAGCCTTTATTGAATATATTTTAGAAAAATTCCCTCAAAATGATCCGTCAATTGTAAATTTCTAATACCTAGTTTTTAAGATTTGAAAATAATTCGAATTTTGAAGATTTCAAAGTGAAATATATTAACAATTGCATAAATTTAATTCTCTTTTTTTATCTTTCATAAATTCAATAAACTTTATCTTGTTTACACAATATTCAATATTATCTTAGTTTTTTAAATATTTATTTTTATTTTATTTTTGTTTCTTTAAAACAAGACTCTGACTCAATTTTTAAAATTATGTTATTAAATTTTACCAACGAAAAGGTCTTGGAAGAAAAATAATTAAGGATTCTAAAGAAGAATATATGAATCCGGAAGAAAAAAATACGAAAAATTCGTTAGATAAATGCAAGAAAATTTACGAACATTCTATATAGGAAAATTCAAAAAACAAAATAGCAAAAAAGTACATTGTTAGGAACTTTTACGAGGCCTTATAACGAATTTTGCACCTCAATATAATTTGAATAGTTTTTATTTATTTGACTTTTTTGACGACATGTTTCGACATTATTGATGTCCTCATCAGGTCATAATAAAGAATACGTTCGATAAAAAAATAAATAGAAATCTGTAATAAAACATTGAAAATTAAATTGAAATTTTTACAATAAGGAGATTTTTGTGAATAAAGAAATTACACGATGAAAATTATTACAAATTATAAGAAAGGAATTACATAAAGAATAAAAAAAGCGTATGATGTTTTGAGGTTCTCTTCAAGCGATCTAAATCTAAATCGAAATCGAGATCGAATTCAAACTAAATTAAAATCGAAATCGAAATCTATTCAAAAGTCAAATTTAAAATCTACCAGTTTGAATCAAATACAAATAAGCTTGACTCAATTTATTTATATCTGTATTAAAATTAACTGTAGAATTAATGTTTTTTTGTATATAAATCATTTCTATATGTCGTCTTTTATATTCATTATTTTCGTAATTTAAAGTCTTAATATTATAAAAATCAAATTTGTGTATAAATTTAGTGGAATGATATGAAAGACCTGTATTCAAAAATTTATTATCTGAATCACATTTATGTTCATTAATTCTTTCTTGTAAATGTCTTTTTGAAATTTTGTGTAAAAATGGAATTGAATCTTTATGGTTGTGTAAAAAATAGTTGTTTGTAAAGTTTTATTAATTGAAAAAACCAAAGTACAATTAGTACCGTTAAAAACATTATATAATATTGAATTAAAATTTTGAATATATGGAAACAAAAAAATAGAATTGGAACTGTAATCAAACCATTTTTTGTAAAAGTTCCTAACAAATACCTCAAAAAAGCGAATTGTAAAATTTTACTATAAAAAAGTATATTGTTATTTTAAAATACCATAAATTTCGCGAGGACAAAATAGAAAATATCTTTATGCACAATCTTAAAATAATTTTACAGACTTTAATTACCTCGTTACCAGTTTCTAAATTCTCGTTATTTTACTATCATTTTGTGCTACTTATCGTCTACCACAATTTCTTATTTTATAATTGAATATTGTCTTTTAACCCAATCCAAGCGGTCTTGAAGTCGTATAATATATCTTATTTTTCAATTTGACTTTCAAGAGTTTTCGAGAGGTTTTTCAAGTAGAGGACTGAATTTCTAATTAAATCGAAATGAAGAAAAGGATAGGGTTACGGCCCTGGGCATACATATCTTTAGAGGCATCACTCGTACATACAACACATCAAAACTGTTGTGCATTCACATACGAGTAAGGATGGGGCGACACACATTTGTGTGTACAAAGTATTCGATACCGCGGTGAAAGACGGTCGGAGCAATTGGCAGTAGCCAGGCGGGGTCCAAATTATAGCGGAAAGAGAACCAATCAGATTTTACCTTATAAAGCAGCATTGAACCGCAGGATACTTGATTAACCAATCGCGTTCTATGATTCCCAATACGAAGTGTGCATTCACCTATAGATGCACGTAAGAAGAAAAGTACACACGCGTCATTATTCCAAGCCACGATAATTCTCAACTACTCTATACCTACAAAATAAAATAAATTAAACACAGACCTTCATTAAAACGGAAATTATGCGATATAACCCTTTAGAATCATCTACAAATATTAAAATAACTTTTCCAATGATTACACTCGAGCCACAAACAAAACTTGACTTTCATTTCAATATCTACTATTTTTCACAAAGTAAAGCTGAACGGATCAGTTGGATTTTTAAATGAATTATTTTTTTTTTCCTAATAACAATTTGCCTTTAAAAATGCGTTTTATTAATTTGATTCCTGAACATTTGACTGAATGTTTTATCAATTTTATTGGAGTGTTTGTGAAAGAAAAGTGAAATCTTGAGAATAAAAGATTATAATTTGTTTTAGACCTCCTTTCTAGAAATGCTCATTTTTAATTATCTGGGTTAAATATGATAAAGAGGGGTTAACTAACTTTTCTATAATCATGCAACTCACAGGAAAAGAATCTGATTTTTAAGTAAAGAGAATCTCTTGTCTACTTAGTTGCAACATTTAATATTAAAACGTTGTTTGCAGAATGCAAATATTAACAAGTTTTATGCTAGTTTTTTTTCAGACATCAAGACCTTGTTTAACTCTTAATTTCGATAAATATAAAGAGGAAAAAGTAAACATTAGCTACTGACCTTATTTTGCTGACATAATTAGTCAAGTTGAATTTCTATAAACCAAACTACATTTGTCTTCTGCTCTGGTTATCAACACTGATATTTTTACAATGTAATCTACCTAAAAAGAAATCATATCAAACCATTTTTGAATCTTGCATATAAAATAATTACATTCATTTATAAATAATAGTTAGGCAATAAATTAAGTTCTGAATGTTGAAATGAACGAAATTTAAATAAAAATAAACTTGACACAAAATTAATTTAAAAAACAGTAGAGTTCACTTATTATTTTTTGTTGCAAAAGTTATTTGTGAAAGTATTTTTAAAAATGCATTCCAATGAATGATCAGATCTTTAGAAACATGGAATTTTAAGTAATGGTTAAATTTAACAATAGTAGTTACACTAAATTATAAATAAACAAATAAAACAAAAAATTGAAAATTCTAATTATTCTTCCGAATTCTTAAAATGATTAATTTAAGAAAATAATTTAATATGAAAATTACACAAGTTTTTTTGTAGTCACAGTTGCAAATTTGTAACAATAATTAAATAAAAACAACAATGTTCGTGTACAGGCAACTTTATCCCACCTGAATTAATATTTCAAAACATACCAAACAAAATACTTTGTTTTTAAGACAGTGTATTTATACAAGGTTAAAAAATAAATTAAAATTGATAGGCAGTGAATGTCAATTAATCAATTTTTTTAGCAACAAAATACTCAGTCTAGGTTTCTATTGAGCAAAATTAACAATGACATAACAAAATTAATTGCTTTCGGCTCATGCAGATAGTCTTAAAAAATGGTTACTTTTTGTACAAATAAATAGTAGTTATAAATTTTGTTAAAAAACAGAAAAAGAATACAACAAAAACCAAAGAAATATAAGAAAAACCAAATTGAAGAAAATCAGATTTTTTTAAAAAGGAATTTCGACTAGCATAACTAAATAAATCTGAAAAACGCCAGACAAAAATGCAAATTTCAAGAAATCAATATTATAAAAATTAAGATAATAACAATCCTAGGTGAGTTTGTAAAGAAATTTAAAGCAAATTTCAGTCAAGTCTTTAAAAAAACAATAAAAAGAAGACATTTTTAAGGTTAATAGACAACAATGCAAAGATAAGATTGATGAAATAAGAAAATTGCAGTAGCCATTCATAATCCGTAATACTGTACTTGCCAGCACATGACCCCGTTTGGTGAAAATAGGTGCTACATTTTATTATTAAAATATGATATAAAAACTTGAAAAATTCGGCATTATTGGAACCGCCTACTTGCTAAATTATGTTTCTAATTGTTGTGATGAAAATAATAATTGGGATGACTTACGGCTTAATAATCGGCGATTCATGCTGTTGAAGATTTCACTTAAAACAATTGCACGAGTATTCGCTTAATTTGGGTGTCCATTTTGTTTGGTTGGTTAATTGCGGCAGTGCTGCCCTGCCGCAGGCATTGACACATGACCGTTGACTGACTAATACGATGGAACTTAAAATTTATCGATTAGTCTTGGAGGCGTGTATCACTTAAATACGATTTCCTCAAAATAAAACTTAAATAACTAATCTGACACACATGAACTACACTGATGTTGTCAAATGTTAAACTTAATGCCGGTCGTGGGAGTAAAAATGGTTAAAAACGAGATACTGTTATTATCGAACGCTTATCTTGTCGTTCAACGTTACCGAATAATGACCTAACTTAATATATTCTTGTATCTCTCATTTGCTTCCATTGTGCGTCTAAGATAACGGAAGTCGTGTCGCGAACGCGGACATATTTTACTTTAAGTTCCGTTCACATAATTAGTTCCCAGAAAAAAGCGCTTTATTTCCTGTAGGAAATTTTCTGATTCGCCAATTGAAATATGAAGTCTCTGATTGGCTAGCTTTTATATTTAAATTAAAGAATAATATTTTTGTTCGTTTATAATTGTATGTTAAATTATTGTAAAGTAGTTAAAAGAGGTTGGTTTTCTTTTGTTTTCATATACCGCAGAAAGTAGGATTTTTAAATAGAAAAAACAAAAGAGGGAGGTAGATGGCGCTGTAGTTAAAGCACTTTCTATAGTCGTTTGCTCGTCTTGTTAGTTAGTTTCATAGTTTTTCTAGGTTCGCTGGACAAGGCGGTTGTTAGAATTGACTTCGAATATTTCGGGAAATAAACAGTAATCGTCAAATATTTTCGGAAAATAAAGTGTAAATAAAACTCTTCTGACAATTTTTAAGTGTTTGTGATTGATAAAAGTGTTTTTAGGTATGTGGCGCCTTCGAAACGACATGGAATTTGGCAGTAAACAGTAAATAATTATTTGCTTTTATGAGATTTCTTTCTATTAAAGAAAAAATTTACTCCAAAATTTTCAAAATTTACAAGAAGGTATAAAAAAACTTATAAAATGTGTTTTTTAGTAAGAATTTCTGTAAATTTAATAGACAAAAAAAGCTTTATTTTATTGTTCGTAAACGGCAGAATATTTATAATGTTCAGACAAAAATATAGCGGTTTTCAGAAACCAAAAAAAATTTATTAATACATTGTGACATTCACAATATAGTTTAAATAAAATTGCTGGCTATGTTTTTTTCAGAAAATCTATTACTTTCTTTTACTTTTATAGTGAAAAATAAGACAAATCGACATTTTTTTACAAATTTTTCCAGTATTTTTAAAATTTTAGACTTTGAATTGTACATGTTTCTTTATCGTGATCTTTATTTTTACTTCTTAAGTAGATTTTGTTTTTAATCAATTTCTTATTGAAATTTTTATGAGTTTATAATTATATTTTATATAGTTATGGTTTATTCAGTTATAGTTTTATATGAGTTTATGAGTTGTATGACTCAATAATAAGTATACCAAGAATTAATTAATAAATAAGTTTACAAGGAGTAAATATATCTCTTAAATAACAATTTTACTAAAATTTTGAAACATTTTGAAAATTTTGCAAAAAACAGGACTGACAAAATTGAGTCTTGTAATTATTAATTTTTAAAAATCTGTTTTGAAGATTTCGTTTTAAAATTTTTATGAATTACTATAATCTCGAGAATATTTGTAATTAAAAAATTTATTGATCAGTTGATTTAACAATTTCCCAAAAATTAAGTTTTGCTAAGTATTTAGATAGTGATAAAAAATATATTTCTCAAATTTAAAATTTGCCTCTTAATTAATTGTAAGTTTTTTATTCTTAAAATATTCTCAGTTGAATATTTCGTTATCTACATTTGCTTTATATTTTTCATTCAATTTTAAGTTCAGATTTTGATAAATAGGGCACAAAATAAAAATGATGTTAAAAAGAAAATTACTAACAAAGTTGATTATATTAAATAACTTATAATAACTTAATTAGTTGCCACGGTTCTGTGAAACCTGGAATTGTCATGGAATTTTTTTGTATTCAGGGAAAACCTGGAATACCTGAAAAAGTCAGGGAATTTTATAAAATGTTGTTTGAAAAAAGTAATTTAATTAATTTCTCTTTTTATGATTTCAATAAGTGATATTTCATTTGAAATAAGTTTAAAACATTGAATTTAACATTGAAATAAATTGTCAATGACTTTTACCTGATTGATCAATAGATTAAAATGTTAAATAATAGTGCTGCCCACGAGACGAGAAGAGACAAGATTTCATACAGTCTCGTCTCGGTCTCGTTAAATATCAAAATTGTAGATCTCGGTCTCGGTCTCGGAAATTATGGTCTCGGTCTCGGTCTCGTTGAGTACTAAAATTTCAGGTCTCGGTCTCGACAAATATGGCCTCCATCTCGGTCTCGGTCTCGCAATCTCGATCAATCTACTTAATTGCTTTAAGGCGAGTAATTTAGAATTAAGTTAAAGAAAGTGATACACAAAATATGAGAAGTTAACTATAGCTTTAAATAAAAGTTGAAAATTGAGTGCAAGTTTTATTAAATCTTATTTTTTACTTGTAGTACACAATATTCATAAAAATAACTCGTAAAATAAGATAGTATTATACTTAATTTTCATCGACCTTAGAAATATTTTGTTACCAAGTTTAAGATAAATCCCTTATTATTTCTTCAAGTAATTTAATTTTTTACATTGCTACGAAAAGCATAGTTGATTTTTGAACTTATATGATACCTACATTTTATCATTCAACTAATATAATTGAAGTATCATATACCTACTACGAATTTTTTTCAAGCTATTTCATCCCTTTACAGTAATATACTTTAGATAACTTTCTTCTTAGACTTCCTTAAAAAAAATCTACTAACTCTTGTAATTATTCTAGGGAAGTGACGTAACAGGTAAATGCAAAAGAAAATCGACAGAATTGCCTTTTAATATAAAAAGCCTACGCTATTTGTGAAAATTAAAAATTCTGTTCGGAATTACCCCAACTGACCCTAAATAATATCATATGTAATTGAATAATAATAATTAAATTTAATTAATTTTTCATTTTATTAATTATTTAAAAAATTTAACAAAAATGTTTAGTTAAAAAATATTTGTCTGTTAATTAATTACATAAATTATTTATAGAAATTAATAATTTAACTTAAAAATAATAAATAAATTCTCGTAATAATATTTTATTTTTTGTTTTAAATTTTAGTCGAGAGTCTCGGTCTCAAAAAACTTTGTATCGGTCTCGTCTCGTTTTATCCTAGATGAGTCTCGTCTCGGTCTCGTCTCGGAAAACCGAGACGAGATGAGACGAAACCGAGACTAGTCTCGGTCTCGTGGGCAGCACTATTAAATAATTTAAATGTTCAATGCTGTTACTGAAATTAAAAATTATTTCCATCCATCAATCAGTAAAAAATTACTGACAATTTAGTCCTTTTCAACTAATTTGCTGTGAAACTGATTTGCAATATAAAATTATTCTCTTTAATTTTCAATTTATTTCCATCATTTTTAATTATTTTCTTCAATTCTCAATTATTTTCTTCAATTTTCATTTATTTTCTAACATTTTTAAAATATTTTTCTTCAGTTTTTGATTGACAACTTGATATTCTCCTTCAATTTTATAATTGATCTGTAATTTTTTCAACAATTTTGTTCCACACTCTATTCTCGCCAAATTTCGAAATTTTTGTTTACTTTTTTTTCAATTGTCAAGTATTTTTCTCAATATTTAATTATTTCAGTAATCTAGTAATTTTTCTTTTAATTATCAATTATTTCCTTACAATTTCAATTTAATGCTTTAATCTTCAATTTATTTATTCAAGTTTTAATATTTTCTCCAATAAATTATTATTCTTGTCATTTTCCGATTATTTCTTTCAATTATTAATTTTTTTCTGCAATTTTCAATTATTTATTTATTTTCTACAAATTGTTCAATTTACCTTAAATTTTATAATTATTCTTTAATTTTGAAAACTATTTAATTCTGTTGTCGATTATTCTCGACAGTTTTCTAATTTTTTTTCATTTGTCAATTATTTTTTTTAAAATTGTAATTTAATTCCTTAATCTTAAATTTAATTATTCAAGTTTTTATTATGTTCTAAACTTCTCAATTATTAATTTCAATTTGAAATTGCAGTCTTCAATTTTCAATTTTATTTTATTCAATATTCAATAATTCTCACCTTCTTTTAATTATCAATTATTGTTTCAATTTTGAATTTAATTCTTAAATTTTCAATTTATTTATTCATTTTTTATTATTTTCTTCAAATTTTAATTCCATTCTTCAATTTTTAATTTAGTAAAAAATTAAATTTTAATAAATATTACATTTTAATAAAAAAATCTCAAAATTTTTTTAAGTATATTCTTTAAATTTTAATTTCATTTTTCGATTTTTTTCGTTTTTAATCCAGTTGTTAGATTTGTAATTATTTACAACAATTATTCCTATAATTTACTTAATTTTTCTTGTTTCATAATTTCTCAATATTTTTTTTCAGTTATCTATTAATCTAATCATTTCTTGAACTTTGTTTTTAATTGTCAATTTTTTTTCTCATTTTTTAAATATTTTCTTTAATTTTTCAATTATTCTCGTCATTTGTGAATTATTTCTTACAATTATTAGTGATTTTCTTTAATTTTCAATTGTTTTCCGAAATTTTTCAATTATTTCTTACAATTTTTTCAATTTTTAGTTATTCTTTTAAATTTTTATAATTATTCTTCGATTTTTTCAATTTTTTTGTTCGGTTGTGTATTAATCTAGCAATTGTTTTAATTTATTTTCAATTGTTAATTATTTTCGTCATTTTTCAGATATTTTCTTTAATTTTGTAATTATTCTCATAATTTTCATTATTTATTGCATTTGCAAAAATTTATAGTTTTAAATGACTAAAAATAATGCAAAGTTTTTCACGCATAAGTCAAGAGCAGAATATTTTGAATTTGTATTATAAATAAATAATATTTTTAATTAATAACACTTCAGATGAATATTTTACTAATTATAAACAATAATTAAAATTATAATGAGCTTATTTTCTCGAAATAAAATTAGTTAGTACAAAACTTCTAATTTACGTTACCATGCTACATTACATAAAGTTTCATACCATTGATTATAGATGGCAGCACCATTAACTTTTTTAGATGTGGGGAAGAAGTAGTAGTACAAACATATTTTATATTTAAATCCTTTAAAGAAAGGCTGATTTTGAAATACAATCTTTAATCTGTTTCTGAATTTAAATAGGTTTGATGAAAATTACTATTAATTAAAATTTTCTTCTATTTGTTGAATCAGACATTTAGAAAGCTTCAAATTTAAAGTTTTTATATAAAATTGTTGTTTTTCGTTATTCCAAATTGATGTTCTTGATAAAAATGTGTAGAGATTAGTTAATTATATTATGCATTGTATGTAATAGTGCCTTTGTACTGCTCGATACACAATCTCTCCTATACCTCAATATATGGTTTCTGATATAGGGTCCTAACATGTAGGATATTTGTTTGAAAAGCATAATTAATTGCTTCGTCAGGTCTGCCACACAATACTCTGTCTCATCGTGTTGATGACGTTGACACGATTGAATGCTTAACCATTAATTCTAGATAATTAGCTAATATACAATCTGCTTGTCTAATAATTCCTGATTTATCACTTAATCTCAAAATTAATATCTCTCGTGGAATTGCATGTGATTGAATCTATATATTATTTATCAAATCCTGTAGAATTCGAACAATTTTTTTTATCAAATTCTGCAGGATTCGATTGATTTTTTTTTATAAAATTACAGAATTCGATTAATCAATAAAGATAATTGATTAAATTTTCACCAAAGAAACTTCACAAGATTCTGAAAGGATTTTTTTTTGCAGCTCTTCTCTGTCAAATTCTAAAGTATTCAATGAGGCATGAATATTATCAGAAGAGTCTGAAAATGCTGGATTTTGTTGAAAAGCTTAAAAGTCAATTTCAATGTGCTCTGAATTATATTGCGGATTCGCAACATTTATTCCCTGTAGTATTGATTTAATTTGTTACAAGATTGATTCGACACCTTCTTGATTGAATCCATCTTAAGGCTTTTTGCTGATGTAGAATTCTATTTCCAATATTCTTGAATACGCAGAGAATCGAAAAAGTATTCATTGTCACGTTCTGCAGAGAGAAAAAGAGTTTTATTAGTTTGGAAATTAAAAGTGAATATAAAATGCATAAATAAAGTTACAAGTAGTAAAAAATGGGATTTACATTAATTTGAAAATTCGAAATTTCACATTGGGGAAATTTATATTTTATCTTCATTTCAGAATTACACTATTGAACTTCTTAATAATAGAGAAAAATTAATCAGATCGAAAGTAAACGATTCAAATTAAAATTTTTTTAAATTATAACTACCTTCAAATTGATCCATATTTCAATTAATTGTAATTTTAATTAATAAGACCATTATTTGATTATTATTTTAATCGACTCTTCGAATTTTGTTGGCGTTAAAGTAAAAAATTCGAAGATTCAATTTTTAATAATATTTAATCCAAATAAATAATTAAAGGCTTTCTACCTCAAATTCTATCAGAGAACTTTTTTTTAAAGAAACCAAAATTTAAAATTCATAATTTTACTACTTTAAATTTCTAATAAACAAAGGAAGATTTTAAAAATCTGTAAAATTGCCCTGTAAAAAGAGAATATTAATTTAAGACGTGTCTTAAATTTAGTAAGATATAAATGTTTATGTAAAAAATACTATCTTAGTCAAAATGAATTTACAATAATTTTTTTAATTTTTCTTTTTTGGCACAGTTCAAAGCAAAAGAAAAACCTGTAAAATCACCAAAAGCTGTCTTAAAAATACTGTGACTTAAAATAAGACAACTATTCTGTCTTAAAATAAGATTTTCTTTTTACAATGCTCTCTAAATCTGAATTAGTTAAAAATAACTAATTTGAAAGCTAAAACTCAGTCACTAATTTAAATAGTTATTTTTTACTAATCATTTAGTAAAAAGTAACTAATTATAATTAGTCAAATTCATTTTTAGGTTATGTCAAAATAACTAATAATTTAGTAAAATTTTGTTTAATTAGTTAAATTTGAGCGATTTTTTAGTTATTTTTTTACTAAGAATCAATCATATTTGACTAATAATTAGTTATTTTTCACTAATTGCTGAAACAAAAACTCATCCACGATTTTACTAATAATTAGTTATTTTTAACTAATTCAGATTTAGAAAGTGTTATTAATGAAAAAATTACTGATTATCAGTAAAAAAAAAATGAAAAAATTGTTAAATTTGACTGATTGAATCAGTTAACAGAAAATTTACTAAAGCTTCAGTTATTTTAACTGACAATTAGTTGTTTTTGACTGAATGATCAGTATAGAAATATTATTGTTTTATTTAATGATTGACCTCTTGTTATTGAATCAGTAACTTTTAACTAATTCATTTTCAAAGAGATTGATTCTTTTGTGTGCATTTAGTAAAGTTTAATTGATTTTGTGAATTCTTTTTTTCAAAATAATTATATTATCTATACTTTCCTAATAAGGAATTTTTAAAATAATTTCTAGAAAATTCATTTTCAGAATAGAAATAGATTAGAATAGAAGTTTTTATACAACTTGAAATCGTAACAACCATTTAAATCAAATAACGATTCAAATTAAGGTATTAGTCGCGTAAAATGATTTTCGTCAGATTTTTTTAAAACTTTGTATCTGTATTCATGAGGTATTTATCTATGAAATGAGATCTATCCTATTAATTTTGACCACTTCTGAGCTTTAAAATATTAATTCAAAGTTTATACTTTTTACATGCAATAGCACAAAATGCATGTAAAAATTGTCTCTTATATTCAATTATAAAAAAACAAGTCGTCAGTTTTTTAAATAAAACTACTAAGTTACACATTGAGATAAAATAAATCCTTTAAAAAAAATTAATTTTATTGACCACGTCGTATAAAAAAACAATAATTTAAAAATTCATAATTTTTCATTTTCACGTGGTTTCATTAAAAAATGTCGAAAACGTGTGAGCAATACATCACGATAACTTATAGTACCTGACTTAAAATCGTGAAAATTACATATATTACATTAGAAGAGGTCACAAGGAAGCAAGTGAGTTGATATAAAAGTTTATTTTTTGTTCTTTTTATTTTGCGGGAGCATTTACGCGACTAATACCTTAAATAATCATTTAGATCAAAACGAAAACAAAAGCATTCATTGAACTGAAGTTCAAGTTCAATGAAATTATCATTAGTTTACAGATCAGCTTAATGTTTTTTCCTATCTCTAACTTATTTCTAAATAGTTATAAGCTCAGACGTCATGTAACCGTCTATAGAGTGCGGTGTTGAATTTCTGCATCTAATCCTTTCTCTTCTTTGAATCTTAGTCAACAAACAGCCGAGTCTCGAATAGAACTGAATTTTGCAGTTGATCGTGTATTTTCCTGTCAAGTTTATAGTTCCGTTGGAAATCATTGTTACCTCGAAACAATTACGTAACTTTATCTTCATCATGTGCAAATGTACAATACGTGTTCCTAAAAAACAGTAATTGTGAATAGATTTACGTCAATTGTTTCTACCAGAAGCACCGGTGTGTGAAAAATTACATTTAGAAATTCTACAACTTCGGAGAGAATATTGCAAAAATGTTGCATGGAATTCTTCTTTACAGGATAATTTTGTGATTTTCATATTTGTGAGATGAATTTTCAAGAAAGTGTATTTTCAGTGAATTATTTAGAGGTCGTTGATTTCAAATTCGACAATTTCTTCAGTGATCATTTTCATACTTTGTTGGGCATTTTTTCAGTGATCATTGTTATGAGGTTTCGTAATATCCATTAGAATTTTATTATTTAATAACATCCTTTGGTGGCCATTTTTTTTGTTTTTACTATGCGTTTGACGATTAGTAATAAACAAATAAACATTCTTTCTTTTCAGAGGAAGTAGTAATAAAAGTAAGCAGAAAAATAAAATTACATAAAAATTTTTATAATAATTAAAAAATGATGATTTAACGTCACTTTTCTGTTAATCGATAAACAAATTGTGATGCTGTTTATTATTTAACTGAACTGTACTTGCACGTGGTGCATAGAAGAGCGGTTTTGCTTTCACTCACTCGAGCTACTTTTCCTTGCTATTTTCTATATAAAGTGAGATTTAAATTTTCAGAGTTAATTAGTTATATTTTACAAGTTATTTGTAATTAAGTTTATTTATAATTTAGTAAATTATTGATAAATTAATTAAAATTAAACAAAATTAGTAATAATAATAATAATTATTATTATATATTAAATATAGGTCAATAAATAGTAGGTTATGTAAACATGCAAATAAATAAAAAGTAAATAAACTTTAAACAAAAGTCGAAATAACTTTTTTGAACTATATAAGATATTAATAATGTTAACTACTGTCACTTCGTAAAATTATTAAAAAAGGATGTAACAAATAAATAAAATCAATGCAACTTTTTATTTGGTTAATTCCTTCATTTTTTTAGTTAGGTATATTATAACGAATTTTGTTATTTAATTTTAAATTAATTAAAAATATTCATATTATTCCATAAATAAGTGTTAATTATATCAATTTGACTCAATTTTATTTGTTTTAAATCGGTTTGTTCTTGGTCAGACCTTTTGCAGAACGAAAATAAATATTTGTAACAAGTAGTAATTTAATTGAGGAAGTGGATAGATTGCTATGTGTGTAATAAACATATCATTATAGATTTAAAATTTTATTTGAAGATCTCTGTTGTCAATTTCAAAATAACTGCAAACCAATATGCGAAGAAAATAAAAGATTATTATTTATTATAAATTGAATTAGGGAACTCTTAAAAATAAATGAAATTTGGTAATTAAAAGTTGAATTAAAAAAGCGTTTCGAAAGGATAATTTCCATACTAATTTTTACTAATGAATAACACTACCAAATTTTAATTTTTCCTTAAAACATAAACAAATTTGAATAATAAATAAATCAGGGCTGTTATTAATTTAAATCCTCTCTAAATCTGAATTAGTGGTTTTCTATTAATGAATTAGCGAAAAGTGAGCTACTATTAAAATAGTAAGAATTTTACTAATTCTTAGTAGAAAACTACTAATTAAATTAGTAAAAAAATCTACTTTTTTAAAAAGTAAAGTTTCACTATTTCAATTAGTAGTTTTCTACTAAAAATTAGTAGTTTTCTACTAAGAATTAGTAGTTTTCTACTGTATGAATTAGAGAAAAATGAGCCATGAATTTGACTAATTCATAGTAGAAAACTACTAATTCATAGTAGAAAACTACTAATTTAGATTTAGAGTGTCACTTTGATTTAAATTGTGATTTAAATCATGATTTAAATCATTGGAAAATTTGCATTAAAATCAAATCGAAAAAACCTCACAACTCTCCGGATGTCTAATACTGAATGTAAAAAATCGCAAAAATTAAAGAAAAACCCACAAATTTGTGGATAAATCTTAAAAATTTCTATTTTAATATTTTAATCTTTATAAAATTAAAAAAATTGTACTAATACAGGTGATCAAAATACCTACGATTTACAAATCTTTGGTATGAAGATAGCAAAAATAATAGTATTACATTTTTATATCTTTAAATCATTATAATTTTATAATTATATAAATTCGAAACGTTAATTAACTCATATTCCAATTTGTTCCAACTTTTAAATTTCAATTAATTCAAATTTAAATACATATTAATTATTTTCCATATTCACAATAATCCTTTTTTTTTAATATTCTTACAATCTCTCTAAATCTGAATTAGTTAAAAATAACTAATAATTAGTAAAATCATGCATTCATGCCTGAGTTTTTAGTTCAGCAATTAGTTAAAAATAACTAATTATTAGTAAAAAATTAAATAATTGTTAGTAAAAACATAACTAAAAAATAGTTAAAATTTGACTAATTGAATTAGAAAACAGAATTTTACTAAAAAAAATAGTTATTTTGACATAACCTAAAAATGAATTTGACTAATAATTAGTTATTTTTTACTAAATGATTAGTAAAAAATAACTATTTGAATTAGTGAGTGTATTTTTGCTTTCAAATTAGTTATTTTTAACTAATTCAGATTTAGAGAGAAGATTTCTAAAGAGATTTCAATTTTTCGAAACTGTTCTCTCTAAATTTGAATTAGTTAAAAATAACTAACTATTAGTAAAATCGTGCCTGAGTTTTTATTTTAGCAATTAGTTAAAAATAACTAATTATTAGTAAAAAAAATCTTATCTTATAATTTCTTATTTTTACAAAATTTTAAGTTTTTTTCTACTTTTACTTTTGATATTTTTTCTCTTTTTTTTTATTTGTCTTTTTATTTTAGTATTTTCTTTAATTTCCCTCTTTTTATGCAAATTATTTAACATTATTTTACACAATTTTGTTATTATAACATTCTCTAAACTTTTTATTTGGTTGATTTTTATAATTATTTCCATATTTTTAAAAATAAATGCACTCATTTTTTGGTAAGTTTATTCAATTTTTTTGACATCTTGTCTGTATTATTTGCGAGATTTTTTGCAAACTTACTTATTCTTCAATAAAGTTTTTAGATTTTCTTTTTTTTTTTCTAAATTTATTGTTGAACTTATTTTAAGTGTAATTTTATAAAAATGTGTTTAATTTAATTTGCTTAAACATTTTTATTTTTAAAGGATTTTTAAGTTTCTTTTGTGGGCTTTTTATTTTTTTAGATTTCCCTATTTTCTTCCTATTTATTTAATTTTCTTGATGTTTCACTATTTTTGTCTAGTTCTTTGCGTTTTAATTAATTCTTTAATTTTTTTCATAATTTTTCCATTTCTAAAAAACATTTTTCTTTATTTTCAATTGTTTAGTTTTTATCTTATAATTTCGGATTTTTGAAAACATTTATTTGGTGCTTTTATCTACATTTTTTAAATTTCCCATTTTTCTATTTTTTTTAAAGCTTTTATTATTTTTTTATTTTATATTATGTGAATTTAATCTTCTACTAAATAGTCTCATTTGAACATCATTCATCTATTTCATAAAATTTCTTTTCTTTTAAAATTTTTTTAAATTTTATTGAATTATTGTTCACTTTAGTAATATATTTGAACGTTTTGTTAATTATCATCTTATTTATCATTTTAATTAAAAAAAATGTCCGTAAATAGTTTAATTTTTTTAAAAGAATTTCTACTTTTTTATATATAATTATATTACTGTTGCATTCTTGTGTTGTTTTTTTAATTTTTTTTTTTAATTTTTTCAATAAACTACTTACAAATAAACATTTGGAGATTTTATATACATGATTATATATTAAAAAAAATCATGATTTTTATCAGCCCTGAAATAAATAAATGTGTTAATTCTCTAGATATTAAACAACTATTAAAATTCAACTTTAGCATCTAAATATTTATGTCAACTAATTAAATATTTATCCCTGCATTAAATATTTAATAAATTAAATATATTTTATCCCAGTGTCTAGAATTAATAACAAATCAAAATATTTGGCTATATTTTAGTCACTTGATAATGGTGTCACTTGATAAAGTAGATACTAACGAGCCTTGTCGGAGAATAAATTTCCTGTTCTGTTATCAAGAGGTCGCAGTAGGTACCTAATAATCCTTTGAAATGCCCGAAGCGTTAGAGAGTAGCCTTCGTGAAGTGCTAAACAGCACTGTCACTGTTCTATTGTCGTGGAAATTGCAATACAGCCGATGAATATTGCAAATTCGAGACGAAGCTTAGCGACGATGAGGTGATAGTGTAAAGTTTGAGTTGATTCCCTACAGTCTCCTTTGATGGCGCTTTTCTTGTCAATACAAGAACACGTACAATCATCCTGACAATAAAACAATGAGATAACAGAAGCTTAAAGTTGCTTTCCAATTGCTTTTACGATCGATTAAATTTTTATCGAGTATTTATTTCCGTCCCCAAACAATATCCTATTAATTTCACGATAGGGATTTCAATTCAATTCATTCGATATAAATCAAGTCGTTGTTTTAAGGACTTCTGTCTAATTTTCCGAGTCGTTGAAATGTTCTCGAAAATTTATATAAATGCATTTTTCGAGAACTTATAAGTTTTTAATATTCAAGTTCTATACTCTTTAGCCGAATTTTTATTTATTTTCATTTAACACAACTGCTCTTTTCAAAATTTCCTATACAGAATTATGAAATATCGGCTTAATAAAAATTGAGTTACATGAAAATTCGACTAAATGAAATCCTGCTCAAAGAAAATTTGGTGAAATAAAAATTATATTGAATAGAAACTGCTTTGGTTGAAAATTTGGTTTAATAGAAATTAGTGAAAAATTAATTGATGAATTAAAATAAAATACATTAATACATTTCGATGATCAAATGAAAATTCCGCTAAATGATTTGTAACAATTTGTAACAACTGGAAAACCTGGATTACTCATTTTTCGAATTTTCCACATTTTTCTCTAAATCTAAATTAATGAGAAAGCGGTTACTATTAAATAGTGAAAAATTTCACTATTTTTTAGTAGAAAACTACTAATTTGAAAGTGAAATATTTAGTAATTGAAATTGTAAAAGTTTACTTTGTCAATTAGTAGTTATTCAACTGTCAAATTAGTAGTTATCTAGTAATAATTAATAATTTTCTACTAAAAAATAGTGAAATTTTTCATTATTTAATAAAAACCGATTTCTCGCTAATTCATTAGTAGAAAATCACTAATTCAGGTTTAGAGAGTTGATTTTGAAACCTTTTGTGTCTATCTGATATTCTGGAAACAATTTTAATAAGTTCCGAAAAATCTGCAAGCATCGCCAATTTTTTTTCACTTTACAGGCTTCACAGGTGGTCCCTTATTTCTATCATTTCTATTTCTATCATTTTAAAATTATTTTCTCCAATTTTTAGATTTATTAAATTATATTTTAATAGATTTCCTGAATTTTCAGACCTTCATTTCAGATTCCAAATCTTTTCTTCAATTTACAATTAAGTTTATCATTTCTTAATTTTTTCTTGCCATTCATACTTATTTGTATTATTTTTTGACTAATTTCATAAACTGACAATTATTTTCATCAAATTTAAATTATTTTTTCCTACTTATTAATTATTTTCATTATTTTTCAATTAATTTCCAAAACTTGTAATTATATTTTTATATTCTAATTTTTTTCATTATGTTTTCATATTGTGTTTATCATATTTCAGTTATTTTATTAAATTCCAAAAGTGTTAGTAATTTTATCACTTATTTTTCATACATTTTATTTATCTTCTTTAATTTTCAATTATTTCTATTACTTTAAAATAATTTTCTCCAACTTTTAGATTTAAAAAGTATTTTTTCACACACTTTCTACATTTTTAATTTATTTATCTCAAATTTCAGTTATTTCTAAAATTTTCAATTATTTCTATCATTTTTCAATTGATTTCTTTAATTTTTTCTCCAATTTATAATTTTTTTAATGATTTTTTTTACTGATTTACTAAACATTTAATCATTTATTTCAAATTTCAATTAATTAACAAAATTTTAAATTAATTTTAGATATTTTCAATTTTTTTTTCAAATTTACAATTACTTAAGGTATTTTGTAATTAATTTTTAAAATTTTGAATTATTTATCTCAAATTTCAATTATTTTAACAAATTTATCATTATTTTCCATATTTTTCAATTATTTCCTTCAATTTGCTGTATAGATATTCTGTAATTTTTTTCAATTATTCGTCTCAATTCTCGATTGCTTCTTCAATTCTCAAATATTTTTTTTATTTTAAAGTACTGTTTTCAATTTTCAATTATTTCTATAATTTTTCAATTTTTTTCTTCTATTTTTAATTTTTAAAATAATTTTCAATTTGATTTACTTAATCTTCAATTTCAATTCTTTTTTTTTTCAATGTTCAATTTGTTTCATTCATTTTTTCGATTTTAAATTACCTTCATCATTTTTTAATTAGATTCCTAATTTTCAATTATTTTTCTCAATTCTTGATTGTTTTCATCAATTTTGAATTTGTTTTCAATTATTCTTATCATTTTTTAAATTAATTTTTAAATTTTCAATTTTTGTCTTCAATTTTCAGTTGTTTCTGTAATTTTGCAATTATAGAAACAATTTTTAATTTTTTAAATTATTTTTAAATTTATTTATTAAATCTTAAATTATTTATCTCAAATTTGAATTCTTTCTTTTAATTTTTATTAGTTTTATAATTTCTTTAAATTCTTTTTTTCCAGTTTTTAATTATGTTCATTATTTTTAAATTAATTTCCTAAATTTTCATTTTTTTAAATTTCCATTATTCTTATCTTTTTGCAATTATTTTCTCTTATTTCATATATATTCTGTACTGTTTCAAATTATTTTTCTCATTTTTTAATTATGTTCTTCAATTGTCAATTATTTTTATTATTTTTTAATTATTCTCCACAATTTTTAATTATTCTTATAATTTAGATTTTAAATATTATCTTGAATTTTAAATTATTTCTAAAGCTCTGCATTCATTTTCTATAATTACCTACCCAAATAAAATAATCGAGGTTCTATTGTATATAATTCATTTATCTTTATGAAGTTTTTAAAATACCCTAAAATTTCCCTATTTTTGTATATTAACTCCCCTATTTCCCCTAAAATATTCTTCATTGTCACTGTGAAGCCTGACTTTATTAAAAACCCTGTTTAAAAAATATTCATCAATTTTTCAATATTTCAAGAGCTAAAATTTGAAACTAGGACTTTTTCAATTTAAAATTTGTACATTAATTGATATCGTCAAGTGAAAGAATATTTTCCAATTTTTCAAATGTAATAATTTTGATGCCGTTTTTGTGTAAAATTTCATTATGGACATCAAGTGGAAGTTTTTAATTTGCGAGTGTGGTGTTTATCTTAAAATCGGACTGAGAGATTATTTCAATTAAAATAAAAGTAATGAAAACAACAAAATAATAAAATGAAATAAATATAAAAAATTAAATTATTGATCAAAATAAAATCAATCATTTTATGATGGTTAATAATAAATTTAAATAAAAAATATATGAAAATAAAAATAAAATGAAAGTTTAGGTATAGGAAAAAGATTTTTAATAAAATTTTTACACCTGAAATCGCATCGTTATTAACGTGACTCATTAATCACTTTTAACGATTTAATTGTAATTGATGTTTATCAAACCAAAAAGGAGGAAATGTATAATTATTAATGCTGTTGCAGTTGAATTAACTTTGAGAGTTGAAACCACCATGATATTGGAAATTTGTAGACTTCAAAACGGATATTCTATTGCTGACTATAAATCGCTTTATGATGACACGTAACTGCGAAATTTTCTCATTAACGATTTAATTAAAGTCAAATCCAAACTATTGTTAGAGCTGAATATTCCTGTTGTGTAAATTAGCAACTCATGTCTAAATTTACAAACTCAATATTGAATTTCTCTTTGAGGATAATAAAATAGCAATAAATAAAATTTTAAATAATTTATTGCAATTGTAGTATACAATTTTATCAACTACAATTTCTGCAACGATTTTCTTTTATTTAAAGAGTCTTGGTCTTGGTTTCAGATTTTTGTCCATCTTTTTGAAATAATTTGACGATAAATTGGTACACTTAGTCTCTTCGTTTTCTAGATCCAAGTATGATATTTTGATAAAATAAGTGGACAAAGAAATTAATTTTGTCAGGATCAAAAGTGTAGTTTTGTGTCGCAATAATGGCTGTGAAAAATTACGCTCATCAATATACATTGCAAGTAAAAAAGGAAGATAAAAGAACTGATGATTACAGTTTGAGTGATTCCTCCAACGAGCCGGAAGACCTTTTTCCTTTGATCCGACAGAATCTCGGCAAATACAAGATGAGAGATTCGGTACAAGTTCAGAGAAATAGAACCAATTCTCCCAGTCTTATTAAGGTGAGTTTTTTTTTCATTTCGAGTTATCCTGAAATAGGATAAATCCAAACAAAGGCATTTCCTTTTAATTGACCTTTAATCTATTTCAATCCTGAGAGATTTTCAGATTGCTATATAAAAGAGTTGATTTTTGTTTAAAATTTTAAATGTTTCAATTTAAGAATTTTATGCGCATTGTTTAAAATATGAAAGAAAGAATATTTGAAGGCAATTATGATTTTATTGATTTTTCAAAATAACTTTTATTTGAGCTAGGTTTTTCTTGATTTTCAGATAACTTGCGTTCTGTCGGAAAAGCAATTTCATGAGATTTCAAATTTAGTCTGGAATCAAAACTACTTAGACGAAACGAACTGAAAGCTAATTAAACTTGGTAAAAGCTTATGCGAAAACAAAAATTTTCATCAGTTGTTAGTTAGCAGGTGTTGAAAATTTGCGAAGAAGAAAGACAAAAAAAAAAGATTTTTAAAACTTTTCCGCCATTAAATAATATTAAAGGTTACAATTTATGAAAACTAAAATAAAGAAATGTAATTATGAAATGTGAAAATGAAATTATAAATATTAATGAAAATAAAAAATTCTAAAGTCAGACAGAAAAAAATGGAAGTATTAAAAAATAAAATTTATAAAAGATTATATAAAAGAATGTAAAAAAAAATGATGATAAATAAAATTGTGCCTAGAAAAATTAAATTAACTGAAAAATTATAAATAAACTTTCTACTTTTATAAAAAACGAATTAAAATGTCGCATTTTCAAAATTGAGATTCAATTTTGAAAATATTTATAAAGGTGGATAGTAACTCCTTTTCAGTGTAACACCAAGAATTCCCGGAGATTCTCTGCCATTCACATAAATCTTTAGCGTCACCGATAAATCGAACTTAAGTAAATGGTATTTTACTTTACTCAGAGAATTTTATCAGCAATGTCGCTTTGTGAGTTTCTTTGCTAAAGCATTGATCCTTTTCAAAAGATTCGACAATAATGTATTGGCTCGAATTAAACTCAATAGCAAATTTTCTATAATACACTTTGGGAAATTTTTATTCATTAATTACACAGGTCCACAAAAAATAATTGTTGGTGGGTTCCTTTGACCAAACCTGGTGTATTATATGTTTTTGGGGTCGCTGAACACGAATCTGAAGTTGGTTTTGCTCCATCACGTCATGATTTTTTCCTAACCTCAAAATCAATAAAATGACACTTTTTGCTCATTAGGATCTGAACCCGACTTAACATTAATATATGCCTATATCTAGTAGAAAGCTTGATTTATTCCCTTTAAAACACTTTTTTAAAAAGTGTTCTACGATGATTTTTAACGAAGATATGATGTTTTCCATAAAGTAATTTTTGTTCATAATTCATTATTCACGTGTTTTTAGCATTTAAAAAAAATCATATATGTGAAGTAAAACATCATATCTTCGTTAAAAATCATCGTAGAACACTTTTTAAAAAAGTGTTTCAAAGGGAATAATTCAAGCTTTCTACTAGACATAGGCATATATTAATGTTATTAAGTCGGGTTCAGATCCTAATGAGCAAAAAGTGTCATTTTATTGATTTTGAGGTTAGGAAAAAATCATGACGTGATGGAGCAAAACCTTCTTTCGTTCAAATAATGACTAATTTAATTTTATTGGATCAAAATAATATTCAGAGCAATTTAATGACTATTATCGTGATTTAATGTTGAAATAACTCATGAATGGTCGTTTTGAAAGCTTCTACCTCTTTATTATTATTTGGTTGTATCACAAAAATTGTTTTACGTAAAAATTAATTATTTTAGTGTATTCCGAAACAGCTGATTAAAATTTATTCATTTCACGTATTTCTAAAAAAAAATCATTGTTTTATAAATAATTTATTTTCAACAAAATGAAATATTTTGGTTGAATAATATAAGAACTAAATCCTTTTTTAAATAAAATATTTTAATTTTCCTTTGTAATAAAAATGGTTTTATGTTTCATTTTTCTCTTTAATGTTGCTTTTTTAACATGACTTTAAACTGTTTTTTTACATTTTTAACAAGGGGATTCTCGCGATTTCAATCTGTGAAATATTGCTGCGAAATACAGTTGAAAATAAATGATTTATCAGTTACTTTTTAATTGATTGACTTTTAGAAAATAACTGAAATTTTGTTACTAAAATTGTCAATTATTTTTCATTGATTCATCAGTGGAAAATTCTTGACAATTCAGTAACTATCAACTGATTTTCAGTGACATTTCACTGATTCATATTTATTTGAAAAATACAAATCTTGCATTAAAGGAATCATTATTATAAATTTATAAAAGTTGAGCAATCAGTCTTATTGACTAAAACTCAAATTATTTAATCCATTCCGCCCCTCATTTTGTCACAAATGAGGAATTGAGGAAAAAACTATTTTTCGTAGATTTCCTGTAAAATTGTTGAAAATCAATATTTTTTTACTCTGTTTTTCTTCATAAATACTCAGAGAATAACATCCAATTATTGACATATGAAACTTGTTAAGTTTACTATTTTGTACAGGACCCAAAAGTTGACCAAAAGTAAACCGAAATAGGTTATATTATTGGCAAAAAATATTAATTCTCAAAAAAACGAAAAATTTACGATTGTTAATTATGATTTCTATTGTTTTTGAGGTCGCCGATTACAAATCTGAAATTAGATTACAAAATTTCGAAATGGCGGATTCAATATGTTGGACACGAAATTTAAAAAAGTAATCGATTTTTTTGAAATTTGGTATCAAGGGGTTTTTGTGGTCCCTTATCACAAATTTTAAATCAGATTTAAAAAACTCTAAATTCTGGATCCAATATGGCGGACATAAAGTTTAAAAAGGTTTCTGGAGTCTCTGATTACAAAAAATCAAATACAAATGAAGTCAAAAATTCAAATGGGAGCATCCAATATGTCGGATATAATATTTAAAAAGTTGGACGAATTAAATTTAGTTACCAGAAATTTAAGATATTTTTACATAACCTAAAAATGAACTTAATTAAGGGGGGAGGCTGGTCTAGAATTTTGAAAAAATCGAACATTTTTTTTGTCTTAAAAGGTGCTTTAGGGTCTTAGAAATAACATACCAAAAGATGGATGCCGGCCTAATTTCCTAAATGCCCAATTTTTTCATTCTACGGCAGTGCCTCGCAGGTATTGATTTTACAATACGTAAAACTTTAAACGCGTTTTTCTCGAAATCACTTTTTTTAAACTGGGCGAAAACATAACACGAACAAATCTTTACCGATTCTTATGAAATTTTGACAGTACATTCTAGATACCATTCTCCGGAGCGTCACGTAGGATTTTTTTTTTATTTTACATACTTTTTTTTTAATCAACAATTTTATGTCGTTTTTTATAGTGAAAATTGTAATTTTTTGTTCAAACATGTACCATTTCGCGAAAAAACAAAATATCAAAAAAATCCTACGTCCCGCCCTTGCTGTTGTTACATAGAAACTAAAAAAAGTTTATTTTTTGATCTAGGACAAAAATTATGGACGTTACATTTTCGCCAATGGACCTATTAAAAAAAAAGGCCTGTTCGGAGAAGTAGGGGAGAGTCGGGTAAAATGCCTAATTGGGTAAATTGGCAATGGTTAATAACTTGGCAAAAAATAAATATTAATCATAATTGTTTTTAATTATGAAGTATATTAAGGTGAAGATGATTTCTGTAAAGTTTCATGTTTATCAGTTTACTATTAAATAATTTATTAAATAATTGTGAAAATGATGCTTTCCAACGATAATTTTTTCATTTTTAAAGATTAGAAAACATGCACTTCTATCTCACATACGTACATAATTTTTTTTTTAAATTAATCCTTGAATATTTAGCTATCTAATCACTTTGACTTAATTTATAAAAATGAGTTCAAAAATGAAAATAATTAGTTTAATTACATCGTGTGTTTTTGGGTAAATTGCCTTGGTTAAATTGCCTATATGCTGTAAAACTTCTAAACAAGATACGTATGATACGGAAAATCTCTCGGGTTACACGTATATTTTGATGTAGAAACTAAATATCAAGTTGTTACTGCTTCTGTATAAAAAATCAGTGTTTTAACAAATTAATTATATTAATTATTGCATTTATATTAATAATAATTATAATAATTATGCATTGAAGAATAATTTTTAATATATTTTTAAAACATGATTTTAAATAAGCGCGGGATGAATCAAAAGAAGTGCGCATGCGCAGAAAAAATACATAAGATTACGAGAGTTACGTGTTGTCACGTGACTATAAAGAATCGTGGCGGATTAACTTGTCACATTTGGCATTGAATGCCAAAATTTTCATTTTCTTCCTAAAACTCACGCAGTTTTCAATCGAGCAGGTATTTTTGTAATTTATTATAGTGTTTAATTTACTTTTGTATGATTTTTTATAATTGTAGAAGCTTTATTTATTTGTTATAGACTTTATTTTCATTTTTTGTCGGACTGCTTTGGATTAAAATTTTAGTTTTATGACAAAAAGATTATATTTTTGTATTCACAGCTAGTTCTTTTTTTAATATAAACAAGATAATTGATTATAGAAAATATATAAAAAAAATTTTTTTACTTTTATTCATATTTTTCCATATTTTTGTGCACAGGCGATTTGCCCAGTCGTGTGTCAAAATGGCGAATTTTGACATCAATATTTAAACAATTCTTTTTTCTATTTTTTCTGAAATAAACACTTAAAATGACTACCTTATTATATTCTTAAAGGATGTTTTCTAAATATTTGATGGTTTATATTTTTCAAAACTATAATTAAATACTTTTTTTTTTGCTCTAAACTTTACTATAGGCATTTTGGCCGACTCTCCCCTAGTGTACAGCGGCCATTTTGAAATTAATTCACTCAAAATTTTTTGTATTTGTACCTGGAAACACGTATTATTAAACCTATTTCACAAATTTTTGATTGATTTCTTTGTTGAGTCAGAATAAATTCATAAAATAGGGTGAGCGGGGCAATCCGAACCGGCGGGTAATTCGGCTCATTAGCGATTTCACGCCTTAATTAGAATCTAGGAGGGAAAGGTCGCTATAGAATATAGGTCTCAACATTTTAGTTAGGTAAACGAAATTTAGTGTAATTCTAATGATTCAGCCTCGTGTCAGGTAGAGTATTATGTTTTTATGCGTCGCGCGTACACTTTTTACTTACAAACTTTTACGTTTTTAGTACATTAATTTACGAGCCTAATTTTTTTGGGTAAGTTTTTTTTATGCTCTCAGGTGTGCTCTTTCAATACACCTATGCTATTTTATTTATATGTATCAAATGTGACTTGTATTTGTTTTAAAGTGCCAAAAGTCAGGGTGGGGTAAATGGGCTCACGCGACGGTTAATCATCTTATCCAAAAATACTTTGTCTTGATCCGCCCCTGCTTAATTATGATAAGAATATGACTACTTTTAATAATTACCAATAATGAGTGTACTTACTTTTTTATTTTTTATAAAAAAATAAAAAAAAAGTAAGGTCTAATGAATTTTCTTTAATTTTAGGGGCCCCAGTCCCCCCCCCCCCAAATTTTGACCTTGATCCATCACTGCATAATTATAATAAGAATATAGGTACTTTTCATATTTACAAAATAAAGGTTATTGAACTTTTTTATTTTTCGTAAAAAATAAAAGTCGCCGAATTGCCCCACAGGGTGAGCCGATTTACCTGCCAAATTTGCAGTTTGAGAATTTGGTATATCTGCATTCAAAATTATCTAGAGCTAAAACTATAAAAGATAAATCAAAAAGTCCTTGCAAATTTGAAAGTGCAAATGATAGGCTACTAAATGATATATCCATGTTTGGATTTAAAAAATAATTTCCTAACTTTTTTCCTGTCTGACCAAAAGTGAGCCGAATAGCCCCGGTCTCCCCTATGCCATTTTTTTTGCGCTCTAGAAGTAATCGACTTTTTGTTATAAAAATAAAAACTTTTGTTTGTTACTGGGATAAGACATTACATAATCAAGTTTCATAAAAAATGAATAATTTTTAAACTTTAAGTCCGCCATATTGGATCCGGCATTTAGAGTTTTTAAAATCTGACTTCAAATTTGTGATTATAGGGACCCCAAAAACCCCTTGATAGTTGATTTCTATAGAAATTGATTAATTTTTAAATTCTAATGTCCGCCATATTGGATCCGCGATTTTGAATTTTTGTAATCTGATTTCAGATTTGTAATCAGCGACCTCAAAAACAATAGAAATCGTAATTAGCAATCGCAAATTTTTCGTTTTTTTGCAAAATACATGCAAAATTTCAATAGCGTACAGGCACCACTAAATATTAGTTTAAAAAAAATAAATATCGATTTTTTTCGATTTGTGACAAAATGAGGTGCGGAAATGGATTAAATTTCAAAACGTAATTTTTAACGGCCACCCTAATGTAGATGAAGTTACGAGTTTCATTAGAGTCGTTTGAGATGACCTCTTCTATGTACATTGAATATTAGGGATAAATTGCAGGGGCAAATATACACAGTGCCAAGACTGTATTGTGTATCGAGGGCATTCGTGGCTAGTGGCATCATGCTGGAACAAAGCGATATGTTTCTGCAAATATTTGGGAGGCTAATTTTCGAAGGTGCATCCGTTGTTTCATGTTGCTCTGTCGCTGCAGGCGTTTGCTTTTAAGGCAACATCCGCTTTTGAGTATCCCTATTTTCCCTACGCTTTATCTTGTTGCTTTCACCTAACATGAGCGCTTCGTTATTAACCTTGCTCATTTTTTTCACACTGCAATTATCCTGATTACTTGGGGATCATGGAATTAATTCTCAAACGAAATGCAAATTAAGGTTCGGTTAATAATAAATTAATTAGATGAGAGATAAAAGAGATGAGAGATTTAACGTTTCGACAGCTCAGCTGTCTTCTTCAGAAACTGTAATATTTACTAACTTTTTTTTATAAACCACAGTAACAAATATAAAACAAATATTATAAACAGAAAATTTTTAATAATTTTTAAAACATTTGTAAAATTTACCGTAGAAAAGTTTAGCACTTTATACATACTCATGATCAACACAATAACAATAAACATATAATATTATAACAATAAATTTGATTTAGGAGTATTTTATAAAATTTTGAATCATTTCTAGATATTGATTTTTTTTATTATTATTCCCTCATTAATCGTTGCTTTTATTTTTGTTTTCTGTCGAAAGTTCCTTGTACCACAATTCCTGTTTATATAAACTACATTTTAAATGTACTTTCTTCAGTCTATTTAAATTTATTGTGTGGATCACTAGTAGGGGAGAGTCAGCCAAAATGCCTATAGTAAAGTTTGGAGTAAACAAAAAAGTATTTAATTATAGTTTTGAAAAATATATACCTTCACATATTTAGAAAACAACTTTAAAGAATATAATAAGGTAGTCATTTTAAGTACTTATTTTAGAAAAAATATAAAAAATAATTATTTAAATATTTATGTTAAAATTCGCCATTTTGAAGTTTCAATCCAAAGCAGTCCGACAAAAAATTGAAATAAAGTCTATATCAAATAAATAAAGCTTCTACAATTATAAAATAACTTACAAAAGTAAATTAATGAATACAAAAATCATATTTCTTATCGCACAGAATCGATTAATTTATATAAAATTTATAATTGATCAACACTGAAAAAAATGAGTTAGCTACTATATGGATAGCTAATTTTTAGCTGTGGTAGCTAATATTTAGCTGTTTCAGCAAACAAAATTAGCTGTGAAAGCTAATTAATAGTTGTGTTAGCTAAAAAATTAGCTATCCATATAATAGCAATTAAAGTTAGCTAAGGTAGCAAAGTCTTAGCTTTGGCTGCTAATTTTTTTTCTCCGTGAAAAATTCGTAAAATAATTCAATTTTTTTCATTCTTTTTTGCATTTAATATTCTTTATTTTCAATAATTTCTCCAAGCAAATTTTTTTGCTTACAGGGAAGCGAAATGTCCACGAAATAGACATAATTTTCAACTTGTTCAGTTTACTTTTACCTTCAATGAATTTTTGGTCTTGATATTGTGAGTTTTTAGACTTTTTTATAATACCCCTCAGTTCAACAGTCTTATAAGTTTAAGTTTTAAAAAAATGGAAATGGTACGTGTCTCCTCACTTTTAGAAAATATGTGTGTGTTAGCAAATGGAGAAGGATTGTTTGATTCATAGCCCAGGGCGAGAGTTGAGCGTAGATAATATTTCTTTGTCTATAAAATCCACTCTTAGTGCACTATTTTCATTCATTCTGCTCTGATCCGTTAAAGTGCAAAGTAATGTTTTCCAGAACTTATGCGAAAATATTCTTAGACTATTTTTTTATCGGACATATTTAATTATACATATTATTGTTTAATTAGCAGAAATTAACTCGATTAATTATTGTTGAGAATTTAAGTGTTGCTTCTTTGGTAATTTAAAAAAAACTTATGCGAAAATATTCTTAGACTATTTTTATCGGACATATTTAATTATACATATTATTGTTTAATTAGCAGAAATTAACTCGATTAATTATTGTTGAGAATTTAAGTGTTGCTTCTTTGGTAATTTAAAAAAAACTTTTAAGGAGTATAAAATATGAAGCTTAAGTTTATAACGTTTAAGAGACAATAAAATTAAAAATCATCATTTTTAACGAAAAACTACCCCCAAAAATTTAAAATAATTAAGAAATTGTAGACAAAATATAGAAAACTAATTCTTTTCTTTTGAATAAAATGCTGAGCATTTATCCCTTAAGCACTGATCAAATTTTAATTCCTAAACCGATTCTGGACCCTTCTTTTTTAACGAAAAACTCCCCACAAAAGATTTTAAAAATCAACAAAGTGCACCCAATATAGTAAGCAATTTTTTTATTCTATAGAATGGTAAGTATTGAACCCTCCCAAGCTTTAAAAAAAGTTCGATCTCCAAACTTAACCAGAATCTATATTTTATAAAGAAAAACGTGTTAAAAAAATATAGATCAAAGTGAATCTAATACATATAAAAATATATAAACTAATAATTTATTGCAGAGTATGGTATAATCCTTGAGCTCCTAAAGCTTTAAAAAATAGTTTAACTCTCAAAAGTAATCCAGAACCTATATCGTTTAAAATTAAAAACCTGCCCAAAAATAAAAAATATAATTATCAAAAAGTACCCAAAGTAGTGTACAATTTTTTCATGACATAATGCTTGGGGGGTTCGATGATGACTATTTTAAAACATCAATAAAAAAATCGCTAACTATTTTGGGTTCAATTTGAAAATTTCTTTTTTAGTTGGGTCACATTTTTCGTTATAAACGAAAGTTCTATATTGATTTTGGAGAATAATGAATAATGAATATTCATTCATGAATGAAACACTTGTTAAAGTTTTAGGTGCTCAATGCTCATCTTTGTGCAATAAAAAAATTGTTTACTATATTGGATGCACTTTGTTTATTTTTAAAATCTAATGTGGGGAGTATTTCGTAAAAAAAAAAGGTTCCAAATAGGTTTTGAGGTTGAAACTTTTATATCAGTATTTCGGGGCCTGAATGTTCACCATTCAAATTTAAATTAACCTATATTTCCATTGAACCGGGAATTTCAATCTTCTCAAATTTCAATTCATCTATATTTTTATCAACTCACTGAGAGAAAACTTTTCTTGCGCCAGTGCAAAAATGCATTGGATCAAGTATGAATTATGCTTATAATCGGTCCTAGTATAAAAGACATGAAGACTAGAATAAGGAGGTGAAATTAGATAGTTTTACCACAGGGAACGGTGGCGCGGCAAACAGGCTAGCCAGTAGGCGCCTCTTTTTGGTTCGGGCTTTGCTCAGTAACGAATTTTAGTTTTCTGCGCACGTAAGAGGGAGAAACAAGAGAAGGGAAAAGAGAGCTGATCAACAGCTGCTTCTCCCTTCTCCCTCTTCGTGCGCAGAAAACTCAAATTCGTTACTGAGCAAAGCCCGAACCGAAAAGAGGCGCCTACTGGCTAGCCTGCTTCTGTGGACACCCCCACTCCACTTATTTCACCTCCTTATTCTAGTCTTCATGATAAAAGATTATAGACTCAAGAATTTGAGGTTATGTTAAACTATTTGCGCATGGCCGAAGCAGACCAGAGTTTACGCCAAATATCTTATTCTTGGAACAAGCATAAAAACGATTTCTTTCAATGCAATCAATGTGAACATAATTTTATTCTTGTAAATAGAAATCTTTTTTCTCAGTCCTCGAACTATAAATTTTAAGGTTGCTTAATATTTATCTAGGTACACGTCTTTTTTTTTATTATCTATTTCTTTTTACACTAAAAAAAACAAATATTCGCTTTAAATATAAATCGTCAAGTTTTATTCAAAACTGACATTTTTTTCTCCTTAGCAAACAAAGTAAAAATTACCTGGTTTTTTAGCAATTTTTAATTTTTTTGCATTGCTTGAGTAAAAATGTAAACATTACTTAAAACTCAAGCATATTAAAAAAAAATGTTTTCAGTGTATCCATATTTATTCTTTTATATTTATTATTATCTTATTCCCATTATTGTATTGAATTTCGCTCCATTATATTGTATACTATTTTGTTTTACATGATTTCATATTCTCTACCCATATACATATATTAAAATTTTATTTTGTATTTTTCAATTCGTTCCAACATTTGTCACGTGTATATTTTACATTCTCCAATTTTAATTTAATTTATATCAGATATGGTTTTATTTGCGAGAATTTACTGCTTCGCATTTGTCTCCTTGATTTATATTTTTATGACATCATTTCCGATAGTCGAAAATGAAATATATCCATTGTATTCATGAAAAATTGGCAATCGAGAAAAAAAAGAGTGCATAAACGTTATTCTAGCGTAAAGATAGGAATGTAGCCTGAAAGTGTCCCGTGTCAGGGTGCATTCTTTCCATTGCTGGACTTTGAATCGAGTGGAGGTCGTGAGACCTAAGAGACCTGTAAATCTAACCTCGTCGACCAAGTCACGTGCCAGGGGGTGAGTTAGGGAGGAAGGGGGATCTCCTACTACAACTTTCGACAATCTTCTGTTCTCAACTCTTTTCAATCCCTCGGCCTTCTTCTCATTTTCCAGCAAAATCCTTGAAATATCCCGGTGCGTCTTCCTTTTTGGCTTTGTATATCCTCATACTTTTTTTTTTACTTGTTGCATTTCTATCCTCTAAAAGTCTAAACACTGAAAGTCTTTATACTTTTTTAGCAAGCTTCTTCTCCTTCGATAATAACACGAGCGGCTTATAGCCAATTCCAAAGAAAGTGACTTTTCGTGCTTTTATCTATATCCTAATATCAAATGATTCAGTATCACGACTTGCGTTCTGAAGAGCTGAATTGATGACAGGTCCTTATGAAAGACTGATAAATATTAGAAAGGGAGTTTTTGTAAAAAATGCTTCTTATCGCTCATTTTTATCTGGGTTGTCTATCCTGGAGTTTATATCTTGGATTATGGTTGAACACTGGATAAAAAATATTTTGAAATTCATGACTAAAAATTTTCTAAATTTCGATACAGAAACTAAATTCTGTCACGGCGACAACAACTTATATATGATAGAATCTACCTCACGCTTGTGTGGTATATATTTTTTTGTCACTTGTGTCTACAATAAACTATTCTAGTTGGAATTTCTACACCCAGAGAAATAATATATTTTTTGTCTCACAGCCAAGTAACTTTTTATTTGTTTCAAATAAATAATTTTTATTTGAACCAAATAAATTTTTATTTGTGTCAAATAAAATTTTATTTGTGTCAAATAAATTTTTTTATTTGAAACAAATAAAAAAGTTACTAGGCTGTGAGACAAATATATTTTTATTTGGCACAAATAACATATCTTTGAGTCAAATAAATCACTTCTCTGGGTGTAATATTAAAACAGTAACAGTGTAGTTTAAAGTAAAAATGTCTATTAAACTGTCTTCAGATTCGTAATCAGCAACCCAAAAAGTCCTTGGATTCGAAATTTGATAAAAAAGTAAAAAAAAATTTAACTTTTCAATTACCTTCGATTTTTAAGTTACTTGTAAAAACCGTAAACGAATTGATCTAGAAAAATGTCAAAATACGTATACTTTTTTTTTAATCCTACTTTCCGAAAATGCTAGATTTTTTCATGGGTGCAAAAAAAATGATAATTTTGTCGGTTGGTATCAGGACTGTTATTGATTCAAATTACTTTGATTTCATGATTTAAATTAAAAAACTCGCAAACATTAAAAAAAACCCAGAAATTATTTGTGGATAAATCTTAAAAATTTCAATTTTAATATTTTATTCTTTATAAAATTTCAAAAATTGTGCTATAATACTGATGATCAAAATACCTGCGATCTGAAAATTTTTGGTATGAAGATATAGCACAAAATGGTATTAAAAAATATATCTGTAAGTCATTATAATTTAAATAAATTCCAAACGTCAATTAACTCATATTCTAATTTGTTTAAACTTTAAAATTTTAATTAATTCAAAAAATTTATGTATTAACATATTTTTAAAAATAAATAAGCTTATTTTTCTTGTAAATTAATTCAATTTGTTTTCACATCTTGCCTATTTTTTGCGAGATTTTTTGCAAACTTACTTATTCTTTCATAAAATTTTTATATTTTATTTATTTTTTTAAATTTATTGTTGGACCTGTTTTACGTGTAATATTATAAAATTATTTTTGGTTTAATTTGCCTAAACTTTTTTATTCTTAAAGGATTTTTTAATCTTAAAGGATTTTTTAATTTCTTTTGTGGCTTTTTTATTTATCTTTATATATACAATCTTTTATTTTATTTTTATTAATTCTAATTTTTTAGTAGATTCTAACCAAATTTTATTATTTTTTGTACTTTTTACTTTTCTTACAGTTTGTTAAGTTCAGGAAAAAAATTACTCCATTTTATTGAGTTTTATGAATCTCTCATTATTATATCACTATCATTATTATTATTACAATATTACTCTATTTCCTTCCTATTTATTTAATTTTCTTGATGTTTTACTATTTTTTAGTCCTTCCTTGCGTTTTAATTAATTCTTTAATTTTTGTCATCATTTTTTCGTTTCTTAGAAACACTTTTCCTTTTTTTCGATTATTTAGTTTTTATCTTATAATTACGAATTTTTTAAAACATTTATTTGATACTTTTGTTTACATTTCTTAAATTTTCAAATTTTCTACTTTTTTGAAAGCTTTTATTCTTTTATTTTATATTATGTAAATTTAATCATTTACTAAATATTCCTATTTGAACATCGTTCTTCTATTTCATACTCTCTAAATCTGAATTAGTAGTTTTTTACTAAGAATTAGTAGTTTTCTACAATGAATTAGTCATATTCATGGCTCATTTTTCTCTAATTCATATAGTAGAAAACTACTAATTGAAATAGTGAAACTTTACTTATAAAAAAAGTAGATTTTTTTACTAATTTAATTAGCAGTTTTCTACTACAAAATTAGTAGTTTTCTACTAATTCTTAGCAAGAATTAGTAAAACTCTTACTATTTTAATAGCAGCTCACTTTTCGCTAATTCATTAGTAGAAAACCACTAATTCAGATTTAGAGAGTAGAATTTCTTTTCTTTTAAATTTTTTTAAATTTTACAAAATTTTATTAATTCTTTTTTTCTTCAATTTGTGAAATAAGTCTCTAATTTTCCTAATTTTAAAATTTTATTCTCTTTAGTAATAGGTATATTTTAACGTTTTTTTAAATTATCTTCTTATTTATTTTTTTAATTTAAAAAAAGATGTCCGTAAATAGTTCAATTTTTTGAAAAGAGTTTCTACTTTTTTATATATTTTTATGTCACTGTTTCATTCTTGTGTTGTTTTTTAATTTTTTCTTCATTTCTTTAATAATGTAATGTTCAAGACATTTTTTATTTATAAGAATTTTTCTCTTTTCTTTAATAGATTGTTTCCTTATATTTTTACGTTCTTGTTATTTTTGTTATAATTTATTATTTTTTCATTGATGTTACCTAATTTTCTTAATTTTGAGATGACATGAATTTGAAGATATTTTTTTGAATTTTTTTCATTTATTCGACAAAATTTATTTGATTTTGATTAAATGTTTTATTATTCATTATTTCTTATTAAATGTTTTCAGTTTGAAAAATAAACTACTTACAAATAAACATTTGGAGATTTTATATACTGATTGAATTTTAAAAAAAAATCAATTTTTGATTTAAGAGCATTTGACGGATTATGACGTCACAGTTATAGGCAAAATTTTTCCGTAAACTTTCTCTTAAAAATAATAAATATTTTGACACCAAATTTTGTAAAAATACTTAAAATATTATTAGGATGGTCTGTCTGACCCAAACTTGTTTAAATTTTGTCTTAAAATTAGTTATTCTAAAAATTCGCTGAATTTTGGAAATTTTAAAAAATTAACTTTAAGGCAAAATTTAAACAAGTTTGTGTCAGACAGACCATCTTAATAATATTTTAAGTCATTCTACAAAGTTTGGTGTCGAAATATTAATTATTTGAACACAGAAAAAAAAATTTGTTAATTTACACGGAGAAAAAGGAATTGCTGGATTTACAAGCGGATTGTTAATATAGAACTGACAAATCCGATTTGTTGTTACAGCAAATTTTGTGTTATCTTAGCAATTTGGGATTGTTGTAGTAACAAAAGGGATTGTTGAAGTATCAATCAGTTTAGTTAAGTAACACAATTTTTGTTACTGCAACAATCCCAAATTGCTAAGATAACACAAAATTTGCTGCAACAACAAACCGGATTTATCAGTTCTGTATTAACAATCCGGGTTGTAAATCCAACAATTCCTTTTTCTCCGTGTAATATATGATTTGGGTGAAAATTTCAATGCAGCAGAAAGTCAACCATATATATGTAAATTTAACATCAAAATAAAGAGACATTTAACAATGATCTAGAGTTAATCTTAAGAATTTCATTCACCTGAAAATGACATGCACCAAAAATTGAAGATAGTTTTTTCTGTGAAGAGAAAGTTTACGGACAAATTTCGCCTTAACTAGTGACGTCATTCGCCATCACATGAATCCGATATTTTTATTTTTTTAAAAAAATCATGATTTTTATCAGCCCTGGTCGGTGTTATATAACTTTTGAATTGACAATGTTACCTTGTTTTATAATTTTTAATTATAAAAGAAAACATAATCTCTTTTCTCATAATTTAGAATTTTTTTACTTATTTTTTTTCTCGAGATTCAAATAAAATTGCAATTACTCGTCCTATATTTTCTTAACAGACCATGACTGGCGCTGTATTTTTCGTCGTGATAAGAAAGGGAAAGAAACTTAATTAAAAGTTGGCTTTGTAGAAGAAGTAATATATTTTGGTGCAAGAAAATTTCCTATCATATTGCAAGCACGTATAAAGAAAGAAAGTAAGAAACTAAACCACAATGTCAATTTTTTTACAAAGTGTTCTATTGTAACTCGACAGTTATAAAAGGCTATGCACTTACTGCAACACCTGATGCTGCTGAAAGAACCATTGAGAACTTGAGTTAATAAAATACTTCTGCAAGAAATATTGTTTTGAATTTAAAAAGAGAACCTAAGAGAAAAAAAGGTTTGGTTTTTTTTATGATCTTGCGACTCGTTTCATCTCTCTCTATAATTTCTTTTCATCGCATCTTACCAAAGTGACACCCTTCATCTTCCGGGACTCTTTCATTTCCAATCATTGGAAACCTTGCGTTTCTCGATTTCATAGAAACTTGGCCAAAGAATCGTTTCAATTCATATAGAGACGATAACCTTTAAAAAGTGCACGAGCGAAATCGACTGTATTAAACACGATGATGAATTAGATTCGCGATTTTTTAATGGAATACGGGAATAAAATGAATCTGATTGAGGTTTGAGAAACGACGGTAATTTTTTTTTCTATTGTAATAACTTTAATCAGGTGTCTTTCTGGAGGAAATTTATTTTTTCGATTGTATGAGGTTCTTTGAAAGAGTTATTGCAAATTTTCTCGAATTTTATTTCATAGCAAAGATTTATTTGCTTGTGGAAGACAACTAATCGGATTGTTTAAATTTAAACTAATACAAGTTTTCTTTTGTTATTTCTTGTGGATTGATATTTTGTTTAATTTAACTAAGAAAAAATGAGTTTAAAATATTTTTCTCTACACAACAAAAAAGCAAATTACTCTTGTTAGTAATTTATGTAAAACTGAAATTGTTTTCGGCAAAAACGGAACCAGTGGCCTCTCATAAAAGGGTTGTGGAAGTAAAAGAGAACCGACTAAATTCACATGATGTTCTAGAGAGGTGAATTATATGAGCTCCCTTTGCATCGTAAAACCGTAGAATAGAGGAAAAACTATGGGAAAATAGAGTACACAAAATTGGAAAGAGAATTATCGGGATAATGTAGTAATGATAAAATCTCCATAAAAAATTAACAATTTATAGACATTTGTTGTTTTAGTCTTTTAAATTCGAAACGATTTAAAGTATATATAATATATAAATATAATTATCGAACATTTTAAACATTAAAATGTCTCTCTGACCTCACTTTGTTTGGATTTTACCTTAAAATTAATTTTTGAAATTTCCCGAAAATCTGCAAATTAACAAAAAATAATTTTAAGGCAAGATCTGGGCAAATTAAAATCAAACAGATCTTCGTAATGATATTTGTAAATCTACCAAGTTTAGCGACAAAATATTTCAATACTTTATGAATCTTCACACTGAGAAAATAAGTTGACTAAATATAACCAATTTTTGATTAAATTTATTAGAGAGAGGTTGTTGATATAGCACCTGCAAAGCTCTTATTTGTTTATTATTAGCAGTAGATTAAATGCTACTGCATTTTTTCAATTTTTTCTTTAAATTCAATGATTCTTTTTTAAAGTTTCTAATTATTTTCTCCAATTTATAAGAATATTTAGCTATCGTGAAAGGTTATAATTATTAAAAAGTGGATGTAATGCTGACCTTGAAAAGTATGAAAAGGCCATAGGTCGAGTCCATACCAAGTGATCACACCAATTTCAGTCATATTGAGTAATATTTACGAAATTGATATTTTGGGTTCCTTTAGGAGTAAAAAAAATAAATTTTAATTATTTTTAAAAAATTCAAAATATTTTCGAAAATATTCAAATTCAAAATTTTGAGTACTATTTTTTTTGTTTTATCATAACTTCTGTAATTTTGAAGCAATTGAGATCATTTTTTTTAAATTACTCGTATTTAAATACTCTTTCAAGAAAAATTATAATAATTAAGAAATTGTTTATAATTAAATTTTTATTAAAAAAATTAAATTATTTATTTAAACAAAATCTAAAGTATATCATCGTTCTTTTTCAAAAAATTCATAAACATAGCCTATAATGTGCTTAAAAATTTAAGCCAAAGAAAAAGATGGTATGTATTATAGTTTTTGAGAAAAAAATTATTAAGTTATGCTAGCGCGGCGCGGACCGGTGTCACCGCTACTCAACGCGTAGTTCCGTAGTAACCGAAATGTATGTATATTATTACATAATATAAATACAGTTAATCGTCATGTTTATTTTTTTATTTTACAAATTTTGCTGTGCACAGAATTTGAAAAAATTTTTGTTTCAATTTTATTCTCAAGGGGTACGAAGGAATGAAATTTTTGTGTACCTTTAATGGTCATAGCTTGATTAAATCTTTCACTTAACAATTGTTTTTCAGCTTCATATTCTGCGTAATTACAAAATTCTACATTAATTTTCTCTAAACTGGATTTTGCCCACTCGTATAAGTCAAGAGGAGTAACAATTTGATTGTTTAATGGTCGTTGTAAACTTGCTTCTTTCAACTATTTTCAAACTATTTTTATCATTCTTTAAGGGGAGAGATAGGTGAAATTTTAACTCAACAAAATTTTTGATGCTCAGAGGTGTCATTTTTTTTCTTACATCAATTAAGATGGAGAATTATGGTATTACATAAAAATTAAAAAACAATATTTTTTTGGTCATTTTCGAAATTTTATTTTTCAAAATCCATACGATGGATTGTAGAAAATCATTTAAAAATCCCACAAAAAAATTGTCGATGGAAAAAATGAAAATTGTGAAAGAGGTTTAATTTTTAAAATTTAAGTTTTTCTTAGAATAAATTTCTCAAACTCCGCAAATTATTTGTTTCTCTATTTTTGACATTACCCCATAATTTTAGGTCTAAAATTGCATAAGAAAAAAAATTAACACCCCTGAACATCGCGAATTTTGATAATTTTACCAGTCCATTAATTTTCTTTCTTCAGTTTTAAATTATTTTAATTATTCACTTATTTTCACTTATTTTTACCAGTTTTTAATTATATTAATTATTTTTCAATTGATTTAACAAATTTTCAATTATTATTCTTAAATTTTAATAATTTTCCCAATTTTTAGTTATTTTTATTATTTTTCTATAAATTACCAATTTTTTAATTACTTTTTTTTACTTTAATTATTTTCTCCGATTTTTTTAATTCTAAAGTTTGATGTCCATGTACTATGAAAAGATCAGTGTGACTTTCTGAAGCTTATAATTTAAATATAATACACTAACTATATTTACATTATGTAAAAATATACATACATTTCGGTTACTACGGAACTACGCGTTGAGTAGCGGTGACACCGGTCCGCGCCGCGCTAGCATAACTTAATAATTTTTTTCTCAAAAACTATAATACATACCATCTTTTTCTTTGGCTTAAATTTTTAAGCACATTATAGGCTATGTTTATGAATTTTTTGAAAAAGAACGATGATATACTTTAGATTTTGTTTAAATAAATAATTTAATTTTTTTAATAAAAATTTAATTATAAACAATTTCTTAATTATTATAATTTTTCTTGAAAGAGTATTTAAATACGAGTAATTTAAAAAAAAAAATGATCTCAATTGCTTCAAAATTACAGAAGTTATGATAACACAAAAAAAATAGTACATAAAATTTCGAATTTGAATATTTTCGAAAATATTTTGAATTTTTTAAAAATAATTAAAATTTTTTTTTTTTACTCCTAAAGGAACCCAAAATATCAATTTCGTAAATATTACTCAATATGACTGAAATTGGTGTGATCACTTGGTATGGACTCGACCCATATTCTTTTTTAAAAAATCGATAAAATATTTAATTATTTTATTATGAATCTTCAATTCTGCCCCAAAGATATTCTTATTACTTTCAATATATTTTTTTACGTTGATTACGAATCTGGAAAGAAAAATGCTCTATCAAGTCTAGTTTTTGAGAAAATTAGTTTCAAAAAGTCAAAAAACGTATTTTTGGCCGAATTTGATTTTCAATAAAAAGAGAACAAGAGTTGCTATAAACTTGTCCCTACGTTGAAATGAAAGCTTGAACTTTAAACAACAATTACACCAAGAGAGGCTTTTATTGAATTAAGAGAAGATGATTTAAAATCATTTTTTCATTTGCATTCAATTTTGTCATTTTGTAGTATTTCACGAACACTGGTTAAAACCTAATCATTGTGTAACAAATAAATGTTACAGATTTCAAATTTAAAATTTTTCAATATAATTTGCAGTTTATTTCTCGATTTAATTTTTTACTTAATATTTTCTTTAAATTTCGAAATGTATAAAAGTAAGTCATTTATACATATTAAAATGAGATAATTAGAAATTGCACTGTTTTTATTTTTGAAAGTACCTAATATCGCTTTACATAATTATACTTTTCAAATATTATGTATAGTAGAATATCAATATTTCTTTAAGTCAAAAATTTCATTTCTATTAGAGAACTTTTTTAAATTAAGTTGTAGTGTATTTCTATGTTTTTACATAGGTTTTTCTTTTAAAATGAATGTAATAAAAAGAATATTTTTAACATTTTATTAAATATTTAGTATTATATTTACATTAAATCCTTTATTTATTTAATCTAAATGTACAATGAATTATACTTTAATTTATTATATTATGAAGAAAATATTTCGTCACTATAAAATTTTTTAACTGATTAACTGATTAAATGAAAGGGTTTTTAATCCAAGATTTTTTCGTTTCGGCTGCAATTACAAAAAAACCAAAAAATCTCAAGAGTCCAACAAAAAACACGTCTAATGAGGTAAGATTCAATTTAAAAAACTAAAAAATTGCTCTAAATATGGATTTTAAAATATTGACAAATGGTCACTTTTACCCTCTTCTGCAAACAATGTTTTCTTTATTTATTTAATCATTAAAGTAACTTTTATTAATTAAAAAAAAAAATTTAAGAATTTTTAACTTTGTAGTATAAATTAAATTAAAATTTTTCAAAGTCTAATCAATTTTAATCTATAATCAAAATGAGCAAAAAAAAGACATTTTTCTGAATCTACAAAGATAAAAAATTTATTTTCTATTAATCTATTAGATATTTTTTGAAGTTAATATAAGAAATAAGTTACTAAAACATTAATGTTTAATATATTACAAAATAAAAATTTTAAAAAAATAGGGCGCGACCGACTTAGTTGAAATATAATGGTTTGACCCAAAATCATGATTTTTATCAGCCTATTGTTTGTTATACACAATGCTGAGGTTATACCTAGTGTCCGTGAAATACGACTAACGACAAAATTGAATGCAAATGAAAAAATGATTTTTAATCATCATATCAATTAAATAAAAACCTCTCTTGATGGAATTGTAGTTCAAAGTTCAAGCTTTCATTTGAAGGAACAAGATTCTAGCAACTCTTGTTTTCCTTTTATTCAAAATTAAATTTGATCAAAAACACGTTTTTTGACTTTTTGACACTAATTTTTTCAAAAGTTAGACGTGATAGAGCGTTTTTCTTTCCAGATTCGTAACCAGCGTGTAAAAGTCTATCGAAAGCAATAAGAAATATATTTGGGTCAAAATCAGTGACGGACAGTGTTATTGGACCAGAAGGAAAATATTTGAAGCAAACGGCATATTATATTTTGAAAATATTATTCTTGGTCATTTAAATTTTAGGATTTTTTTCAGTACTTGATGACGATGCGTAATAATTCATATTTATATACTAAATAGAGGCTGTCTCGAATGCTTTTTCATGCGAATTCGAAAGTTATATTTATCGCTTTAGAAACGGGTTTTAGTAGAAACGTTTTCCGATAGCGATCTTTCTTTCTGCCGAAATCACATAAAGTACGTATAGGATGGGCAGCGTATTGATTATTGAATGAATGGTGGGACTAAATATTGCATTCCACTGATATTGCATTTGAATAGGTAATATATCGCTTACATATGCGAGATTTTAAAACCGATACTTTGTGTATCATTTCGTTTCATCCCTTTAATAAATTCCCTTGGCTGAATCATAGTAAAGCGAAACTAATGAGTTCTCGGAAACTTTATATAAATATCACGAATCGCAGAAAGATGCTTTTCCTTTGACCTGAACATATCTGTAAAATTATATATATTTTATATCGGATATCTTTTCATGAAAAATAAAGGAAATAATGGAAAAACTTGTTGAGGTATAATGTAAGTAGTCTTCTCCAAACAAAATTACTTTTTACATAAAGAAATATAAAACTGCAGATAACTAACAAAATTATAGAAAAGTTTTTTTGAAAAATAAATAGATTGTTAGGGTAAATAAACATTGACCTATATTAAAGAATAATTATATATCTACAATCTTAAAGTTAATTTAAAGAATTCAAACTTTTTACGTGAATGGAGTTAGATATTTGCAGCTGCGACAAAATCAATGGCTATAAAGGGAAATGACATTCTTGAGAGACAACTGAGTTCAATATCGTTTGCACAAGCGTGGTATTTTTTACAATGAATTCAAAAGATGAAGCCTTTAATATCAAACGATGAATTTATTTGACGTGAAACGAATATGAAGGATCACATAGCAAATTATGAGAGGGTTGCTCTGCCTCGAGTATTTCTTGATTTAATTACCTTCGCCTATAATTCAGCTCGAACCATTTAACACCGGGGGTAAGGATACCATGCAACTTACAGTGATATACTGCTCTTCTCTAAGGGAAGATACTCCACCTCCTACAAAATTCTCTACTCTGATGGAATAAATAAACGATCTTTATCACAACGTAAATAAAAATAACTGCTCGCAACACTCATTCACAAAGTTATGATATTTTCTGTAAATTTTTCATGAACCAGTTGCCAAAGACAACATAATCAATATTTAAAGCGCCATTGATATGTGCACAGGTAAAACTGAAAAATCGCTAGCAATTTATTTATTATCTATCGGGAAATTGTTGTCTCGATATAATAAATGAAAGGAGACTTTTTTTCTTGTTTTTAAGAATAATCGTATGCTAGTTTCACAAAGAAAGTACCGGAAAATATTCTACAATTTAGGTACCTTGTTCTATTTTGGATATATCCTTTTGTAAGCGGAATTGATTGAGACATTTTCTTTTTTGACAAATATTTAATAAACTTTTAGTGCTGTGGTTTGACGACTCAATATGGAAGGAAATTGAAACACTTTGTTTGGTGAAGCTATCTTTTTGTGAGAAAATTATTATTCTAGTACCAGGGAATCTTTCGCTTAGGTTGAAAGCCTCGTCTCTTGGTCACGGAAGTACTTGCAAACACTCATAAAATACCTTTTTTCATGCGGGATATAAACAAAGCTGCTGCTCTTTCGCAAACCATTTTTTATTGTGCTTCTCAATATTCTGCATAACCACCAATAATCCAATATTTTATACCTTAGTAAAGATTTGTGATATTTTTTTTTATTTTCGACTCGTAATTCACTGAGAAATTAATTTTTTGTTTAAGGGCATGTGATGATAATGCTAAATTTGTCCGTAAACTTTCTCTTAAAGTACTCAAGGTTTTGACACCAAACTTTGTAGAATTACTCAAAACACCATTTGAATGGTCTCTCTGACCCAATTTTGTTTAGGTCAGAGAGACCATTCTAATGGTATTTTGAGTAATTCTACAAAGTTTGGTGTCAAAACATTGAGTACTTTAAGAGAAAGTTTACGGACAAATTTAGCATTATCATCACATGCCCTTAACAAGTACAAATAATTTGCTTGATTCAAACAACAAAATTGATTAAAAATAATTAAAGTCAATTTGATTAATTCATCTAAAATGTCGGAGAAGACATGTCGGAGAAGCGGGTTGATTACATGAGGTGAGATCCGAGAGATGCATTATGAGGGATGCTAATGGGTAGATGCATGTAAATATCTCTGGAGATCAACGAAGTATCTCATTAATGTAAACTATGGTATATAATATTGCAATGAGCGAATAGTATCCTTTCACATCGACTATTGGATTCTGGTAATTATATTTGACATTCGTGGCTACGAATAGAAATCTAAAATCGCTATATTAGTTGTTATTAAAAAAAGCAAAGACATTCAATAATCAAAGTTAAAATCTATTGGAAGAAACCGAGAAATGAACCAATTTGACCAAGGTGGTATAAAGTCGAAACGTTGTTCTTAATTTAAAAGCCCTGAAGCCGGAAATTGCTTTAAAATGCTGCATTCGCAAAATGCTTTGCGTAATATCAAGGCCGAGAATGAACTTGTTCACTAATTTCCCCGAAGGCCGCACCATGTTCGAAATTAATTTCTTCCTTCTAGCTTCACTATTCAGATTGAATTGTGATTTTAATATCGCCTTTTCATATCGATATTGCTTTCAAATAAGCAAAAAATCCCCAACATTCAAGGAAAACAATTCAAACGCTGATTTCACTTGTTCCGATTTATTCAAAGAAAAACTCATTAATCGTTCATCTTGAAGAAATATTATAGGCTTTTTAAATTGATTATCACTCTGTATTTGTTCAAGGTATATTTCTCGGTTAAATACAGGCTATCAGAAAAAAATTCTAGTGTCTTTTAAAAGATTCAAAACTTTTCCAAAACTACATTGAAAAAACTGTACGGTTACAATAACCGGAATTCCGGTTAAGTCCTATTATTCTGGTAAAATTAACCGGATATCTGGAGTAAATAACCAGAATTCTGGTTAAAATAACCGGAGACTCCAGAAAGACCATATTTAACATGACTTTCTATACGGAAAGAAAATTAATTACAAATTTTATAAAAATATTTTACAATTTAGGGAAAAAGGATCAAAAAGAGAAAATTTCAGATTGCTAATTTCAAACATTAAAAAAGTATATTAAATTTGCTACAGACTATATTAAAGTTTAAAATAACTTACGAATTATTCAAATGGTTTTTCTAAAGCTTATAATTCCTTGTATGAAAATTTCGCTCTGGCACTTTTTCCCTATATTATAAAGCTTTTTAATAAAATTTATAATTAATTTTCTTTGCATGTGGTTATTTTAACAGGAAGGAAGAAAACGTCACGTTTTAGAAAAAAAATTTGTAATGTTAAAAATAGTTACATCGCTTCTTTACAGATTTTTAAAATTGATGCGATTTCAATTTACCTGTAATAGCTTATTTTTTAAGAAAATTAACAGAAGCGACTTTTAAAAAAATTGCATCGTTTTACAAATATTATTATTTGTTTTTTAAAAAAAATTGCACTTTATCCCTTAAATAAATTAGGACCACTTTTTCAAATGTTGGTAAATCCATTTTACAAAAAAGCAGAGATAATTACAAATTTAATATACCTATGGAGTACCTTATACAAATCGATCGGTCACTGTTGAATTTAAGAAAAAAAAATTATTAACAAGGAATTTGCAATTTAAAAAATATGGATTTAACCAAAATTATTTAAAATTTTAATTTTCTTCCTAGAAAAAATTACAAACACCTTTAAATCTTTTATTTATTATAAACTTTAATTAAAAATAAATCGCCTTAAGTTCTAAACCATTTGTATATAAATAATGTCTTATTATAATTGCAGAAACAAAAACTCAGGCACGATTTTACTAATAATTAGTTATTTTTAACTAATTCAAATTTAGAGAGTAATTTATAGAAAGTTATAATATTTTTTTCAATAGTTTTTTGAACAAAATATATTTAAACTTCTATACTAAATTAATTTATTCCAAACTTCTATCGATATGAATTCCTTATTCTTAAAATTTCTTCAAAAAATACGAAATTCAATTAATAACAAACGATTCTTCAAAATTTTCTATCAATATAAATTTTAATTTTTCCAAATTAAAAAATTCCCAACTTCTATTGATTCAAATTTAAATGATTTCAAACTTGAATTAATCAAAATTTCAATATAATCAAAGTTTTAAGATTCATAACTCATTTTTGTTTTAATTCCGAATGCTAGGAAAAAAATTATTTCAATCTTTCACCTTTTTAAATTAAATTAAACAGCAAAAACTACAAATAGAGTTGCGTTTTTCATTTTGTATAGTTTAAATACAAAAAATAAATTATGAACTTATTTATAGATTAAATCAGTTGTTGTCAGATTAAATTTTGAGAATTAATGTTTATTTATTAAAATTTGTTACAAATTAAAAAATACAAAGAAATTTGAGAGAATAAATCAGATTTTCTTTCTAGGTTGCAAATGAAAAATTTTTGTAGTACGTTACGAAAAATTAGAATATTTTTTTAAATAGTTTTTCAAGCAAAATATATTTAAACTTCTATACTTTTATTTATTCCAAATTTCTATTGATATGATATTAAAATTTTTTCAAACAATACGAAAATCAATAAATAACAAACTATAATAACTAATAAATTTTAATTATTATATAAAACTTTAAATGTTTTACATTTTAGTCAATTCATGATTAATTTGCATTGTGTATGAAAACTTCAACCAATCTAAATTTTATAATTAAAATTTCAACTATTAAAATATTTACTAAGATTTTTTTGAATAAAAATTGAAATTAATAGAACTTGAAATCACTTAAAACTTGGAAAACTATTATTTTTAATTTAAATAAATTTGGAAATTTCAAATCGATTCTAACTTAAATTTAGTTCAAACTTTAATCAATATTATAATAGGTACTTGAGTTTATTGTTTCTAAATCATTTATGTAGTGATCCAGACTTCTACTTATATCAAACATTTTAAGGTCTTAAGTTGCAAAAATCTAAATAAATAAATAAGCTATTTGAGATAAAAAATACAATTTTTCTGAACAAATTTTATTTCTCAGGTATTTTTATTTAAAATAGTAAAAGAAAGTTTTAAATTATTAAAAAAAAGGAAATTATTAAAATGTAAATAAATATGTTGGAAAACGTGCTCGCTTTTTTCAATTTAACTTCATGATATGCCATTTTTTATTTTTATTTATGTTGTACTTTATAAAATTTATTAAAACATCGAAATATTGGTAACATTAAATTATTTATACATATTTTTTCATTAACTTACATATGATGTTTAATGTGTTTTAAATCTTTATTAAAAGCTGTAAAGTAGATTTAAATAAGACACGTTTATATTTTAATTCCCTATTAATAAAAATAAAATATAAATTTGTTAATTAATTTAAAATTTAAAGTCTGGAGAATTAATCATTAAATAAGTTATATTAGAAATCATATATAATTAATATAAAAGTACATTTTTTTAAAAGTTATTGATTTAAAACAAGAAAACTTTTATAGTGACAAACTTCAGGTGTGGACAGTATGAAATAATGAACGAATGAAGTTTGCGATTTTTATTATTAATGATTCTAGGAATTAGGTACGAAACTATATTTGTTTAATTTTCTCGAAATAACAAAATGTTGATTTCTCAACTTTTGAAAAAGTGCTTCTCAAATGATCATATTTAAAAAACAGTGCTTTTGAAAATTCTCTTCCGTTATTGTTAAAGAAAATGAGCTATTATAAATTAAAATCGAATCAATTATAAAATTTTGTAAAGAATCAATGTGAGAGGAAAGTTTAATTGCCTAAAAATGTGTGTAAAATAAACAAAATCTTTAACATTACAAATTTTTTCCCCGAAAAATTGACGTCTTTCCTTCCCAAACATATAGTTTCCGAAAAGTTTTCAATCCTTTAAAGGACACTGGAATTTTTTTTTTTTTCTGATAACCTGTATTTAACCGAGAGATATACTTTAAACATTTTGTATTGCAAAACATAAAATTTTCAGTTAAATACTTTTAGGAAAAGAAATGTTTGGAAAAAGTGTGCCTCAAAATGTTTCTCTGGAATGTATTTTTTTTTATATGAAAGAAATGCTGTTTGACGAAGTTGTAGATTTGATAAAATCAATGAGGGAGGCAGATTTATTTTCTAGCGAATTATCGGAGCTGCACTGCTATAGAAGCAATATTTTGATGAATGTGAATTGGCGATGATACTGATTGCTCGTGATTCTGACTGGTGCAGCATTAGCAACATACTGCACGACGTGCCGTGTGGATGCCATAAATTACATGGTAGATACAGAACCTACTCGCGTCCTGGCCAAAATGGTATGGTACATATTCGGCACATATAGCTGTAATCAGAACTTAGGTAGGTCAAGCTAGCCAGGATTCGGATAGTGGACCTCTATTGTGTTTAGTACAAAGACGTCAAATTTCACCAAATTTACACCATATATCCTCAACTTTTCTTCTCTGTCGCCATGAATCAAGAAATAGCCCTTTTCTTTTATTTTAAAAATATTTTTTAATATAAAAATAGTAAAATAGGCTTTAACATGGAAAAAATTAACTGTCTGTTCGTTTGCTGTCCCTATATATTTTTTATATTTTATTATTATTATTATATTTATATTATTTATTTACATTTTTTTGGGTAATAAGATTTTTTCCTTCCAGTCATTTTTAACCTTTAGGTTAAAGTACGTTGTAATTAACAAGATAGATAGTCTTTTTATTAATCACAACCTTATTAAATTTAAAAATGATAAAAATTAAAGCATTAGGTTTATAAGAGTTATAAGATAGAAAAATCTAAACTTGAAAACGTTTAAAATTTTAGCCGAAATTTCATTCTAGGAATTTTTTTATATTATGTAGTATAAAATTTTATGTCTGTTCCAACTATTTCTCGCATGATCCTCAAAATATTAAATCGGAAAATATGTTTCCAACTTTCTGTAAATATTGATTATTTAATAAGCAAATATCATATTTTTCACGGGATAAAAGATTTGTAGGTTTTATGGCATAACAAAGTTTCGCGTCCATTTTACCTAATACTTTATTAAAAACCTTTTCTATTAAAAACCTTTTAATTATTTGTATTATGAAAATTTCTCTCTATAGATGCAATACTCTGATGCTGTAATTAAGGGATCAAAATTTTAAATATACAGCAAGTTCCATTTAGCCAACGTACATTTTTAAAAATCTGAAATATGCTGAGTTGTACTTTGTTTATTTTGAATAAAATTTATTCTTCCATTTATATGTTAACATTTTTAATGATTTTTAATTTAATATAACGTTTCTATAAGTATCTCTTGACATTTAAATTCACTGAAAATTAACTCAATAATTATTAGAAATTGGAATAAAATTGAATAAAATTAGTATCAATTCAAATTTGAATTTACCGATATTAATCCAATCAAATTTGTATACCGAAATAAACTAACATCAGATTCGTATTCAGTAACCACGAATACTCCCAAATCGTATGATTTTTGCAAACGTGGCTTTTCTGTCTTAAAATAAGACTTTCTTTTTACAGTGTTGTCTACACTGAAAAAAATTTGAATGGCATTATTAACTAAACCCTATAGTCAATCTTAACTTGGTTAAGTTAATAAGAATTCCTAGTTAATTTTATTATGTACTTATGGTTAATTTCACAAATTAGAAAATAGCAATATTAACTTTGAATTTCCTAGTCAAATCAGCTAGGAAGCTTTATTAATAAACTTATATGATAATTGTTGTAGTTTGACACACGTGAATAATTATAATTATAATGTTTTTAAACGATTTTTACTTACGCGTCCTGGTAATAATCTAAGTTTCAAGATGAACAGGCTCTTTCATCTTATTTTTAGTCAATAAAACATCCAGATATGTATATATAATATTATACTATGTCATATTTTACACGGAGAAAAACAATTAGCAGCCAAAGCTAAGACTTAGCTACCTTAGCTCACTTTAATTGCTATTATATGGATAGCTAATTTTTTAGCTAACACAACTATTAATTAACTTCCACAGCTAATTTTGTTTGCTGAAACAGCTAAATATTAGCTACCACAACTAAAAATTAGCTATCCATATAGTAGCTAACTCATTTTTCTATAGGTTAAGTTATTTATTTATTTTTTTGTTGTTAAAAAATTAGTACAAATCTAATTGTTTGTTTCAACTTAGCATTTTTGCAACGTTACTTTGATAATATGAATATATAAAATTATACATATAAATACATATTATTGAACTTAGCCCAGTATTAAAAATGTAAGTTATTTTATAAAAAAATAAAATATTTGTTTTATGACCGAAATATCTATATGATATTATGTATTTTCACTTTAAGATCTCCCTTGGTCGAGTGCGTTAACGCGCATTCCCAGTACGGTTGAGTTCGAACGTCAGGGGTTTTAATCTCGAGTTTGCAATAAGACATCAATCAACACTAAACTCCCGTGAATGTTGAGGATACTGTTTTTTTTTTTAATAAAATTTTTTATTGTAAATTAGTTTAAAACATGATGGTTTCTTAATTTATTATGGCTTTATAAACTATTAATTTATTCAAAAGTAAACAAAAAGCGATTTTCACATGTTAAAAACAAACCTAGTATCATTAGTCAAGTTGACTATTTTCCTAGGTACTTTAATTAATTTTCCTAGTCACTTTGACTATATTGGAAGTTGTCACTTTGACTATGATTTCTTGGTGGGTTCCCGAGTCGAAATTTTGAGGCTACTTTAACGCTACATAGTCCAAAATTTTTAGGAAATAGAGGTTTAAAGTAGAAGCAAATTCAATACAATTTAGCTTCTACTTTGGTGCTATTATTGGAAGAAATTTCCTGTTTCCGCGATGAGAGCGTTAAAGTAGAAGCTAATATTCAACTATATTAAGGCCTCTTTTAACGCTCAAGACCCCATTTTTATTGATCTTCTAAAGTCTAAACAAAGAAAGAATCTGTTTTTGTGAATAAAACTGAAATTAATATGAATGAAATTATAAAAAAAAATATAAAATAAATATTCAAAATTCATGCGCTTTTAGAATTCGTCACACTTAATACACACAAGCTGGAAATAGTCTAAACTTACTAAATAAATTATTATAACGCAAGTGGGGATTCGAACCCACGACATAACGACCTACGCACTTATAATCTAACGCACTAACTACTACGCTACCGACGCTTATGAAATTAATATTTAATTTTCTCAGTGTCCTTATGATACAAATTATGAATAGTTTTTTAGGACTTTTCAACAAAATTGTTACATATCGCCAATTTCTGAATGTTTACGGAGATTTTTATGTATTTTTCATTTGTTTAAACAATTTATTATTGTCAAGTTACAGGCTGATATTGATTTAAATCATTGATTTGTGGATTTGTGGATAAATCTTAAAAATTTCAATTTTAATATTTTAATCTTTATAAAATTTAAATAATTGGGCTAATATAGATAATCAAAATACCTACGATTTACAAATTTTTGGCATGAAGATAGCAAAAAATAATATCAAATTTTTATATCTTTAGGTCATTATAATTTAAATAAATTCCAAACGTCAATAAACTCATATTCTAATTTTTTCAAACTTTTAAATGTCAATTAATTCAAATTTAAAGACATATTAGTTAATGCAAAATAATTAAATAATATTAATTATTTTTCATATTCACAATAATCCTTTTTTTAAGTCTTACAATATTTGTAATTCTTCTTTAGTTTCTAATTCAGTTTCTTTTTCGAAACTGTTTAAATTTTATCTTATAATTTCTTATTTTTACAAAATTTAAAGATTTTTTCTCCTTTTACTAATGATATTTTTTGTTGTTGTATTTGTCATTTTATTTTATTGATAAATAAATTATAAATAATAAATAATTATTATTTATTATTATTTCGTTGAGTTTCATAAGTTTTTTCATATTTTTAAAAATAAATACGCTTATTTTGTTATTAATGACCCTATTCAATTTTTTTTTAAATCTTGGATAGTTTTTGCGAGGTTTTTTGTAAACTTAGTACTTATTCTTTTATAGAATTTTTAGATTTTCTTTATTTTTCTAAATTTATTGTTGGACTTGCTTTCAGTGTAATATTATAAAAATGTTTTTGGTTTAATTTGCCCAAACTTTTTTTTTCTGAAGGATTTTTACTTTTCTTTTCTGGACTTTTTATATACATTTTTTTAATTTTATTTTCATCAATTTTAATTTTTTAAACAAATTATTGCTAGTAATTACTAATTCTTTACAAATACACCTAGGAAGATACAAATTTTTCCTAATTTTACAAATAAATTACTGGGCTCTGGTTAGAAAAATAAAAATTATTGACCATAAATTATTATTTTTATATTTTAACACATTTTATTATTGTTAATTTATAACATTTAAAAACACCTAGCAAGTAGTAGTTTTTTAATTTGTTTACTTTTTATATTGAAAAAATAAGATATTTATCAAAATTAACAACAATCACCACTCAAAATTGTTTAAACAAATTATTGTTAATAACTGTTATTTTTTTACAAGTGCATCTAGAAAGATACACATTTTCCCTAATTTTACAAATTATTGGGTTTTGGTTATAGATTAAAATTTTTTCCTCTTAAGGGCTAATCAGAGGAACAATAATTGAAGAAAAAGTTAGTTTAACTCCCGTTTTTCTTATATGTTAAATAAAAAAGTATATTTCAATGGAAAAAATGACTGAGTTTCACTTGCAGGTTTAAAGTAGAATAAAAATTTTCATTTCTTTATAACTGGGAATGTGGAGCTTTAAAAGAGCTGCTAATTTTAATGATTGGAAAAATGAAACATGTGTATAGACGTAAAGTAGAAGGAAATATTATTATTAGAAGTAAAGAAGAGGCTAAAAATTAAGAAGTCGTTAAATAGAAGCTAAAGTTCCTCATGAGCTTCAAAGTAGCTTCAAAATTTTGACTCGGGATTCCTCTCGTGACTAGAAAGTTTAGTCAATTCCTAGTAAACGTAGTCAGGAATTTTTTTCAGTGTAGAAAAGATAAAGAATAGAACTTATTTCTAAAGTTGAGAAACAATATTGACTTGATGACTAAAAATTTTCCGATGCACATTTGCATGTCTATTATATCTGTAACAGAAGTATAATTAATTAGTTTTTTCAATAGAAATCCGGTGAATTGTAGAGGACAATTTATCCAACAGGTAAATCAATGCCCGCTTGTGTTTCCAACGTTTTTGTTTTGTTTGTATCATTAATGATCAACCACAGCTGGGCTTGGCCAGGATTTCAACAGATCATGTGTTCCTGTATGCAGGGTCGCGTAATAATTCAGCTCCGCCATTATTGGTGCAGTCCCATAAATTTGAATTACCTCTGTGTGGAATATTAATAATCCTGGTACACTACGGCGGCAATGTCGGTGTGACCGAGCCCCGATTAAGTGTTGTAAATAAAACGCAGATTCTATCGACGCTTCGCTCATTGAATTGGAGAGAGGTCGAAGGTCTTATGAGAATAAGAGGCAGATTTTGCATTTTCATTATTCCACAGAAACTCTGCCAGGAAAGAAATAAATTTCCAAAGCTTTTCAATTTTTTTTTCCTTTGTCACTCGTTGTAAATTCCTCCAAGTTTTATTGGAAAATCAATTATGATAAACATGGTTTCCCTAATTCATTGGCAAAAATTTGCGTAATTATTGTTTCGCTGGCACAAACGATTTTTAGCAATCTCATATAAGATATAAATTATATTAAAATATTGAATAATTAATATTAGAAATCTATTTTACTGACAAATTTCGTTACAATAAGATTTAGAATCCTGAAAGTATTCTATAGAACAAAGAAGTTGACTTTTGGTTGACAAGGGTTTCCATTAGGAGGCATAATTTGTCTTTTTTTTCGTTCATTTCATTTTAGTTTGCTCTCATTGGTTGAGGTTGCTTCTCTGAAACAAAGTTTCTTACCATTAGGAATGATTCAAAGTCCCCTAAATATCGGGATGATAAATTGTTACTTTGCAGTGTGAAAGAAAAAACGAAAAAAAATGTGGACTACACTGGAGATTGAATTCTTTGTTTCTTGCAAATTGATTCATTTTATGATTTTTATTCTTTAGTTATTTAAACGAAATATAGTTTAATGAAATATAACTAAAATAAATTTCTCTCTAAATTTATTTGAACATGTTCAGTTTTTTTTTTCAAATTAATGTCATTTTCTCGTTTTTAGTTTTAGAGTTATTTTAAAAGGGAAAATAAATCACAGACTTTAAATTTCGAGATAATTGAACTTAGCTTGGTGGCAGTTTTCCACATTAAAAAAGCGAGGAGGCTTTTTAAGGTCGATAAACGAGAAAATCAGTCATTATCACACTTCTCACGATCCCAAGTGACCAGTGGAGATTCTCGGATAATTTACTGACCAGCTAGTGCCAGAAAAAAGAAAAGATCTCAGCATTGGGTGGTAAATGAGCAGGGTAAAGAAACTTCATCAACTGCTCGAAAAGCTTCCTACGACAATTAGATTTTACGAGTTCGCGAGCGAGTAAGCGAGCAAATGAAACACTCGCGAGTTTATCGTTAAACTTGTGAAACTCAGTCACGCTTTAGGCTCTAATTCGTGTCTCATAGTTAAAGATCTTCTCAAGTCCCTAAATCTATTTTGACTTCATTTACTATATCTTTACTATTACAAAGAACTCTCATTACTTATAATATGTATTTTTTAATAGGATTTTTACAGTGGTGTAGAAAATGATAGGATAGGGATGTCAGTTGCCCCCCCCCCCCTTCAACGAAGAAAGAAAAATGAAAAAATAAAAATACTGAAGATGAGTTAAAAGATAATAATGAAAATCACTAAAATGTCTTGAAAAATTACTAGAAAATAATGTATAAAAGATTGATGTTATTATTATTGAAATAATAACTGTTAGTTGTTAAAAAGCAACTAGTAAAAAAAAATAAATTTACTATAAAGTTAAAGAAGAATGGGAAATGAAAGAAAAGAACTGAAAAAAAAAGAATAGTTTCTTAATATAATAAAAAGAAACTCCTTAAAATTAACAATATAACTAGAAAGTAAAGAAAATAACTACAAGTTGATGAAAATCAATATAATTTATTGAAAAATAACAAGAAACTTAAAAAAAAACAACAGAAAGTTTTAGAATAACTAAATTAAAGAAAAACAGCTAGAAATAATAATACATGGAAGTGAAAAAATGTAGACATAAAATAAGACCAATAAAAAATAGACGATCATTAGTAGGAAGAAAATTAGTATGAATAACAAAATAGAAGAAAAACCATCTAGAAATAAGCAAAAAAAAGATGGTAATAAAAATCATCGTATATTTAGACATTAAAAAAACACACTAAAAAAAGAAAGTTACTAGAAAGTAGAATAAAAACTAGTGTGGCTAGAAGTTGACAAAAATAGCTAAATGAAAAACGAAGAATCACTTCAAGGTAAAAACAGGAGGAGAAATTAAGGAAAAATTATAAAATAAAGAAGAGGTATAATTGCAAATGAAAAACTGGGACGTATGATTAAATTCTAAAATTAATTATTTAGAATATTTATTTCATAGAATTTCATTAGGAAGAATCTTCTTTTAGTCGAAATTTCACATTTTCGAATATGTTTTCAATCGAATATAAATTAATCCGAATTTTGACCTAACAGAATTTTTAGGTCACCGAATTCACATTTAATAGAATTTTCATTTTACAGAATTTCTTTTAACCAATTTTTCATCTAAAAGAATTCCAATTTAAGCGAATTTTAATTTAGAAGAATTTTTATTTTACAGAATTTAAGGTTAATCGAATTTTTAAATACAAGAATATAAATTCGACAGAATCTTTATTTTGTCCGAAATTGTATTAGTACGAATTGAGATTTGATAGAAAACTTAAAATGCCGAATGCTCATTTGTTCGAAATTGCAAATGGCAGAAAAAGTAACCCGACAGAAATATTTTGGCGCTAATTTTGAGATTGACTAATCAGAAAATATGAATAAAATTGCAATTGGCTAATTTCAAAATTCGCGCCAAAATATTTCTGTCGGGTTACTTTTTCTGCCATTTGCAATTTCGGACAAATGAAAATTCTGCATTTCAAGTTTTCTATCAAATGTAAATTTGCACTAATACAATTTCGGACAAATGAAGATTCTGTCAAATGAATATTCTTGTATTTAAAAATTCGATTAACCTAAAATTCTTCAAAATTAAAGTCGTTTAAATTGGAATTCTTTTAAATGAAAAGTTGATGAAAAGGATCTCTGTAAAATGAAAATTCTGTTAAATGTGAATTCGGTGACCTAAAAATTTTGTTAGGTCAAAATTCGAAATAATTTATATTCGATTGAAAACATATTCGAAAATGTGAAATTTCGACTACAAAAAAATTCTTTCTAATGAAATTCTATGTAATAAATGTTCTGAATAATTAATTTTAGAACTTAATCATACTTCCCGAAAAACTAACTATAGAAGTTGAAAACAAAAATAATCGGAAAAGCAAAAGAAAAGAAATACCTATTATTAGAATAAAAAAAATAACTAGAAATAGAAACTATAAAAAATAACTCTTTAAATAATAATCTCTGGTTCGAGATATTGAAAAATAACTAGAGAAAGAAGAATAATTATTCTAAAAAAAAATAAAAATAACTAGAAATTTTAAATCGAAAAGAAAAATAACAAATTTTTTAAATAACAAGTTAAAAACCATAAAATAAAGAAAACTCACAGGAAAATAAAAAAACATTCGTCCCTACGCGCCAGAATTTTTCGTACAATTTTGACATTCCATCTGTATTCTAGTTTTTAAAAAGTTTAAACTTTTTTTGGCTTTTTGGTTTGAGTTGCTTTTCTCTTATTGAAGTACTAGCGTAATGAACCTCGCTCGCTGACGCTCGCTCGGTCATTAATATTAATTTAATTGTTTATTGATGTGGACATTTCATAAAATATTAGTAAACTTATTGTTAATTGAATGTTTAATATTTTTTTTACAAATTTTTTATATTTCAATAATTTTTATTGTTATGTTTTATTATTATTATATTGGAAAAAATAAATCTTGTAATATGTAATGTATTATTTACATCAATATTATGAAGCTATTAATTAATGTTGTCTAATTGAATTATCACTGATCGATTATAGGTACTAATTGAGTATGAGTTCTATTATATTATTATTGCAAAATTTGAAGCTTGATAATCTAAACTATTTTTGTAAATGATCACAGAAAAAATATAAAAAATCTTAATGGATCTACATTTTTTTTTAAATTAAATTTTCGAATCTGAGTTTATTTCCGTTATGTTTCTATATTGGAATAATGTTTGTTTCACCATAGAAAAAGCTTTGTGATCGTTAAAATTTTCATTTATCCAAAAATAGTCTAAATCGACACATTGTCATTTAAATTATTTCGAAAAACTAATTATTTCAAAATGTAAGAAAAATATACTTAAAGTAGGATACAAAATAAAAAATTATTCTTAAAAAACAAATGAAAAAATTGCGCGTAGGTTTTTGTCGATTTAACACATGCGCAGTAGTTTTTTACAAACATTACACATGCGCAGTAGCTTTCTACAAACGTTAGGTATGCGCAGTGGTAAAAATCGTAACAAATAATGATTGTTTAGCAATTTCCACATGAATTGACATTAAAAAACATGTTAGCAAAAAAGTTTAATGCAATGTTTAAAACATATAATTTTAGAGACTAAATTGTACGCACAACATTTTACAAGTGGAGAAAAACGAAATTTTAATTTTCGTTGGAATTAAAAAAAAAAAAAAAAAAAAAAAAAAAAAAAAAAAAAGCACCTTTGCGCATGTGCAGTTATCATGTTACCGTGTTACGCATGCGCAATAATAAGACGGAATTTACTGCGCACTTATTAAAAAAAGTATGCTATATGTAGTGAAAATTTAATTATCTGGTGAAGTACAGCACTGCGCATGCGTAATTTTTGAATTTAATTAGAGCACATGTGTGACTATGACTGTGCATGATTGCGCATGTGTAACAGCAATACAAAACAACTGCGCATGTGAAATGTTTGTTTAGTAGTGCGCACGTTTACACAGCTGTGGTGCACTACTGCGCATGTGCAACAATATGTTGTTCATAAAAAAATGTTCAGTTTAACATGTTTGACACGAATAGTGCCAGTGCGCATTGTTACAAACTATAATAACATGGTGAAATGAACATTTTTGTAAGTAACCTATTGGAAAAAGTAGGTGAACTTTGAAGTCTGTACGACGATGAACGAAGTTTTTTCGGTATCGTATTAATATCTTAATAGAAGATTACCACGTACAATTTTATGAATATTGGGAGAACTTTCAAACTAGTTATTCTCAATAAATAAGTAAATTTTTACAAAACTTTTTTAAACACTAATTATATGGAAGATTTTCTGACAGTATGTTAAATATTTATAACCCCCCTCCCCCCCGGTACCCCTAGAAAATGGTTTTTAAAAGTATGAAAAATTGAAAACTTTCAGATCAAAATTTGTTACATTTTATAAACATTTTAAAGAAAAAAAGATTAAAATTAATAAAATTAAATACACTTTTAATGTTTTTATTATTTTTTATGTTCAATAATATAAATTTTTCTATTAAATTTCTTGAATTCCAATATTTAAATTGAATTTTGAATATTCTTTTCTATTATGGGTCATTAATTACAATAATAATGAAAAGAAAACAATTTTAACAAATTTTTTAAATAAAAGTACCTTTGCGCATGTGCAGATATCATGTTACCGTGTTACGCATGCGCAATAATAAGACGGAATTTACTGCGCACTTATTAAAAAAAGTATGCTATATGTAGTGAAAATTTAATTATCTGGTGAAGTACAGCACTGCGCATGCGTAATTTTTGAATTTAATTAGAGCACATGTGTGACTATGACTGTGCATGATTGCGCATGTGGAACAGCAATACAAAACAACTGCGCATGTGAAATGTTTGTTTAGTAGTGCGCACGTTTACACAGCTGTGGTGCACTACTGCGCATGTGCAACAATATGTTGTTCATAAAAAAATGTTCAGTTTAACATGTTTGACACGAATAGTGCCAGTGCGCATTGTTACAAACTATAATAACATGGTGAAATGAACATTTTTGTAAGTAACCTATTGGAAAAAGTAGGTGAACTTTGAAGTCTGTACGACGATGAACGAAGTTTTTTCGGTATCGTATTAATATAATAGAAGATTACCACGTACAATTTTATGAATATTGGGAGAACTTTCAAACTAGTTATTCTCAATAAATAAGTAAATTTTTACAAAACTTTTTTAAACACTAATTATATGGAAGATTTTCTGACAGTATGTTAAATATTTATTACCCCCCCCCCCCCGGTACCCCTAGAAAATGGTTTTTAAAAGTATGAAAAATTGAAAACTTTCAGATCAAAATTTGTTACATTTTATAAACATTTTAAAGAAAAAAAGATTAAAATTAATAAAATTAAATACACTTTTAATGTTTTTATTATTTTTTATGTTCAATAATATAAATTTTTCTATTAAATTTCTTGAATTCCAATATTTAAATTGAATTTTGAATATTCTTTTCTATTATGGGTCATTAATTACAATAATAATAAAAAGAAAACAATTTTAACAAATTTTTTAAATAAAAGTACCTTTGCGCATGTGCAGATATCATGTTACCGTGTTACGCATGCGCAATAATAAGACGGAATTTACTGCGCACTTATTAAAAAAAGTATGCTATATGTAGTGAAAATTTAATTATCTGGTGAAGTACAGCACTGCGCATGCGTAATTTTTGAATTTAATTAGAGCACATGTGTGACTATGACTGTGCATGATTGCGCATGTGTAACAGCAATACAAAACAACTGTGCATGTGAAATGTTTGTTTAGTAGTGCGCACGTTTACACAGCTGTGGTGCACTACTGCGCATGTGCAACAATATGTTGTTCATAAAAAAATGTTCAGTTTAACATGTTTGACACGAATAGTGCCAGTGCGCATTGTTACAAACTATAATAACATGGTGAAATGAACATTTTTGTAAGTAACCTATTGGAAAAAGTAGGTGAACTTTGAAGTCTGTACGACGATGAACGAAGTTTTTTCGGTATCGTATTAATATAATAGAAGATTACCACGTACAATTTTATGAATATTGGGAGAACTTTCAAACTAGTTATTCTCAATAAATAAGTAAATTTTTACAAAACTTTTTTTAACACTAATTATATGGAAGATTTTCTGACAGTATGTTAAATATTTATTACCCCCCCCCCCCCGGTACCCCTAGAAAATGGATTTTAAAAGTATGAAAAATTGAAAACTTTCCGATCAAAATTTGTTACATTTTATAAACATTTTAAAGAAAAAAAGATTAAAATTAATAAAATTAAATACACTTTTAATGTTTTTATTATTTTTTATGTTCAATAATATAAATTTTTCTATTAAATTTCTTGAATTCCAATATTTAAATTGAATTTTGAATATTCTTTTCTATTATGGGTCATTAATTACAATAATAATGAAAAGAAAACAATTTTAACAAATTTTTTAAATAAAAGTACCTTTGCGCATGTGCAGATATCATGTTACCGTGTTACGCATGCGCAATAATAAGACGGAATTTACTGCGCACTTATTAAAAAAAGTATGCTATATGTAGTGAAAATTTAATTATCTGGTGAAGTACAGCACTGCGCATGCGTAATTTTTGAATTTAATTAGAGCACATGTGTGACTATGACTGTGCATGATTGCGCATGTGGAACAGCAATACAAAACAACTGCGCATGTGAAATGTTTGTTTAGTAGTGCGCACGTTTACACAGCTGTGGTGCACTACTGCGCATGTGCAACAATATGTTGTTCATAAAAAAATGTTCAGTTTAACATGTTTGACACGAATAGTGCCAGTGCGCATTGTTACAAACTATAATAACATGGTGAAATGAACATTTTTGTAAGTAACCTATTGGAAAAAGTAGGTGAACTTTGAAGTCTGTACGACGATGAACGAAGTTTTTTCGGTATCGTATTAATATAATAGAAGATTACCACGTACAATTTTATGAATATTGGGAGAACTTTCAAACTAGTTATTCTCAATAAATAAGTAAATTTTTACAAAACTTTTTTAAACACTAATTATATGGAAGATTTTCTGACAGTATGTTAAATATTTATTACCCCCCCCCCCCCGGTACCCCTAGAAAATGGTTTTTAAAAGTATGAAAAATTGAAAAGTTTCCGATCAAAATTTGTTACATTTTATAAACATTTTAAAGAAAAAAAGATTAAAATTAATAAAATTAAATACACTTTTAATGTTTTTATTATTTTTTATGTTCAATAATATAAATTTTTCTATTAAATTTCTTGAATTCCAATATTTAAATTGAATTTTGAATATTCTTTTCTATTATGGGTCATTAATTACAATAATAATGAAAAGAAAACAATTTTAACAAATTTTTTAAATAAAAGTACCTTTGCGCATGTGCAGATATCATGTTACCGTGTTACGCATGCGCAATAATAAGACGGAATTTACTGCGCACTTATTAAAAAAAGTATGCTATATGTAGTGAAAATTTAATTATCTGGTGAAGTACAGCACTGCGCATGCGTAATTTTTGAATTTAATTAGAGCACATGTGTGACTATGACTGTGCATGATTGCGCATGTGTAACAGCAATACAAAACAACTGCGCATGTGAAATGTTTGTTTAGTAGTGCGCACGTTTACACAGCTGTGGTGCACTACTGCGCATGTGCAACAATATGTTGTTCATAAAAAAATGTTCAGTTTAACATGTTTGACACGAATAGTGCCAGTGCGCATTGTTACAAACTATAATAACATGGTGAAATGAACATTTTTGTAAGTAACCTATTGGAAAAAGTAGGTGAACTTTGAAGTCTGTACGACGATGAACGAAGTTTTTTCGGTATCGTATTAATATAATAGAAGATTACCACGTACAATTTTATGAATATTGGGAGAACTTTCAAACTAGTTATTCTCAATAAATAAGTAAATTTTTACAAAACTTTTTTAAACACTAATTATATGGAAGATTTTCTGACAGTATGTTAAATATTTATTACCCCCCCCCCCCCGGTACCCCTAGAAAATGGTTTTTAAAAGTATGAAAAATTGAAAACTTTCAGATCAAAATTTGTTACATTTTATAAACATTTTAAAGAAAAAAAGATTAAAATTAATAAAATTAAATACACTTTTAATGTTTTTATTATTTTTTATGTTCAATAATATAAATTTTTCTATTAAATTTCTTGAATTCCAATATTTAAATTGAATTTTGAATATTCTTTTCTATTATGGGTCATTAATTACAATAATAATAAAAAGAAAACAATTTTAACAAATTTTTTAAATAAAAGTACCTTTGCGCATGTGCAGATATCATGTTACCGTGTTACGCATGCGCAATAATAAGACGGAATTTACTGCGCACTTATTAAAAAAAGTATGCTATATGTAGTGAAAATTTAATTATCTGGTGAAGTACAGCACTGCGCATGCGTAATTTTTGAATTTAATTAGAGCACATGTGTGACTATGACTGTGCATGATTGCGCATGTGTAACAGCAATACAAAACAACTGTGCATGTGAAATGTTTGTTTAGTAGTGCGCACGTTTACACAGCTGTGGTGCACTACTGCGCATGTGCAACAATATGTTGTTCATAAAAAAATGTTCAGTTTAACATGTTTGACACGAATAGTGCCAGTGCGCATTGTTACAAACTATAATAACATGGTGAAATGAACATTTTTGTAAGTAACCTATTGGAAAAAGTAGGTGAACTTTGAAGTCTGTACGACGATGAACGAAGTTTTTTCGGTATCGTATTAATATAATAGAAGATTACCACGTACAATTTTATGAATATTGGGAGAACTTTCAAACTAGTTATTCTCAATAAATAAGTAAATTTTTACAAAACTTTTTTAAACACTAATTATATGGAAGATTTTCTGACAGTATGTTAAATATTTATTACCCCCCCCCCCCCCGGTACCCCTAGAAAATGGATTTTAAAAGTATGAAAAATTGAAAACTTTCCGATCAAAATTTGTTACATTTTATAAACATTTTAAAGAAAAAAAGATTAAAATTAATAAAATTAAATACACTTTTAATGTTTTTATTATTTTTTATGTTCAATAATATAAATTTTTCTATTAAATTTCTTGAATTCCAATATTTAAATTGAATTTTGAATATTCTTTTCTATTATGGGTCATTAATTACAATAATAATGAAAAGAAAACAATTTTAACAAATTTTTTAAATAAAAGTACCTTTGCGCATGTGCAGATATCATGTTACCGTGTTACGCATGCGCAATAATAAGACGGAATTTACTGCGCACTTATTAAAAAAAGTATGCTATATGTAGTGAAAATTTAATTATCTGGTGAAGTACAGCACTGCGCATGCGTAATTTTTGAATTTAATTAGAGCACATGTGTGACTATGACTGTGCATGATTGCGCATGTGTAACAGCAATACAAAACAACTGCGCATGTGAAATGTTTGTTTAGTAGTGCGCACGTTTACACAGCTGTGGTGCACTACTGCGCATGTGCAACAATATGTTGTTCATAAAAAAATGTTCAGTTTAACATGTTTGACACGAATAGTGCCAGTGCGCATTGTTACAAACTATAATAACATGGTGAAATGAACATTTTTGTAAGTAACCTATTGGAAAAAGTAGGTGAACTTTGAAGTCTGTACGACGATGAACGAAGTTTTTTCGGTATCGTATTAATATAATAGAAGATTACCACGTACAATTTTATGAATATTGGGAGAACTTTCAAACTAGTTATTCTCAATAAATAAGTAAATTTTTACAAAACTTTTTTAAACACTAATTATATGGAAGATTTTCTGACAGTATGTTAAATATTTATTACCCCCCCCCCCCCCGGTACCCCTAGAAAATGGTTTTTAAAAGTATGAAAAATTGAAAACTTTCAGATCAAAATTTGTTACATTTTATAAACATTTTAAAGAAAAAAAGATTAAAATTAATAAAATTAAATACACTTTTAATGTTTTTATTATTTTTTATGTTCAATAATATAAATTTTTCTATTAAATTTCTTGAATTCCAATATTTAAATTGAATTTTGAATATTCTTTTCTATTATGGGTCATTAATTACAATAATAATGAAAAGAAAACAATTTTAACAAATTTTTTAAATAAAAGTACCTTTGCGCATGTGCAGATATCATGTTACCGTGTTACGCATGCGCAATAATAAGACGGAATTTACTGCGCACTTATTAAAAAAAGTATGCTATATGTAGTGAAAATTTAATTATCTGGTGAAGTACAGCACTGCGCATGCGTAATTTTTGAATTTAATTAGAGCACATGTGTGACTATGACTGTGCATGATTGCGCATGTGTAACAGCAATACAAAACAACTGCGCATGTGAAATGTTTGTTTAGTAGTGCGCACGTTTACACAGCTGTGGTGCACTACTGCGCATGTGCAACAATATGTTGTTCATAAAAAAATGTTCAGTTTAACATGTTTGACACGAATAGTGCCAGTGCGCATTGTTACAAACTATAATAACATGGTGAAATGAACATTTTTGTAAGTAACCTATTGGAAAAAGTAGGTGAACTTTGAAGTCTGTACGACGATGAACGAAGTTTTTTCGGTATCGTATTAATATAATAGAAGATTACCACGTACAATTTTATGAATATTGGGAGAACTTTCAAACTAGTTATTCTCAATAAATAAGTAAATTTTTACAAAACTTTTTTAAACACTAATTATATGGAAGATTTTCTGACAGTATGTTAAATATTTATTACCCCCCCCCCCGGTACCCCTAGAAAATGGTTTGTAAAAGTATGAAAAATTGAAAACTTTCAGATCAAAATTTGTTACATTTTATAAACATTTTAAAGAAAAAAAGATTAAAATTAATAAAATTAAATACACTTTTAATGTTTTTATTATTTTTTATGTACAATAATATAAATTTTTCTATTAAATTTCTTGAATTCCAATATTTAAATTGAATTTTGAATATTCTTTTCTATTATGGGTCATTAATTACAATAATAATGAAAAGAAAACAATTTTAACAAATTTTTTAAATAAAAGTACCTTTGCGCATGTGCAGATATCATGTTACCGTGTTACGCATGCGCAATAATAAGACGGAATTTACTGCGCACTTATTAAAAAAAGTATGCTATATGTAGTGAAAATTTAATTATCTGGTGAAGTACAGCACTGCGCATGCGTAATTTTTGAATTTAATTAGAGCACATGTGTGACTATGACTGTGCATGATTGCGCATGTGTAACAGCAATACAAAACAACTGCGCATGTGAAATGTTTGTTTAGTAGTGCGCACGTTTACACAGCTGTGGTGCACTACTGCGCATGTGCAACAATATGTTGTTCATAAAAAAATGTTCAGTTTAACATGTTTGACACGAATAGTGCCAGTGCGCATTGTTACAAACTATAATAACATGGTGAAATGAACATTTTTGTAAGTAACCTATTGGAAAAAGTAGGTGAACTTTGAAGTCTGTACGACGATGAACGAAGTTTTTTCGGTATCGTATTAATATAATAGAAGATTTAAGTGGTCGAGTCCATACCAAGTGATCACACCAATTTCAGTCATATTGAGTAATATTTACGAAATTGATATTTTGGGTTCCTTTAGGAGTAAAAAAAATAAATTTTAATTATTTTTAAAAAATTCAAAATATTTTCGAAAATATTCAAATTCAAAATTTTGAGTACTATTTTTTTTGTTTTATCATAACTTCTGTAATTTTGAAGCAATTGAGATCATTTTTTTTTAAATTACTCGTATTTAAATACTCTTTCAAGAAAAATTATAATAATTAAGAAATTGTTTATAATTAAATTTTTATTAAAAAAATTAAATTATTTATTTAAACAAAATCTAAAGTATATCATCGATCTTTTTCAAAAAATTCATAAACATAGCCTATAATGTGCTTAAAAATTTAAGCCAAAGAAAAAGATGGTATGTATTATAGTTTTTGAGAAAAAAATTATTAAGTTATGCTAGCGCGGCGCAGACCGGTGTCACCGCTACTCAACGCGTAGTTCCGTAGTAACCGAAATGTATGTATATTATTACATAATATAAATACAGTTAATCGTCATGTTTATTTTTTTATTTTACAAATTGTGCTGTGCACAGAATTTGAAAAAATTTTTGTTTCAATTTTATTCTCAAGGGGTACGAAGGAATGAAATTTTTGTGTACCTTTAATGGTCATAGCTTGATTAAATCTTTCACTTAACAATTGTTTTTCAGCTTCACATTCTGCGTAATTACAAAATTCTACATTAATTTTCTCTAAACTGGATTTTGCCCACTCGTATAAGTCAAGAGGAGTAACAATTTGATTGTTTAATGGTCGTTGTAAACTTGCTTCTTTCAACTATTTTCAAACTATTTTTATCATTCTTTAAGGGGAGAGATAGGTGAAATTTTAACTCAACAAAATTTTTGATGCTCAGAGGTGTCATTTTTTTTCTTACATCAATTAAGATGTAGAATTATGGTATTACATAAAAATTAAAAAATAGTTATTTATGACACAAGGACCTGAAATGGCACTTTATAGTACGAGTAAGTATCGTAATACGAGCCTAAGTCCAATCGCATCCGAGGCGAAGTAGAGGTGGTGACGAGGCTTCATTGAACGTAGCCGAGGCGAAGCCGAGGTGAAGTGAAGATATGAAGCCGAGGCTCCACCGAAAAGTAGCCGAGGCTCTGATGTGGCTGTGGCGAGTTGTACGATACACGAGAACTTAAGTGCCGAAAGGGTCCAAGTGTCATATAACATTTTTTATCACACAAAAAACTGAGAATTCGAACCTAGGGAGAGGTGATTATCGTAAAAAACGGCCTCAGGGGGCATTTCTAGGTGGGAGTAGGTCGACAGACTTAGAAATGCCCCCGGAGGGAGGCGAAACCCATGAACAGCCGTGACGTTTGGGCCAGTTTGGGCAGCTGTACCATAAAGTAAAGGTCAGCTGACCAGCATCAGCCAATCAGATTGCGAGTTCATTTACTTTACGGCCTAGGCCGTGAAATAAGCTCTTAAAGGTTTCCAAACAAGCCGTAAAATCTAACTTTTGATGTAAGTGTGATAAAAACAATATTTTTTTGGTCATTTTCGAAATTTTATTTTTCAAAATCCATACGATGGATTGTAGAAAATCATTTAAAAATCCCACAAAAAAATTGTCGATGGAAAAAATGAAAATTGTGAAAGAGGTTTAATTTTTAAAATTTAAGTTTTTCTTAGAATAAATTTCTCAAACTCCGCAAATTATTTGTTTCTCTATTTTTGACATTACCCTATAATTTTAGGTCTAATATTACATAAGAAAAAAAATTAACACCCCTGAACATCGCGAATTTTGATAATTTTACCAGTCCATTATTTTTCTTTCTTCAGTTTTAAATTATTTTAATTATTCACTTATTTTCACTTATTTTTACCAGTTTTTAATTATATTAATTATTTTTCAATTGATTTAACAAATTTTCAATTATTATTCTTAAATTTTAATAATTTTCCCAATTTTTAGTTAATTTTATTATTTTTCTATAAATTACCAATTTTTTAATTACTTTTTTTTACTTTAATTATTTTCTCCGATTTTTTTAATTCTAAAGTTTGATGTCCATGTACTATGAAAAGATCAGTGTGACTTTCTGAAGCTTATAATTTAAATATAATACACTAACTATATTTACATTATGTAAAAATATACATACATTTCGGTTACTACGGAACTACGCGTTGAGTAGCGGTGACACCGGTCCGCGCCGCGCTAGCATAACTTAATAATTTTTTTCTCAAAAACTATAATACATACCATCTTTTTCTTTGGCTTAAATTTTTAAGCACATTATAGGCTATGTTTATGAATTTTTTGAAAAAGAACGATGATATACTTTAGATTTTGTTTAAATAAATAATTTAATTTTTTTAATAAAAATTTAATTATAAACAATTTCTTAATTATTATAATTTTTCTTGAAAGAGTATTTAAATACGAGTAATTAAAAAAAAAATGATCTCAATTGCTTCAAAATTACAGAAGTTATGATAACACAAAAAAAATAGTACATAAAATTTCGAATTTGAATATTTTCGAAAACATTTTGAATTTTTTAAAAATAATTAAAATTAATTTTTTTACTCCTAAAGGAACCCAAAATATCAATTTCGTAAATATTACTCAATATGACTGAAATTGGTGTGATCATTTGGTATGGACTCGACCAAGTATGGTTAGGTTAAAATTCTAGGTGTGTAATTTGGGACGAATTTTGAAGGCGAGAAATCAGTGACAAGGGATTGGTTGCTAAAGGGTGAAAATCCGTTAACAAGAGGACGCACAGCCGCAATAGGAACCTGATGCTCATATGAGCGTTTCGTGGTTCACTTGCCACAAGAGTAGCAGATTCACGCCCGAGGGAATTGCATGCAAAGCACGTGGTCATCGAAAGAGACGTTTTCGCATGAGGTTTCACCGAGAACAATTATTCACAGTAAATCGACGACTAAAGACATATCCTTAATCTTTTGATAAGCTTCATTCATCATAAAACTATCAAAATAATCACAGTTTTGGTAAACTTTTATTAACTAATTCAATTAATTGTATTCTACTAATTTCTTCACGCATATTTTTGAACTGACAATCAGTCACGTTTTATTAATAGTTAATTTACAAATTTTTTTTATTCATTTATACAAATTATCTTCACAAATGTGTTAAGAAACATTTTTACTATATAGTGTTGCCGCGATACGAGACGAGGCGATAATTTTAACTATCTGGTATATTATCTTGACATTATCTATCAACAAATTTTGGAAGATACAAGTGTACATTTTTCAGACAAAATTAGGTTGAGATAACATTTTTTGTCAAATAATAATTATTTAATAGTTGGTGTTTTTTTTTTGGTAAATCTAGTTAAAATCTGTAATTTTCAACCTATTTTAATAAATCTTACTTGTTGAAACATTTTCTAAAATTTTATTTCTTGGATTCTTTAAAATATTTTATTCAAAAGTTAAGAAATAATCAATGTTTGATTTTGATATATTTTCTGAACAAAATATTATTTAACGAGAGCCAACAAATAAAATTGTAAATAATGTTCTAAAGAGAAAAATAAGCAATATTTGTCAATATTGAATGAAAATCACCTGTTTCTACTAGTTTACAGAAAAAAATTAAATAATTATTATTTGACACCAAGTTTTGGTCCAACCTAATTTTTTCTGAAAAATGTTAAACTTGATACTTCAAAATTTGATGAAATTAATTATTGTAATATTTTTATTTCGATAAAAAACCACTTCTTAGTTTGAGGTTATGGCAATGGAAAGAACCTTTTTAATAGAATGTAAATGATATTTTAAAACAAAACTCGCATCGATTCAATTATTTGTAAAATAACATTTTTGTCCAATTTAAGACACCATGTTTTTGCAGTGATTTTATTCATAATTATGAGCATTTTAAAAATTAAAAATTTTAAAAATTAATACTGAATTTAAAAAATTTTAGATTTCCGGATATTTACAATTTTTTTATAAATTTTCTTTATTTTGTGAATAATTTTTTAAATTTTTTCATTGTTAATGGAATTTGTCATTTCTTTTATATAACTTTTACTCATGTTTTTAGACTTTCTTATTTTATTCTTACTGTTTTTTATTTTGTAGTTCATTTTCAACTATTTCTTTTTTAGATTTTCTCCATTTTCAATGTATTGCTTTATTTTTATTTTATTTATTTTTATTTTTATTAATTGGTTCCAATTTACTAATAATCCGAACTTAAATTTATCCAATTTTCGGTCGATTCAGATTTTAATCGATCTAAATTCCCATTCTTTTTGAGAATCCTTTTTAACTTTTATAAAATAAGAAAAAAAAATTAAGCTTTTATACGTATTGTAAGTTTTTTATTCATTTAAAAATAAAAAGTTCACTCAATTTTTTCAACACTTTTTATTTAAAAGAATTCAAATTTAACAAAATTTTTATTTAACAAAATTCTTATTATGTAGAAATTAAATAAGTCGAATTTTTAAATGTTTAGAATATCCATTTAACAGAATCTTGATTTTTATGACTTTTTATTTGCATTAGTTGTTAATTAATATAATTAAATATTTACGTTATTTATGTTTGTTTTGAAGAAATAAAAATTCGAGGTTTTAAGAATTCTACCAATTATTAATTCGGATAAATAAAGAGTTGGTGAAATTAATATTCTGTTTTTAAGTCATAAGACATTTAGAAAGCGTCTTACATTAATTTCAAGCAGGGCTGTTATTGATTTAAATCACTTTGATTTAAATCGGGATTTAAATCATGATTTAAATCATTGGAAAATTTGCATTAAAATCATGATTTAAATCAAAAAAACTTTACAATTCTCCGGATGTCTAATACTGCATGTAAAACATCACAAACCATAAACAAAACCCACAAATTTGTGGATAAATCTAAAGAAATTCAATTTCAATATTTTAATCTTTATATAATTTAAAAAATTGTGCTAATACAGATAATTAAATACAGATAATTTATAAATTTTGGGTATTATATATTCACAAAAATTTTTTTTTTATATTCTTACAAGATTTCTAAGATATTTCAATTTTTCAAAAATGTGTAAGCGGTTAAAGGGTACAGATTGTCCTACTCTTCGATGGGCACCCCACTTCTCTCCGATCTACGCGATAAGGGCCCGAGACGCAACGCGATTATTCTGTGACGAACCTTCGGGTTAAACTGTACTGTGATATAAAACTTAATAAATTGTGACTTAACTTATATAGTTATCTTATTGTTTTAATAAGACCATCCTTACAAACTTCAGAAGTGGGATAGTAATCCAACCACCCTAAGTGAACCCTGATAAAAATTTCGAATTTAAATTTTCGTCACAGAATTAAGAAAAGTCGGTCCCCAATATTGTTTCGCTTTTAAGTATACTTAAGAAATTTTTGCGTTCCGTGTTTCAGTAAACTTATGATAAACTTTTTTACATTTTATCGGACGCAGAGTATACGGGACAAGACAATTGTGTTGTAAAGTACATTTTAGGACTTTTATTAGAGTCACATTCTGTCACAGAACTTCCGAAATTTTTGTGATGGTCTGACACGTTTCAAAACCGCTTAAGCAAAGTTCGCATTTTCGCACTTGGAAAACTTTAGAATAAATCCAAACCTTGTGTAACGTAAAGCGAATTGGATTAGAAACTGTGTCATAAAGTGCTTTTGACCTATAGGTTTTAATATACCTTTGGATATTGTTTTAAAATTAATTTAAGGTCTAGACCACGTGTTGAATACGTGTAAGTGATTTTTGCGTTTCTGTGCTTTTAGAGGACTTAAGTTCACCTTTTTGGAAAACGCAAGATAACAGTGATAATTTCTTTTGATTGCAACAATTTTCTGGTGATTCCTGACCTGAAAGGGAAAAAGGAAGAAAATAAATTTTGCACGTGTTATAGGATTTGCATATGGCGAATCTTCAAAGACCATCAATTAGTGCATGATAGTGAACGTGTCGTGTCGCTCTTATCGGTCCGATCGGCCAAGATCGCCAATTTACGTGATTCCCGAATACTTAGGGCACGCATGCCTGGTTGATTTCTGATCTCTCTAGAGTGTGGTTACCGTCAGTGCCGTATACCCTATTCCATAGTGGGCTGACAAAGAGCCATCTGAAATTTGGAATTTATATGTGTAGTGAGTGTCCCTTCAGTGATAACTTGTGTAGTTATGGATCCTACTACATTCACGGTGTCGATTCTTAAACAGGTGGCTCGAGATTTAGGAGTGTCAACCTATGGATTGAAGTTAGAAATCATCAAGCGGATTCAAGAGGCGGATCCGAGTGATAAGTGGATGGATGACGCCACGAAACTTGTGAATAATTCTTCAAGTATGGATGAAACAGGTGATAATGCAGGAGGTGATACCAACCGACGTGATCGGATTGAAGTACTAGAGTTTCCAACAAGAAACACAGGAGATCAAGGTGTACCCTTAGAGGAAACGCATAATCCTATTCAACAGACTCGAAACGCTAGTGAACGGGAAATTGAACTTTTAAATCGCGAACGTGATTTACTGGCAAGGGAGCTGGAGTTGACTAGGCGCGAGTTGTCTCTCCTTCGCGACGCCCCCCCTCCTAGGACAGAAGTACAGCCTACAGTCAAACAAGTAAACATAAACACACTTAAAGACTTGCTGAGCGATTTCGAAGGTGACGATTTGGATTTCCGCAGATGGAGAGAACAGTTTTTGCTCTTGTGTAATACTTATGCCTTGGACGACTCTCACAGACGTCTTTTAATGGGTAGCAAACTTAAAGGAAAAGCTTTAAAATGGTTTCATTCAAAGTTGGAATTCATAACCATGCCGGTAGAGGATTTGCTCGTGGAAATGGCGACTATATTTGACAACCGTCAAAACCGGTTGACACTTCGTAAAAAGTTCGAAGGTCGCACGTGGAAGAATTCAGAAACCTTTAGTAATTACTTTCATGAAAAGCTGATCCTTGGGAATGCTGTGCCCATAGACAAAGAAGATCTTATAGATTACGTAATTGACGGAATTCCTGATATGTCTTTAAGGAATCAAGCGAGAATTCAGTGCTTCTCGGATACGAAAAGCCTTTTACAAGCGTTCGAAAAGATTGTTCTAAGAGACGACTGCAGGAGTTTCCAAGAAGTTAAGAGGACTACTGCTGTCAGCGCAACGAGAGTAGAGAGCGGAGCTAGAGATGCTGCATCATCCAAGAAATCATCGACGGTGAGGTGCTTCAATTGCAGTAAATATGGTCACATTGCCCCTGAGTGTGACCGACCAAAGAGACAGGCAGGAGCCTGCTTCAGGTGTTTTGAAATGGGTCATCATTCAAGAGATTGCCCAAATAAGAAATCTCAATCAGCTGGTCAGATTTATAATAAACCAAGAATTTTGCCAACTGATGAACAACAAGGATCTCAGATAAACGCTGTATCTGAATACCCTCAAGATCAACGACTAAATGGTTCTACGGAAACTCTTCAGGATGATGAATGCTTCAAGACTGCGTCGTTCGAAGTTATTTCTGGTGGCACACCCTATATACAAATGTTGGATACTCTTCTGGACACAGGTAGTCCAATAAGTTTTGTGAAAGAGAGCTGCGTCCCTGCGTTAGGTATGAGACCATGCGACTTCAAAAATTGTAAGTACAAAGGCATCAATAGTAGTCCTCTCGTGAGATTAGGTATTGTAACTGCGAATGTTTGTTTTGATAATATGAAACGTGAGTTGGAAATATTCGTGGTACCTGACAAAACTATGCAGAGTTCAGTTCTATTAGGTCGCGACGCACTGCGCAAATTTAATTTGGGTTTAAAAGCTCTACCTCAGGAAGAAGCTGAGGTTATTAAAGAAATCTTTGATATTGATGTAACGATGGATAATGTAGTAAATTCACTTCAGATAAATCCGGAAATTGATCATCAGATTCAGGCGTCATTAAGAGAGTTGTTTTTTTCTGAATACGTAGATGCAAAACGTCCCGAGTCTCCCAAGGTCAAGGTTGAATTAAATTTACGGGTAACAAATGATAACGCGATTTGTTTTGGGCCGCGTAGATTGTCCTTCGAAGAAAAGGATCGACTTCAGAAAATTCTCGATTCTTTGAAATCTAGAGGGATAATCCGTGATAGTGATTCACCTTACGCTTCGCCGATTGTCATGGTCAAAAAGAAAAACTCGGAATATCGGTTATGTGTAGACTATAGATTTTTGAACAAAATTACCGTAAGAGATAATTATCCGTTACCCCTTATCGAAGACCAAATCGATAAATTAAGGGATAAAGTTTTTTTTACCTTACTCGATTTAAAGGATGGTTTTCATCACATCGACGTGGCTCCAGACTCAGTCAAATTCACATCTTTTATAACACCATTGGGCCAATACGAATACTTAAAAATGCCATTCGGGTTAAAAACGGCTCCCGCAAAATTTCAACGATTTGTAAATCGTGTACTTGAAGAATTAATAAGGCGGGGTAATGTCGTGGTTTATTTAGACGACATACTTATAGCTACCGAAACCCTGAAACATCATTTTGAAGTTCTCAAAAAGTTGCTCTCCCTTCTAGTCGAAAATAAACTTGAGTTACGTCTAGATAAGTGTAAATTCCTTCAGACTGAGTTGGAATATCTCGGGTATAAGATAACAAAAAATGGAATAAGTCCGACGGACCACGGCATCGAAGCAGTCGTGAAGTTCCCACTTCCGAAAAACGTCCGTGAAGTTCAGTGTTTTCTGGGCCTGTGTTCATATTTCCGGAAATTCATTCAGGGATTTTCTATTATCGCTGCACCTCTTTATAACCAATTAAAAAAAAATGTAGAGTTTAAATTTGGTAAAGACGAATATGATGCATTTGAAATTCTTAAATCTAAATTAGTAGAAGCTCCGGTTTTGAATATTTACAGCCCTTCGAATGAAACTGAGCTTCACTGCGACGCGAGCAAGGTGGGCTATGGTGCTGTCCTTGTTCAGCGTAAAGTAGATAAGCAATTTCACCCTATTTTCTATTTCTCTAAAAGAACCACCGAAATCGAAAGCAAATATCACAGCTTTGAGCTTGAGACTCTGGCCGTGATCTACGCTTTAAGACGCTTCCGGGTTTATCTGCAAGGAATAAAATTTAAAATCGTGACAGACTGTAACGCACTTAAATTGACACTAGAAAAAAAAGATATTAACCCGCGAATTCAGAGGTGGGCTTTGGAGCTGGAAAATTATGATAAAGAGTTTGAGCATAGATCGGGCGACAGAATGAGGCACGTTGACGCTTTTAGTAGAGCTTTAAGTGTGATGATAGTTGAAGATAATTCATTAGAATCAAATTTGTCAATCTGCCAAAATCTTGACCCCAAAATTAAAGAATTGCGCGAAAAACTGCAGAATTGCGAAGATAAACTGTACGAAATGCGGAATGGGCTAATTTATAGAAAAAGAAGCAACGAGATTTTATTTTATGTACCTGAGAAAATGGAAAATCATATTATCCGAAAATATCATGATGAAATGGGTCATTTCGGGATAGAAAAAACATGCGAGGCGATTCTTAGAAATTATTGGTTTCCGTCCATGACTGATAAGGTTAAAACTTATGTAGCTAATTGTTTGAAGTGTGTAGCTTTTTCTCCTTCAACGGGGAAAAAGGAGGGATTTTTAAATTCTATTCCGAAGGGCGAATTGCCATTTCTCACTTGTCACATCGACCACTTTGGTCCTATAGATAAAAAAATTACGTCGAAACAACATATATTTTTAATAATCGATGGGTTTACAAAATTTGTAAAATTATACGCGGTTAAAACGACTGATAGTAAAGAGGTAATAAAATGTCTTCGAGAATATGCTAGATATTACAGTAAACCCAAGACGATTGTTTCCGACCGCGGAAGTTGTTTTACATCACAAGAATTCAGGGATTTTATTTCGGAAGATGATATTTACCATGTATTGATTGCGACAGCATCACCTAAAGCTAATGGGCAGGTGAAAAGGGTGAATAGGGTATTGGGTCCTATGCTTGCTAAGCTTTCTGATCCGTCGTCAGGGAAATATTGGCATAAAATGCTCGCCGACGTGGAATTTGCTCTAAATAATGCCGTTCACAGTACTACTGGAAAACCCCCCAGTAAGTTATTATTCGGAGTTTGCCAACGCGGTAATACATCAGATCCATTAGCGCATTATTTGGAGCAGGTTGAACGCGGCGGAGAGATTCGTGATCTTGAAAAAATTAGATTTGAGGCCAGTGAAAATATTAAGAAATCGCAAGAATACAATAAAAAACACTTTGACTCCAAACGCAAAAAACCACACGATTATAAAACAGGAGACCTGGTAATGGTAAAAAATTTTGATAGCACGGTAGGAACATCGAAAAAACTAATACCACAATTTAAAGGCCCCTATGAAATTACGAAAAAGCTGCGAAACGATAGATACGTATTAAATGACGTCGAAAATTTCCAACTCACACAGAGACCGTATGTAGGCACGTGGGAGGCTTGTAATATGAAGCCGTGGCATACCGATTTTGTTGCACTTATTGGCGAGATGTTTCCTATGTGTTCTGATTTAAATAATTGACAAAACGGCTATTTTGAAAAAAAAAAAAAAATTGTATCTGTCCGGGTCGAACAGAGGTCAGGATGGCCGAACTGTAAGCGGTTAAAGGGTACAGATTGTCCTACTCTTCGATGGGCACCCCACTTCTCTCCGATCTACGCGATAAGGGCCCGAGACGCAACGCGATTATTCTGTGACGAACCTTCGGGTTAAACTGTACTGTGATATAAAACTTAATAAATTGTGACTTAACTTATATAGTTATCTTATTGTTTTAATAAGACCATCCTTACAAATGTTTAATTTTTATCTCATAATTTCTTATATTTATAAAATTTTAAGTCTTTTTCTACTTTTAGTTTTGATATTTATGTTTTTTATTTGTCTTTTTATTTTAGGGTTTTCTTTAATTTTCCTCATTTTATGCAAATTATTTAATATAATTTTAGACAATTTCGTTATTATAACATTCACTAAACTTTTTATTTCGTTAATTTTCATAATTATTTCCATAGTTTTAAAAATAAATACTCTAATTTTTTTTTGTAAGTTTATTCAAGTTTTTTTACGTCTTTTCTATTTTTTACGAGATTTTTTGCAAAGTTACTTGTTCTTCCATAAAGTTTTTTAGATTTTCTTTATTTTTCTAAATTTATTGTTGGACTTATTTTAAGTGTAATAATAAAAAAATGTGTTTGGCTTAATTTGCTAAAAAAATTTTTTTTAAAAGGATTTTTAAGTTTCTTTGTGGACTTTTTTTTATTATATCTTAATATATATATTTTTTAATTTTATTTTTTGTACTTTTTATTTTTTTTTAGTATGTTAGATTAAGGAAAAGAAGATTTCTCTATTTTCTTCCTATTTATTTAATTTTTTTGATGTTTCACTATTTTTTTAGTTATTCTTTGCGTTTTAATTAATTCTTTAATTTATTTTTGTCATAATTTTTCCATTTCTGAGAAACATTTTCTTTCTTTTTAATTGTTTAGTTTTTATCTTATAACTACGAATTTTTGAAAACATTTATTTGGTGCTTTTATCTATATTTTTTAAATTTCCCAATTTTGCTACTTTTTTGAATGTTTTTATTCTTTTATTTTATATTATGTGAATTTAATCTTGTACTAAATATTCTCATTTGAACATCACATTCTTGTATTTCATAGAATTTCTTTTAATTTTTTTTAAATTTTACAAAATTTTATTCATTCTTTTTTATTCAATTTGTAAAATAATACTCTAATATTTCTAATTTTAAAATTCTTTTCTCTTTAGTAATATATTTTAACGTTCTTTTAATTATATTCTTATATTTATTATTTTAATGTAATAAAATGTCCGTAAATAGTTTAATTTTTTTATAATATAACTTTATATATTACTTTTTTATACATAATATAATTATGTCACTGTTTCATTCGGGCCCATATCATTTTGACACAATTTTTTTCGGGCAACTTGTTATATTGTACTCCCGAAGATGAATGTTATATTTTACTCCTTTTAAAATCAAAGATTTTTAAGTCTTATTTATTAAATAATTGATTTAATACATTAAATTAATATTAAAAAACTTTATTAATCCAGTAAGTTCAAGTATTAAATAATTAAAACCTAAAAATCTTTGATTTTTGTAGGAGTAAAATATAACATTCATCTTCGGGAGTACAATATAACAAGTTGCACGAAAAAATTTGTGTCAAAATGATACGGGCCCTTTCATTCTTGTGTTTTTTTTTTTTAAATTTTCTTTATTTCTTTAATAAACTACTTGCAAATAAACATTTGGAGATTTTATATATTGATCATATTTTTAAAAAAATCAATTTTTTGATTTAAATCAAAAAAATCCGATTTAAATCAAATAAATCCGATTTTTTTTATTTTTTTAAAAAAATCATGATTTTTATCAGCCCTGATTTTAAGTTATTTCATTGGTTATAATAATTTTGAAAGACGCATTCTCATTGGTTGAAATTAAGACACCCAAAAATGTCTTAAAAATGACGACATAAATGTCTTAAAATAAGACACCTGTTTTTGCAGTGATATTCCGTTAAAAGAAAATTCTGCTAAATTAAAACTATTTAAATTGAAAACAAATTCGAAGACTGATAATTTGTATAGAAGAAAAATCTATCTAATCAAATCCTAAACAAGTGTCTTAAACTAAGACATTTTGGTGTCTTTATTGTATCTAAGACGTTATAAGGATCTCAAAATGAGACATTTTTTGCGTCTTAAATACAAAAAGACATCAAAATGTCTTAAAATAAGACATTCAGAAGACAGCAGTTTTTGCAGTGAAAATAATGAGTTTTTTAGAACTTATTTTTGCGTCTTAATTTTTAACCCCGGGGCAAATCTACCCTAATTTTTAAGCCTTTATAATTTTACCAAAAAAAAATTTTTTCACTCATAACTTACAGGAATCCTTTAGAAGGATGTCCACAACAACACCCAACAGTTGAAAATTTTTTTTTTAAATTCCGATTTTTAATGAAGTGTTTAGTAAAAAAGAAGCTTTTTTTGGGTATATAATTACCCCGGTTAACGGTAGTAGTTTTCTACTAAAAAATAATAAAATTTTCCAATATTTAATAGTAACCGATTTCTCGTTAATTAATTAGTAGAAAACCACTAGTTCAGATATAGAGAGTTTGATTGAAAATTTTGTATTATTAATAATAACTCTTGAGGTATTATAGTAAACTATCTTGGAACGTTTACTGGAAATTTAGCATTTCGAAACAGAGGTGCAGATCGAGTGCACCAAGCGAGCTTACCTTTGAACCTTAATCGTACAATTGGCCATTGTTCGTTGCAATAACGGAGAGTATTTGCATGTGTGTCAGTATATACACCTGACTTCAATCGATTGAGCTTTCGCGTGCATTTCCATTTGCTGGGTCCGCACTGATGACTTACCGCTTTCGTGTTGCAATTATTTTCTAACTATTCCAATCAACATTACGATTTACATAATTTAATTAATTGTAACCGCTCTCTCACAAGGACAATTTATTAACGTGAATATATAAGCTTTCAACAATTGCACTACAGAAAAATTATTCCAGTCAAGTAATACCTCTATAACTTTACTTTTAAGCGGACTGTACAAGTTAATTTTCTTATTAAATTTTACTCTAAAGCATATAACTCAATTTACGCACCGTTGCATTTATTTATCACGCTTGAATTTTATTTTTATTATTATACTTATTTCTTTTGAAAAATGTATGCCCCTCTTTATAAAATCAAAATTTTTTGATAGATTTAGAAAGAAGAAACTTTTTTTCATTTCTTTGAAGAATACTTTTACGAAGAAAGAGAAAAATGCTTAGTCAGCTAGTTTTTCACTTCTTGAGACGAAAGTATTACGTCGGCAGTAGCTGTACTGGCATTTTTTTGCAGACCGGATAAAAGAGGGTGGGTAAAATTCACCCTTTCGCTCAGTCTATCGAAAAGAATCTGACATTATAAAGCCAGAACTCGATACTCTCGAGGCTAAAGGTAACTGAATATACAGAAATATATTCGCTTCAGGCTATACCCATTGTTACACGAGACTCACCATATTCTTCCTGGCGACCTCTTCTTTTAGAATTGTATTTGCATTTTCTAGTCGTTTTTATTTTATTTTCTCATTAGAAAAGGTCACTTTTGTTATTTTGTCATTGGAAAATGTCCTTCTTTTATTTTAAAATTGGAAAATCTTCTATTGTTGTTAAACTGGTTTACTTGAAGAATTCTTCACATGCTTATGATTGAATTTATTTTATTTACTTATATTATCAATTCCTTGAAGATGAAGCAAATTTTTTCATCGTAAGTAGATAACATGTGAATTTATCTCGCTTACTGCATTATACACAAGTTTCATATATGGTGTCAATTTTGAGACTTGAGCGAAGCAGGGTATTATTTTTAACAGTATACGATGCAAGTTACGAATGTTTTTAGATATTTTAAATTTGCATCTGTAAATTGAGGATGAAACTCAAGAGGCCCTTTATGACATTTTTTGTAAGGCGTCTCATTAAAAATAACGAGATGCTGCATCAAAGTGCATGTAATAAATGGAGAAACGTCAGCGTTGATAATATCTAAACCATATTGTAGAGAAGGGGCCATGTGTGGTTTTACTTGATATGTTGTGCTAGAAAAAAAGCACAGTATGATAATGGGTATTTCGAAAAAGGTCAAACTCGTACAATTTCTTATTTTTCTATATTGCTGCTTAATTCATCCAATTCTCTATGCTTATTTTATTTTATTATTTAATTCGCACCAAAACAAAAATATTCTAAATTTTCCCATATCATTATTTATATAATTATCACAACAATTTGGTGTATTATTTTTGTACTATAAATGAATCATCTTTATCATATTGATTTCTTTCTCGAATTTTCTGACATGGCAAAGTTGTTCCTATTTGAATCTTCATACAGAGAAAAATTCCAGATTTTTATAGTTGTACTGGATTGTTTTCTAAAGAGTTACAAAAATCGGAAACTATAAAACGTTGACAGAGATTCCTCCCGTGCATCAGCGTACGTAAAAGCGTTTATTGGTCTCCTTTTATAGCACCCACTAAATTCTAAAGGAAGAATTCTAGGTTCTATAGTTTCATAAGGATTTTCCCAAGAGAGGTCAAAGACGTGTGCTGCCTATAAATATGACATTTTGCTAAGTTTCTCCTATTGCTGAACTGGGAAATTCGCTCTAAAAGTCTCAAATCCTATATCGAGAGATTTCCTACTTTCAAATTCACTTAGAGATTTAGAACCTTTTTTTTTAAGTTTGATATCTTGTGATTTTGCGGATACTTTTTTCAGATACGGAAAATTATAGTTTTTTTTTAATGGAAAAGAGTGAATTGTAAATTCTAGTATAATTTATGTGTTTATTATTAATCGTAAATAATGTCTTATTTGTGATGAAAACTTAAAAACTGAAAGAAATTTACAACACCGCTGGGAATCGAAAGCCAGGTTAATAAATTTTTGTTTGATTTTTTATTCCAACAAATTAGTAAAAACATCTTAAAATTCATTAGTTTTTAGGATTTCTCAAGATGGAAGATGAAAATATAAGATACTGATGTAAACAAGTTAAAAGTGCCTACATTGCATTTTGAGATGTTTCATTTTGCAGTGTTGAAAAAATATAAATAAATAACAATAAATATTGTTTTTATTTTTATGAATTAATGTTTTGTCTTTATTTGTTTCAGGTATGTGTTTGTGTTTCTTGTGTACCAATCTTGGACGGAGTAAACATGATCGTCCGATTGCTGAAAGAAAGTAAGAGTTTAAACGTATTACATTAAACCCAAAAAATTTGAGCTTTGCCAAATATTCTGGAATTTAGAAAATTATTCATTTTTGGTAAATTAACTCAACAAAAAGTAAAAGTAATAATTATTAAACCTAATGAATTATAGTATAAGGCAGGGAAATCCTCAATTCAAAAAATTCTAGAATTTAGAATTAATATTCTAGAAAATGTTTTACTCTGGAATTTGCGACTAATTTAGGATTTCTACATGATTAAAATGCTGAAAATTTTAATTCAAATCTTCAAAAAATTGTATTCATCTTTTTTTTAAACAATTGATAAACCTTTAATTTAATTCTTTAAGAATTAGGGGCCGTCCAAAAATTACGTCACACCTTTTTTCATTTTTTTCGACCCCCCACCCCCTATATTATATATCGTGTTGAAAAATTATTATTGACATTTTTTTATTCTCTGGGCTTTAAAGTATTGAAATTTTTGTATTTTGAATTCTTAAGGTATTAGTCGCGTAAATACTCCCGCAAAATAAAAAGAACAATAAATAAACTGTTATATCAACTCCCTTGCTTCCTTGTGACCTCTTCTTCATTATTTTCATAAATTGAAAAATAATTTCTTTAAATTATAATTATATTCTTCCATTCATTTAATTAACGTAATCAAAACTTAATAATTAATAGCATTTTACAATTACATTTGTCAGATTTTAATTATTCTCTGATTTTTCATGTATTATACCATTTTTCAATTAATTGACTCATTCTAAAATTATTGTAAAAATAATTTCATGAATTGTTTATTATTTTTTTAATTTTTAAATTATTTTTCCATTTTTCAATTGTTTTTATCCTTTTTTTTTTAAATTAATTTTTCTAAGTTGAAATTTTTTTCATTATTTTTCAATTAATGTCATAAACTTCCAATTATTTATGTCAAATTTCAGTTATGTATTTTATTTAATTTGAATTTTTTAGACTCATTTTTCAATTATTTGCCTTCATTTTTAATATTTTTCAATTTTTTCTCCAATTTTAAATTATTTTCATTATTTTTTAATTAATTTCTTAAACTCACAATTATTTATGTCAAATATCAATTATTTACTTGAATTTTCAATTTTTAACATAATTTTAGAATTAATTTCTCCAATTTTTAATTTCTTTATTATCTTTTCATTAATTTCATGGATTGTTAATTATGTTTACATTTTTCAAATATTTGTCTCAAATTTTAAGTGTTTCATTATTAAATTTATTTTTTTTTTCAATTTAATGAATTGTAAATTATTTTTATCATTTTTCAATTAAATGTCCCATTTTTAAATTTCTTAATTATTTTCTTCAATTTTCCATCGTTTTTATCATTTTTAAATTAATTTCCCCAATTTCATATTTTTTTTTTTCAATTAATGTCATTAACTTCCAATAATTCACATCGAACTCCAATTAGTTTCTTTAATTTTATAATTCTAAAATCATTTTACAATTATTTGCCTTCATTTTTAATTTTGTTAATAATTTTGTCATTAATTTTATTAATTCCTTATTATTTTTATCATTTTAAAATTTTTTTCTCCAATTTTTAATGTTTTCATCATTTTTTAATTTGTCCCATGAATTGTTAATTATTTTCATCATTTTTCAACTGTTTTCTCCAATTTTTATCCTTTTTTTAATTATTTTCCACAATTTTCAATTATTTTTATCAGATTTCAATTATTTTCTCCAATATTTTCCATTATTTTAATCATTTTTCAATAGTTATCACCAATTTTAAATTATTTTAATTATTTTTGCATTAGTTTTATAAATTTAATTTTTTTTTATGAAATTATTTTTATCATTTTTCATTTATTTTCTACAATTTGAAATTATTTTTAGGACCATTCTAAAAATAATCGCCTAGACCCGTTGCTGCATTATTTAAAATGAATCTAGAATCCACATATGTATATTGTTTTTATAAGCATTTGGTTTAATATTTCGGGTTTTATTTATAAAAAAAGCTTTTAATTTGAAAGTAAATATATTCTAAAATAATTTTTAGTTTAAAAAAAGGCATTTGAGCAGTATTGCAAAGTTACATTAAAATGTTACAAAAATTAAAAAATATATCAATATTAACATATGTAATCTTGAATCTTTATTTGTATATTTAAGGATGCAAATTTTTAAAATATAACACCTAAAAAACGTCAATTTTTTAACATTTTTAGTAATATTTCTTCATTTATAAGAATAATAGTGTGATGTTACACTTCAACCGACCCCCCTCCTCCCCCCTGTCGCACACTGTCACAAAAGCTTCAACCCCTTCCCCCCCTTAATGTGTGACGTAATTTATGGACGACTCTTTGGATCAAAGACACAATTTATTATAAACTATTTATAAAAAAGTTTCTAGTTCAATAAATCGATATTCACATCGTCTATAATAGTTGTAACATCTATGATTATATAATTTGTAACATCTATAAACGCAACATCTATAAACACAACATCTTCACAAGTTATATACATTCTAACATCAACAAATTAGAAAAGTTTAGACAAGTTTTCAAAACTGGTTTCTAAATATCATAAATTATAACCCAAAATTGTTTCCTCGATACAGAAAATTTAATCTAGTTTATGATTTCGCAACCAATAGGGAACACCTCTTAAAACAAGCCACAGGCAATTAAAGAATGTTTATCGTTAGCGTGTAAGTTTGTAATGCAGCTTTTTCTAAAAATAGAAATGTTAAAATCGTCCGCCGCACGCGTTTGCAGTGGTTAATTAGCATTTTCCAAGCGTGCATTTCCTATTTAGAGAAAAAACGCTACACGCCAGCAATTGATATTCATGAACTAATTTGTATTGACCACCCCCTTTAACCTCCTCACCTTTCTGGTAATGCTATCGCGACTCCACTGTAATTAATTTTTTTTTCTCACAGTTAATTTTCACCAGTCCCTTTGCGCCAGTTTAAATATAGCCGATCTCGCGAATTAAGAGAAACACCATTATCAAAGTGTGAGCTACATTTTGTCTTTCTTTTTTCTTTTTTTTTTTTATAAGAAAAGGTTAAACGGCGGGTGTTAAATAGGGTCTTTGCAAGTATGTATGAAACGTGGCAGGGGTTGGTTGCTTGGTTTTGTTGAAACATGTGGACGATGGAGAAGTCAGAGAAGGGCTTGTGTGAGAACGGGGATTAACATAACTGCGTGTGTCGCCTGGGTATTCGAGCTTTAAGAGCTTCATACCCTGTAGAATGCGAAATGCTCGCCAACCAGAGACAGTGTCGGTGTGTGTTTATTTGTGTGCGTGAATCTTGTAAATGTGTGTGACTTTTCAAGAGCCACCTTTGTCCATGCACAGGAAAAGGACAGAAAAAGAGTTAAGTGTAGATGGGCTTTCTTTTTTCACTCCCCGCGAAGCTTTTGCCAACTTTCCTTCGGCCCTCTGAATATTTCACTAAATCTCGACTTTTGCTCGGCCCGAGAATCCTCCTTATCGGGTGGACCGAATAAATATAAAGCATTCGTGAAAAGCACACACATTTATCACTGGTGAATTCTTCTCTGACGTCGTGGTCGATTCAAAAGTGTCGCCCTTCACACACGCCACCAAAATCGTTCTATTTGTCTCGAGAACAGGCTCCAAGCTATTTTCACGCTTTGCACTCGCGAATAAAGGATTCTGTGAATCGCTGCAGTCATTAAAGTTTAGCCGTTATTCCCCGCCGATCGATTATTCACGGGAAGAACTTTTCAACCCTTCCTAAATCAGCCAATTACTTGTTCTTATAACTAGAGTTGTCAGTTACAAAAGTTTTATTGAAATGCCACGTTGATGCTGAAATTAACTTGAAACTTTGTACCGAATGATAAATCTTTTTTTAATTTGATTATAACAGTGAGAAAAGTGTGAAGTTGTCTTTTGGCATAAAATAGTCACACTAAGAACAAGTTTTGTTTTATCCAAGCATTATGTGATCAACCTAATAATATGTATGAATGAAGTATACATTATTAAAAAGAAAATCTTATTTTAAGGCAGAAAAACTGTCTTATTTTAAGACGCAACATTTTTAAGATAGCTTTTGCTGATTTTACAGATTTTTCTTTTGCTTTAAACTGTGCCAAAAAAATAATCAAAAACTTTAAATTTGCATGAAAACATGAAGACTCTAATCAATCTAAGAAGGTAAATTTTGTAATTATTGTAAATTCATCTTGATTAAGACCGTATTTTTTACATAAACATTTATATAGCAGGGCTTGCTGAATTTAAGACAAGTCTTAAATTAAGGTTCTCTTTTTACAGTGTACACTGAGAAAAAAAAATTGTTGGATTCACAAATCGAATTGTTAATATAGGACTGACATATCCCATTTGTTGTTGTAGTCACGTTTCTGTTACATTAACTATTTGGGATTGTTAGCAATGTAACAATCAGTTTTGCTAGTTAAAAAAATGTTTGTTACTTCAACAATCCTTAAATTGCTAAGATGACAAAAACTTTGCTACAACAACAAATCAGATTTGTCAGTTCTATATTAACAATCCGATTTGTAAATCAAACAATTCCTTTTTCTCCGTGTATACTCTATCTAATTATGAATTAGTCCTTTATGACTAGAATTGCAAAACTCTCAGTAATTTAAAATCCGGTTACATTCTCGAGAATATAACCGAAAATATTCTCCTTCCGGAGAATTTATGAGAATTTTCTATTTCTGAATGAGCTCTACTATTTTGTAACACAAACAATTTATTGAAATAAAAATGGATAAATAACAAAATAATTATCATTACAATTTAACTATAAGTCAGTAGAAAAAATTATTATTAAATATAACAATTATCACGCTTTATGATATTTCTACACCTTATGTTATCAATAATTATAAATATTTTAAATATAAGATTTAAACAAAAAATGTCAAATTTTGCAAATTAATTGAAAAAAAAATAATAATGAAAACGATTAAAGTTGTCAAAAGTAATTTAAAAAATCATAGAAATGTTTTAAAAATAAAGATAATAATTTAAATTTGAGAAAAGAACTTAAAAATCTTAGAAATAAATTGAAAAAGTGGATGTAATGAAAAATTGGAGAAAATAATTGAAAAAATTACATATTATATTTTAAATATAGGAAAATTAAAGAAAATTTAAGAATGATATTTGCAACTTTTAGAAGTTCATTGCAAAAAATAAGAAAATAATTTAACTTTAGAGAAAATAAATGAAAAAAGATAAACATAATTTAAAATTGAAAAGAACAATTTTTAATTTAAGAGACATAATTGCAAAAAATACAGTAAAAAATTAAATTAAATATAATTGACTCTCTAAATCTGAATTAGTGGTTTTCTACTAATGAATTAACGAAAAGTGAGCTACTATTAAAATATTAAGAATTGTACTATTTTTTATTAGAAAATTATTTATTGTTAAAAATAAAAAATAAAAAATAAAAAATTTTCCAATTTAAACCACTTTAATTTTTCATCAAAAGCAATATTTAAATTGGGAATGACGAAAAATGTTAAAGTAATAATAATTTAAGAACAAATTCTAATAGTGAGTTAATTGTTTAAAAAATGTTTGTATTTGTTATAAACAAATTAGTGGAAGAAAAATATTTTTATGATTTACTTGATATTTCTCAATGTAAATCTATCTACTATTCAAAATAACGAAAAGTGAGCTACTATTAAAATAGTAAGAATTTTACTATTTTTTATTAGAAAACTACTAATTAAATTAGTAAAAAAATTGCTTATTTTAAAAGTAAAGTTTTATTATTTTATTAGTTAAATATTTTATTAGTTCAATTAGTTTTCTACGAAAAATTAGTAGTTTTCTACTAAAAAATTAGTAGTTTCCTACTACATATTAGTCACATTCTTATCTCACTTTTCTCTAATTCATAGTAGAAAACTGCTAATTCAGATTTAGAGAGCGAAATATCAGATAAATAGTTTAAAATTTGGAAATAATGAAAGAATTAAAAATGATTAAAAATGGAAGAAAATAATGGGAAATTTGAGAAAAATATTTAAAAATTTTATAAAATAAATTTAAAAAATAAAAATAATTAAAAATTGAGGAAAAAACTGAAAAATAATTTTTAAATTTGAAACTTAAAGAAAATAATTGAAGTATGATAAAAATGATGGTAAGTTGAAAAAATTAATGAAATTTGAAATAAATAATTTAAAAAATTGCAGAATTCTTTCAAAAATTTTAAAAGATCCATTTTTTGGTTTCAACTCCCAAATGTATGATGCGTGATAATCTAATTAATAAAATGTTATGAAATAAATAAAACTAAATAAGTAAATTGAAAAAAATTAAAATTTAAGAAAAATTCTTGAAAATCTGAGAAATTAACTAAAGAAATGAGAATAATTAAAAATTGAAGAAAAAAATTATTAAAAAATAATTTTACGAAATGAGAACAATAATGAAGAATTTAGAGAAATAATTGAAAATTGATAAAAATAATTTAAAACTGAAAAAAATTAATTTGAAATATGTTGGAAATAATTTAAAATTTTTAAAAACAATTGTAATCTAATGAAAGTAATTAAAATTTTAAAAATTAATTGAAATATGATGGAAATAATTAAAATTTTATAGGGGAGAGGGCCCCAAGTTCGACACCCTTTCGTCTTGTTGCTGTAGAATCCAAACCAAATAAAATATATTAAAATGTTTTATACCGGATGAAAGTACAATTTATAAGGTAACTTATGGCCACAGAGATAAAATTTTATTTTGAACATAAACATTTTTTAAAGCGTTTTTTCTAATTGTTAAAATTTTCGGTCCAAAAAAAAGTGGCCCCAAGATGGACACCTTCTTAAAAGTTTTTGAAAATTGTAGTAAATAAAAAATTAACATCGTGTAACAATTCTTAAACTAATTTTTAATCATTTTACGGAATTAATCATAAATAACATTTCTAAAAACTTCAATCTAATAGCTTAACAGTAAAAAGTAATAAAATATCGAAAAATATCGATATATCAAATTCTCTAACGATAACATTACATTTTATGGTGGAAAATAAAAAATTTTAATTAATTGGCTCAAAAAATTATTAAAAAAAGTGTAAAATCCAAAGTATGCAAATAAATACATTGAGATTTGAGGCCTGTCCATCTTAGGGTACATGACACCATTTTTTAATCCCCAGTAAAAATATATATACAAACACTGAATTAGTAAAATCATTTTAGGATATTAATATACGATAAATAAAGAATATTATAACGTTAAATACTCATTCTAAATTATAAATTTAAATAACTTTACCAACTAAAGAAAAAACTGTTACAAAACTTTTTTAGACACAAAATTACGTGGCATGTGTAGAAGAAAAACCAACTGGTTTTTTTTCTTCAAATGTGCATCAAAATCTTCGTCTAGACAAACAACAAAAATGACAAAAAGCACAAAGCGCTGTCACCTTAAACAAAAATTTTATATGAAATGTCCATCTTGGGGCCCTGTCCATCTTGGGACCCACTCCCCTATAAATAATCGAAATTTTTGAAAACTGTGCAAAAAGAATGAAAATAATTAGAAATTGGAGAAAATAATATTGATCTACTAATTTGAATTGAGAAAAGGAATTAAATTTAAATGTTTATCTAATTTTTCATTAACATAAACTTTAATTGATCCCTTGTTATAAATATAATCTTTGTTTTTGTATATAAATATAATAGTTTACTTAATAATTAAATTATTCAGTTGACCATTTATTAAATTCTTTATTTTTAAAACAATCATAAGAAAAAGATACCTATACCTAGTAAATAAAGTGGATTAATTAAATCTAAGTTTGAATTCAATTCAATTATAATCACAAAAGAGAATAGGTGGTTTGAAAAGTACCTAATTGAATTTTGTCAATCTTTTCTTTGCTTTCAGTGAGATTCCATTGTTCTCAGTCAAAAACTTTTACGCTTTTCTTCTCTGTAATTTAACGAACTTATATGATTTTTCTTAAATGGTCTAAGAAACCAAAATTCAATATTTCCTGAAAATTTTAAAAATGCATTTTCAGCCATTCTAATAGAAGAAACACACTTTTCTGCTTTGCATTATTCGCGATAAAGAATGGTTTTCACAACCATAAATGTCAATTTACGCAAAATCGTAATCTACGTTCAACTGCTTTTAAAATTCAGACGGTGTTAGGTTTTTTTAAAAGGGTTATTATTAAAAACACATTGAATTCTTCTTATTATTTTATCTCTTTTGTTTTTTTTAATTGTTGAGCTTAAGAATTTGTTAAAATTTTCATTAACATTTTCTATCCTCTTTGTTATTATTTTTAATCTTTTTGTTAAGATTTTTTGTTAAAACTGAGAAAATTTTGAGTAAAAATTGAAAAGCTTTGATATAGAAAGGTTGCAGCACCTTTATAACGAAACTATTGAAAATCACAGTTGTTTAAAAATTGAATCATATTTACTAAGGAGAGATGTCCCTGAAGTTCCTGACGTCCGCACAGACGAAATTTTTAAAAAAATACTTTTTAACTTTTGACGACGGCGCAATTTTATTTTTTTAAATACTTAAAAAATATGTTTTAAGTATAAAATATTATTAATTTTGTATTTCTAGGGGATGAAAGTACCCTTGGAAAAATAATTTAAAGAATATATTTTTTTAAAATTTCGTTTGTGCGGGCGCACATTGGAGCAAAAAAATCGTCCGTGGACAAATTAACATAGAGCCCACAAATATTAACCGATTTACAAGTTTTTTTTTTATTTAAAGCTAATAAAATTCTGCATAAGACCTCTGATTTTGTTTTTTGAAAAATAGTTGTTTTCATTTGTTTATTTATTGTTAAAAATAAAAAATAAAAAATTTCCAATTTAAACCACTTTAATTTTTCATCAAAAGCAATATTTAGATTAGGAATGACGAAAAATGTTATAGTAATAATTTAAGAACAAATTCTAATAGTGAGTTAATTGTTTAAAAAATGTTTGTATTTGTTATAAACAAATTAGTGAAAGAAAAATATTTTTATTATTTACTTGATATTTCTCAATGTAAATCTACACTGAGAAAACTGGAGTGTTAAATTCTCATGGTTAAAAAGTTATTTTATTAATCAGACACTGCATATAATAGCTCTTACACTCTACTATATTTTTTATTTTGTAAACATGACCCATAGTTCATAATTTCTCTTACACTCCGGAGAGTCAAGCTGACGAGTTGGATGTTCAATTATATAATATGCGAATGTAACCGAATTTTCAATAATAAATGAATAACGATAAATACAATTTGTCAGTTTGCTATGGGTTAAAATTTTTTCTTAATGTGGTTATTAATGAGTAAACAAATAACTTGGTTATTATTAACCTCCTAAGTCCTAAGTGATGAAATTATATCAACAGGATTCTCATTGATTTCGAAGACCCTGATGTTTTTAATTACATTATGCTTTCTGTAATTTTAAAGAATTTTATTTTTTTTTTAACATTTTATATTATTTTATTTTTAGATAGGTTTTTTTTAGGTTCTGGAATACAGATATGCACACAAAATGTATAGAGGGTAAATATAAGGGTAACGTTTGTATTAAAAATTGATTTAAATAATTATTAAACTATCGGTTTTAAAACTGAATAACATTGCATCACGTAAATACAATATTTTGGAATATTTGAATTATTTTTTCTATCTAAAAGGGATTTAATCTTTGCTGCAAAGATAGTTTCCCACTTAAATTAACTATTTTAAAAATTTTAAATAAATGCTTCCTAAAAACAGCATCCATTTTTAAAAAAATAAGTTAACCCTGTAAAACATTGTAATTTACCCTTCTGGAGTGTAAAACATATTTGACACTCTGAAGATAATAACCTTCATACAATAGAGTGCTGTCCTATAGTTGACATTGAAATATTGTCACGTTTGACACTCCTCCAGGTAAATTTAATTATTCTAAAATTTATAACAAATTAGGGATTAAAATTACAAAAATTATTATAAACAAATTATTTTGTTTATTTATAAACAAATTTTATAAACAATTTTACTTGCCCAATTTCTTATCGTGAATTTACTGAAATTTTTTTTTATATAAAATGTACAATATTATTGTTGCAGATTGTTGAAACAAGCAGAATCTAATTTTTTTATCATTTACATTGTTTAAACAATCACTAATTAACAAATTCATAGCTTCATTATTTTTAGTCGTACGGGCTCCGTTTTTTTTCTACTCTCCTTAAATTTGACCTATTTTTCAAATTTTAAAGAAAATTCAATAAGTATAAATAATTAACCGGTTATAAGCTTCAGAAAGTCACACTGATCTTTTCATAGTACATGGACATCAAACTTTAGAATTAAAAAAATCGGAGAAAATAATTAAAGTAAAAAAAAAGTAATTAAAAAATTGGTAATTTATAGAAAAATAATAAAAATAACTAAAAATTGGGAAAATTATTAAAATTTAAGAATAATAATTGAAAATTTGTTAAATCAATTGAAAAATAATTAATATAATTAAAAACTGGTAAAAATAAGTGAAAATAAGTGAATAATTAAAATAATTTAAAACTGAAGAAAGAAAAATAATGGACTGGTAAAATTATCAAAATTCGCGATGTTCAGGGGTGTTAATTTTTTTTCTTATGCAATTTTAGACCTAAAATTATGGGGTAATGTCAAAAATAGAGAAACAAATAATTTGCGGAGTTTGAGAAATGTATTCTAAGAAAAACTTAAATTTTAAAAATTAAACCTCTTTCACAATTTTCATTTTTTCCATCGACAAAAAAAAAAATGACACCTCTGAGCATCAAAAATTTTGTTGAGTTAAAATTTCACCTATCTCTCCCCTTAAAGAATGATAAAAATAGTTTGAAAATAGTTGAAAGAAATGAAAACTATAATAAATTTAAAAGATGACAAAATTTTATAAGGAGAAAAATGATTAAAAATTTGAAACATAAAGTATGAAACATACACTGAAAAAAATCCCTTGCACCCGTACACAAGGAATCAACCAGTTTTCCTTGTTAGTTAAGGCGCCAACTAGGGAAGCCTAGTTAAAATACAAGGATAATTTTCAGTCTAAGAAATTAGAAATTATATTATATTGAACATCAGAAATTGTGGGACCGACTGTTTTTATTACTCAGAAAGTCTATTATTTCATAAAATATTAATATTTTCTATCTCTAAAACATTAGTGGTTACGGTAAATGACTTAGTTGTGGCCGTCATATATTTGAAGGTTATGTTGATTTGACATTTTCAAAAAACATTATTAAAAGTTTAATGTATACTTTTGTATTATTTTAAGATTATGTAATACAACTTTACTCATTTGCACTATAGAAAACTGTAAATTTTTAGCTGATTGACAATTTTTTCCCCCGTTTTTAAGAATTACAAACAAACAAGTTTGATGTGTATTAGAACTAACTTTGCTTCGATTGCAAGCTTAACTTGGAATCCTTGTCATTTTAACTAAAATGGCTTCAACTATAGACAAATAGTTGATTTTGACAAACATATTTTTTTCAGTGTAAAATTTGTCAGTACTGCGAAGTACTGACAAACTTCGCAGGTGTTGACAGATTGAATTAATGAATGAAATTTGAAGATTATTATAAATAACTATTTTTAATCAATGTTTGTAAAAAAAAATTTCAAATCAATCTTATAAGTTCACATAATAGAAAAAATTATATGAATTTGTGTTGATATCTATAATTAAATTCAATATTTAATATTTTAAAGATTTCGAATTTGCCGCTAACATTTGTAGTTCTTAACTTGCCGCTAGGTGCGTGTATTTCTCGAAAGAGAGATCGTTGAGTATTTTTTATATAAGCAAGCAAGCTTAAATTAAAAATTCACTTATATACAGGTTTGTATCCTTTGATTTTTTATCGTTTTGCGTTTGTAGTTGAAGTGATTGAATTTAGGTCATTATTAGTACTAATCTCACTTTTTTCTAATTTTTTGACCATTAAAGGTACACAAAAATTTCATTCCTTCGTACCCCTTGAGAATAAAATTGAAACAAACATTTTTTCAAATTCTGTGCACAGCACGATTTGTAAAATAAAAAAATAAACATGACGATTAACTGTATTTATATTATGTAATAATATACATACATTTCGGTTACTACGGAACTACGCGTTGAGTAGCGGTGACACCGGTCCGCGCCGCGCTAGCATAACTTAATAATTTTTTTCTCAAAAACTATAATACATACCATCTTTTTCTTTGGCTTAAATTTTTAAGCACATTATAGGCTATGTTTATGAATTTTTTTAAAAAGATCGATGATATACTTTAGATTTTGTTTAAATAAATAATTTAATTTTTTTAATAAAAATTTAATTATTAACAATTTCTTAATTATTATAATTTTTCTTGAAAGAGTATTTAAATACGAGTAATTTAAAAAAAAATGATCTCAATTGCTTTAAAATTACAGAAGTTATGATAAAACAAAAAAAATAGTACTCAAAATTTTGAATTTGAATATTTTCGAAAATATTTTGAATTTTTTAAAAATAATTAAAATTTATTTTTTTTACTCCTAAAGGAACCCAAAATATCAATTTCGTAAATATTACTCAATATTACTGAAATTGGTGTGATCACTTGGTATGGACTCGACCAAAATCCGTAAATATTGTGTTGATTGTTCTGTCTATCGTAAATTTTGCAGAATCGTAAATATTGAAAGCAAGCGTCTTTTCATTTTACAGTCATTTCTTACAATTTAGACGTTGGCGTTTGACAATATTGATGCGGAGTCAGTTTGGAAAATAAATTTTTTTCTCCGACATTTCGAGGGGTCAAACCGTTGCGAGGAAATCGGTGATAAATTTATGCAAATGCTGGCCCGATGTATGCGTGAAAGCATTGTAAGACGGAAGTCTCCAGGCAAGAGAAGAATGTGGAAATGAGGAAATGGCGTGAAAACACCAACTTCACTCGAGACGCAACGGCTCCTGGCACGATTTTATGCCAGGAGTGAGAATCAGCGATTTTATGAGTACCAGTAGATTGGGGGTGATACCACTAAGGAGGAGAAAAGAGGGATGTCTGGAGAGTTTATGATGTTCCTTTTACTGTTACAGTATGTTTTCAGGATCATAAATTGAACTAGAAATCATTTACATCACCCATCCTCCAACAAAAATGTTCTTTTCTTCAATTTTATGGGTTTTTTTTTTCTTCTTTGCTACTCTTATCAAAGTTTGAGCATTTTTAAAAATAACCCAATTCCTGATGCCAATTTTAAGAGAGGACGATTCACTTGAAAAATTTATGGAAATATCGTTCCTTTAGTCTTGAGCGCGTCACTCGCGTTTTTTGAACTTGAATATTTTCCAAAAATTTCAAGAAATCTGTCTGAAACTTTGTACGAAAATTCTTTTTAGAATGATAATCAATTGTCTTGTTGGAAATTTTTTCTAGTTTAAAGTTCCCAGGAGACTTTTCGCCGGTGAACTTTTTTCGACTTTTTCCTCAAACTAACTAAACTTTAATACTTGAAAATTCTTTTTAAAAATATTACAAAAATTATGTTAATATTCTTTACTTCCTTGAAATTTTTGTCCCAAGCAATAAAAATCCCCTTTTTTTTAGTCTTTTGAATTGAGGTAGAATAGGTTTTACTATCAATCGAAATTGGTTTAGAGAAATTTTCGGGTCAAAGATTCTGTAGCAATTCTTTTGAATTTGGTCTATCGATATATAAGAATACTAAGAGTTTCGAGACGTGGAAAGTTTACAAATGAGCTGTGTTTAGAGAACGAAAAGTGTATACGAAATTTTTGGATTCTTTGAAAAGGAAGTCCGTGTCGTTGATTCTGATCGAAGAAACAGTAGAAACGTGTAAACAGAACAGTACTACTCTGGGAACCTGAGAGGCATTACGATGCAATGGCCCTCAGGTTCAGAATAAACGTTTGCTACGTTATTGTGCAACATTGTGCGCAATACGTCTCTATCCGTGTTTGGAATACCAGGAATATTGAAATATATACCGACGCACGTATTCATTCATGTGTAGATTTTAGCACGATTTTTTTCTCTTCGTTTCAATCACTCGACAATTGACTCCAAAAAATACTCTCTAAATCTGAATTAGTAGTTTTCTACTATGAATTAGTCAAATTCATGGCTCATTTTTCTCTAATTCATATAGTAGAAAACTACTAATTCTTAGTAGAAAACTACTAATTGAAATAGTGAAATTTTACTTTTCAAAAAAGTAGATTTTTTTACTAATTTAATTAGTAGTTTTCTACTACAAGATTAGTAGTTTTCTACTAAAAATTAGTAAAATTCTTACTATTTTAATAGTAGCTCACTTTTCGCTAATTCATTAGTAGAAAACCACTAATTCAGATTTAGAGAGTAAGTTACATGTGTTTTTCAATAAAATTTTTTCTTCAATATAACTTTTTTCAAATGCATATTTTTCCTTTGATTCAGGGTTCCCACGTGCCAGGGAATTTAATAAGAAGTATATTGGAAAAATGTAAACTTAGTCCAAAGCTTAAATAATAGGCTTCACACTCTCTAAATCTGAATTAGTGGTTTTCTACTAATAAATTAGCGAAAAGTGAGCTACTATTAAAATAGTAAGAATTTTACTAATTTTTAGTAGAAAACTACTAAGAATTAGTAGAAAACTACTAATCTTGTAGTAGAAAACTACTAATCTTGTAGTAGAAAACTACTAATTAAATTAGTAAAAAAATCTACTTTTTTGAAAAGTAAAGTTTCACTATTTCAATTAGTAGTTTTCTACTAAGAATTAGTAATTTTCTACTAAGAATTAGTAATTTTCTACTAAGAATTAGTAATTTTCTACTAAGAATTAGTAGTTTTCTACTAAGAATTAGTAGTTTTCTACTATATGAATTGGAGAAAAATGTGCCATGAATTTGACTAATTAATAGTAATAGTAGAAAACTACTAATTCAGATTTAGAGAGCAGACATCCCCTATTATCCCTAAAACTTAAAAATCCCCTATTTGAAAAAATTTCCCTTAATATCCCCTATTTTTTCTAAAAATCTATTTAAAGTTAGGATATCTGGTGATTGAAGAAATTGCTGTCAATTTAGCACATCAAGACAAAAACTGGGAATTTATAAAAAGATTAGAAAATTCTTATAAAGTGGTCCGGAAATTTTTAAGAAATTCCAGGAATTCGTAGATATTTGTAAGGAAATTTAACCATTGCCCAGACTTGGCTCTGACCAGTTTTCCTAAGACTAGTTCTGGCAAAACTAATCTTGTCCCAGATCAGAAGTTTTTTTCATAGAATTACCAAATTTTCTTGTACTGGGCCAGACTTGGCCCAGAATAGTTGGCTTACTCTCTAAAACCGAATCAGTGAAATTTTCACTGATTTAAAATCAGTGAACAACTTTTCGTTGCTGAATCAGTGAAATCCACTGAAGATCAGTCATTTTCACTGATTCAGCAAAGAGAAGTTGTTCACTGATTCCAAATCAGTGAAAATTTCACTGATTCAGTTTTAGAGAGTAATTTTTCTTCTCTCTATATTGACAGATAAATCGAAAATATTAGTAACAAGTGAATTATTTTGAATCTTGAAATTGAACAAGACAATAATTACTTTTTTGTAAAAATGTGTCAGATTTAATTTCTAATAAAATGAACAATTAAAATTTTACATTATAACTAAAGTTAAATAATATTATCATTCAGATTTATTTAAAGAAAAAGGTCAACAAAATATAATACAAATTAAAATTTGACATTTCTTTTCAAAAAACTTTATATTAAACATTATTTTTTCTACTTCAAAAAGGAAGTTTTTCACTCTGAAAATTTGCTTTAAAAGTCTCAATTGTTTTTTTTTCTTTGATTAACAAAGTAAAAATTGACTGGCTTCACAGCAACTTTTGAGTTTTTTGCATTGCTTGAGTAAAAACGCAAAAATTACTTTAAAGTCAAGTAAATCTTAAATGGTTTTTTTTCAAGTGTAGATTCTGCACTGAAAAAAATATTTCCGTGGAACTGCGATAATTATGGGCAGATTGGCAATATTTTATTGCTGTTTTGGGAACTGCCATACGTATTGGTGTTTTAGCCATACGGCTGTGTGAAACAGCGAGTCATATTGTAAGGTTAGGTAAAATGGACAGTGGCGCACCGATGCATTATGGGAAATTAAAACGTATAGTTGTCAAACTTCTACATAACCTGTCAACAATACTCAAATGTCTAATCTCATCACAGTATTTTTTTCAGTGTGTAACTTTTTATCAATATTTGTTTTCAAAATTGTTTTAAAAATGTGTCTAATGTTAAAAAAATTTGTTTCTTTTATTTTATTAAGTTATTTACAATTTCTTTTTAGATTTTATTCATTTTTTGAATAATTTCCTAAACTTTTAAAGGAATTTGTCATTTCTTTTATATAATTTATACTCGTCTTTTTACATTTTCTTATTTTATTCTTACTGTTTTTTATTTTGTAGTTTATTTTCCACTATTTCTTCTTCTTTGTTAGATTTTCTCCATTTTGAATACATTGCTTTATTTTTGTTTTATTTCCTTTTTTTTTTATTTTAATTGGTTTCAATTTACTAATAAACCAAATTTAAATTTATCCGCTTTTCAATAATTATTTTTAAGATTTTTTTTTAGCTTTTATGAAATAAGAAAACAAAATAAGTTTTCATACTTATTACGTTTAAACATATTTTATATTTACTTCAAAATAGAAAGCCCACTCAATTTCTTTTTAACCTACTTTTCGTTTAAAAGGGTTCAAATTTAAACGAATTTTTATTAAGAATTCTTTGTTATGTAGAAATTAAGTAAGTCGAATTTTTAAATGTTACACTGTAAAAAGAGAATCTTATATCTGACGTATTTTAAATTCAGCAAGTTATCTAAACTAATCTTTATATAAAAAAATACTATTATTTATGTAAAAGATGTATTTACAATAATTACAAATTAGCTTTTTAAATTGATTAGTACTTCTTGTTTTTAATTTTTTTTGGAACAGTTTAAAGCAAAGAAAAATCTGTAAAATAAGCAAGAGCTGTCTTAAAAATGTTGCGTCTTAAAATAAGACAGCTTTTCTGTCTTAAAATAAGACTTTCTTTTTTGATATCCATTTCACAGAATCTTCATTTGTCCAACATTTTTTTCATCAACTGTTATTTAATACACATATTAAAACGCTGAATTTCCATTTGTCTGAAACCACAAATGGCCGGATTTTTTATGTTTGTTTGACCGTTTGCAATTTTAAAGAATAAATAAAAATTCGAGATTTTAAGAATTCTATGAAATATTAATTCGAACAAATAAAGAGTTGATAAAATTGATATTCTGGCATATTTTATAATTAGTTTTACTCAAATTTCTGTTAAAGGAATATTCTGCTAAATTAAAACTATTTAAATTCGATTAAAACAAATCAGAAGAATGATAAATCGTCTAGAAGATAAAAATTCTATAAAATGAAAATAATAACAAACTAATAAGTTTTGCAACTTATTTTTGCATCTTAATTTCTTTGCTTTTTTAAAAAAATTAAAAATTCATATAAATGTAAAAATAAATAGAAAAAAAAGACCGGGAATTTACGATCATAAAAATTACCGTCATCTTGGCAATTATCTTGCGGACATATTTTCCTCAAACTTGTTCATGGGACATAATTTTATGTAATAAAATAACTATTTAATAGATATTTTGGAAAACTTCTTTTTAACATAATTTCATTTGATCGAACTTTCATTTGACACAATTTCTTTTGCAGAATTCTTATTAGATAGTAAAAACAAGGTACAAAATTGTCAGGGAAAATGAAGATGTAATTCTTCTGGCAACACTGTTCTTTTAAATATTTAAATGCATATTTTTTCTTTGATGCTTCTTTATAAGGGATTCAGACTTATTCTTCTACACTGCAAAAAGAGATGTCTTAAATTGTTCAAAAATGTCTTAAAATAAGACATTTTTCGTGTCTTAGACACTAAAAGTATCTTAATTTAAGACATTTTTGGCCAATTTAAGACACCATGTTTTTGCAGTGTATTAATTTTAAGTTTGATCGAAATCTTTATTCATTATATGTTTGATTGAATAATATTATAAGCTCATTCGATCCAGGCTTCACTGAGAAAAAGGAATTGTTGGATTTACAAATCGGAATGTTAATACAGAACTGACAAATCTGATTTGTGTTGTAGCAAATTTTTTGTCATCTTAGCAATTTGGGATTGCTGTAGTAACAAAAATTTTATTAACTAACAAAACTGATTGTTACTAGAACAATTCCAAATTGCTAAGTGCTAAGATGACCAAAACTTTGCTACAACAACAAATCGGATTTGTCAGTTCTATAATATTAACAATCCAGTTTCTAAATCCAACAATTCCTTTTTCTCCGTGTTTAATCACTCCAAATTTGAGTTTAGAATTATGAGATTCTGTGTATAAATATCAAATGTTATACTATAAAAAAAATGCCTGATGCAAAATAATATAGTAAAATTTTAGATATGACGAAGATTGATGAAAATGATTGGTTGAAGGTTAATTATAGAAGTCATAGAAATGGTAACAGCTCATTCGAAACATTATACATGTGGCACGTTTAGGAAATTTAGCGATAGCTCGCGTGCAGAAGAGGTAAATCGAATATCGATTACCTGCAGGTAATATGCAATTTCTTGAGTAGTTTCTAGATGGTCTACGTGTGCCTATAAAGGAGAGATAGGTTTGCTCCATTTTTGCTTCTTGCTATATTTTATCTTATGGTTCAAGCTTTACTTAACTCAAACAACTTTTTCCGTTATGCATTTCTTTAGATATAGAATATTTTTTTCTTCTGATTCTCTCTCTCCAACTTCATCTTGCACGTTTGCGCATTAAAATTCAAATTATTCTTTCCGTTTTGTTTCGATTTTTTCCATTATACACTGATACCTGGATTACTCCTAATATTGAATTATTAATAGATTAGTCAAATTAATTATGTCATTGAAAAAATAAAATAATTAACTGCGACTTCAATTTCCGACTTTATATACGATTGTTTTCTTTGGAATTCGACATGAAAATGTGACTAAATTGAGAAAAATCATTATAGAAGGATAAACACCGCAGGGAAGAAGTTTTCTCACGAAGCCCTTATTTTCCATGTCACCCTTTGGTGTCCAAAGGCAACAGAAAGGGATGGTGTGCAAAGAGCAATCCAGAGAAATGCGGAAGAGGTAATTTAGTGTCCTCGGGGCAAAGACGGGAATTTCACCTTGCTCGGGCGTCTCACTCAGAAGCATAATACAGGAGTTTAGCCTTAGGCTCCTCCAGACTCTTTTTAACCTGAAAATCTTAACGCTTTTGATTATAATTACCCTTTCTTTACTAACTGGTAGAGGCTCAAGTAAATTTGTAATTAATTGTAAAGCCTAATGAAGTCAAAAGACTTCCGATACTGCTTTTAACTTTGATAATCAACTTTGACGAATTTTTACACTTTTTCTTCAAGTTGCAATTAATTATTTCATTAGCATCATGTAATTTTCTTGAACAAGGAGAAAAATAAAACAGGTAGTATCTTTATTTTTAAATGAAGTCATTTATATTAAAATTTATTAAATTTTTAATTTAATCGAAATCATAGGGATCATAGTTCGACCCCCTTCCCCTCTTAACCACTTATTTTCCCTTTAAAAAAAATTATCTAAAACATCTATAAAATCAAAATGCTTCTCCCTTTTGATCTTTCTTTTTCAACCTGTGTCTGTTTTTTCCATTTTTCATGTTTTATTTATTACATTTTAATAGCAAATATTATGTATATTAAAAATGAAAATTCGATGTGAAATGGTTTTTCAATAGTTTTTTGAACATTATATTGCGAATACAGAGAGATCCAACTTAATTTTTAAATATAGGTCGAGTCCATACCAAGTGATCATACTAATTTCAGTCACATTAATTAATATTTATGAAATTGATGATTTGGGTTCCTTTAGTGGTTAAAAAAAGAAATTTTAAGTATTTTTGAAAATATTCAAATTCAAAATTTTGAGTATTATTTTTTTTGATTAATCATAACTTCCGTAATTTTAAAGCAATTTAGATCAATTTTTGTTTAAATTACTCGAATTTGAATGCTCTTTTAAGAAAAATTATAACAAATAAAAAATTGTTTATAATTAAATTTTTATTAACAAAAAAAAATTATTTATCTAAAAAAAAATCAAAATCATATCTTCGATTTTTTTCAAAAAATTCATAAACATAGCCTATAATGTGCTTAAAAATTTAAGCCAAAGAACAGGATGGTATGTTTTATAGTTTTCGAGAAAAAAATTATTAAGTTACGCTAGCGCGGACTGGTGTCGCCACGCCGCTACTCAGCGCGTAGCTCTGTAGTAACCTAAATGTATGTATATCATTATTTAAAATAAATATAGCTACAGTATTGTGTTTAAATTATAGGCTTGAATAAATCTTACTGATTTGTTCTTAGTACATGGATTTATGTTAAGCTTAATCAACTAAAATCCATAACGATTTCTGAATTTCAATAACAATAATCGTCTTTTTATCGTTCTTTTTGGATTGTACTGTGTGCTGAAGTAGAAATAGTTTTTTTTCATTTGAGGCATGTAAAATAAAATTGCTTACTTAAATTTTAACTGTTATGAAATATATTCGTAAAGAATTTTCTGAATTGACAATTATAATTACAATAAGATTACAAATAATTTAATTTAATATTTAAATATAAATAATGCAAGTAGAACAAAAAAATTTTAGCTCATCAAAATATGATGTGTAATATATAATATTACCTATATAAAAATGAAAAAACAACATTTTTTTGTCTATTTTCCAATTTTTGTTTTTTAAAAAATAAATATTTTTCAAAATCCATTCGATTGATTGTAAGGATTCATTGAAAATAAGTGAAAAAAATTGTGGATAAAAAATAATAAAAATAGTCGTCGCAGTTCAAGATTAAAGATGAAAAATCAAAAAAATTTAAACCATTGTTCTGGGGTGTCAATTTCTTTCCTACTTTATTTTGGATCTAGAATTAAGATGTATTATTAAAAGATGGAAAACAATTTTTTCGAGCATTTTTGACCTTTTTAGAATTTCAAGATTTTTTTATTAATTTATACGATAGATTGTAAAAAATCATTTAAAAATCACATAAAAAAATTGTCGATGAAAAAAAAAATTGTTGAAGTGGTCTGTTTTTACAAAATGTACTTTCTTTCGAGAATAAATATCTCAAACTCCGCAAATAATTCATTTCTCTATTTTTGACATTATCTCATAATTTTAAGTCTAAAATTGCATAAGAAAAAAAAATTGGCACTCCTGAACATAACCAATTTGAATGAGCTAAAATTTCACCAGTTCTTACTCTTCATTATTTATTCTTTTTTAATTTTTTTTCCAATTTCTTTCTTCAGTTTTAAATTATTTTAATTATTCACTTATTTTCATTCATTTAACCGTGGTTTTAATTGTTTTAATTATTTTTCAATTTATTTAATAAATTTTCAATCATTCTTAAATGTTAATTATTTTCACAATTTTTAGTTCTTTTCATTACTTTTCTATAATTTACCAATTTTTTTTTATTTAAATTAATTTTTCCGATTTTTTAATTCTAACGTTTTATAGGTTTTCTTCTACTTGCATTATTTATATTTAAATATTAAATTAAATTATTTGTAATCTTATTGTAATTATAATTGTCAATTCAGAAAATTCTTTACGAATATATTTCATAACAGTTAAAATTTAAGTAAGCAATTTTATTTTACATGCCTCAAATGAAAAAAAACTAATTTCTACTTCTGCACACAGTACAATCCAAAAAGAACGATAAAAAGACGATTATTGTTATTGAAATTCTGAAATCGTTATGGATTTTAGTTGATTAAGCTTAACATATATCCATGTACTAAGAAAAAATCAGTAAGATTTATTCAAGCCTATAATTTAAACACAATACTGTAGCTATATTTATTTTAAATAATGATATACATACATATTTTGAATTTTTCAAAAATACTTAAAATTTCTTTTTTTAACCACTAAAGGAACCCAAATCATCAATTTCATAAATATTAATTAATGTGACTGAAATTAGTATGATCACTTGGTATGGATTCGACCTATATTTGATTTCACAACAGATTTCTAAAAGATTTTTTTTTATTTTGTTTAAAATTTGACGAACCTTTTACATAAAACAAAATATTAGACTTGACTTGAAGTCTATGTTTAAGTATATTATCTACTTGTTCTTCTAGAAACAATTTTTTTTAAAATTTATTTTAATTAAAAATGTCATAATTTTTAAAAATTAATTTAAATGGTTTTTTCTTTCTAAGGTAAAAAGAGGTGATTTGAAATTTACTTCAATAATAATGAGATATTAACTGAAACACTTCTTTAAGCATTTTTTAAAATTAACGTATATTAACAACAAAGAAAAGTTTCTATATTAATGGTGAATTCGCCACGAGACCTCAAAATAGAAAACTCAAGAATAAACTTTGAAAACATAAATTTTTAAAAAACGTCAGAACAAAAGATTGACAAAAAGATTTTGAAAAAAGAGTTGTTTTTTTAAAAAATTCTGTACCCTTTTATTTCATTTTAGACTTACAATCTTCTACATTAATTAGTAAACTGTTGTATGTCAAGAAACTTTTAGTGATATGCAAGGGGGTATTTTCTTTAAAAAAAGACGTACAGAGTAATCCCTATTACGTATATTACGACTAATACGTATCTAATACGCCTATTACGCTAGTATTACGCCAATACGCTATATTACAAAAATAATACGATATATTACGGTATATTACGGTACATTACATGAGTATTACACAATATTACAGGTGAAATATTAAATATTTTGAATGAAATAAATAAATAAATACTAAAAATTTAGTCATAAGAACATATTTACCCTAAATCTACAATAAATAACTCACATATAGAACGAAATAAACTTAATGAAGAGTAAGTCCAGAAGAGTTGGAATACCTTTTTTGAATTTTTGTAAAATACTTTAATATTAATTAACATCCATATACATTGGCTTGTGAAGCCGTTTTAATTTTCTTTCATTTTTTCTCAGTTTATAAAAAATTATTAAAAAAGACAATTCCGAGAGAGATGAAATTGTCCGGGTGAAATAGAACATGCAGGGATTTTTAAATTTTTTAAATCGGATTTTTTTGATTTAAGTCAAAAATTGACTTTTTTAAAAATATAATCAGTATTTAAAATCTCCAAATGTTTATTTGTAAGTAGTTAATTAAACAAAAAATTAAAAAAACAACACAAGAATGAAACAGTGATATAATTATATAAAAAAAGTAGAAACTCTTTTCAAAAAATTAAACTATTTACGGCCATTTTTTTAAAATTAAAATAATAAATAAGAAGATAATTAAGAAAACGTTAAAATATATTACTAAAGAGAACAAAATTTTAAGTTTAGAAATATTAGAGAATTATTTTATGAATTGAATGGAAAATCAAAAAAGTAGAAAATTGGGAAATTTAAAAATGTAAAAAAAGCAACAAGTAAATGTTTTCATAAATTCGTAATTACATATAAGATAAAAAGTAAACAATTGAAAAGAAGAAAAAATGCTTCTTAGAAATAGAAAAATTATAACCAAAATTAGAGAACTAATTAAAACGCAAAAAAGAACTAAAAAAATAGTGAAACTTTAAGAAAATTAAATAAATAGGAAGAAAATATAGAAATGTTTTTTTCCTTAATCTAACAAACTAAAAAAATGTAAAAAGTACAAAAAATAAAATTAAAAAATGTATACAATATCAAGATAAATAAAAAGAAAGTCGACAAAAGAAACTTAAAAATCCTTTAAAAATAAAAAAAGTTTAAGCAAATTAAATCAAACCCATTTTTATAATATTACACTTAAAATAAGTCCAACAAATAAATTTACAAAAATAAAGAAAATCTAAAAACTTTATGGAAGAATAAGTAAGTTTGCAAAAAATCTCGCAAAGATTAGACAAGATTCTATTCTTAAAAAAATTTGAATAAACTTACCAAAAAAATAAGGGTATTTATTTTTAAAAATATTTAAATAATTATGAAAATCAACGAAATAAAAAGTTTAGTGAATGTTATAATAACGGAATTGTTTAAAATAATATTTAATCATTTGCATAAAAAGAGAAAAATTAAAGAAAATCCAAAAATAAAAAGACGAATAAAAAATATCAAAAGTAAAAGTAGAAAAAAACTTAAAATTTTGTTAAAATAAGAAATTATAAGATAAAAATTAATATAAATAGTTTAAAAAAATTGAAATCTCTTGGAAACCTTGGAAGAATATTAAAAAAAAAGGATTATTGTGAATATAAGAAAGTATTAATATTATTTAATTATTTTGCATTAATTAATATCCATTCAAATTTGAATTAATTGAAATTTAAAAGTTGGATCAAATTGGAATATGACTTAATTGTAATTTATATAATTATAATGACATGAAGATATAAAAATGTAATACTTTTTTTGCTATCTTCATACCAAAGATTTGTAAATCGTAGGTATTTTGATCATCTGTATTAGCACAATTTTTTAAATTTTATAAAGATTAAAATATTAAAATTTTTAAGATTTATCCACAAATTTGTGGGTTTTGTTTATGGTTTGTGATGTTTTACATGCACCGGAGAATTGTAAACTTTGGATTTAAATCATGATTTTAATGCAAATTTTCCAATGATTTAAATCAAAGCGATTTAAATCAATAACAGCCCTGAGAACATGGTTAGTTCCTTGTTTTAAATTACTATTTCTATGATGAAAAATTGACAAATTAAAGTCAAATACTATAAAAAAACTTAATTCTTTTCATTTTAGATAATTTTTTTTAAATACCTGAAAATTTCCTTCTTTAGGAAGATGATAAATCGAACCAATTTTCGGTTTTTTTTCTCGAATTAACACGTTGTATAAAACGAACGAGAACAGTTTATTAAAAATTACCAAACACTTGACGAAACATTTAAAATCAAGCTTAATGAACATAGTAGTCATAAGAACATATTATTATTTACTTTAAATAAATAAATAACTCACGTAGGACGAAATGAAAATTTTTTATTAATTTACAAGAATAAAAATGTATAAAACGAACGAGAAAAATACAACGAATTATTTTACAGTGTAGTAGTATTAGCTTGTATTCGCGCCTAATTCAAATCCAAATATAATCAATTGGAAGTGCAATATATTCTTTTCTAATTAATTAATCATTTAATGACTTAAGCTATGCAAAGAACAGTTACTATTATGCACTATTACGGGACTATTACACGATATTACTTACTATTGCATAACTATTACCTATCAATACGCAATATTACTGACTATTACGCACTATTACGTGATATTACGAGTAATACATGGCTATTACCAGAGAAGTGTACACTCCAATACGTAAGAAAATACCCCCTCGGTGATATGACTTTTGAATTAAAGCATTTTTTACCTAATTTATTCGTAATTATTCGTGTTTTCAATTTGTTTCTTAGTTCTTGTTTTATTTTTTTTTTCTTTAAGTCAGTATGTGTATTGTTTTTGCACTTGGATTTCCTGATACTCGACATTTGTATTTATTTCAAAATTACAACCGTACTTCCTGAAATTTCATCATTAACAGAAAATGCAAGAAACAAGTTGCGAAAATATTTCCTGCTTTAAATAATTAGGTAAATACTTTTGATGATATTGATAACATGATTTCATTGTTTTTTTTAAATCATTTTTCCAGTTTCTCTTTGTTGTTGAAAATGTTTTAAAATTAACTGTAATTTTTATGTTACAATCGTATCAAAATTTTCTAAATGTTGATTTGATTTAGAAAATAATTCCAGAATTGTATCTGTGTATGCGTCCCCATGAAAAGGGCCCATTTTTGTACTATTGGGCTTATCTATACGGTCATTTTTTTTTGTTCAATTTTGAATATTTTGAAATGTCTTGTACCCTTTTAGATGATAAATGTCTAAATGTTAGAAAAGTCTAAATCCTAGTTTTGAGAAAAACAAGTTGAAAGGTCAATATTACCATTTAGCGCCCATGCATTTGAAAATTTTAAAATAAGATTATTTTGTGTTTTTAATCACGAACAAGTTATGATAACCCATGATTTGTCGTGGGACATTATTTTTCACCAATAAAAAAGAATTCGGAAATTTGAATTCCGTTTAGTTATTTTAGTTTTTTATTAAAATTGCAAAAAAATTTCTAAATTTTGATTTTTTTTCCAAACAAAGTAAGACAAACTTTCCTAATCATATTTAAGTTAATTCTCCAAAGTTTGGTGACAAAATATTCATTATTTCAAGAGAAACTTTACGAACAAATTTTAGTAACGTCATTCTTCATTACACTCGGAAATTTAAATACTTTTTTTATTCGCCAATTATCAAAATTTGTGAACCGACGATTATCATATTAACCATCTAATATCACCAACAACTTTTTTTGTTCGTTAAATCATCAAAATTTTGATATAAATCTAAAAATACTAAAAAATCTCTATAATAGTGACGTCAGAAGCGAACACGACGAAATGGGATGAATGTATAAAGAGTACCAAGTAAACAGATTCAAGGAAGAATATGCAAATGAGAAGATGAGATTCCTTGATTCGCGGATATGCAAAAGAAATCAAACTCTAAAAATGAATGGTGTTACTTTTTTGCGTTGATATAGAGTAATCAAAGTCAACCTGAACTCGAGGGAATCTGTAGAGATCGCTTCATGGAATTACCGATATGATACGAATTTGTCCACGTCGTCTGCGCGTTTCGCAGGTGTATTCATATATATAGGGAGTCACGTTAATGGATGTCCCGAGGGTGTTATGCCGTTTTGTAGAGCGCGACACAAATCAAAATAAAATGAACCACCGGCTACCCCATTGCCGCCGGAACCAGTGAGAAGGGTCGTACCACAGGGACTATTAATGCCGACTTCCTGTTTATATCAAGAGCAAAATCGGTTTATCTCCAGTGGCATTTTCTCTGAAAAAAAAAACTTCTCCCGACTTAGTACCAAAGTTCGAATAAAAAAATGCAAAAACGACACCGCAGGGGTCAACTTGTTTTTAGTACAAAGATGCATTTATACACTCTCTTGATTATAATATCTTCTTCTTACTGTTTTCGCAATTTTTTTTTTTTATAAATAATTGTGAAAAAATGAAATGAAAATTAGTTTGTGAGGGTTCTTTAGATGGGGGTGTTCGAGAAACTGACATCGGAATACAATTTATAACAAAACCTGGAACAAATAAGGTTAAGGACTCAATTACTGAGTCGGTAGCAATTTATCGAGTCGCGTGCTCACTATACTTTTGCTTATAAAAAGTGAACTACTTTATATATTTAAAATATAATAATATTTCAATATCAATGAATAATTTGTGTATGTATACCTTTACACACATATTACTTTACATAACTATAGACTATTTTCCTAGAATTAGATATTTTAATATGCATGACCAACAATAACAGCTGTTAGTCGCTATTTGCTATATTTTCATTCACAATACGTCTACCATCATTTAAGTTCCAAAAGTCGTATATTTTTATAATTTAAAATTAATTCATCAATGTATCATCACATGTAGAAAAGAACACAGTTTTTAAAAATTATAACATTAGTTTTATAAAAGTATTTAATAGTTTAAATAAAATTATAACTCGACAAATGGTGCTTTATTTGGATCGATCTCCAATTGTCGAGTTACGTTTTCGTGAAAACACTTTCTATTGTTTTTATGGGATTAAGAGTCCCTAGTGTTTACAAACGTTAAAAAAGAAACTGACAATGTACTTCAATTTTAAAAGAATGTTAATTTTCTTAAAAATATATGTGATTCTGTTTATTATTTAATTAAAAACTGAAATAAATAATAGTTTTTCAATTACTAAGTTTTAAGTAGGGTAAAGTGACCGACCTCCTGACATTGAACGACACCTGAGTATTAAATACGTAATAAATATAAAACTCACGATATTAAAATATATTTCCAAGTAAAATTGTATAAAATGCAATTCATAGCAACTGATAAAATTGTTGTTTCAATTAATCAGATTATATTTTCTTCAATAATTAAATTCCAAGAAAACTAACCTCAAAAACGGTGCTTTTTTGTGTTTTTTGTTGACAAATTTTCTAAAGCAAGTTGTTTGAAAATTACATTTGAAAAACAATTAAATTGGTACAATAAGTTTAAATAATAAGGTTTAACATAATATTAATGAATAAAGTATTGTTCAATGAATAGTTTTAATTCATAATTATAAATTAAAGAGAGGGTGTCGTTCAGTGTTTTCTGACAAGACATTTTCAAATTCATATTAAAAAATTTATCAGGGATTAGTAATTATTTTAAGCACGTTAATAGAAATCTTTAATATTTACTCTGTAATACTAAATCAGTTAAAAATGCATGATGAGGGTGTCGGTCACTGTACCCGTTACCCTAATAAAATATTTATAAAGTTAAAACGGCATTTGAGTCCAGAAATCGAGCGATTTGGTATCATACAGTCTCGACAAATGGTATTTATGTACTATTAATTTTCAGTTTATACACTACCGTCGAAAATTATTGGTCATATTGATAAAAGTGGTTTCAAAAACACAGCTCAATTCAAATCAGGATATTTTGGTCAAAAAGTTAGATAGGAACTGGAGATTAGAATATTTAAAAAATTTATAAAATTCTGCGACAGATGGTCTACTAATAAATTATTTTTGACTTATCAAAGTGATTATATTAATTGATGAGTTTGGATAAAAATTATCAGATTTTTCGAATATCGTTCCATACGTTTAGCTCGTTACCTGATTTACAAAAAGTGTACAAAAAGTTTTAAGTTCCCCCCCTTTTTTTGCTGAATTGTAAGCTTTAATATTTAAGCTAAGAAAACTTAAAAAATATCAAGTGGTTTTCGAAATATGAGTCAGAACGTATGAGAAGATTTTCCAGAAAAACTATATCGTTTTCAAGAAGTGTTTTAACTGACTTTGAAGGAAAATATGGTCCAACAATTTGAGTCATATTTCGAGAACCACTTGATATCTTTTAAGTTTTCTTAGCTCAAATTAAAGTTTACAATTCAGCAAATAAAACAAGGGAAATTAAAAATTTTTTGTACACTTTTTGTAGATCAGACAACGAGCTAAACTTATGGAACGATATTCGAAAAATTTGGTAATTTTTATCCAAACTCATCAATTAATATAATCACTTTGATAAATCAAAAATAATGTATTAGTAGACCATCTGATGCAGACTTTTATAGGATTTCCAAATATTTTAATCTCAAGTTCCTTTCTAACTTTCTGACCAAAATATCCTGATTTAAATTGAGCTGTGTTTTTGAAACCACTTTTATCAATCTATCGGACCAACAATTTCCGACGGTAGTGCATATGTATTTTTTACGAGAGAATTTAATCACAACTTCAAACTTTGAGTATATTTTACTGAAATAAACAGTTCCTATATGTATGTAAATAGTTTTATTTTAAGACTTACACTGAGAAAAAATGTGCAGTGATTATTATTAAATATTTGATTCTTATAATTTAATTTAAATGTTTACTGTTTATTTAATTTATTCATTTAATTGATTAATGTTAAAACCTTATTATTTTAGCTGTTGTACAAAATAACATTTACCAATGTTTGTATAATATAACTATATCTTCATGATAAATTTTGTGTCAAAATAATACTGACTATTACTTTTGACATTATTTTTATAAATATAAACTAATAAAATCTATTTTATCGTAAATTTTAATTAGTTTTACGTGTGACATTTTTTTATTAATTTTTGGAATTTCATCTATTCAAATTATTATACTTTTTTCAAATAATTTAATGGTCAATAAAAATTTCTTCAAGTCTGTCTATATTCTATGTAGCTTTTAAAATCCACCGGATTTTTTTAAATTGTCCAATTTGTTGGAACACTACAATATTTTTTGTTAAAAAATGCCAATTTTGAGAAAATGTGTTTCTTTTTTTTTACAATATTTGTAGATTCATTTTCAGGGGCGGCGATTTGTAAATTTTTGCCATCTGCACACTTAATATTAATGGGGGAGGGAGGGGAGAGAAGGAAAATAAAACAATATTAAATTAAAGAGTTTATTAATTAGCGTAGGGGAAGGTGGGGCAAAACCGCTAGGTTTAAGTTTACTGATGCACAAATTTTTAACTATACATTCAATTGGAGTCATTTTTGTTTGTGACACGACTAAAACTAACCAGTAACATATTTTAATAGTCGTTATTACATTTATCATAATCATAATTACATTATTTAATTGTATATAAAAAGATTCAAATTAGCGGCTTTGCCCCAACTGTTGGGGCAAAGACGTTTTTGCTAATATTATTATTCCAAATATAATAAATGGTCTAAAATATATACTAAATCACATTTATTGGTGCAATAATTATAAAACATAAATATTTTACAGATTTTTTAAGAGATTTAATCGATTTTATTAAACATAATGACGACTTGTATTTTTAACCTCAAATTTCAATTTAATTGTTTTTTATTTTGTTTCAAAATCTACTTTATCGACTTTTCAAAAATAGAATGTTTTTTAAAAAACCATGCGAAAATATGATTAAATAATAATGCTTATTCAATATTCAAAATTCATAATTTTTTTTCAAATTAATAATAATAAATAATAAATAATTTAATGATTAAATAATAATAATAACAACAATAAATTAAACAGACAAAAATACTTGTTTTGATGAAAAAATGCAGGTTAACAGTTGATTAGCATGAAGTTTGCATCATTTAAAATTACATGCTAATGCAGTTTTTAATATTCAATTGTTTTTTATGAAATATTTTCCAATCGTCTTTGCCCCAAACGACAAACCTTTTTTTAATTTAAAATTTTATATATTTAGATTGAAGATTAAACCTGGATTCCACAGAGATTGTGTAGATAAATCTATTAGAACGTGACATTTAAAAATTTTCAGAATTCACATTTAGATTCAAAATTTACTAGTTTTGATCAATAAAATGTTCATCTCATACTTGTAAAAACGATTTTTTTTGGTATATTTGCTAAAGCATTTTATATTTTCAAGATTTTTTTTTATAAAACAATGGCTCCAGTTACAATTATGATAAACTTTAAACATAAGTTAAAACGGTCTAGAAATAAGGGAGATATTTTGAAAAACGTCTTTGCCCCGCTTAGCGGTTTTGCCCCACTTTCCCCTAATTATTGTAACGCAAAAGTTGACAATTTATTTGATTTCGAGTAAATTTTCGGAATTAATAAACAAAATAATATAAAATTTGTGAAAATCATTACAAATTAACAAAAATTTAAAAATTGATGACCTTGATTAAAATTTGAGAATAATAATTAAAAAATGAGATAAATAATTGAAAAATTAGGAATTTAATTGAGGAATGAAGTTTAAGAATAATTAAAAATTGAAGAATTTTATTGCAAAATGATAAGAACAATAATTGAAAATTAAAGAATATTATTAAAATTTGAGAAAAATATTTTAAAATCTAGGAAATTAATTGAAGAATAAGAAAGTAATTAAAGAAAGTAATAAAAAATCCGAGAAAATAATGGCAAAATAATAAAAATAATAAAAAAAAATCGGGCAAGTTCGAGTTACACTCGCACTAAAATCGAGGGTTCCGTACACAAAACAAAATAATTTTTAATATATTTGATACTATTAAATATATAAATATATTATACATATTATATATAATATAATATATAAAATATAATATATAATGAATTTTTTATACAAAAAGGACCACCCCCCCCCCCTATCTTCCAAAATATTTTACTTAGAGAGTTAAAATTTTGTGCAGGAATGTATTTTCAGGTGTAAATTACATAAAAATTATAGAGAACGTGATGGTGATTGCGCTGTCAACGAAAAATCCAGAGATTTTAGCAAATATCCATAAAAAATACTCAAAAATCATTTTATTTCCTTAACAACGCTATGATCAACTTCTACAATCATGTTCTCTACAATTTTTCTGTAATCTACACTTGAAAATACATTTGTGTACTAAATTTGAACTCTCTAAGTCAAATTGTTTGGAAGTTATGGGAGGGGGGATACGGTAATTTTTTAGCATTTTTTTTTTTAATCGTTGGTTTTTGCTTAAAAACACTATGATAACGATCTGCAACAAAGTTCTCTATCACAGAAAAAACTATCTGTGATTTTTGCTGCATGTGATTTTCAGGTGAATGGAATTCTTAAGATTAACTCTTAGATCATTGTTAAATGTCTCTTTATTTTGATGTTAAATTTACACATATGGTTGACTTTCTGCTGCATTGAAATTTTCACCGAAATCATATGTTAAATTAACAAAAATTTTTTTCAGTGTACAGTTTTTCTGTAATCTATATGGCAAACTACATATGTATACCAAATTTCAGCACTCTAAGTACAATAGTTTGGCAGATATGGGGGTGGCATTGTACACTTTTAGTGCATTTTTGCTAAAAAAAAAAATGACCGTATCCCCCCCCCCCCCCTTATCTTCCAAACTATTTGACTTAGGATGCTGAAATTTGGTACACGTATGTAGATTTACGTGTAGATTACAGGAAAATTATAGAGAAAGTGATGATTATAGCGCTGTCAAAGTTATAACACTAAACTATGGTCCATATGTTAAAAAAATGCTCAAAAATATTGTTATTTCCTTGACAACGCTATGTTCAACACATACAACCATGTTCTCTATAATTTTCCTGTAATCTATACGTGAAAATACATTTGTGTACCAAATTTGAATTCTTTAAGTCTAATAGTTTGGAAGTTCAGGGGGGGGGGGGATACGACAATTTTTTAGCATTTTTTTAAAAAAATCGTTTTTTTTTATGAAAAACGCTATGATAACAGCCTGCAACAAGGTTTTCTAGTTTTTTTGTAATCTGCACGTCAAACTACATATGTGTACCAAATTTCAGCACTCTAAGTACAATAATTTGGCAGATAAAGGGCAGGAATGGTACAAATTAAACGTATTTTTTCGAAAAAATGACCGTATTCCCCTCTTATCTGCCAAAATATTTGACTTAGAGAGTTCAAATTTGGTACAAAAATGTAGTATCTTATGTAAATTACAGAAAAATTATAGAGATTGTTGTGGTGATAGCGCTGTCAAAGAAATGGCAAAAGTTATCAGCCAAAAAATATCAAAATTTCTCAAAAATCTTGTTATTTTCTTGACAACGCTATGATCAACCCCTAGAATCATGTTCTCTATAATTTTCCTTTCATCTACACGTGAAAATACATATGTGGGCCAAATTTGAACTTTCTAAGTCAAATAGTTTGGTGGCAAGGGGGGGGGGATACGATTTTCGACAAAGTCTTGCAAATAGGGTTCCGTGCGTACACTTGTGGTGTACGGAACCCTAAAAATGATATAAATAATTGAAAAATTAGGAATTTAATTGAGGAATGAAGTTTGAGAATAATTAAAAATTGAAGAATTTTATTGAAAAATGATAAGAACAATAATTGAAAATTGAAGAATATTATTAAAATTTGAGAAAAATATTTTAAAATCTAGGAAATTAATTGAAGAATAATGAAAATAACAAAAAATCCAAGAAAATATTTGCAAAGTACACTGAGAAAAATGGATGTTAACCATTAACATCTAGATGTTAACCCTAAACATATTATTTATTATTTAACATAGGGACAGCTATCTAGATGGTCAAGGTTGACATCTAGATGTTAAGCTTTAATATCCACATGTTAAAATTTAATATCTTAAATGTTTAACTATAATATTTAGATATTAAGGGTTACTATCTTTTCTTAAACATCTAATTTTGAACATCCAGTTTTCTCAGTGTAATAGAAATAATTTAAAATTAAAGAAAATAATTTTATTTTGTTAAAAATAATTTTTTTTAAAATTTTTTTGGAGAAAATTTGATTTTTATTTTTTTTTTAAAAATCGCCCCCATTTTGTTAGATTTGAAAATATTTTAATAATATATAATATCCCGTGTAGAAAAGTTCCCAGTATTTCCCAGTTTGTAAGTGGGCGCCAGTTGGGGCCAACCTGGGCTTCCCAGTTTTTTTAAATAAGTAAATTGTTACTAAATAATAGTTTCAATACTAAACTTATCGTCAACCTGGCTTTATTTATTGCAAATTCCCTTCATTTCAATTTAAAAATTCATGAAATTCGGTCAAAGCGCCCAAAGTTTCCCATGCAAAATGCATGGAAAAAAAAACTTTTCCATGGAATTGATATAAAATCCATAAAAATTAACATTTTTCGATCGGATAAAGCTGTTTCTCCTTAGAAAAGTTTAAAGAATAAGATCCAATAATTTATTTAACAAATTTTTTATTATTTACTATTTTTTAAAGGTCCATAAAAAATCTACATAAACGAAAAAAACGTGTAAGATCGTTAAAAAATATTCATTACGACATTTTACACCATTTTTCATCAAACTTTCCTTTAATTACATACAAATTAGTTACTAACAATTGTTGCATGTATTTTTTAATTTGTTTAAACAAATTAATATTGTTTATTTGGAACTTTTCATCTAATAGAGTTAGAGACTTGTAACTTTCTTTTAATATTGCAACTATTTAAGTTGAGTAAATCCTAATATAAGAAAGAAAATTAAATATAAAATTATAAAAATTGTTTAAACAAATTAATATTGTTTATTTGCAACTTTCCATCTAATAGAGCTAGAAAGTTGTAAATGTTTCTTAAATTTGCAACTATTCAAGCCTACAAAAGATTAATATTAATAATAAACAAAAATCCACAATTACAAAAATTGTTTAAACAAATTAATATTGTTTATTTGCAATTTTTTATCTAATTGAGTTACAGAGTTGTAACTTTTTATTAATTTTGCAATTTTTCAATCCTAATGAAGCCCAGTATTAATCGTAAAGTAAAATCAGCAATTATAAAAATTGTATAAACAAATTAGTATTGTTAATAGTAATATTGTAATACAGTTCCCAAACTGTATTAGAGTTGTGAATAAACAATATTAATTTGTTTAAAAGAGTTTTATAATTATGAATTTTCGTTTACTATAAGTTTTGGGCGTTTATAGGCTTAAAAATTGCAAAATTAAGAGAAAGTTACAACTCTCTAGCTCAATTCGATGAATAATTGCAAATAAACAATATTAGTTTGTTTAAACAATTTTTATAATTGTTGATTTTCGTTATTTTTAATATTCAGCTTTTATATTCTTGAATAGTTGCAAAATTAAATGAAAGTTTTAACTCTAAAGCTCAATTAGATAAAAGGTTGCAAATAAACAATATTAATTTGTTTAAACATTTAGTGTAATTGTGGATTTTTGTTTATTATTAATATAAGCTTTTCATAGGTTTGAAAAGTTGCAAAATTAATAGAAAGTTTCAACTCTCTAGGTCAATTAGATGAAAAGCTGCAAATGAACAATATTAATTTGTTTAAGCAATTTTTATAATTGTGGATTTTCGTTTATTATTAATATTAAGCTTTCATCAGCTTGAAAAGTTGCAAAATTAGGAGAAAATTTCAACTCTGTAGCTCAATTAGATAATAAGTTACAAATAAACAATATTAATTTGTTTAAACAATTTTTATAATTGTGAATTTTCGTTTATTATTAATTTTAAGCCTTCATAGGCTTAAAAAGTTGCAAAATTATTAAGAGAAAGTTTCAGCTCTCTAGCTTAATTAGATGAAAAGTTGCAAATAAACAATATTAATTTGTTTAAACAATTTTCATAAATGTGGATTTTCGTTTATTATTAACATTGATCCTTCATAAGCTTGAAAAGTTCCAAATTTAAGAGAAAGTTTTATCTCTCTAGCTCAATTAGATGTAAAGTTGCAAATAAACAATATTAATTTGTTTAAACAATTTTGATAATTGTGGATTTTCGTTTATTATTAATATTAAGCTTTCATAAGCTTGAAAAGTTGCAAAATTAGGAAAAAATTTCAACTCTCTAGGTCAATTAGATGAAAAGCTGCAAATAAACAATATTAATTTGTTTAAACAATTTTTATAATTGTGAATTTTCGTTTATTATTAATTTTAAGCTTTCATTGGCTTAAAAAGTTGCAAAATTATTAAGAGAAAGTTTCAGCTCTCTAGCTTAATTAGATGAAAAGTTGCAAATAAACAATATTAATTTGTTTAAACAATTTTTATAATTTTATATTTTATTTTTTTCTAATATTAGGCTTATTTATTTTATATAGTTGCTAAATTAGAAAAAAGTTACACCTCTCTAGCTCTATTAGATGAAAAGTTTCAAATAAACAATATTAGTTTGTTTAAAAAAATTAAAAATTACATGCAACAGTTGTTATTAACTAATTTTTATCTCATGAAAGAAAATTTTGTAAAAAAATATTGTAAAAAGTTGTACTGAATATTTTTTAACGATCTTACATTTTTATGATCTTCTTTAGTAAATTGGCACTAACTGGGTTGAGCATTACAAGCCCACTAATTTCCCAGTGGGAAGACCCAACTGGGCCCCACCTTAAATCTGGGAAACCCATATGGGGCCCAACTGGCGCCCACCGAACTTTTCTACACGGGATAATATATATAATATAATAAATAAAAATGAAATGATATATAAATAATATATATATTTATTTATAAATAAAATTGTATACAAATTGAAAGTTAAAAAAATACAAATTTAAAAGAAAACAAATGCTACTCTGTTCAAAAAATGTTCCTCAATTCATGCATATTTTAACCTTTGACATAACTGTAAATTTTAATTAATTCCTCAAAATCCCCTGAAATGTCCATTATTAACTTTACGGGAATATAAACTAGAATATTTAAGCTTTCTTTTAATATATATTTTTAATAAATCTGAAACAACGTGATTTGAGATATTCGAAAGGCTAACTTTTAAACTACATTTTTTATATAAAATAAATATATTTGAACAAAATTCTTTTTATTATTGTAAAATTCAGGAATTTTTCTTTTAAAACTGCTTATTAAAAAAGTAATTTGGCTTTAGTAGGTAGAAGAAATATTTATTTAAAAAATGTCTCAAATCGGCCGAAATAAATATTTCTATATTCTATAAATAAATTATAGAAAATAATAGTTTTTGAAATATTCTTCACAATTTTTAAAAATATAAAAATAATCACAATTGTGGTTGTACCTACCATCCCTTTCTTTTTAGTCTAAAAATTTTCAATCTAATCAAGCTAAACCATAAAGACATTATACCGAAAGACCTTGCACTTATTCCTTATCTCTCAAGACAAATTACATTGAGTCAGGTTAAGATTTCGCACCCAATGAACTGATAAAAGTGTATAGGTTAAGGTCACTGCGGTACATCGTTTTTTGGGGTCAATCGTACAGTGATGCTAAGCTGCTCCGCGTGATTGTTTACACAAGATCTGGATCCGGGATGTGGACCCTTTCTTTATGGAAGTCCTGTATCATTCACTCTTCTCTTCTACTTTGATTTCATCCCTGTCTATCCCTTTCTCTTTTCTATTCTATATAGATATATATATGAATGTGTGTAGTGCTGTATATATACGTGGCTGTAGAATATCCACGTCCAATACAGTGGCAGGCATTCAACAGGTATACAAGGTTCGAGTTTATTCCCCCACCAGCTCTCTCGGTTGTTGGTCCTGGCTCGGATCTGCGCTCAGACCGACTATTCTTGTTCAGTTTCAAGCGTTGCGCCTTGATTCGACTTCAGTTTAGCGCCGCTTGTCGAAGTAGTCGCTTCTCGCGCCGAATTTTTCAAAACGAACCACTTCTAACTTCCTGGCCCATGCTCACAAATCCCACAACGGAACTCTATTGTCCATTGGGGTCGTTGCTCCCTGCAACGTTTCTTTATCATCCCCTTCAACTCCCATTGAGAATCTCCTTCTTCAAGTGAGACCCAAGTGTTCGCTTTTTTTTATCCTCATGTGGTTTCTGGTGTATGACACCGTGCGAAAATTAGTTTTGTGATTTTAACGGAGATACCTGACGAAATATTCTCCTAGAGGAGTTTTCAATTTGGTTAGTACCGGCTTTTTAAAGAATTAGGGTAAAATGATAAGATTTAATCGGACAAGGTTGACCGGTGAAGTTTAATCGGATGATCATGTTGAATTAGATGATAGTGTTTAATTAGATGATACCGTAAACATGTTTAATAACACGATCATGCTCAACAGACGATCAAATTCAACTTAAAGATCAACTTGAACCTAAGTATAGACTTTAAGATCAAATGTGCCGATCAAATTTAGTCGCAAGATCATGAGGATAACCAGGATTTGTAACCATTTTGTAGCCAAGGCAAATGATTAAATAAGCGCGAATGAACTAAAGATCAAGAAATTGCGAATAATTTCCCGTGAAGAAATTTCCCTATCTAGAACTAGTCTAGACCGGTGACGGTGCACCCTACCGGGGCCTCGTGGGGACCTCATGGGGCCCTGGTTGGGAAAGCGTGAATTCTCTAGATAGGGAATTCTTGTCAGGCCCTAGTCGGGACCGAGACAAAATTTCTACACGGGTTGTCTTCTCAGCAGATGAGCAATTATGATAATTTATGTAATTCTGGCCTTATGCTAATTGTGAGAGTTAGTTTCTGGATATCGTTGTTTTCTAGTTAATATCAAATTTAGCAAGAAGTTGCAGAACATAATTGTTTGTTTGATGCCAACGAGGAAAATTATACGCCAGGGTCTACTGTGATTAGAATCTTTTAATGAATCTTGCCTCCAATTTCTTGGTTATGAGAATTTATATTATCCACTTCAGCAGAGAAACTTTGGATTGGAACTAAATTGAACTTTATCTGGGATAAGTTTTTTAATTAATGGGACCAGCAATGTCTCTTTCGTGCCAAGCAAATTATGACGGCTAATTAAGAACTTGTCTGAATTGAGTTGTTTATCTTGTAAAACCAAAGTGATATCTTCTTGTAATATTGAAATTCTTTTTCCACTGTGTCTTGTTTTCGATTTCATTTTCTTTCATTGATTGAATGTTTCTGGTTAAATCCTTTTTTGATTAAAATCTTTACTGCGATTGAATGTTTCTTCGAGTGCTGTATGAATATTAAGTTTCTCTCTGGGGTAAATTTTGATTTACGACCAAGGAAGAAAGATGTAAAAATCAATTTGAATTGTGCCACTGTGAAATGGAAACTGGTTTTTACTTTCGATGCTTTATCAACATCTGGAAAGGTTTAAAAGTTGGAAGAAAGGTAACGGAATCAATTGATTAAATTCGAACTTATATATAGAGCATGTCAGTTGAAAAGTTTCTACAAGATCAGGCGAATGCAATTTTTCAATTCTGTGACATATATATTCAGATCCCCTTGACTCTAAACCGACCCAAGGCTAGGTTAACTTGAATTTATAGTTCAGATTGGAAAAGCAGTGAACCAGTGACATAACCACTTAACTGGCTGTCACTGCTATAAAGTATAAAGTGATGTTCCGGTTTGCCGCCTATTATTGTAATCGAACCACAAAAAACAATCAATCTTAGATATCAGATTATCAAAATTACAAGATAAATTTGCAATTTCAAAATTATTGTTGATATAATTTTGAATGCCAACTTTAATAATTTGGAATTTAAACATTATGTCAATTTTACAGGTTAAATTGAATAATCTTGAATAGTGTATTTAGTGAAATAGGATAAAATTATTTCCACGAATTACCGCATTTCTTTTGAGAGAATTATGGTTCATTCTTCGTAATAACCGATATAATGTAACCGCACACTGAATTCCAATTCTGATTGAGTTGTCCCAGTTGCACTCGTGACATTGAGGAATTTCTTCTTTCAGAGTGCGGTGGATATCAGGTTTTCTGACATTTTTGCACAATTTCTGTAGAATAGACTTTTATTCCTCAACTCGGACAAGTTTATGCCAATCGAATATTGTGAATATCTGATACAAGTTATAAGCGAAGAAAATCTGGAATATTGGGGTTTTTTGAAAGAATTTTCTCATAACTGAAATATTGGATGCTGCAGTAAACTGAAATAAATTCACGGACAGTGTGTCATAATTTAAAGCTTATAATAGTTGTGCTAAATGTACCAGTGTAGAATGTTATATTTAGTATATTATTATTAGATTAAAAAAGTAATTAAACCTAGTAAAAGATTAATTTGACATTTTATAATCGATATTTACGTGATCCAAATCAATTGTTGCAATCATTTCAACCACTAGATTTGGTTAAGGAAATATTTAATTATTTCAAATATTATGTGTAATTTGGAACTGATCACCAATGAATTTTCACTGATTTAACTTTAAAGAGTGTACAGAAATTTAATCTACTGGAGTCAATAACGTTTTTGCATTTTTTTCCAATAAATTTTGCAATAAAAACAATTATATTTACAGATTGCAACATACATTGTTTTAGATCTCCATCTCTTTGATTAGTCTGGCGTGAAATTAAAATATTTTGAATATTTGCAGGCAGGGAATTTAAATAATTTATTTGAAATGTTATTAAAATTAATGAATATTCGTATCATCGGTGATATAAATATTTATATATTTCAAATTTAATTTTAATTATAAGAAAAAAAACATTTTAAAAAATGAGCAAATTTAATGGTAGAGTAATTATTCAAACACTCGAAATTTATTTTAAGAAATTAATTATAATTAATAATATTTAGCAAGACTAATGACAGCAATTTCTATAAAAAGATTGTCGAATATTGCGTTTAAATGTTAAGCAAGATTTACAAAAATTGAATACAATTATAAATTAAAAAATAAGGCCAGTACTCAAAAAAATATTTTGTAGAAAAATTCAACTAAATTTTCATTTACCGACCTCCAGAATAGTTTAATATTTTTCGTAATATTTATTTAAAACTGGATATTTATTTTTATCCTTCAAAAATTATGTTATTCAACTTTCTGGAATGCTTTAAAAAATAATGTTCTTTCGATTCTCTTGTTAATTTTATGAGATGGTTATTTAATGTTTTATATTTGATGCATTCTCTAAAATTGTTTTTCAATTTTCTGCAAAATTATTTTTTTCTCTTTCTGAGGCTATTTTTTTAATTTAGTTTTTAGGATTGGTTTGAACTTCTTTTTTAAATTTCCTGAAATTCTCTTCTTAATTTTTCAAATTACCAGATTTGGCTTATTTTCCACTATTGTTTTTGAATTATGTTTTTAAACTCTCTGAGATTCTCTTTTTAACTTACTAGATTTGACTCTTCCTTTCTTTCTCTTTAAATTTTATTATTATTATTGTGAAATTTTTTTTCGACTTTTCGGTACTATTTTTCAATTTCTTTTTTTTTTTTATTTTTCTTTCAATTTTCTAAAATCAATTTTTTGTAAATAAATGGTCCTTTAATTAGCAGACTTATACGATTGAAATGAAGTATTAAAATTTATATTACACTAATTTATTATTTAATAAGTGTTAAATAATTAGCTCAGGATGATACAGTATTATTAAATATACAATACATATATATATACAATAAGTTGAAATAGACAATTTATTATATAAAAAACTGTAATTACAATTTCACGTAAGCTTTTAATGATCAATTATTATTCTTCAAATGATTAAACAGACGTACTTCTGATAACGAATAATTTATTGGAAAAAAATAATAGATTGTGCATTTGAAGTAACTTTGTGCGTCAAGTGTTATACGTGAAGATAAAAATAGTTGCAGAGAAACAGGCTATCACGTATGTAACAAGGTGAAGTCACTATTGACGGAGAAAGTTATTTTGCCCAAGTAGAACGTAAACGGTGATTGAACTGTGATTTTAACCTTGATCTTTAGTTCATTAAAAAGTGACAGTTTTTACAAGTAATTTTTAATTTTAAAAAATTCGAAAATTTAGCAACTTTAAAAAATTGCACATTTTCGAAAATTGTAAGTAATCTTCAATTTAAATTTTCTCTACATGTATGAAATAATATCATCAGTCACTTCAAAATGATATTATTTAATCAAGACTTTTACACGATTTTAGACACGTAATTTAAATTTTTAATTTTTAATTTCTCCTTATTGCTGTTTATTAATTTACATCATAATTGTCTAATAATAACTTTGGTTATAATTTAACATGAATTTTATCCTCATGATTTTCGTTTATTTAACAAAATTTATCATTCAAATTGCCTGAAGTAGTAGGTAATTTTGATATTATAAACTCATTTTCCATTAAAGTTTGATTTTCATAAAAGTTTAATTTTTATTTGAAGAAAAAAAAATATAATCCAAATATTAAATACACTCAGAAAAAAATTTGTTTGTGACAACCAAACTTCAGTTAAAGAAACAAATTTTGGTTGAAACGACCAAATTTTGGTTGAAACAATAGAATAATTTTGTTGTCTTAACCAAAATTTGATTGTTTCAACCAAAATTTGTTTCTTTAACTGAAGTTTGGTTGTCACAAACAAATTTTTTTCTGAGTGTAGTATAAATTGTTGAAATTGTTCAGTTTGAAATTATGTCTTATTACTGTATTCTTTATCGACTTTAATTTAAGCCTTCTTTCTAAGCCGTCGGTGTAACAGGCTCATATTTAGGTTAAAATTAAACTATATTTACTTTGGTCGTTTTTAATTAATTTACATAATTTATCATATTTATAATTGCATTTGCAATATGCTAGCTATATAATTTTTAATATTCGCATGCCCTTAGTGTTTATTTAAAAAAGACCGATAAAAACTGTGTTAATTGTTTAAAAAGAGAAGAATCTTTTTATTCGCCGAGCAGCTTTAGTTATAATTAACATATAAATAATAATCAATCGAGAACAAAATTCAAATTGGTAACACTAAAATGTGGTACATTATTTCGAAAAAATCACCACCAATGTCTGACATTATTTATATATCTTTCTTTCATTTCTGCGTGTAAGCAGGTGATTGTGTCTAGAGAAATTGTACCATTGATTTTATCATTTCCTTTACTCGTTCGTGCTGAAATTCTCACTAAGAATCGAATGAAATACAAACTTGTTATTGATTAACACGCACATGAAAATTTTCCAAAATTTATTGAAGAAACGAATCGATCAGTTTATCAATAACGTCAATTATGGAAAACTTACACATACGTACTCTATATTTATAGTTATTTTTTTCTTACATTCGAGAAGAAGTGAATAAAGTACTTCAATCAATGTCTACATTATTTCTTTTTTTACAGAAAAATTTCATTTACTAGTACGAATAAACATCATTTTCACTCAACAATACATTAATCTCGCAATTTCATTTTCAATTTACAATTCTTCTTTTATGTCATTTTTGTATTTTTTTTTTACTTTTTTTATGAATAGATATACGTATGGTATTATTTATTTTCATAAAAATTGGAATATTTATTTGTAATTTCATTAAAATCCTTGAGTTATTTCATTTTCTATGGTGAGGGTTTATTAAAAAACATCAGAATACTAAAATTCATTTGATTAATAATAAAAACGTGAGAGCACTACATAAAAACATGAAGAAAAATGTGATGGGAGAAGAATTCGTGAATTTCAGCACGAGTTTGAACTATTGCTGAAGCTGAGTTTCAATTCAGGTGAAGTGCACGTAAAAACACACACTCCTCATTTTTCGTCGATGCTTGGATCGCAAATGCACTCTGAAATGGAAACAAAATTCAGAGCTAGGTTCTGTTTGTATTTCACCATTTCACCCTCGGGTTTTCTACGTCTTGATCGGCATCATTTTAACGCTTCCCAGAATAGATTTCGTGCCGTGAAATATTCAACAAAATAAAGCCGAAAAACAGGACAGATTTTAGAAATGCCACGTTTTCTTAAAATAAATAATTCATCTTCTATAAAGACCGACTAAAAAATCAAAATTCATGTCTGCAAAAATTAAGGACTTTTATGCATTCGAGTTAGTTTTACAGTTATTATTGTTTTTACTTTCTATAAACCCAACATTTACTAACTTTTCGTGAAATAAACAAAACAAAAAATAGAAAACAATTCAGAATAGAGAGAATAAATACATCGTTTTATAAAAAGGAATGTAAAATGTATATTCTATTTGAAATTCTTTTAATATAAAAACGAAAATATGTCCCTGCATGTCGAAGAAGAAATAAATTTTTTTATTGTTTGAAGTTAAATTTACTGAAACACATGTGCAATCTATTTTTCAGGAGCTTCTGAAATAATTTTATGAATCCGCTGGTAAAGCATTTTTATGACATGTGTGACTTGTGTGCCTTATGTGGTTTTTTTCATTCAAGGAAAACTGTTTTATTACTTTAATTAAATTCTGTTTATGATTCACTTAGATTTAAAGAAAATATGAATATGCTTTATTATGTTCAGAAAGAATTGGTAACAGTTTTATATAATTTCAAAGAGAAAAGTACGGCATGGAAATTATAGAAATAGAATTCCATTGAAGGGAAAAGCAATTTTTGATATAGTATTCAAGTTAAACCTACCTTTTTCTTAATTCTCTTTGAGGAGTGTTTCAAAAGAGTTTTTTTCCAAATTCAATGTTACATGAATCAACACAATTTATTACACATGCAAAAGAAAGAGAACTAAAATTCCGGTATTTATTTTAAATATTTTTCTTTAAGATTTTTAGGACGTAGAGAAATAAGGATATGTTTTTTGTATTAAAAGAGAAATTTATTAAATTGTAAAACTAAAATATTCTCTTTGAAAATGCATTTTACACTTTTTTTATGTTAAAATTTTCATATTTTGTGGTAAATTTTTACGATTTGGGAAAAGAAGTAGGCAATATTAAACCTAAATAAAAGTTAGAAAATTGGAAAACGTTCTTTTAAAATAAACAATTATTTAGATTGATTATAGAAATTTTCAAAAGGTTTTAATGAAATTAATCAAGAATTAAAGAATCATTATTATTTTCTCTGAATAGTAGAACTTTTTGATAACCAAAGAAATTAAGAAACCCCTTTTTAAAAATGTTTTAGTAATTCTTTTTAGTTTATAGTTATTATTTTAAAGGACATAAATAAGCGTTTTTCAAAAACAAATTTCTTCGAAATTTACATTAAAGATTTACATTTAAAGATGCAAATTATATATAACGAAAATTCAAATTAAAAAATGTGAATCGACATTTTTTAAAATAAAATTCATAACTTTTACCAGCCCTGTTTTCAATATCGATAAATTATGCTTTTAATTTTCGACATTTGAGAATAGATAACGTGGATACGGTTGATGCGTTTGTTATTATCAAATACTAATTTTAATAATTAATTCAGGTTTAGAAAATTAATTAATTCCTCTAGAAATGTCTGTTTTGTCAGGTGCATTAAAATGATATTAACGCTCTCTAAAATTCTATCTGGCTTTATTCACTCTGATATATGACGAAAATTAATAATTGAGTGCCTTTACTCTGACAAATAAAACAAAAGCAAAAATACAATTTTAAGCTTAGCGTTAAGTCCGAGAGGAGATATATCAGTGAGATTGTTTAATATTTATTTACTTATCATTGATTTCTCTTTATTTTTTGTCAATTTATTTAAATTTCTTGAGTTTTAAAGTCAATTAATAGTTATTTTTTTACTTTCCAGTAATTTATCCATATTTTTCAGTTTTTTCTTTCATTAGCTTGTTATTTTTTTAACCCTCTCTTTAAATTTGAATTATATTCCATTAATGAATTAGAGAAAAATCGGTGAAAAACATTGAAATTCACTTTTTCAATTAGAAGATATTTCACTTTCAAATTAATAGATTTCTACTAATAATTAGTGAAATATTCACTATCTATAATAGTAACCGATTTTTCTCTAATTTATTAGTAGCAAATCACTAATTAACATTTAGAGATGAGTTCTATTAATTATTAGATTTTTTAGTTAATTCTTTGAGTTTTGAATTTCGTTTGTCTAATCTAATAGTACTTTCTTTTCTACTTGAAATTTTGTTTTCAATTATAGTATTTTTTAATTTTTATTATTAATTGTAATGTAAAAAACTGGTAGATTTTAAAACACTTACCAAAACAAGAAATATTTTGATCACCAATAATTACTTGTCAAGATTTTTAGGTTTATTTTTCGTTAACAGTTTATAAACAATTTATAGCCAAGAATTTTGCTAATTTATTAGAAAAAAACTACTACATAATTAAAATAGTGAAACTTTACTTTTAAAATAACTAGATTTTTTTACTAATTTAATTAGTAGTTTTCTACTAAAAACTAGTAATTTTCTACTAGAAATTAGTAGTGTCTTCTAATAAATAGTAAAATTCTTATTATTTAATAGTAGCTCACTTTTCACTAATTCATAGTAGAAAACTACTAATTCAGATTTAGAGAGTCAATTTATATTTTTTTAATTTTAAATAATGATAATTTTACCAAATACACTTGACGAATTATTATTAGGAATGTCAATGTATTTAATGAATATGAAAATAAATAAATAACTCAACCCATATAAAAAATATTGAATAATATTCGACAAACCAGAGGACAAAATTCGTTTTCCATTTATGAAAAATCTACAAGATCTATTTTATTTATACTTTATACAAATATTCTACAATCCCTTAGCTTCTAGAAAATATCTATAAAGTACTATAAAAAAATAGTATAAAGTATTTTATAAAGTATCTATAAGTTCAAATATTAAATAGTTGTTTTACGTATTGAAAGAATGAATTGGTAATTAAAATTAACAAAACGCCCCTATCGGTTACTTTAGGAACTGTCCAATATGGCCGCCGACAGAGAGATAATTAACGTATTCAGTAGGGGAGAGTGGCCATCAATGTACCAAGTTTTTCAATGAACCATTTCAATTTTCTCAGAAACAATTAAATAAAAATTCTCCTAATTTTAAATATAAATGAAGTTTGCATAAACACACTACGTCCATAAATTTGAGACATGTGGATTTATTCTTTATAGAGAAAACTGAAAAAAACTGTTTTTGATGCTCTAAAGAAAAATTTACCTAAAATACAAACACGTTTTTTAATTGAAATAAGACAATTTAAAAATAAATGAAATTACGATTTATTTTGTATCGGGCATGAACTACAATATTCTAATGAGATAAAGATTTTGAAATATTGGATTAAGTTATAAATAACCATTTTTGTTAAAAATGTCATGTTGATTCAATGTACCGGGGAACAATGAACCACCTGGAATTTCAGTGTATTTTCGATTTCCAGAGTGGTATGCCTGATTATAACACTAGACATGCGTACAGCATATGACAGCGATTGTTATCAGTACTCTTCTCAACATAGCAAAACTAAAATGCCATTTTAGCTAGTTAACTTAAATTTAAGGTATATTTATGTTATACATTATCAATTAAAAAGAGTTAAGTAATAATTTTTTATAGTATTTGATAGAAAATAAGTTTTTTCACAAAGTGAAAATTGCAATATTATTATTGTTGAACATTTTTAGTGTTTTTATAGAGGTGGTTCATTGTGTACCCAGGTTGTTGAAAATGGAAATAGCGTGTTAGTTTAGAAAAATCCTAAATTTTATTATTTAATCAAAATAAATCGGGTATAATATGTGTGGATTACCTAGAGAAGTGTTGTAGTTTTATATTGATGCAAAGAAGTGCTTGAAATAAGTGAAATTGAATAAATACTATGACCTGGAAAAAAAACCCGGTACATTGATGGACACTCTCCCCTACATAAAAATTCGATATTTATTTTAAAAACAAAATTTTAAAGTGTTTGTGAAAGTGAATTGTAATTTTATAATAGTGAGAATTATTTATTTTGTGATCATTCTCGATTTTTTCTCTAGTTTCATTGCTAGCTCGGCATTGAGTCTAGACGACGGAATAGCTTTAGTGAATGAAAATAAATTGTTTAAGCTTGCAGCTAACATACTTTTAATCGCAACAACACTTCCGAAACAAACTTTAATTGTAAAACCATACTGGACTGTCTTTGAATAAACTCTCTGTCAGCGGCCATATTTGTTTTGAACAGGTGGCGCCTCACTGCCCGCGGTGGTAGTTTTCTTTGCCAATAGGACAGGTTAGAAAAATTTTAGTAATTGAAATTACATAAAAAGTACCTTAAATTGTTTTAAAAAAACAAATTCTTTTGCAGGATGTTTAGAAAAAGTGGTAAATTATTGACTTATAGAGGGTAATTGGCATAAATTATTATAATTATTGAGAGAATCACCCTTATATATTTTTTTCCATAAGAAAATTAAATTAATCAATTTTTAACTGTTTTTCTCTTGAATCGGATTGAAAAACAAATCAAACATTCTCTCCACGAAATGTACTCACGGAAATGAAATGTTATGATGATCAAGTCGGAATTGGTGGGTGACCTTTTCGAAATAAATTGTGTCATACTTGTAAAATCGGAACCACCGCGATTCTCCGCGAATGAAGGACCAGCAGCATTTTATGGTATATCGAGATCTGTTCCAATATCGAAAGATACTGTAGATTTGTATGCATATATTCAATTATTCATGCTTGAAATACATCTTCGTCAAAGTCAACAGTTGAAAGAGCGACGCTGTACCAAACTGCAGTCGTAGCTATATGGTAGCAAGTCCCTTCCGATTTCCATTTAAATATAAAACGCTGCTCGGCTGAAAAATTAAATACAGCTTTTATCGAGCTCTGGTCGTGTTGGCCGTGTGCTGCTAGTGATTAATGGATTCGATTTGTTGAAACGAAAAGGAATACCACGGAAAGAGAGGCCAAATATCGGTGAAGAGAGAAGGATTCTGGCGACGCTTGGCTCCTAGAAGACATCACCAACAATGGCCGAAGGCAGATTCGATGTCAATGTGAGTTGATTCAAAGTTTTTACTGTTTTTCTATCTTTTCTGTTTTTTCCTTCTTTTTTTTTCAAATTCAACTACCTGTCGATAGACTCTACACTTCACGTTCAATGAAACTTTAGAGGTGTTTGTCCTCTGAAGCTCCTTCTGTTTATGGAAATTTCTTTTCCAATGAGAAATCCACTTTAGTTCTGCATAACATTTTATTTGCACTTGAGAGAAGCTAACATGATATTATACAAGAGAAACAAGGTCAATTTCGATCGAATGTCAGTTGAAGAAGAGAGATATTTTTATTGTAAAAAAGATTCGTTTCCGCGGCACATTTTTAAGTGAGGTGATTAAAGTTTTATATCGATTTTAAAAATTAATTAAAAATTCGTATCGATTCTCAAGCGATGAACAATTGAAATTAATGGAAAGTGATTTATTATTCAGATCGTATTACTTTTTCGCACTTTTTTTTTGGGTAAAAGTTGTGAGTAATTTGGAAAGTTAATGTAGAAGGGATATTTATAGCGTAAAGTGGGAAATTTATTGAATATATTTTTAAAAGTTTTATTATAAAAAACGGGGATTGTGAAAATCACACTGATTTTACATAACAAAATTGTCATTTAACTAAATTATTGTTTAACAGAATATATTTTAAGCTAGCATAAAATTTATTATTCTGCTGACTGACAGACTTGCGGTGGAATTTCAATTAACTGTAGTTTCAGTTTGACGAAAATGTTGTTAAATGACAATTTTGCTAAATAGAAATTCTGTTAAATGGTAATTCTGTTGAATGAATTGCTGTTACATGGAAATTGTGTTATGCGAAATTGGAGCAATTTTCAAGCGTGCCATAAAATGAAATATACGATAATTGGCGAATAAATTAATAACTATAATAAAGTAATGTGAAAATCTAAATAAGACATGTCTGAAATTATAATTTAATTAAAGAAAATAACAACAATAAATTTATCATGGATAAGCGCGAATTGCCTAAAACTTGTCTGCAGCAAAACAAATTACGACTTTATTAGTTTTAATGACCCCATTGAGTTCGCCTTCATGTTTTATGCGTTGCAAGCAATTAACAGTAAAATCTATGTGTCCTTTTCTCAGGAAAATTGCAGCTTCTCTTTTTCTCGAAACAATTAATTTAACTTCTTCTTTAAATTAGCAACAAACAAAAAAGAAAAATAAATTCTAATGATATTATAATTTGGTAATAAATGCTAATGCACCAAGAAGGGTAAAAGTAATTGAATTTTAAATTAAATTTATTTTTATTATTTACTTTATATTCATATTGCTAATGTATTTGCAAAGATTTAAACAATTTTTTAAGTATAGTCTTATTCCTTTTTTGCGGTTGATGAAAATAATAATTCAAGTTGATAATAAATGGTTAATAAAATTATATTTTAAGTAAACAATGTTATATGATGCTGTTCATTGTTGTGAATTATACAATTACTATTTTTCCCTCTAGTAATCTACTTAATAACATGTTTTTTTTATTCTGAAATACTCGTGACAATGCAGACACTGAAGTAGATTTAAATGCAGATAATTTTTGATGCACAAGGATAATTATAAGTTTGCATGAAAATTTAAATGAGGGACACGTTTTTTAATTCTGTTGCAGAAACACATAAGGTGGTAAATGACAATTAAATTAAAAGTCCCGTGATCCATTTTTCCGTCGTTTCTGACTGATTATTTTTCATAGGAATATTTTTTTTAAAATAAATGCATTGTTTTTGTTTTTTCTAGAACTCAATTACCATCACCGGTAATTTCATTAATTGTTTGTGCTCTCTAAATCTGAATTAGTGGTTTTCTACTAATGAATTAGCGAAAAGTGAGCTACTATTAAAATAGTAAGAATTTTACTAATTTTTAGTAGAAAACTACTAAGAATTAGTAGAAAACTACTAATCTTGTAGTAGAAAACTACTAATTAAATTAGTAAAAAAATCTACTTTTTCGAAAAGTAAAGTTTCACTATTTCAATTAGTAGTTTTCTACTAAGAATTAGTAATTTTCTACTAACAATTAGTAGTTTTCTACTAAGAATTAGTAGTTTTCTACTATATGAATTAGAGAAAAATGAGCCATGAATTTGACTAATTCATAGTAGAAAACTACTAATTCTTAGTAGAAAACTACTAATTCTTAGTAGAAAACTACTAATTCAGATTTAGAGAGTGGAATACAAGGTTATCTTGGTCCATTTTCTTATCTCATGCTCTCTTGTTCTCTATATATTCTCCGAAATTCACCTTGCAATCTTCTTACCTAAAATTTTCCTTATCGCACATTATTTTTAGTTTAAAAAATTTCAAACAGTTATATCAAAATTAATAATGTCAAATTAGAGGAGAATCGGGTAAAATGCCTATTTGGGTAAATTGGCAATCGTTAATAACTTGTCCAAAAATAAATATTAAACATAATAATAATAAATTAACTGTTTTTAATCTCTCAATTTGAATAAGTGAATATTCACTTATTTAGATGTCAAAATATCAAGATCAAGATATTTTAAAAATAATGTATTCTATGTTATCTTGTATAAATTCTTTAAATAATTATCTTATTTAATTCTCGAACTTTTATATAAGCATTTTTTCCAGGTCACCCATTTTAAATTGCAGCTAAATTTTCATCTAACCGAATTTAAATTCCTCTGAAATATCACTTAAGAGAATCTTTATTAACCGTATTTTTTTTTTTTTTTATTAAAAAATCTGCACTTGACAGAATTTTTCTTTAGTATTAGTAGAAAGATCAAAAGCACCATAATTGTAATTTTATATTTCGATTTAACATTTAATTCTTTCAAATAGTCATTATGTCATTAAATAAAAGTGCTAATTTAACAGGATTCGAGATTTTTTTCAAATAAAATTATGATTTCTTATTCAAATTGTCATATTTAAGAGAAATATATTCTATCAAATGATAAGTTTATTAAACTTTGTTAATTTTGTTATAGATATATTTTTAACCCTTCGAAATTAACGCTTAGTTAAAATGTCCACTAATATTTAGTAAAATTTCATAAAAGGTTAAACACTATTGCACTGAGAAAAATGGAATTAATGGATATTCAAATTTAACATCCATATATTAAAACATAGTATTTAGATATTCAAACTTAATATCCAGATATTAAAATAATTATTTTTTAATATCCAGGATAGTAGGTTTGAATATCCATTTCTCTCAGTGTGGAATTAGTAGATTTTTATTTTTACTGAAATTTTAGTGAATAGTTAAAATTACCAAAAATTTTCACTAACTTTAATTATTTTCCGACTTTTTACTCTCTTAATCTAAATTAGTGAAAAATCGGTCAGTACCTAATTCTACATTTCTACTAATTTTTAATCACTTTTCTCCAAAACTTCAGTAAAAATTTAAAACTTCCATCAAACAGTGAAATTTGAACTAAAAATTATTGAAAATTTCTACTAATTTGAATTAATGACCAAGTTTTCACTAATTCAGATTGAAAGAGCAATTTATTATTATATTATCAAAATTTACGAGAATAACTTCTCCAAGTAAAATCTAATACAAAATATTGTTGACACAAAATCTATACAGTATGTCTGCCCAAAAAGGAAAAAAAATGAAATGAAAAGATTCATTAGGACCGTAGATTACTTTTATTCAAAGATAATCCATTTCGTCAAATTTCCGCTTGGAAACCATTAAAGCCGAACAGGTATAATCTCGCAAAATCATCTATTCCTATTTCCGTAACGTCACGAGCAGTTTTAAATTTCGTGAGCGTGATTGTTTTATTTCTCATCCCTTTTAATAAAATTTTCTTGTACCTTAAAAAAAAAAAAAATTTCGTCGACATTTGACTCTCTATTCAATGCATGCTCGAAACAGGAAGCAATAGCCTCAGTTCTCGCTTCATTTCCTAACCGATGACGTCAAATGAGATACGTCGTGAATCCAATGGTGCGCGAAATTAGTCGAGTTTGCGATTTTTTCATGCTCCTCATCCTTCTCCTCTCGCCAAAAATAATCCCGTAAATCTTTCTTTGCAATTTCCCTATCCACAAATCTCTAACCATCTCTACCTGTCAGTGCGGGGAATTTAATAAATAATTGATTGCTACATCGTGAGAACCTACACGTGACTTTGGCGCATGATACGGATTCCCAAATTTCTCTTTATGTGTGTGTGTGGGGTAACCATTATGCACGCGGGTGTGAACAGATATAAACTTTGCGTCAAGTTTCACCGCTTTCGCCAAAGGATGATTTTCCCTGGTTACCATCATGACTCTATTCTGTTTAAAAGAAGAAAACACTTTCGTTTTTCAATTTATATACAATTTTTGTATTAAAAAACAATTAAATTTAAAGGACGGTTTGGTTTTTCTTATACACATCTTAGACTAAATTAAAAGGAAATTTTCTTACAAATTTTAATTATTATAATGTAATGTTAAATTTAGTGAAATTATGATGGAATTTCGAAACTACTGCTTGAGACAGTTTAGCTAACATTGTTGCAGGGAAATGAGAAAGTTTACCAAACTCGATTCATAAACGAAACAAACATTCGTCTGAGCATTATTCGCTGCAATATAATGCGAGTGAAATAAGGAAATAATCTTGGAGCAGAGGAATTTTGTTTCTTTGATAATTTTCCTGTTTGAAAAATTCCCCCCTGGATTATGATATAAACAAGGTTTTTACCTCGTCTGTCATCAAATAACACACACGTGAGTGTGAATCCCAAGATAATGACGTAAGATTAAATTGAAGACGGAAAATAATTGTATTTCGCTGTTATATATGTGAGCGAGACGTTGCTTGAGGTGTTTTCGAGCTTTTACATGCGGGTTGCGTAAACAAAGCCTAAGTTAAACGAGTACTGATTCTGAAGGTAATTTCAATTAAGGCTTTCACTACTTTGATAATAAATTGTAGTTGAATTTGACTAATGAGTTCGTCTACAGAAGCTAACCCGCGGAGAAATTTCGCTTTTCAGTTAACGCTCAAAATTAACTGTGGCATTAGCATCTCTGATAATTATTACTAAATCTCCTTTGTCAGTATAACTAAATTATAATTTGGAAATTCACGCTTAACGAAAAGAAATTGTAGATGAAATTGTTTTAATTTCAATAATTAAATTTATATATTTATTAATTACATTTATTAATTTTAGCTCTACTTTTTTTTCTCGATATTTTCATATTTGTAAAGAAGTATTTCAGTTGGGATTTTTATTTTGGTTTTTATTTTTAAATTTACTATTAGAAAAAACCGGCACTTGCAGGGTGCTTAGCGAACAAAAAATTTAAAAAAAAAAACAGAAATTTTCAAAAATATCCGAGAATTTTTAAAAATTTCCGCTAATTTTTTAAAATATACAGAACATTTCAATTTAAGTCTTCTTTTTCAACAATTTTCGAAATTGGTAGGTACTCTCGGAACGATTTGTATTAACTTCTCTTTGCACTCATGTTATTGTTGATAGTTAAATCAACTTAATGTATAAAAATTTCGTATTCTTTGCTACAAAACAAATCAATTGACCTGTATAAATTATATATTTTCTTAAAATTTAAAGACTTAATCTCAATTCAAAAATCAAAAATATACTTTTTGTTAACGTTTTTGTTTAATTTTTAAAATTTAACTTTATGTTTTAAACAATGCTGTTTTTTGTGTAAAAAAACTTTTTACCTATGAAAAGTTTATACTTTTTCAAAAGCTTAAAAAAATCGTAATTATCAATTTTGCAAAAAATTGAAATTATTATTTTTTACCGGAAATGTTCAAGTTGTCTTTTAAATTGTTTTATAATTTCATATGTTTAAAATATAGATTTTGTGATTCCATGAGGAAGCAAAATGTTCATGAGATGAACATAAATTTCAACTTGTTTAAATTATTACTTAGTTTTAAGTCTTTATATTGTGGAGAAGGGGGGGGGGGGTAATTTTTTTCAATTTTCTGATTACTTTTTTTATCTTATTTATCTTTTATGTAAATTTGTTCAATTCGATTTTATATTTTGTCCATTTTATTCATAAATTTATTTACTGTTTCAAGCAATTTCTAGATTTTCTGGTTTTTTTTAAAAAAATGTTAGAATTTTTATTTTTCATTCTTTATATTTTTTTCTTTTTTGAATAAATTATTTTTTCGTAGATTAAGAAACTGTTTTTTTTAAATTTTTTTTAATTTTTATTTGTTGGTCGTGAGGGGAGTGATCTAATTTTTTTGAATTTTCTGATTTTTTTTTATCTTTTTGTTTTATTTGATTAGTTTTTATATTTTGCCTATTTTATTCGTAAATTTATTTACTGTTTTAAGTAAGTGTTGTTAGGATTAAGATCTAATATTTTTTAATTATTTTTTATTGAATGTTCTTAGATTTTTATGACGCTGAAGTGCGCAACGTTTCTGAGAAACGAACAAAAAGTATAAATTAAAAAAAAATTATTTTTAAAACTTTTCCTGTCAAATAAGGTTTTAAACACTCTAAAAACAAGTGTCTTATTTTGTCCTCACTTTTAAGACATTTTGAGGTGTCTTAATTTTAAACCATTGAGATAGTGTCTTAAAAATGCCTGTAAGACGCTTTCTAAACGTCTTATGTCTTAAAATTAGACACTTGTAAGACACCTGTTTTTACAGTGAAAGTGTGTTTAGTTCTATATTATATAGCAAATTCAACGAATTATTAATCATATTTAACAATAGAATTTTATATATAATATACAAAATTTTGTTCATTTCTCAGAAACGTTTCGCACTTTAGCACCATAGATTTTCTTATTTATTTAGAGTTTTTAACTTTTCATTTCCTCACTTTTTCACTGATTTTCTTTTTTTTTTTTTTAATAGTCTTTCTGCTCTTTAAATCTGAATTAGTGGTTTTCTATTAATGAATTAGCGAAAAGTGAGCCACCATTAAATAGTAAGACTTACTAATTGTTTAGTAGAAAACTACTAATTTGTAGTAGAAAACTACTTATTCAAATTGTAGAGAGTAAACTAGTGATTTTCTACTATTGAATTAACGAGAAATCGGTTGCTAGTAAATAGTGAAAGTTTTGACTATTTTTTTGGTAAAAAGCTACTAATTATGAGTAGAAAACTATTAATTTGAATGTGAAATATCAATTAATTAAAACTGTGAAAGTTAACTTTCTCAATTAGTAGTTATTTAACTGTAAAATTAGTAGCTTTATACTAAAAAATAGTGAAATCTTTCACTATTTAATAGTAACCGATTTCCGCTAATTCATTAGTAGAAAATCACTAATTCAGATTTAGAGTGTCGCTTTTAATTTATCTGATTTTTTTTTAGTTATTCTTTTTGAAACTAATTTTACTGTTTTTTCAACAGATTTCAATAAAATAATTGTTTTTTTAAATTTAATTTTAATTAAAATTAATTTATTGCTTTCTCTATGAGGAAGAGAATTTTTTGGCATACAGGAAAGCGAAATGACACGAAATGGAAATAGTTTTAACTCAGTTAGTCAAATTTTACTATTTGAACAAGTAGATTTAAAATTTTTACTATAGTTTTAGTGAAAAGTGACTAAAAATTAGTAGAAATGTTAACTAACTTAAATTAGTGACCGATTTTTCACTAATTTAGATTAAGAGAACAATTAAGCTAAATTATTCTGTAGTTGAAGATTTTGATACATTTAATTTGTTACCAAATTTGAGACGAGGAGTTTCACTTTTAATGCGATTCGTGCTACTCAATTTGAATTCAGTTTTTTTCCGTGTAGTTTGAAAAAGATTGAGTTTCCGAAAGTGTGAATGTCGACATATTGAAAATTTGAAAAATATTGAATCAAGGCCATAAAACTGAGAAATTTTTATAGTAAAAATGTACAATGGGAGTGACAGGACATTGTCAAATTGATATTTAAGAGAAGCTGACTCTACTGCACTCTAAAGTGATTGTAAAAAAGTTAATTTATACGTTCATAAATCTTTTATATGTTGCCTCTTTATTGGCAAGAAGTGCAGCTTTTGTAGCGAACGGGGTTTATGGTTGTCGCAGTTATGTTATGCGAGTATCCGTAACTATGAGCATATCTTACTTATCCTTCCTCCGTTTGTCTATCCGCAAAACCACAATCTCTGTATAATTTAATTCCCGCTTGTTCCACGTTATGTGAAGTTTAATAAAACTAATTTGACTTTTTCAGAGTTTATAGGTCAATGAATATAAAAATTATTTATAATAAAGGAAAATATCAGTCAAAAGATATTTATTATTCAAATATTTTTATAAAATTTGTTGTCTCGCATTGTTAAAAATATTTTGAAATCCACGACACTTTTATATTACAGTTGTAACAGAATTTTTTAATGTCAGTACAGAAAATAAATTGTGACAGAAATGTCTATCATAATCAAATTCGCACATGCGCAGAATCAATAAGGTTATGTTAAATTTCTGAAACGGTAACATAATTTTCTGTTATCAGGAAAAATTGCTGTCACAAGTAACAAAAAATTCGAGTGTAAATTTTTAACAATGTGAAAATGTCCTTGATTTTCAAATTAGGTTTCTAGCAGACACCCTGTCAATTTTTGAACTTTGAAATATTTCCATATTCTGAAATTCTGAAGAAATTAAGAATTGAGATGGTCATAAATAATATATAATTAAATTAAAAAGTATTGAAAATTCAATCTATTTCTGTTTCTATATTTTCAATTTTTTCAACAAGTCCCAGTATTTAAAATGGAGCATAAAGTAAAAAAAATATTTTTGACGATACTATAAAATTTGATGAAATTTAATTGGAAACATGAGCTTTAAAAGCTCGGTGCTTTGGGAATGTGTCATCGCTCTTTAACTCGCGTTATATCAATGCTAGTAGTTCCGTTTAAAGATGGTAGTATCTTTACTAAATTCTGTATATACGAACCCACCAGTTTTCCCAGTGTGGTAAGTTTGGCTGTTGAGAGCTTGACTTGATTGTATATATGAAAATTCCTCTATAGAGAGAAAACTTAACTGTTTCTGTATGTATATTAATTCGGCAAACGAAACACTATACACATATGAATGCATACTAGGTCGTAGGTATTTTTAATAAAAGTATTCCTTTCAGCAAATTTTCTATAAATATTTAAGAAACTTGCATATTTAGTATTATTATTATTATTCAAAGAGGAAGTATTTTGCTACATTTTGAAAGAAATTTATATTTAGGAGTATTTTGAAAAACTATTTTTTGATTTGAATGTTCTTTTCTGAAAGGTTTTGAGAACTGCCTGGGTTTGGAAAAATTGTAAAACTTTTTTTTATTTTAGAACTGTTTTGAACAAATCTACGCCTATTGTTGATAAAAAGCTTATTTAATTGTAAAAAATAAATAAATCTAACTCGAAGGACAGTTCAATATGAAGCTAGTTTGTTTTCCGTATAATATTATTCCTATTCAATGTTCAGAATAATTTAATACTAACTCCAAGTTGCTTTTAACATAATTGGAACTCAAGTTTAAATACACTAACTACATAATTTAATTAAGATATTATTATATAACTCGTTTTCATCTTGGGATGTAAAAATAATTTAAATTTCCCTGTTATAAATAATTTAATGCATGATATTTCTCATTATAAAGCATAAATTACATGAAAATAAGTTCTTAAATTTTTATTATTCATTCACTAGATTAAATTAAATTCAAGATTCAAAACAAAGCTTACTAATTTTTCAATATTTTGACCTAAAATATTAAGAGTCACACAAATGTTCAGTATTATTATTCAAGATTATTACGAACATTGTAAGTGTTTGATATCATAATGTTATAATTCAATATAATTTAAATTCAAGTTTGAGTACAATAAATAATAAAACGCTAATTTAATCATGATATTATTTCTCGCTTTTTCGTCTTTAGATGTAAAAATAATTTACTTTTTCCTGTTAGTATGTGTAATTTAATGTATAGAATTTATAGTTTATAAACAAATAATTTTAAATTTAGATCTTAAACTTTTTAAATTTACAATTAAAAACCAACACTGCAAAAATTAAACATCTTAATGTAAGATACATTTGTAGTCACTTTTACGATGTTTCCGAAAAGATAGCAAAAGTATCTTAAAATGCATTAGTTTTCTAAGATGGAAGCAGAAATATAAGATACTTTAAACTTCTTAAAAGTGACTACAATGCATTTTGAGATGTTTCTTTTTACAGTGAAGTTAATTAATTTTTAAATGTTTTAATTAAAAATATCAACAATTCAGATAATTCTTAGTATTCTTGATATTTTAATATTTATTTTACGTAAACTTGAATTTTAATTATTTTAAACGAAATTTTGAGTTAGCATTATATTGTTCTGAACATTGAATAGGAATCATATTACACGGTCCATGAACTAGTTTCATATTGAACTGAGCTTTAAATTAGAATTATATATTTTTGACAATTGAATAAGCATTTTATTAACGGGAGGCGTCGAAATATACTATTTTTAGAAGCTTTTTAAAAAACTATTATCTACTTTATATTTGTTTGAAAAACTATTTTCTATTTTAGAGCATTTTCCTGGCGATATAAAAATCAATCGTTATAAAAAAACCTGAGTAAGAATTAATTTAAAGAATTGGGTTAAAAGGAAAGCTTTGCAGTGATCCTTTTAACCTGAGGACAAAATACAGAGTGGGTCACTAACTTGGAGGAAAAATGAAGGCAATAGTTACTGTCCACGAGGTAGTTTTATAACAACACAGAAATTGGCATAGTTTTTCTCAATCTGAAGTTGCTGATGTGCTACTGTTCCGTCTGCACATATGGAGAAAAGTTTTGCTTGTTCTGCACACTTTTTCACGTTCGACTGCATTATTTCTGTATACTCACATTTTTCTAGCAAAGTTCTTTAGTCTTTTTAAGACCTTACCCACGACTTATCGATTTCAAAAATTCACAAAGTTAAGTTTGAAGTTGAAAAATTAAAATATTCTTAAACTAGATATAACTTTAAAAGCAATATTTATTTATTTTTAATTTTTTTTATTTTAGTAAATTAAATTTTTACTTTGATCTTATTTTTATTATTTAATTTAATTCTTATTTTTTACTTTAATTTCATGACTTCATGTTAGATTTTAATTGAACGATTTGGTTAAGTTATATCCTTTTTTAATTTTATCAGTGATTCACAAAACATAATTTTTTACCCGCTGTGTAGTTTTATTTACAATTGCCTTCATTATGAAAAATTACAATATTCTCTATTGTCAGTAAAACACTTTTGATAAAATGTCCTTTTAGCCAGTTTCAACAAAAAAAAAAAAAAAAAAAAATCTAGACTGGTTTCGAGGTCTACCTTTCACTTTCTCAGACTTTCATTTGCGAATAATTTCGGTTTACTTTTAGCCTTTATCGCAAGGTTGAATTAAAATAAATCTGATAAAAATCTGAAAGGCATATGATTCTCTGACAAAGATTTATTAAATTATTTATATCATAATATAAAATGACTATTTTAATTTCTTAAAAATATCGTTTTGCAATGTTATTATCACTTTCAAAAATTGTTTATAAAATAATAACTTTTAATATTTAAAAATCCAGCTTCGTGAATAAAGATTTTTTCGTTCTCTTCTTTTTCGAAACCTTAAAATTTTACGAGATTCGAGTTTGCAGTAAAATCAGTCATGCAAAGTACCGCCTCATTGGGAATATATCGACTTTTGCGATTCCATTCTCTCAAGAATGCCCTAACCATAAAAAAAGTGCAGCGTTCTTTTTATCAGATGAGCTTATGGATTCGTATAAGATCCAGGTGCTTTTAAATTTCGAGCATTATTATGAATGAAATTGTATTCCATATGGAGAAAACTGCAAGTTTCGTGAGTCTTGTCCTTTCTCAGATAATTCGCTCTTATTTCCGGTATATATTTGCATATATCGATAAACATTTGTATGCATCTCAACACAATACGTGATCACGAAGCGGAAGCTTAAACAAGCTTCTGAGGCTATTGCAACCCTTAGTATCTGTCCTCCCCTTCTCCCTCTCTCTCTCTCTCTCTTAACCCCAGAATTCATCCCATCTCTACTCTAGGGTTTCCGGGCTTCGAGATTGTTATACGAATCAAGTGGGATTAGACTGCCCATATTGCACCATAGAGATATAGAGATGTTACCATCGGATATACAGTAAAGCACAGGAGATTTAGTGGCGATATCAGCCAATTGGTCGGTGAAGCCACCTGATTTTCAAAGCTTCCTAGTAACAACTCGATATTTTATCACCCTAATGTTCAAACGGCTTTATATGATAATTATAATTTACTTCTTTATTGACATTTAGTTTAGATATAACATTCTTGAGAATTCTTGTAATGGTAGAAATGGAACAGGAAAGTTATAGTAAAAAAAATAAACTAGGTGAAAATTATGTTCATTTTGTGGACATTTCGCTTCAACGTAAGCAAAAAAATGTGCTTCCTTGTAGAGGAAACAATAAATTAATTATATGGGCAAATCCACGGAACCGTACGATTTCATGTTATTCATGATTTAAACCTTTATAATAATATATTATAAATATTTTCAAGGTATCATTATCTTTTTAAGGCCACATTTAACTGAAATAGCTAATTGAATCCAAATATTTATAATTCTTCAAGTGAAATAAAAAGTCATATATAAGCGTCAACAATCAAGTTTGACTTGTTACTTTCGCTACTTTTTTTTACTTTTATGAGTATAATTTTTTCAGCAGAAGACGAAATCATTTAAAACTTATGACGAATGCAAGTTCTAACTCTAAAAAAGGTATTACACTTTAAAAAAAAGATGTGCTCTAAAATTAAAACTAAATGGCAACTATTTAAAAAGTGTTACTCCCACTTTTCAATAAACGAAAGTTATAGTTATTTTCTTTTTTTGCTTCTTCAGCGATAACGCAATTCTATTTTTCTTTTAACGTGTGTATTGCTGATGAAAAAACGAATAAATTAAGACCTTTTTAAATAATGTGCCTTTAAAGCTTAAGATAATATAACAATAATTATCTCTTTATATTTGAACGTGAAAGGCTTTAAAATTGAACCTTTTTTAATGGCACATACTCAGAGATCGATGAATAAAGGTTGGAAGTTTTGCGTGAATGATAGATATAATTATTAGAAATCTTATTTCTAAATGCTAAATTTTAACGACAATTAGAACATTTGGTCGAGTCCATACCAAGTGATCACACCAATTTCAGTCATATTGAGTAATATTTACGAAATTGATATTTTGGGTTCCTTTAGGAGTAAAAAAAATAAATTTTAATTATCTTTAAAAAATTCAAAATATTTTCGAAAATATTCAAATTCAAAATTTTGAGTACTATTTTTTTTGTTTTATCATAACTTCTGTAATTTTGAAGCAATTGAGATCATTTTTTTTTTAAATTACTCGTATTTAAATACTCTTTCAAGAAAAATTATAATAATTAAGAAATTGTTTATAATTAAATTTTTATTAAAAAAATTAAATTATTTATTTAAACAAAATCTAAAGTATATCATCGATCTTTTTCAAAAAATTCATAAACATAGCCTATAATGTGCTTAAAAATTTAAGCCAAAGAAAAAGATGGTATGTATTATAGTTTTTGAGAAAAAAATTATTAAGTTATGCTAGCGCGGCGCAGACCGGTGTCACCGCTACTCAACGCGTAGTTCCGTAGTAACCGAAATGTATGTATATTATTACATAATATAAATACAGTTAATCGTCATGTTTATTTTTTTATTTTACAAATTGTGCTGTGCACAGAATTTGAAAAAATTTTTGTTTCAATTTTATTCTCAAGGGATACGAAGGAATGAAATTTTTGTGTACCTTTAATGGTCATAGCTTGATTAAATCTTTCACTTAACAATTGTTTTTCAGCTTCATATTCTGCTTAATTACAAAATTCTACATTAATTTTCTCTAAACTGGATTTTGCCCACTCGTATAAGTCAAGAGGAGTAACAATTTGATTGTTTAATGGTCGTTGTAAACTTGCTTGAGCCGCTAATCTTTTGATAGTGCCACCAATGCCATCACATGGTCCCTTACCATGTGATGTAGCAAAAAAGTGCCATTCTGCTTCAGAAGCAAAGTCGTCAATATGATAAGTCAAATTTATAAAATTTTTTTTATTTTTGTATTGAGCAGCTGCTCCATCTGAAAAATAATAAATTTTCTTCACATTCTGAGATACTTTCTCTTTAATAAAATTCAATAATTTTTTCTGAAATAAGTGGACAGAAATTGTGTTGTGATCTAAAACTTCACTTATTATTGCAAAACTAATATGATCTAATAATCCATTATCCTGCTTGTAATAGACCACAAAAGGGTGAATAGTTGCTTGACTGTTAGACCAATAAAAAGATTGCACAGCATCTTGAAGAACAAATGAATAGTTCTCTGCAAAATCGCCCAAAACAATAAATTCTCCAATTTGTAGATCAGCCTTCTTTTCTTCTAAAAAGTTTTGTTGCTCTTTTGCAATAAATTCGTGTATTTTAAGTTTTTGAAGCATATCAACTAACAGGTCTACGAATTCATCAGCTGGTTTAATAAGTGTTTCTAAGTTGGACCTGTCAACTGTTACCCATTGTTTAAAAGAAATACTTTCGATTAAGTTTTCTGAAAGCAATTCTTTAAATTGATTCCGTAGGTTTTCATCGCCTGGACAATATTTACAATCTCCAAGATAGCAAATTGGTTGTGCAGGATTACACATCATTTGAGAGATCCAATCTTTATAAGTCAAAATTGTAAAATTGGGATTCTCTGCTACTAATTTGTTAAGCTCAACTCCTGCGAACATTAATTTTACATTTTGGTGAGAAACACATACACATATTGTATGCGTTCCACTTGCACCAGCTAGTAGGCACTCCTTCGGTCTTAATTCTGCAAATTTTGAGAAACCCACTTTCCTATTAGGATATTTGTCTTTGAATAATTTGTACAATTCTTTCAAATTACATAAAACTAAACGTTTTTGTACTTTTTCCTTCTTACTGTCTGTTTTAATTATGACAAAATCTCTTTTTCCGGGCATCATCCGACTGTTACTATCGCTTGTATAAAAGCTTTTTACACATGTCACGGTTTCTAAAGGCAAACTGTTTCCTAATTTCCGCTTTCCAGAACTGAAAAATTTCCCTTCTGCTATTAATTTTATCGCTGATCGAGCCATACGATTTGGAGCACCAAAAACTGTTTCTATTTGACTAAGAGACCATGATTTTGGAAGAGTAGTTAAAACTTTCAGTTTAAATGATCGATCTTCAGCATTAGAAAATTTTTCTTTTAGATGACTTATAAATTCACTGGCATCGTCTTTCAAATCTGGCAAATTAAACAATTTATTTTTTAAAATTAAAACAATATTTTGAAAATTTTCTCTTTTTTTAGTCACAGAAGATAGATCATTAAAATCTATAGCAGATTCTCCTAAGACTTGTAAACATTTATTTAAATGCGAAAAAGCAAGCTCCTTATTTACTTTAAAATCACAAAAATCTAAATCATCTTCTGAAGAAGAATTGGACTGATTTAAGTGATTCTGATCAGTAGTTTCATTTTCTTCTCTGAAAACATTATTCTGAATTTCTAGTGTAGAACTAGTTGTTAAATTCAATAATGGAAGTTTCTGGGATAAAACATTTATCCTACATGAGTTGCATATAAAATATTCATTTGTTAATGATGGATATATTTTTATAATAGATGCTGGTACCAATCGCAAATTTTTATTGTAAAAATTATGGTTGGGTTTTTGCAGAGGATTGCAACAAAATTTTAAGGGCATCTTTACGTTTTTCTTGTAAACGAAAAAACGTGAAAAATAAAAAAAAAGATCAGTAATAATACTGGCCCAATTTTTCTAATTTTTAAAAAATTAGATAATAATGACCCAAATTCAATCACTTCAACTACAAACGCAAAACGATAAAAAATCAAAGGATACAAACCTGTATATAAGTGAATTTTTAATTAAAGCTTGCTTGCTTATATAGAAAATACTCAACGATCTCTCTTTCGAGAAATACACACACCTAGTGGCAAGTTAAGAACTACAAATGTTAGCGGCAAATTCAAAATCTTTAAAATATTAAATATTGAATTTAATTATAGATATCAACACAAATTCATATAATTTTTTCTATTATGTGAACTTATAAGATTGATTTGAAATTTTTTTTTACAAACATTGATTAAAAATAGTTATTTATAATAATCTTCAAATTTCATTCATTAATTCAATCTGTCAACACCTGCGAAGTTTGTCAGTACTTCGCAGTACTGACAAATTTTATGTTTCATACTTTATGTTTCAAATTTTTAATCATTTTTCTCCTTATAAAATTTTGTCATCTTTTAAATTTATTATAGTTTTCATTTCTTTCAACTATTTTCAAACTATTTTTATCATTCTTTAAGGGGAGAGATAGGTGAAATTTTAACTCAACAAAATTTTTGATGCTCAGAGGTGTCATTTTTTTTCTTACATCAATTAAGATGTAGAATTATGGTATTACATAAAAATTAAAAAACAATATTTTTTTGATCATTTTCGAAATTTTATTTTTCAAAATCCATACGATGGATTGTAGAAAATCATTTAAAAATCTCACAAAAAAATTGTCGATGGAAAAAATGAAAATTGTGAAAGAGGTTTAATTTTTAAAATTTAAGTTTTTCTTAGAATAAATTTCTCAAACTCCGCAAATTATTTGTTTCTCTATTTTTGACATTACCCCATAATTTTAGGTCTAAAATTGCATAAGAAAAAAAATTAACACCCCTGAACATCGCGAATTTTGATAATTTTACCAGTCCATTATTTTTCTTTCTTCAGTTTTAAATTATTTTAATTATTCACTTATTTTCACTTATTTTTACCAGTTTTTAATTATATTAATTATTTTTCAATTGATTTAACAAATTTTCAATTATTATTCTTAAATTTTAATAATTTTCCCAATTTTTAGTTATTTTTATTATTTTTCTATAAATTACCAATTTTTTAATTACTTTTTTTTACTTTAATTATTTTCTCCGATTTTTTTAATTCTAAAGTTTGATGTCCATGTACTATGAAAAGATCAGTGTGACTTTCTGAAGCTTATAATTTAAATATAATACACTAACTATATTTACATTATGTAAAAATATACATACATTTCGGTTACTACGGAACTACGCGTTGAGTAGCGGTGACACCGGTCCGCGCCGCGCTAGCATAACTTAATAATTTTTTTCTCAAAAACTATAATACATACCATCTTTTTCTTTGGCTTAAATTTTTAAGCACATTATAGGCTATGTTTATGAATTTTTTGAAAAAGAACGATGATATACTTTAGATTTTGTTTAAATAAATAATTTAATTTTTTTTAAAAAAATTTAATTATAAACAATTTCTTAATTATTATAATTTTTCTTGAAAGAGTATTTAAATACGAGTAATTTAAAAAAAAAATGATCTCAATTGCTTCAAAATTACAGAAGTTATGATAAAACAAAAAAAATAGTACTCAAAATTTTGAATTTGAATATTTTCGAAAATATTTTGAATTTTTTAAAGATAATTAAAATTTATTTTTTTTACTCCTAAAGGAACCCAAAATATCAATTTCGTAAATATTACTCAATATGACTGAAATTGGTGTGATCACTTGGTATGGACTCGACCATTTAAAAAATATTAAATATAACATTTTTTAAACTTTTCGTCATTAAAAGAATCCAAATGAACATAGCTATTAAGCTTAACAGTCTGCATTTGTTTCCTCGTTTTTTGAAATCATTTCTTTGCAACAAATTTTTTTTTAATTTTAACTGCTTGAGCTCCAAAGAGAAATGGTTCAAGTTAAGGAATTATTGTTTCTAAATATATTTCTAACATATATATCTAGAAATAAAATATGTGCTTCAAATTGAAAAATTATATTATTTGTAACATTAAATCGTATAGTTCCGAGAAGTTGATCATCTTGGTAAAATGTTTAGCAACTTTCATTTGTTTTTTCGTTTTGAAAAAATATTCCTTGACAAAAAATTTCCTTGAAGTTTTTTTATTATAATTTTTTCAGCACTAAATGAAAAAGGTTCACGCAAAAAAAAATTTGTTTCTAAATGTATTTCTTACAGATATATCTATAAATAAAGAGTGTGCTTGTAATTTTAAAATTCTAAAATTTATAACATGAAATCGTACGGTTCCGTGGATTTGCCCATATGTACACACACTCTGTCCTTCAGAAACAATTGCCAATTTGACACAATTTTTAAATAATTATTTCTTCTACTCACTAAGGACAAATTACTTTTGTAACTGCACTGCAAAAACAGGTGTCTTGGACGTAAAAAATGTTTTTTTTTTAGACACATTTTGAGTATTAAAATAAAACCAACGTGTTTTGAGTAGCAATGTGCTGTTTCCGAAATTTATAATTTTTGAAACTTTCAGTTGAAAGTTTCAATGAAAAATTTCAAATTAATTGAAACTTATGAAACTTTAGCCATAACGTCTAATTTTTTAAAGTTAATAGTTTAAAAATGATTTAGTTGCGTTTCGAATTAGTCTTTTTAACTGTAAAAATCATTTCAATGCAAATAATTTTTGAAAATCATTTTATTTCACGAAATAGAGGTTGGGACCTTCTGCGCAAACTCAGTACTCTTACTATGGCGCTAAAATTTAAATTTGCATAATATTGGTTAATAATTATTCAAGTTAATTCTAATATTTCTAAGTAAGTGCATGAGTATTAAACTATTCTAAATGTTTTAATTTTAATGTTTTATTTCTAAAAAAAATTATTTCCTTAATTTTAATTGTTATAACATTATTTTTCCTTTATTTTTAATTAATAAACTAAGATCTTCTTTAAATACGTGAATGATTATTTATTTAATATAATTGAAATAATTAATACAAATTTTTAAAATAATAAACATCGTATAAAACATCTTACAAGTTTGAGGTTTTGAATATGTTTTAATATTGATATAACTTACTTGCTATTAATATTTGGCGAAGGCAAATTGCTTTATTTTAAAAAATTATAGTTTGAATTTTTGTTTTCAAAAAGGTTAATTTTGGGAATAAAACAGTAAACAAAGCAATTTCACGTTGCTCATTCAAATTAAACTTTAACGTTTTTTATAAAAAATTTAAAAATGTTATATTTTCTAAATAAAGCAAAACGCCTTAGCCAAATGTTAATAGCAAGTAGTTATATTAATATTAAAATATATATTCAAAATCTCAAATTTGCAGGAGTTCACAAAAAACATTATAAATTTAAAAATATTACCAAAATTTTCAGAAGTAGAAATATTTCGCATGATATTGTTTTCTTAAAATAAAGTATTTTAGTAAAATTTGAATCATTTAAATTAAGGATCAGTTAATTAATCAGCTAAATAAAGGAAACCATAAATTGTTTATTTTTCAAAAAAATAATTACATTCAAACAATAAATAATAATAATAATTTGCAGGTTCATTCCCTGATTTTTTAAATTATTTTTTCACTCATAAAAGTTGTTTTAAAATCTAAATTCAATTTTTCAATTGTAAGACTATTTCTTTTAATTCTCCACTATTTCCTTCAAATTTCGATTCCATTTTTTAATTATTTTCTTTATTATTAAAAATTTCTTGCATTTTTTTCAATTATTTTTCCGAGTACCAATAAATTTTTTTAATTTTATTTTCTTCTACATTCAATAATTATTGTGCTTTTTCAATTTTTAGTTTTATTCTTAAAATTTCAATTCCTTTTTGCAATTTTCTATTATTTTCTTAATTTTTCAATTTTTTTCCTCTTTTTTAAATCATTTTTTTCAATTTTCAATCTAATTGTTCAATGTTCAATTACTTCCAACAATTATTCCTATAATTTTCATAATTTTCAAATTCTTTTGTTTAAATTTAATATTATTTGTTTATTTTTTAAAATTATATTTTTTAAATTGTGAATTAATTCACTTTCCAACTATTTCTTACAATTATTATTTATTATTTATTTTTTGCTCAGTTTTGTATTAATCTAGCCATTGTTGGAATTCTATTCTGAATTTAAATTTTTTTTTCGTTCGTTTATAATTTTTTTTCAATTATTATAATTATTTTTTCAAGTTTCAATTCAATTCTTAAATTTTCTATTTATTTCTTGAAGTTTTTATTATTTTCTTCGTTTTTCAATTATTTTCTTCAATTTCAATTAATTAGGCGATTTTCAAAACAGTTTTTCAATTTGCAATTATTTCCAACAGTTATTTCTATAATTTTCTTATTTTTTTTATTAATTTTCTTGTTTTAGTTTTATATTTTTTGGTTAAATTTTTTAAATTATTCTTTTTAAATTGTGTAATTATCTAGACATTTTTCGAGTTTTGTTTTCAATTTTAAATTATTTTCGTTTTTTTCAGTTTCTATCTTAAATTTTGTAATTGTTGTCCTAATTTTCATTATTTTATTTGCAAAAATTTTTAGTTAAATTTAATCTTAAATTCTTTAAATTTCTTTTACATTTCTTTAAAAAAAGGAGAAAAACTTTTTTCATAAAAAAGTGCCTCAAAAAATAGTGAAGAATAAGTTTTTCTAGAAGAATTGTATTCATTAAATTTTTATAATAAATATTTTTGTGTAAATTAAAATGGAAATATCACACAAAAGAGTAATTTTTTTAATTTTTACAATTTTTATGTTCTCACTTTTAAGATAAAATCTTCTGGAAAAATTGTATACTTTAATTTTAATAATTTACAAATTTGATAAATTTCATGAAAAGTTTCATCGATCATATAAGTTTCAGGATTTGAAACTTTCAAAACGAAAGTTTCAAAATGAAACTTTCAACGGCGCATTGCTAGTTTTGAGATTTTCGAAAGGTTAACTTTCAAACTACATTTTGTATATAAATTACATATATTTGAACTAAATTCTTTTTATTATTGTAAAATTTAGGACTTTTTCTTTTAAACTACTAATTATAAAAGTAATTTGGCCTTAGTAAGTAAAAAAAAAAATTATTTTAAAATTGTGTCAAATTGGCCGAAATTGGCAATTATTTCTGGAGGGCATCATTTAGAAATAGAATGCCCTATATATACTAAGGAAATATCTTATTATTAGGCAGAAAGTAAGTCTTGTTTTAAGATGCAACATTTTTAAGACAACCCTTTTGTTGAATTTCAAAAAAAAATATTTCTATCTCATTTTAAGAAGCAATGAATGTCATTATCAGCATGTAAATTTGCTGCCTCAGTTTAAATTGAGAACAGAATTAATTTTAAGACTGATTTAGTTTCATACTTCTCTGAAATTGAGATTTATTTTTTACAAAATAAAAAAAAAATGAAAAAAATTTTCAATTTTAAAAATTTTTGGTTTTTAAATGAAAATAAGCGTATATTTAGACTATTTTTGGAAAATCGAAAATCTTGACGATCACAAAGCTTCTCTATTAATTTCTTGGAGTGAGTTTTCACTCCAGGAAGAGTGAAAATTGAGCCACTCCAATGAGATAATCAAAATTTAATCTTATAAAGTGGATTTTCACTGGTATATGAGTGGAAATTCACTCCAAGCAAAAAGTGAACTTTCACTCTATTTTTGGAGTGAATTTTCACTCGAATTGGAGTGAAATCTCACTCTATAAGAATGAGATTTTTACTTTTATATAGAGTAGGTTTCTCAGTCTGATTGGAGTGGCTCAATTTTTACTCTTCCTGGAGTGAAAACTCACTCCAAGAAATTTAGAGAGTCTCTTTATGACAAATCGAAATTTGTTGCATTTGATAAAACGGTTTTATGGAGAAAGAAAAAAATATTTAAAGTATTTTTTAGTCTAAATTTTAATTTATGAGTTTATATTGATTAATTCTACTATTTTAATGTAATTTGAAAGCAAATTAGTTTATTTTTTAATAAAAAACAAACATTTAAAAACAATGCAGTTTATTCTGTTTCAACTTGTAAATTGAAAGTAAAGAAAGTGAGATATCTCTTTTTCTTCATAAACGTCGAATTCGAAATTATATAAATTTTACCTCAATTGTACACTATTATCAATGATTGATGACTGTATCTTTCCTTCGAGTCAGTTTTATTTGTGTGATTAGGTACTTATATATTAAAAAGAATTAAAAGGGTTAGAAATTGTGTATCTCAGTAATCATCGCACATTAACTTTTTTTGAAATTGTTATTTAATTAAACTGAAAATAATTATTAGGAAGAGAAACTCTAAAAGCAAAAAGTATAATTTTAAAAGTAATTTATAAAATAGATTTATAAAAAATACATAATTATAAATTTACTTGTTAATATTTCAAACTCTATTGTTAGTAAGCCTTGAATCAAACAATGTATATCAGTATGTCTTTTGAATAAGTCTATTAAAGTCAATAATTGACATGAATTATTTCCAATGCTTGTATTGAAATAAATGTTATTTGTATTTTATAAATACTTTCATTGATATCAAAATTGAAATATAAAACAATTGAAAGCTCTTCATTCATTAAACTGTTTCAATGTATTCCACCATTTAAAACACGACGTTAAATTACATTCAGTTCATTTAATTTTCAAAAATTCTCGTTCAACAGAGGTAAAAAGTAAAATTTAATAAATACATCAATCTTGAAAAAGTGTGTTTCATCTAGACAATATTTTTTACATTCTGTGAAGTAAATATTTCTGGAATCCATATAATTTTTAATTTTTAGTTATTTCCTTGGTGCGTGTAAATGTTGGAGTGAGAGACCGAAATGAAATGTAAAGCAGTTGGTTTGGCGAAAACACGCGTATAAAGAGTGTACACTTTTTGCCATGAGGAACGGGAAAAACTTTTTCCATAAGAACAAGAAAATGGCCTTACCTACCATAGACATATATATATATATATATACGTAAGAGAATCCACAAACTTTGTTAGTACCTTTAAATTCTTAGGACTTGAGTTTCAAACTAACATTTCGAATAATATATTCGGTGAATGAAGTGCGCTGAACTTTGACCTTATACAAGTACTTTCTCCAGATGAGATGATGTTCAAGAATTCATTTCGGACAGATAATTTGAGAGAAAGTCGCGAAAGGTCTTTTGTATAATTATCGCCATAACTTGTTTAACAAGTTTCATACCCCAAAATGTAAATGATAATAATAATTTTAAAGGCTTTTAATTAACTCTTCTAATAAAGGACGTTTGCTGACAATAAAAACCTGTTTTATTATTAAATCGTTATTTTCATTTCATTTATTTTAAACAGACCTTAATAGTTCTAAACGCAGTTTTAGACATGTTCCAAACATTTTGAAACAAGATCTAAACAATTTTTTTTCATTATACGTTTTGACTAAAATTACAATGAATTAAAGATAAAAATTGCCAATAATTAATGTCAAATTATTGCCTTTAGTCTACACTGAAGAATCCATCTCGTCTTGAAAATTATATTTTGTTGTTTTTACTATAAATGTTTGTTTGAAGTCGATAATTAAACAGAAAACAGATTCTCAGTGTTTTCTGTTCTTATCGGTTGGAAAATTAAGTTATTCTAAAAAGTTGATTGTTGTTTTATGTTTAATATTCGGTTGGAATTTTATTTACATTCACGATAGATTTTATAATGTTTAACGAAGAAGAGCAAGTTTCATACTTATTTCAGAAGAGAAATAGAAAATTGGTTTTTTAGATGCTCCCGGAAGAAGTTTATTCGCTTTAAAGTGCATTTACATATTTCCTGAAAATTTCAATTCCGCGGAGAAAAAGGGGTCCCTTTGGAAGTTTGCTGTTGCGATTATTGCTTCGGAACTATGCATGTTTAAACAACTCTTGCCAAAGTAGTCCAACTAAATACTGAAAGAAAATTTCAAAGAGTTATGGAGAGCTTAAAGGTAGACTTGTGATAAATTTCAAACACGCGCACTTTTTTTGTTTTTACTCAAAAAAATTGATAATTCCAAATGTCAATCATTCATTTTAATTTAATAAATCAAATTCTAATAATTTAATAGATAAAAAAGCAATATTTAAAATATTCAAATTTTGTGTTTGATATTTCAATTTCTATGTATCAATTAATTCAATTGATTTAATAATCTAGTTTTCGTCATTTTAAATTGAATGTTTTTTTCCATTCCTCTGCTTAAAAAAAAATCTAAAGAATTTAAAGCTTTTTGAAAGTATGTGGATTATAAATTTTGGAATGTTCATACTATCTGAAGTTTTTGCATTGTTTGGATTAAATTACTATTCTCAACGAGAGGTAGGAAACAACGATAAGCACATTGTGTGTAAAAAGATAAACGCTTTGTATGTGTCAGCATTATCTATCTTTGCTTACGTTTATGCATCTATTTGACTAATTTTTCTTCTTCATTTCGCTTCCCTCTTCTTCAAAAAAATACGACACAAATGCTATAATCTTTATACAACTTTCTATGTTCTAATCTCATTTCTCATAATCGAAAAATACATATATTTCCTTAAATGAATAAAAAAATACGATGAAGTTTTATTTCAATAATCATCAAACGAGGAAAATTTATAATTTAAAAGTAGTTAAATTTCAGTCAAACTGAGTTAAATTAACAATTTTAATTAATTCAGGAAAATTACATAATTATGTTAACTAAATTCTTGATTGACTCAACCTACAGAAAAACTATGAAATCCTTTTATCTGTACACATATTGTATGCAGGGTCAAGCTTTCATAGAACTACTCAATTTTAAATAATTTTTTTTTCTTTTTTTAAAAAAGCTCATAATTTTTAGGGTATAAACGAGGTTTACGAAAAGATTTAAAAAAGTAAGGATGCTGTGTCAATGGCGGATTTGCAAAAGTTGCAAAGGGCATTCTGTAGTCGGTTTTTGTCTGTGGAGATCTGTGTCCCCTGAAGCTATCAAGTTTCCAGCAGCAACTGGGCATGTCTCTTATGAATAGCAAATGAAACGGGAATGAACTGAAACACTAGGTTCTGTGCAGTGAGAACCTTTTCTGATATTCAGCAGAGACGTTGTACATCCAACCATATTTTTGCATTCCAACACCCTAATTTCTTCTTATAACTGAAAAAATTATAACCAGAAGAATTGTAAAGGTTTTATCGAAAACTCAAAATCAAAATACAGTCAAATGTTTTTTCTTAAAGTTGATTTTTATTTGTATAACAGTTCATTAGTTCGAAACTCAAAATGATTGGGATTTATATAAAATATTTTATATCAAATAATAATAATAATAATTTTTCAGTTGTAAGAAAAATGGTCCAATAAAAAAAATTTGATCATTTTTATGGGACAATTTTTTTCACAATTTAAATGTAAATAATTGATACATACTTCAATTTATTCATTTTGAATTTTAAATAATTTAAATTTCACTTAAAAATATTATTTTAATTATTTTGTATTTTATAGTTATTATTATTATTTTATATTGTTATTATTATTTTAATTTGATCAAAAATACCCATATTTATTTAATTCGACAAGTTTTTTAATCTGAAGGAACTAAATTTTAATTTTCAGAAAACTTTATTTTGATTAAAAATTTGTCTTTTCAATCAATTACATTTCTTAAAATAAAAATCAATGTGTTTCAAACTCTATATAAAAAAATTGGTTTGCATTTAAAAACCTTTTTTCTCAGTGCTTTTTTTAAATTCGTTAAGAAAAGAGAAAGAAAAATTGAAAACAAATGAAATTTAAAATATAATTTGTTAGTTATTGAACCTTCATTAACTTTTAAATTCAATTAGCTGATTATTTACTTGGTTATTTATATTTTATATAAAATTAATGAGAGCGATTATCTAAGAAAATTATGTGTATTTAATCAATATTTAAAAATAAGTAGACGGTATAAATAAAAGCTAATTTCAGTGTGGATATATTTTACAATTACTATGTATATGTATATAATTACAAAATTTTTTTAATCAATTGTAACATAAAGCAAAGACTACAGATAATTTCCTTTATAAAAATTAAAATGATTTTATAGTTGTGATTTTATCGGTTCATCATATTGAGTTATCCTCTGTTTAACGTATATGTATATTTTTTTATGATAGACTTTATTATATTTATTTACAATTAAACAGAAAAAAGTTTTTATAATTTACTGAGCAAAATGATTTTTACTACACGTAGGTATAAATAGCTTCAATAGAAAATTTATTCGAATTAAAAAATTCTCTTTGGATTAAATACATTTTATATTTAATATAAATAAAAAAATTGTATCTTTTTATTATTGGATAATCTTCCATCATAGTAAAAGCATATTCGATTTAATTGTAAAATTTGGATATAGAAATTCTAAGTAATTAAAATTTATATATTTTTAAACAAAAAGATCGTAGAATTTGTTAAAACCCGCTTTATGTTTAATTAAGAAAACTTTTTTAAAAAAGTACCAGGTTTTCATGTTATTTTAATCAAAGTAAATTAAAAACAGTTTTATACAAAATAAAACTAGTTTCTGCAATATGATTACTTTAAAAATACAACATTTATCTATGTAAAAATTGTTTCTTCTTTTGTCCACTTTTAATATATTATTTACCTAAACGAATAATATAGAATTTGATAAAAGTAGCTTCATTTTTTATTAAAAAAAACTTTTTGTAAAATAAACAGGTTTTCATTTAATATTAATAAAAGAAAGTTAAAAAATAGTTTTTTAACAAATTAATATATTATTTTCTGAGTAATCACTTTAAAACAGTCATATTTATATATCTGTACAAATTATTCCTTCGTTTGCCCAGCTTTTGATATCAGTTTTATTTTAAATTAGAAATAAAGTTGATGCTAACTTTTATTCATAAAAATAAAATTAAATCCAAAGTAAATGTGTTGAACATTAAATTGAAACAACTATTGAGAATTTGAAATAAATATTAAAAATTCAAAATTAAATTGACTATTTGGAATTGAGTTAAATATGTATTCGAAATTAAAGTTGAAAATTCGAAACGGAGTTAAAAATTAATAAAACAAATTATTGAAAGCAATTAATTATTCTTGTTACTGCTTTGTATTTTTTGAAATATGTTGAACGTTAGATTGCGTTAACAATTGTAGTTGAATTAGTAGACATGAATTTTTTACGAAAAATTCGCTGGGTAAAATTTGTTTGATTAAACACCTTGCACTTGTGAGTTGAGAGAAATGTCATAATTTATGCTTGATTGTGTTTGCGGTAAACGTATAAACCACACATGCAGTTGTGCCTCTATACATTAAAATTTGATTCGCTGAGTGCGACGTTCAGATTTCAGTGCGGGTCCTCCACACCTGTGTCGTACATGTTCCTGAATTGCATTCTCAGCATGAATTTGCAAGAAGCGTTTATCGGTAATTACTTTATAATGTCATTTTACATACTGAAAATTGAGGAATCTCTCGCTTTTAAGAGAATTTTTAAATTTTACAATACAATACAATGAATTTTTAATTCATTAGGCGAAATGAAGTGTACCATTTTTGTTTCAAGAAAATTAATTTTTTTAAATGCTTCGAGTTACGGTTGAAGTGTACCGATGATTTACAACTTTTCTTTTTTTGTTTTCGTTTTTTTAAATGTAATAATAACAAATGTTTGATTTAATTATTGAAAACGTTCCAAGTAAAATAATTGTATGATAACAGTGTTATATAACTATTGATATATATTTATTGTAAATAATAATTTGACAATGAGAATTTTGCTTTAAATCTGATGATTTTAAATTTAATTTTGATGTAAATAACACCATAAAATAGAAAATTAATATGCACATTTGATAAATTATTTGAATCTCTAATATTATTTAATACGTTTGATGAGAGGGTTTGTTAATGAAATATATTATATTCCAGTTACTATTTCGATTTCAAACAGTTGTTTGATATAATATAATTTAGGTTAACAATGTATCTGACATTAAATCTATGTTCTCATAGAACAATATAATTATTCATTATAATAGAATTTTCAATTTAACATAACACGAATAAAAAGAATAATTAATTCAAGCCTTCTTTGATTATTACTTTCGAAATACGTTGTAGAATTATTTTAAGATTATTTTAATTAATATGATTATTTAGAAAATTATTCTTAGTGGTTTTTTGTTGGCATAAGACAAGGTTTTTTTTATTTATTTTGAACCCTCAAGCCAAAAAAATACAACTAATTATTACATTCACCTGAAAAAAAATTGTATAAAAAGATTTATTTTTTTTTAATATTAATTTTCTATTCGTTTAAATTTTCATTAATATAAATTAAAATCAGTATTCTAAATTGAATTCATCAAAATACCAATTTATCATAATAATTCACTAGAAGGCATTATTAATTAATTTAATTAATATTCTTTAAGATTTTAAATTTATATGTTAACAGGGTGTCTACTAACCGGGAAAACCGGGAAATAACCGGGAATTTAAATTGACCGGGAAAAACCGGGAAAAACCGGGAATTAACCGGGAATCTTTCGTCAAACCAGGAATTTTTTTCTGGGATAATAAATTCTTTTCAATTTTCAATTATTTTCTTCAATTTCCAATTATTTTCTACAATTCTCAATTATTTTCTTGCATTTGGAATTATTTTCATTAATTTAAAATTATTTCTTCATTTCTCAATTATTTTCTTCGATTTTCTACTATTTTCTTCAATTGTCAATTAATTTCTTCAATTTTCAATTCTTTTCATCAATTTCTAATTAATTTATTTAATTCTGAAATATTTTCTACGATTTTCAATTATTTTAATCAATTTTTAATTATTTTCTTCAACTATAAATTATTTTTTTTGAATTGCCAATTATTTGATTCAATTTTCAATTATTTTCTTCAATTTTTAATTATTTTCTTCAGATCTCAACTATTTCCCTTAATTTAAAATTTTTTTTATTTAGTATTCAATAATTCTCGACTTTTTTCAACTATATTTTTTCAATTATCATTCATTTATTTCACATCTCAATAACTCCTCCATTTTTCAATTAATTTCTTCTATAATCAATAATTCTCGGCTTTTTCCAATATTTTTTTCAATTATCAATTATGTTTTTGAAACTTGAATTCAATTCATCAATTATTATTCAAAAATTTTCATAAAATCACATTTTCTTCAATTCCAAATTATTTTCTACAATTTTTAATTAATTTCTTCAAATTACAATTACATTCTTCATTTTTTATTCTTTTTTTCAAATTCTATAATTCCTGGGTTGTTCAATTTCTTTTTTCTTCAATTATCACTTATTTTCTTCTACTTTCAATCCCATTGTTCAATTCTTAAATTATTTTCTTTAATTCTCAATTATTATTTTCGACATTCAATCCCATTCTTTAATTTTCAATTTTGTTTTTTTTAATATTCAATAACTTTAGGCTTTTTACAATGATTTTTTTTAAATTCTCAATTATTTTCTTCACATTTTAATTAATTTTTCATATTTCTTTCAATTTCTTTCAATTTTCAAATTCTTCAATTTTTAATTATTCTCTTCAATTTTCTTCAATTTTCTTTAATTTTTAATTATTTTGTTCAATTTTCAATTGTTTGTTTCAGTATTTAGTAATCTCGACTTTTTTCAAGTATTTTTTTTCAATTATCAGTTTTTTATTTCATGTTTCAAAACCTCCTTCAATTTTCAATAATTTTCTTCTATTTTGAATTTAATTGTTCAATTATTTTTTTCAAATCTCAATTAATTTCCTTAAATAACAATTCTATTCTTCAATTTTTAATGTTTTCTTCAATATTAAATAATTCCTGTCATTTTCCATTTTTTTTTAATTATAAATTATTTTCTTGTTTTTTCAATCCAATTGTTCAGTAGTTTTCTTTAATTCTGAATTATTGTATTCGAATTTCAATTTTATTTCTTAATTTTCAATTTTTTTTTTTTATATTCAATAATTCTGTGTTTTTCTGATTTCAATTTGATTATTTAATTTTCAATTTATTTCTTCAATTTTGAATTATTAACTTAAATTTTAAATTATTTTTTTGGATTTTCTATCTAGTTGACCAATTTTCAATTATATTCTTTGAATTTAATAACGATTGTTCAATTTTTTCAATTATTGTTCAATTGTAGATTAATATTTACTTTTTTTTTTAAATTTTGTTTCTAATTGTCAAATATCTTTGTCATTGTTCAATCATTTCTTTCCATTATTAATTATTTCTTTTCATTATTAATTGTTTCTTTTAATTCTTAATTATTATTTTTCGTAAAGTTTAATATTTAATTCTTCAATTCTCAATTATTTTCTTTGCATTTCAATTATTTTCTTCAATTCTCAACTGTTATACAAGCCATTTATAGGTCTATTTATACTTAAAATAAATTTTAAGTTAACAAGAGAAAAAACCGGGAAAAATAGGAACAAAAACCGGGAAATGACCGGGAATTTTGTGGGACGAAATTAGTAGACACCCTGGTTAATGACAAATTCGACGTGACGAGTGCTTGACATTCACATATATTTAATTTGAAAATTATCCCGAAAAAATAGACGTATATCGTGAAAAGATGTCATAGCTTTTCACATTTGGAACTGCCGGAGCAATTTTCATTCTGTTCTTACCTCTCACATCATCTGGATAAGATTTTCGCGAATCTCTCGCTAGCTTCTTCTTTTGAGCGCAGTCCTTATACACCTCAAACGTTTGTGAGTAAGAATTGAGTTGGCAGAGGCTCAAAGTGGTGGAGTTTCCAGATATGCCACGCTACCATGGAACTTGCTTCTCTCCATTTTGAATGGTTCAGCCAGAGAGATCCGTACGGGTGGTTCTGACATTGCAAAGGAGGAAACGACACTCGCTTCGAGATGGGTTTGGAAGGGGTTGGGGGGGGGGTTTAGGTTGGGAGTTAAGGAAGTCACTCGCCTACGGCCCGAGTTTCGGGGAAAGAGGGATTTTCATGCGAGATTTACTCCAGCAAAATGAACTTAATATTGAATTGAATTGAACTGATTTAGGCTAGCTGTCAGGCGTTATTGCATTCCCTATCTCTTTTGGGAGCTTTCGTTAGTCACACTGCCGGCAATCTAACTGCCGAATTCTACAGACTTTTCATATTAACTTCTTCAAATTGAACACTCTCTGTATATAAGCTAAAAATAACCACAACGCAAACTCATCTTTAAATCTCTGATTTATACTCATTTTAGGATTTTTGTTCAATCACAATTTCTGAATTAGTTGAAACCTCCTATACATACAAAGTAACATGAGAATCAGACAATAAAATTTGTCTGCTATTTGAATTTTCGAAAACAGACTTTAGATTTGTAATCAGATTTCAGAAATCTTGAGTATAATGACCCGAAAATTTCGTGGAATAGAAATTATATTATTGAAAAAGGGTTAATCGAGGACCATAGTAATAACTTTGTTATTACAGTACTCTCTCACTAAGTGACCGAAAATGGGGCTGTAGGGGAATAAAATGGTTACTTATCGAGAGCCCCCACTCTCTATTGCATTATATGTAGATTTCATGTAAAACAATTGAATGTATAAATAAACTCGAAAACGAAATGGTTCGCGGCAAATTTAAAATGACTGAAGAGAATATTTAAAAAAATGTTTAGATATCTTTGTTTACTGAAAATTAAGAATAAGGAAAAATAAAATTAAGGAGAGTCACTTGTCAACTTTTAACCCTTTTGTAGTATTAATAATGTTTTTTAATATATATATAGTTTAGAGATCTAAAATTACCGTATCATAAAAAAAATAGGAATATAATTTTGACTATCTTAGCATCTGTATTCTTAAAAAATTGTAATGTTTGAAATTTAAACTTCTTCCACAATTTTTATAGGCTTGTTTTAGAATTTGAAAAACATTACTTTTTGGATTTTAAAAACTTTTGATTTTTTACAAAAATAAGAATTCTAAAATCCATCAGAAAAAATGTTTTTTTTTAATTTTACAACTTTGTTCAACTTAGTTTTACAACTTAGTTTCATTTTAAAACCCAAATTAATGCCGGAAAAAGAATTATCATCACTGGAACTCATAAATTTCGATGAGTTAAAATTTCATTATTAACTCGCCTAAAATATTAAAAATGTCACTACATATAAAATTACGAATTTAGTTAAAAATTGATCAACGATAAACTTTATTTTTTCTTTTAGGATTCAAATTTTATATTGGCTACAATTATTAATTCTTTGCAAACAATCTTTATCGAGTTAACTCTTAGGTTTGTTTACATCTATTTTTGGTTATTTAATTATCTGTCATTTTTCTAACACTTGAAGTTGCTAATTTAAAATTGACTTTCATTTTACCGCGTTTGCTATGGTGGGGAGCAAATAATGTGTGTGTAAAAATATATGTGAAGGGGAACGGCTACTTACTGAGCGGGCACTTAGTGAGAGAGTACTGTATATGTGTATGTCCGCATGAAAAGGGCCCATTTTGTCGATTTTATTTTACGAGATATTTGCATTTTTCTAAAGAAGGTTCCAATTTTCGAATTTTTTTGTATTTCTGAAAATCAAACTACGTAATGTCCCACGTTGGATCATGCGTTTATCATAACTTTATCGTAATTAAAAATACAAAATAATCTTTATTGTAAAGAAAAAGTGTAATTTTAAGACAAAAAAGCTGTCTTATTTTCAGACGCAAAATTTTTAAAACAGCTCTTGCTTATTTTACAGATTTTTCTTTTGCTTTACATTGTGAAAAGAAAGCCTTATTTTAAGGCAGAAAAGCTCTCTTATTTTGGGACGTAACATTTTTAAGACAGCTTTTGCTTTTTTTTACAAACTTTTCTTTCGCCTAAAACTGTGCCAAAATCAAATTAAAACTTTTAAATTTGTATAAAAACGTGAAGTACTAATCAATTTAAAAAGGTAAATTTGTAATTACTGTAAATTTATTTTGATTAAGATAGTATTTTTTGCATAAACATTTATATAGCAGGGCTTGCTGAATTTAAGACACGTTTTAATTTATAATTTTATAATTTTAATTTATAATTATTACAAATTCAGCTTGATTGAGGATGTTTAACTCATTGACATAACCTAAAACTAAAAAATGATTTTTTACATAAAAATCTTAATATTATTAAAATCGATTTTACCCAATTTTGATAGATTCAGTTGGAGAATTTTTTAAAAAAGTTAAGTTAACGTAAAGTTTGTTATAAAATAATAATTATTTAACATTTAGTGTTTTTTCTTTAAAGTTTGTCAACAATCGTAGTTCATCCTATTTTGATCAATAATAGCTCATTTTAATGTTTAAAATATTCTCTGCAAGCCTGTTTGTTGGATTAAGTAAACATTTTTTTTTATTTAAAAAATATATAATAGATCATTTTTATTTTTTGTTTAATAATTTTTTAACAAAATATCATTAACAAAATCCAATGAATAGATTTGTGGAGAATGTTTCAATGATTAAAATGAGCTATTATTTGTCAAAATTAATAATGAAAATTACAGATGTTGACAAACTTTAAAGGAAAAACACAAAATGATAAATAATATTATTGTTTCCTAACAAATTTTGTATGAAACTAATTTTTTTTGAAAAATGTACAACAGTATCGTTTAAAATTGAGTGAAATCAATATTAATAATATTTTTATTTTATGTGAAAAGCCATTTATTAGTTTGAGGTATTATGCCAATGGGTTGAACATCCTTAAGATAGTATTTTTCACATAAACATTTATATAGCAGGGATTGCTGAATTTAAGATACGTCTAAAATTAAGATTCTCTTTTTACAGTGTTATTTTGAATTTTTAGAATACATACTTTTCATGCGGACGCACACTGAGAAAAATTTTTGGTAAACATTCCTGTGCTGTATGTATCATTTTTTCTCAGTGTACACATATTATATTATATATTATTATAAGCAATAACATATTTATAAATTAGAAGAATTTTAATCAAAGTTTATTTTAAGGGAAAAAAATATTTGATATTAATATAGTATCATATGGAGAAAATCGTAAATTTGCAATTTGTCAATTTCTGTTTCGAGTACGTATTTAATTTATATTTTATAATATATCAAATACTTTTAATGAATTGAGTTCCGCTCTAATAAAATTTTCCAATTTCTGTTATAATAACGTACCACACTTAACGTCGTATATTATATGGCGGTCCAAAGTATATTATATATATTGTATTGAAGCAAAGGTATTAAACATTCAATTTTATGAACTAGATATAAACTGGCCATATAAAGTTTAAATGTCCATTTCATAAAATCTATTTGATGGATTTCAGTTTAAATATTCCACATGTCGTACGATAGATTTAACAAACGACTTTCTAAAATTGATTTACAGAATTCCATTTTTTACCAATTTTGTCAAAAATTTATGTAGGTTTTATTTGAGTAAAAAATTGCATTCAATGCACTTTTTTTTTAAAGTAACTAATAAATAATAATAATATTTAATATTAACATTAAATTGTAATATAGTAATTAAATAATAATCAACTATTGTAATTTTTAATAATATAAAGCTTTTTGTTAAATTAGCTTTTATTTCCTAGTTAAATATAATCAAATCTTGTTTCTTGGATCTTCTACTTGGTTTTTTCTTCTTTAAAATGTCGTTTGAAATTTTTAAAAAGCTGTAAAATTAACAAAATCATAGATGATTTTTCAAAAGTAAATAAGGTCCATTTTCTCAAAAACTCCACCTTTTTTCTTTTAATTTTTACCGTAAATTCTTATCAACCTAAGCAAATATTCATATATATATTATAATTTTCAGGCGTGCTAAGCCTCATTTTTTCAAAAATAATTTTTTATTTAAAGTTTAAGATTGTTGGTTTGAAAGTTTAAGAACAAATTAAATGTATTGAATTCAACTGAAGTAAGTTCTTTTATAAAATCAACAATTAATGCATAATAACAAACTCAATTTTTTGTGTAAAAAAGAATATTTTGAAAAAAAATTCTCTTGGCTGACAGTCCAAATTTAAAAGAAAAAGGTGGGGTTTTTTGAGAAAATGGATATCATTTATTTTTGGAAAATCATCTATAATTTTGTTAATTTTAAAGTTTGTTAAAAATTTCAAACAGCATTTTGAAGATAAAAAGGCCACCTAAAAGAACCAAGAAATAAAATTTGATTATACTTAATTAAGAAAAAAGTCACAAGTGGAACACTTTTTTTCACTGTTATTTTAAGTTTTACAATTCATAATTCAAGTGCTCGTAACTTGGTTAAAAATAACTTTTATCGAATTTGAAAAAATACGTGTTCTTTTATTTTTGATGTAGAATAAATATTTTAGCGACAGTTAAATCTACAACTTGAAGTTAGTCTTGTTGCATGATTTGAATCGAATTTGAAACCTGAAGATTAATGTGAAGTTTTTAGTTTTTATTTCTATCTCACCATTTTAATTAAACCATTTGACCACCTCTGAATTGTCCATCTGACCTTTTATTCTCTAAATTGAGTGAATATTCACTTACCTAATATCCCAATTACAATTTTCAACTTGAATTCTAAATTAACCCAATCTTCTTCGGTGACATTGCTGTAGTAAAAAAATCGTATTACCCCGTTTTCTTTGACGAAAATTTAAAGTTTGTTTTGATTCTCGAGTATCGTCTTACCTCGGTAAGAATAATCTTTCCGCGATATTATTTACCCAGCCAGCCCCTTTTCGCATCCCCTTTCTGAAATGGATTATCTCTCTGGAAAATGCAGAAAAGCGTTTAAGAATTGCAGGCTTGGCACGCGGTCAAAGTGCTCGGGAGTCTTCGGAATCTGGGTCTGGGGAGCGGCTGTGGTACTGCAACTACTGGAGATCGTTTATTCTTCCTGAAAATGTAGTACTAAGGTGCACCCACACCAATTCGTATATACGTATGCGTCTGTGCATTTTGGTGCAGTCTCACCATTCTCCTTTCTCTACTGATAAGTGGATGCGTTTTCGAGCTCGGCAAACTGGAAGGGAGAATACGTACGAGCACCCCTTGTTTACGGCAGGTCGGGGTTCGGAGAACTTTCTCAATCCGAGACGACGATGCTCTCGGGCGTCGCGACGCCGCTCAAACTTTCATGACCGATCTCACCGACTCGATTTCCTTCTCTCTTGATATTGAAATTGCAACGGCAATAACGAAACGATATTGGTCTTTTTACTTTTGTATCAGCTTTGCCCATAGGCTCCTTCTTCATCCGCAAAACCCTTCAACTCCGATCCATTCAACAATTTATTTCTAGACCACTTTTCAGAACTTTAAACAACATTTTTCAAACTCAAAATACTTTACCTAGATTGTGAATCATTCGCGCAGCGATCGAGAATTTAACGGGTAAGTTTGCAGGGGGTTAATTGTATAGTGTCATCTCATCTGAGTGATTTCCAAAAATTTTGTTTATTGTTTCGATACCCGAGTCGAAATTTTGAGGCTACTTTAACGCTACATAGTCCAAAATTTTTAGGAAATAGAGGTTTAAATACAATTTAGCTTCTACTTTGGTGCTATTATTGGAAGAAATTTCCTGTTTTCGCGATGAGAGCGTTAAAGTAGAAGCTAATATTCAACTATATTAAGGCCTCTTTTAACGCTCAAGACCCCCTTTTTATTGATCTTCTAAAGTCTAAACAAAGAAAGAATCTGTTTTTGCGAATAAAACTGAAATTAATATGAATGAAATTATAAAAAAAAATATAAAATAAATATTCAAAATTCATGCGCTTTTAGAATTCGTCACACTTAATACACACAAGCTGGAAATAGTCTAAACTTACTAAATAAATTATTATAACGCAAGTGGGGATTCGAACCCACGACATAACGACCTATGCACTTATAATCTAACGCACTAACCACTACGCTACCGACGCTTATGAACTTAATATTTAATTTTCACAGTGTCCTTATGATACAAATTATGAATAGTTTTTTTTAGGACTTTTCAACAAAATTGTTACATATCGCCAATTTCTGAATGTTTACGGAGATTTTTTATGTATTTTTCATTTGTTTAAACAATTTATTCTTGTCAAGTTACAGGCTGATATTGATTTAAATCATTGAAGCATTTGCATTAAAATCATGATTTAAATAAAAAAAAAACTTTACAATTCTCCGGATGTCTAATACTGCATGTAAAAAATCACAAACCATAAAAAAAACCACAAATTTGTGGATAAATCTTAAAAATTTCAATTTTAATATTTTAATCTTTATAAAATTTAAATAATTGGGCTAATATAGATAATCAAAATACCTACGATTTACAAATTTTTGGTATGAAGATAACAAAAAATAATATCAAATTTTTATATCTTTATAGGTCATTATAATTTAAATAAATTCCAAACGTCAATATACTCATATTCCAATTTTTTCAAACTTTTAAATGTCAATTAATTCAAATTTAAAGACACATTAGTTAATGCAAAATAATTAAATAATATTAATTATTTTTCATATTCACAATAATCCTTTTTTTAAGTCTTACAATATTTGTAATTCTTCTTTAGTTTCTAATTCAGTTTCTTTTTCGAAACTGTTTAAATTTTATCTTATAATTTCTTATTTTTACAAAATTTAAAGATTTTTTCTCCTTTTACTAATGGTATTTTTTTGTTGTTGTATTTGTCATTTTATTTTATTAATAAATAAATAATAAATAATAATTATTATTTATTATTATTTCGTTGAGTTTCATAAGTTTTTTCATATTTTTAAAAATAAATACGCTTATTTTTTTATTAATGCACCTATTCAATTTGTTTTTAATTCTTGGATAGTTTTTGCGAGGTTTTTTGCAAACTTAGTACTTATTCTTTTATAGAATTTTTAGATTTTCTTTATTTTTCTAAATTTATTGTTGGACTTGCTTTCAGTGTAATATTATAAAAATGTTTTTGGTTTAATTTGCCCAAACTTTTTTTTTCTGAAGGATTTTTACTTTTCTTTTCTGGACTTTTTATATACATTTTTTTAATTTTATTTTCATCAATTTTAATTTTTTAAACAAATTATTGCTAGTAATTACTAATTCTTTACACATACACCTAGGAAGATACAAATTTTTCCTAATTTTACAAATAAATTACTGGGCTTTGGTTAGAAAAATGAAAATTATTGACCATAAATTATTATTTTTATATTTTAAAACAATTTATTATTGTTAATTTATAACATTTAAAAACACCTAGCAAGTAGTAGTTTTTTAATTTGTTTACTTTTTATATTGAAAAAATAAGATATTTATCAAAATTAACGACAATCACCACTCAAAATTGTTTAAACAAATTATTGTTAATAATTGTTATTTTTTTACAAGTGCATCTAGAAAGATACACATTTTCCCTAATTTTACAAATTATTGGGTTTTGGTTATAGATTAAAATTTTTTCCTCTTAAGGGCTAATGAGAGGAACAATAATTGAAGAAAAAGTTAGTTTAACTCCCGTTTTTCTTATATGTTAAATAAAAAAGTATATTTCAATGGAAAAAATGACTGAGTTTCACTTGCAGGTTTAAAGTAGAATAAAAATTTTCATTTCTTTATAACTGGGAATGTGGAGCTTTAAAAGAGCTGCTAATTTTAATGATTGGAAAAATGAAACATGTGTATAGACGTAAAGTAGAAGGAAATATTATTATTAGAAGTAAAGAAGAGGCTAAAAATTAGGAAGTCGTTAAGTAGAAGCTAAAGTTCCTCATGAGCTTCAAAGTAGCTTCAAAATTTCGACTCGGGTAGTTCCAGTTTCAAATATTCACGTGGTTAGATATTTTTTTAATTTTCTTTAACATTATAATAAACATTAAAGTTTTTATTTAAGGGCATGTGATGAAGAATGTCGTCACTGTAATAGGCAAAATTTGTCCGTAAACTTTTTCTTAAAATACTAAATATTTTGATACCAAACTTTGTGGAATTAATTAAAATATCATTAAGAAGATCTCTCTGACCCAAGTTTGTTTAAATTTTGCTTTAAAGTTAATTTTTAAAAAAACTAGAAAACAAACACGCGAACACTATATTCGCGCGATTATTCATTGCCAATTACTATATTAAATAATTTTGTAAAGCCTATTTTTATCCTTATATTAATATTCAGAACAACTAAAGTTATAGCCTTAGCACTGAATGAAAAAAATTATTTTTTTTAAAATTCGAAAATAGGATTTCTTTTTTTTGGGACCGCCTTATATGATTCCCTGATCGCATATTTTAATTTATATACACCAAAAAATTCAAAATGGAGACTTTTTGATAAGATAGTATCAAAAAATCACAAATTATTTTTTATAATCATATTATTCGACCAAAGCCATTATTTATGCATAAAATAAATTGGCACAAAGTGAAATAAACTGTCTGAAGATTAAAAATATACAGTTTGCTGAAATTTAAAAAAAAGATTAGAAAATTTGGTACATATTGGAGAAAACTTTATATTTTTAGCAAAATTAATAGAAGATATTGTATTAAGGTTTTTTGGACCGCTGAGTAAAAATCTGTTATTAACATTATAAAATTCAAAATGGGGATCCATATTGAATCTCGTTGTTAAAAATAAAATCTGAGCACGGAATTTTGTAGAGCGATTCGATGAATATAAAGACATTCTATTTACAAAATTTAAAAAATAACATTTGAATGCGTCCAACTTAGAATCAAATAAAATTTTCATCAATATAAATTTGCGCATATTAGAATTGATTGAAATTTGTAAAAATTAAAATTTGTCTAGATGGAAATTTGTAATTTGAATTACCTTATTCAAATTTAGAAAAAAAATTGAATTAAATTAATTAAGATTAGATTACAATTTTGAAAAATTAAGTTTGATTCGATTTAATTTTGGATTAAGTAAAATTTTAATCAATAAAAATTGTGACATAATAAAATGTTAAAATTGGGTTTGATAAAGCTTGGAAAACTTAAAAAACTGAAGTTTACATTAATTGAAAGTTACAATAACCAAATTTTTAATTCATAGTTATTATTATAATAACAGTTTAAATTCAAATTGATTAAATTTTGAATAAATATTTATTTTAATAATTCAAATTATTCAAAATTTGGATAGTTTGAATTTCATTTGAATAAAATTAGTACGAATAATATGTAAATTTAGATCGTGTAAAAGTTGAATAAAAGAATTTTAGGTTTGTTTACAATTTTTTACAATAAATGTTTTGCTCGGTTGTGACTAACGATTATAATACAGATTAATTCAAATTTTGTTGTACTAAAGTTCTTAATAATTAACATTTTTATACAATTATTAATTATTATTAATATTATTAATATTTTATATTAATAAAAATTATTATGAATTGGAAGGAAAGTCAATTGGATTTTTAATCAATTAAATTAATTTCAGAATCATAACTATAAATTCCCTTAATATTTATATAATTATAATTCCCTCAATTTGTCATTTCATATATATGCAAAAATTTAGCTAACATAAGTAAGTTCTCTAATTATATATTTTTCTTGATGTTTTAAAATTTTAATTAGACTTCATTAATAATTAAAAAATATTATATTATAAAAACTATACGTATATAATATTACAATATAGATGGAGTTTTACGAATGTTTAATTTATAGAAAATAATTAAAACTAAATATAAACGATTTATCATATTATGATCAATAATTAATTAATAATTAATAGGTTATGACTATCAATGAAAATAAAATGTCTATAAATGTTGCTTTTGAAATCTAAGAATTAATGAAAACGCACCCAGTAATTAAAATTTCTTAAATAAAAAAGTATTTACTAAATTAGGAAAACTTTTAATATTTTTGTTAAATTTTATTGTTATATTTTGGTATTTCGTATAGTAGTTCTTACATTTTTTCGTTTAACTATTAATAAAGAAATTATTAAAAAATTGATTTAATTAACTAAAAAAATGAGTGATAGAGTCTTTATTTTATTTGTTTTAATGAGTCTTTTGATTAAATCCTCTACAATATAATTTCAAAAATTCCTTCGAGATCTTTTTTTTGTGAAAAACATTGATTTTAGTTAGTAGAAAATTAAGCCCACTTTTAAAAAAAGTCTTTTCAAACTGTAATAAAAATATAAAAATACATTTTCAAAAAGAGAAAAATAAAACTGTAAATAGAGACATCATATAAAAAATCACCAAGATCATTTTTAAAACACATACAATGTGCCATAACTTTAGTTGTTTTTATTAATTTCTTTTATATTTATCAAATACGTATCAAAAATAATAATAAATTATATTCTAGACTTACAACTATTGTTCCACTGATTTTCAATGTTTTTAACTAAAATAACATAATAACGTAATCTAAAATTCTTTCTCCTTTTAATTAATTTTTTTTATTTCTTTTTTTTTAAGAACAAACATTGTTTGTTATTTAAAATCTTCTCTTCCTTCATGATCACAAATCACAAATTTAGTAATATTTTATTTATTCACTTTAAAAGATAAATAATTTTAAAGATTTTTAAAGATAAATAAAAATTATTAATATTGACATATTGACATTTTTACTGATGATGATGATATTATTTTTGTTTTGTATTAATTGAAAAAATCTTCAAGTGATAGAACAGCCAATCAGGTTTTCAACAACAATGAAAGCGAGATATTCGATACTTTTCGTTACATCACTTTTTTTAAATAGGATAGGATTGTCGGATTTTCGGAGAATTAAACAAATTAATTTTAACTCAAAATTTAAACAAACTTGGATCAGAGAGACCTTTCTAATGGTATTTTCAGTAATTCTACAAATTTTGGTGTTAAAATATTTATTATTTTGAGAGAAAGTTTACGGACAAATTTTGTCTATACTAATGACGTCATTCTCCATCACATGCCCTTAAGCAATCTTTAAATATTGTCCGATTTTAAAATAAAAAAATAGGGTTATTTTGTTAAATTTGGAACAAATCTAGGAGGCTAAATTTCTTACGTTTCCTTTGCTCTGAACAAAAAAATTTTTGTCAAAGAATTTCGTAGTAATGTCAGGAAAATGTCAGGAAAGTTGACAAACTAAATCTAGCGGATACCCTTCTTTGAGAAAACGGGTTTTGTTTTCAAAATAAAGATATTTTGACACTTCCAAAACAAAGAAAAAAAAACTAGACAAAGAAAAAAATCGAGATTTCGAGGAAATGGGAAAATTTGATCGTATGATAAGAAGAGTAAAAAGCAGAAGAAATGTGACGAATGTAGGTGCAAAAGATGGGTCTCTGACGACAGGATTTGCAATAAGCCCTACGACTACGGGAAAGTAATCTTGCTGCCTTCGTCGGTTTCGAAAAGCCCCAAAGCAGCACTAGGGTGTTCTTCTTGGCAGGGTAGGGAGGGAAAAGTGGTGAAGGGTGGAGGGGAGAGGAGGAAAGAAGATCCAGGAAAAATGCTTGGAAAGAGGTCCAAGCATTTCACCCGTTGCTCTTCTTTTCCAACCGACCTATTCCACCTTTTCTCGATTTTTATTCCTGTTTTCCTTTCTTTATGCTATGCTCCCGCGTCGTGGCTTCCGCCAGTCGGAAAATCGACAGCGATAAATATTGGCAACGCCCTGTATTGTTACTTCGCGTTGCACCAAACAAAAGATCGAATAACTCAGACTGAATTGAGGAAAGCCCTTATTTATTTTGCACGAATAGCTTCTTTCTACTTTCATCCTTTCCTTTTTTTGGCGCCCGCACTTACAAAAATCTTACCAATTTAAACAAATAATTGATTGAGTTATTGATACAAGTCATGAGGAAATTAATTTTTTTTTCCTGTCGAAATGTTGTATACTTATACAAATTTCAGGCCTCCCACTCATGCCACTATTGACACTTTTTGCCACTTTTTTTAGCTTATGACACTATTCAGTTACTATTTTGAAAAAATGCTACAAATGATACTTTTTTGTAAAAAAAAAACCACTAAAGACACTATTTTCAACTCAGATGTTTAATAAGTCTTTGTATGTATGCTTGCTATCCTTTTTTTTATTATGCTTTAATCTATAGAATGCATTTAATTGGTTGGAATTATAAAATCATAAAAAATTATTTTCATTGAGACGGAAAAAAATGAACAAAGAATTGAAGCAGAAGCCAAAAAAGAGGGAGGGCATTGTGGGTTATTGCAGGATTTATTTCCTAACTTATGGAAAAAATCCATCGCGTTTAGACGATTTTTCAATTTTTTGTAAATAAATTTCAATGATTTGATGAAAATATTTTTTCTTTATACATTGGAATTTTTTTCACCAATTCCTGGGATTTATTTCCGAGTTCACTGCAAAAACACGGTGTCTTAAATTGGACAAAAATGTCTTAAATTAAGATACTTTTGGTGTCTAAGACACGAAAAATGTCTTAATTTAAGACATTTTATTACAATTTAAGACACCTGTTTTTGCAGTGTTTTTGGAAAAATCCACTATGTTAGGAATTTTTTTTAATCTTTAAAAATAATTTCCAATTTTTTTGTTTTGTTTGATATAGGGAATTTTTCCAAACTTTACGAAATAAATCCACTAGTTTGGAAGATTTTCTAATTTTGGGGAAAAAAATTGAAATTGTCACTATTTATCACTATTTTGACACTATTTTTCATTGCGAAACTGATTGGGAGGTCTGAAATTTGATTAGTTTTGTAAAAATAAGGAGGAAATTCGGTTATTATTTTGAAGATATTAAAGAAATTTTATTATTTTTGGGGAAATAATGAGGAAGTTTTATGAAATGATATATGGAAATTTGTTTATGTTTGTGGAAGTAATGAAGAAATTTGATTATTGTTATGCAAATATGTAAAAATTTGATTATAGTTGTACAAATAATAAAAATATTTTATTATTGTGCAAAGAATGTCGTTATTATTATTATTTCTTGCCAGATTAATTCACCAATTTCTTTGGAATCATTAATCTTCTTTTCATATGGAAATAATCTTGATGAATTAATCTCGTATCTATTCATCACACGGACTGGAGAAATAGAATTATTTTCCTTTTTTACCACCGTCCAGTACTATATGCGGACACTTATTTTTCAGATTTACAATTAATTTTGCTTTGTTGCTTTTAGGGATAAACTATTCTTTCCCTTTAATTAATATTATTTGTATTCCAAAAAGCAGTCCAGGTTGAAATTATTTTACGCAATGTAAGTTTTCTTATATACTTTGAATGTTACAAGATTTTTTCTGAATTTTTGTGAATCATTAACATTTTGTAAGAATCTGGAAATCTGCTTTATTATCCAAGAAAGTTTCTGACTTTTTCGAGAAAAGTTGTCTACTTTTTCAGCAACTTTCCAACTTTTATTTTTGTTGCCTTTTACAGCAACAAATTGAATTAGTTTTTAGTTTTATTGAAAATATATCTGGGTACGAAACCTTTTAGATTCAATTATAAAGGACGTAACCGAGATTTGGTGTGGACACAACGAATTGAATGGTCCAGACCAATTTTGGTTATAGACGAGTTCCTGAGACCAAATTTTCGGCTCAGCCGTGCGGTCTATATGTTTACGGACTTAAGATCCCGAAGTCAATTAGTCAGACTTTCTCCACGTACTTTATCTTTCTTCTTTTGTTTTAGTCTTATCCACTATGCTCATCCTTCAGGACTTACCTTCTTCGAAAATCTCTTGGCAAATAAACCATCTCAATCGCTTCTGTTTGTCCTTCAAGTCGTTTTCTCACAAAGAAAAAATCCCCCTTTAACAATAATACACACAATTAGAGTCTTATTAAAGCTGCATCTGTAACGTGATCGACTTAGATTTTTGTGTAGTAAAAAAACTATCGGCAAAAAGTAAAATTCGTAAAATTTTCTTAAAATCGAAATTTTTGCAGATTATCTTGGTTGTTATTAAAATAAATTTATTTATTGAATTTTACAGTTACTTTAATTTTAAAATTCTGCCAAAATTCTAAATTGCAATTTGATTAGAATTTTCACAAGAACCAAAATATTTTATCACGATATAATTTTATAATTTATGAATAGTAACTTAATTATTAAAATTCTCTAATTATTTGATGTAATAAATGTTCCATCCAGTATATTCTTTTTCGTGGAAACCTTACAGTTTAGAAACAAAATGTAAAATTTTATTCAAAGCTGTTTTAAAAATACAGTGTTTCACAACAGAAATATAAATCAAAAATGCCAAACAAATATCGGTTATTTATCTGTTGTTTTTGGTAGCGACGTACAAATGACTAAAGGTACTTTGAAATTTTGCAATTTTTAACAATTGAATGCATTCAATGCGAGAAAAATTGAATGTTTTAAACTAAATTTTATTTTATTACTTAAAAAAAAGTAAAGTTGATGAAGTAATACAGAACTACAATTTTTAATAGGATACAATTTTTTTCAATATAGTAAACCAAAATACGATAGAGTTGTTAAAGTTAGAGACTATAAGAGATTGAGAATAATTGCGGTAGAAAATAAAATATAGGATGAAGTTATTAGAGTAAAAAAGATATTGAAAATAATTGCGTTGTTAGAAATAATTGCCATAAAATAATGCAGTAAAGAGTAATCTTTTTTATCCATCAGGTATAATTGTATTGATTATTTAAAAGCCTAGAAAATGAATTTTCATTAAAAATGGCTCAGTCGTGTAAATGCAAGCATGGAGAAATATTCTTTTTCTGTGATTTCTCAAATTTTGGGATTAACACCTTGGTATTTTTCTAATCAAAGTCATTTAGTAAGAAGAAACAGAATATATTCTTTGTCAGTTTTGTGTCTTATTCTCACAATTTATAGTTTAAAACCAATTTTTTACTTTAAATATTATATTATTTTGAAAAATTGGTTACTAGCTATTACAGAATTCTTAATATTTGCATGTTTTGTGAATTGCAACATCATTACAATGTTTCAAATAAATCAGCTACTTTCCGTTAGTATTTGTTGTAATAATTTTTTAATATAACACGTTTTTTAAGATAACAAGTATCTTTTGTTTCAGTTTTATAATAAACTTCATTATTTCGATGAAGTTGTCAAGAAGTATGATTGTGAAGTAAAAAAAATACCCTGGATTTTTAAGATTTTCTCAAAGTTTTTAATTTTATTTTTCTTTCTAAACTACAGCATTATTATTATTTCTTACTATTACGATAATATAGATCAAGCTGCCGTAATATTATATTTATTTTTAACGGAATTCCAATCCTTCTTTATTCTTTACTCTTTGATGCATTTTACACATCAAGCCTATTTAATTTTACAACGCTTTAATTTATTAAATTGTGAATTAGTAAAACAAATTCAATGGTCCAGAGAATTACATTTAAAAAAAAAATTATATTACAGTTTACAATATGAAATTTTTTCACATTTTTCTTTGTAACATTAGTCAAGAGTTTAATGATCTATACGGTTTCTGCTGGCTTCTATCGGTTTTTAGCATTGTAATACAAAATATTTATCAATTTATCAATTCGTATCTGATATATAAAATTGATTCATTTGTACAGAAAGACATAATTGCCTATTTAATCATGAAAATCTATACTTTAACTGTTTACTGTACAATCTTTCATCAAACATCGTTTAAGGTATTGAACAAGTATATCAAATTTTTTTCTGAATATTATAAAAATTGAGATTTTATAATTTCTGATTTAATTCTTAGGCAAATCAGTTCCAGGATATTGTTACACACAATACTCCACTATTAATGAATCATGAGATGAAAATGGTAATTGGGATTTTATCATTGCTATCGATTTTCTAAGAAATAGGATTAAGATTTATTATTAAATGATAGTTTATTATTACTTGACTTATAGTTAATAGAATTTACTTATTTAAAAGAAAAAAACCATTTACTAATACAGATTATCAAAATTTTATTAATTACAATTTAGATAGTTGAGAAAAAAATATTTTTACAGGATCAAATTGAAATTACAGCCTATTTATTAAACAGTCACATTTCATTTAATGCAATGGGATTCTTCAATATAAATTTAAAAATTCTCCTTGCGGTGAGTTTCCCTATATGTAATTCTTTTTAAAGAGAATCAAATAAGACGCATGAATAAGATCAAAAACTCATTATATTGAATTTTCAATCAGCAGAATTTCATTAGACAGAACTTTCATGAAACCGATTGTTTATTTTATAGAATTTGTATTCAATCGAATGTGAATTAATTCGATTTCTCACTGATAAGTAGAATTTTCAAGTCACCAAACTCATATTTAATATAAATATCTTTTTACATAATTTCTGTTTAAGCCACTTCTTATTTAAAAGAACTTTAATTTAACTGACTATTAATTTAGCAGAATTCTCATTTACAGAATTTTAACTGAACCGAATCTTCAACTGACAGATGAATGTCCATTTGTCCGAATTTTGTCACTTAAAGATTCGTCTAAGTTAACATTCTGTTAAATGAGAATTCTGCTAAATTAGCATTCGGTTATATTATGATTCTTTTAAATAAAAAATCGGTTATGTAGAAATTTTATAAAATGATATTTATATTAAATATGAGTTCGGTGACTTAAAACGAGAAAATGAGAAAAGTTAAAAGTCTTAAAGTGAAAATTCGGATTAATTCGCATTAGATTAATTACAAAATGTATAAAATAAACATTGAACTTCATGAAAGTTCTGTTTAATGAGTTTCTGCCAATTAAAAGTACGATATAATGAGTTTTGGAACTATTCATGCGTCCCAATTAAATTTCTGTATATAGTAATAAAGTATTTTATTATAATTTTCCAGATTGTATCCATAATGATATCGTATGGAATACTGCTCCATCAAGTTTTTTGAGAACATTGAGAAGCATTAGAACATTTATAAACATTTGATCTCTATTAATATAATGATTACCATCAATTAGAAAAAAACTATCTTAGATTTGTAGAAAAAAAGATTTTTTCCAAAAATAATTTTTTTGATCGTAATATCAAAATTGTCAAAAAACATCAATTTTTCTTTGATCAAACGAATGATAATGATTACCTTCATTAGTACTTTTATTATTATTATTATTACTATTAATGTTATAAAAATTAAAATAATATAAATATAGATACTTTAAAAAAACTAAAAAAAAAATTAGTTTCCAATCAATCCCAGGGGCGAATCTACCTTGAAGCAAATGAAGCACGAGCTTCAGGGCCCGGAACCCAAAGGGGCCCGGTGCTAGAATATAATGTAACATGAAAAAAACTTTTAATTTGACGGGATTTTTTAAAATCATCCGCGAATTTTGAAAACGATCCGCAAATTTTTAAGAAATTCTAGAAAAGTAGATAAATCCTAAAAACTTTAATTTCAATCTTGTATTCTTTAACAATAATATGAAAAATTGAATTTTAAATCACCGTAATTCAATCTAAAAAACTAAACAAAAAACATTCAATTTAAACAAAAAAAAATTGAAAAATTAAGAAAATTATAGGAATAAATGCTGAAAACAATTCCAAATTGAAGAAGTGCATTGAAAATAAAAAAAAATATTTGAAATTGAGAAAAATAATTGAAAACTTTAGAAAATAATAAAAATTTAGAGAAAATAATAAAAACTTGAAAAAATGAATTGAAAATTTAAGAATTAAAATAAATGTTGAAAAAAATTAATAATAATGAAAAAAAATTACAAAATTTGAAAATAATTCACAATTGAAAACAAAATTCGAAAAATGGCTTGATTAATACACAAAAAAAATGAAAAACTCAAAGAATAATTATAAAATTTTAAGAGACGAACTGAAAATTGTAGGAAATAATTTCAAATTGCGAAAAATAATTAATAATTAGAAAAAATAGTTGAAAAATGACTTGATGAATAGACAACTGAAAAAGATTTGTTAACATTTAGCAAAAATTTTAAATTTAAAAAAAATAATTGCAAATTAAAGAACTAAGAAAATTATAGAAATAATCGTTGAAAATAATTGCGCATTGAACGAATAGATTGAAAACCGAAAAAAATAATTTAAATTGAATAAAATAATTGAAAATTTAAATTTAAAGAATATAATTAAAAATTGAAAAATCAATTGAAAGAGCCGAAATTTATTGAATATAGAAGAAAACAATTAAAAACTGAAAAATAGAATTGAAATTTGAAAACAAATTGAGAATTGAAGAAAATAGTTGTGGAATTGAGCAATTGATTTGAACTTCATAAAACAATTTTTATTAGAAATAATTGAAATAGCCTACACTGAGAAAAAATTTTCGTAAAAATTCTTGTGCTGTTCACTATAAAAGAGTCATAATTGACATTTTTCGAAATTTTACCGTGCTGTCTTACAATTTTTACCGGATTTCCCACAATTTTTACTAAAAAATCCGGTAAAAATTATAAGTCAGCACGGTAAAATTTCGGAGACTGTCAATTATGACTCCTATATAATGAACAGCACAGGAATTTTTACGAAAATTTTTTCTCACAAGTGTAAAGTTATTGGATATTGAAAAATTTATTGAAAATCGTAAAAAATAATTGTAAATTGAGGAAAATAATCAAAAATAGAAAAATTAGATTAAAAATATAAGAATTATATTGAAATTTTAATAAAAAAATGGATAATTAAAAGAAAAAGTACAAAATGACGAGAATAATTAAACATTCAAGAAAATAATTGAGAAATGAGGAAAATAAATGACAATTGAAAAGAAATTCAAAAAATGAATTGATTAATACACAATTGAAAAAAATAATTGAAAACGGTAAAAAATAATTATAAAATTTTAAAAGAATAAATAAAAATTTAAAAGATTCTAGGAAATAACTAAAAATTAAAGAAAATAATTATAAATTGAAAAGAAATAATTGACAAATAACAAGAATAATAACAAAATTGAAGATAATATATGAAAAATGAAGAAAATAATTGACAATTGAAAACAAACTTCAAAAAATGGCTAGATTAATAAACAACTAGAAAAAATAATTTAAAAAATTGAAGATTAAAAAAATTAGAGAATTAATTGTTAATTGAACAACTGAGTTGAAAATCGAAAAAAAAAAATTAAAATTGAAGGAAAAATTAAAAAATGGAAATGAAATTTAAAGGATATAATTCAAAATTGAAAAAAGTTGAGAATTATATTGAATACAGAAGAAAATAATTAAAAACTTAAGAAAGGAATTGAAATTTTAAAAAATAATTGAGAACTAAAAAGAATAATTGAACAATTGTATTTAAAAATAAAGAAGTTTATTGATATTCGAAAAAATAATTGCAAAAGGCGAGAATTTTTTAAAATTAAAGAAAATAATTGAAAATTGAAAAACGTACCGAATTGAAATTTGAAGGAAAAAATATAAAATTGAAGAAATAAATTGTAATTTGAAAAAATAGTTAATCATTGTGAAATATAATTTTTTTCAATTTTATGATTTTTAAAATATTTATTTAATTTTTTTTCATTTTTCATAACTTATTAATTATTATAACTTTTAAAGACTTTTCTTCTTTTATTTAATTTTTTGTAAATTTTCTCATTTGATAATAATTTCTCTATTTTTCAGCAATATTGGTTTTTTTCTTAAAATTGTTTAATTGTTTTTATTCAGTTCTTCATTAAAAAAAAATTATTGTTTATTCCTTAATTTTTAAAACAAGTTTTTAAATTTTTTTTTATGTTTAGTAACATTTTTCCATTTTTCACTGATTATCTTATTTATTTTCTTAATTTAAAAAAATATATCCACAAATATTTTAACTTTTTGAAAATCAGTTTTTCCTCTCTTTTGTAGTTTCAATTTTTTGTTTCAAAAACATTTACTGTTTATCCCGTAATATTTTGATTTTAAAAAAGCAATTTAATCAATCTTTCTTAAACTGTTTTAATTCCATAACATTATTACCATGTTTCTTAATTTTCTTTTTTTTTTGCCTTCAATTATTTTTTAATTTTTTTGTTTTTGAAGAGTTTTTTTATTTTTTGCAACTTATTCAATTATTACATTTTTTACATATGTTTTTGCTTTAATTTTCCCATTTCAATGTAAATTATCCTTAACTTTCTTATCTGTTCATTTATAATACTAGTTTTAATAAAATTTTGTAATTTTTGTAAAATTTCATTCTTACATTTTGTTAACTTTCTTTGAAGAATTTTCACCATTGTTTAAATGATTATTCGCTAGAAACTCTGATAAGATAAAAATGCAAAGATTTTTTTTAGGGGGGCCTTAAAAGTTTGTTGTGCTTCAGGGCCCGTGACAGCCTTGATCCAGCCCTGATCAATCTAATTTGTTAGGGTTCCGTACCGTAAAACGGAACCCTATTAAAATCACTATGTGTGTCCGTTTTCGCACCCCTTCTAACTTCTAAACTATATGAGCTAAAGTCTTCTAATTTAGTCCACATATGTAATTTCACCTTGGATTTACGAAAATGATATGGAAAACGCGATTCCAGCTCATGAACATGCCGAAATCTAGCAAAAACCACTTTTTTGCCCTAAAATTGAAATAAATGACCATGTCCCCCCCCCCTAATCTTCTAAACTATTTGACTTAAAATGCTGAAATTTGGTACACATATGTAGATTCACGTGTAGATTACAGGAAAATTATAGAGAACTCTCGTAAAGACTGTCTTCATAGTGTTTACTAGCCAAAAAGTACGAATTTTTGAAAAAAATTCGAAAAAATGACCATGTCCCCCCCCCCCCTAATCTTCGAAACTACTTGACCTAGGATGCTGAAATTTGGTACACATATGTAGATTTACGTGTAGATTACAGGAAAATTATACAGAACTTTCGTAAAGACTGTCTTCATAGTGTTTACTAGCCAAAAAGTACGATTTTTTGAAAAAAATTCGAAAAAATGACCATGTCCCCCCCCCCCCCTAATCTTCCAAACTACTTGACCTAGGATGCTGAAATTTGGTACACATATGTAGATTCACGTGTAGATTACAGGAAAATTATAGAGAACTCTCGTAAAGACTGTCTTCATAGTGTTTACTAGCCAAAAAGTACGATTTTTTGAAAAAAATTCGAAAAAATGACCATGTCCCCCCCCCCCCCCTAATCTTCTAAACTACTTGACCTAGGATGCTGAAATTTGGTACACATATGTAGATTTACGTGTAGATTACAGGAAAATTATACAGAACTTTCGTAAAGACTGTCTTCATAGTCTTTACTAACCAAAAAAAACGAGTTTTTGAAAAAAAAATCTTCCAAATCTTCCCCTAATCTTCCAAACTATTTGACCTAGGATGCTGAAATTTGATACACATATGTAGATTTACGTGTAGATCACAGGAAATCATAGAGAACTTTTGTAAAGGCGGTTTTCACAATGTTTACTAGCCAAAACCTACGATTTTTTTAAAGAAAATTCGAAAAAATGACCGAGCCCCCCCCCCCCCCCTTTTAAATCGTTTGTAGTATTTGACTTGGGATCCCGGGAACAAGGGTTTATATATAATCAGATATATTTCAGATATCATTAGATATATTGTAGATATAATCAGATATATTTCAGATTTAATGATATATGATTTGATCTATTCAGATATAATCAGATATAATCAGTTATTTAAACATATATCTGCTTATATATATTTAGATATAATCAGATCTAACTAGATATATTTAGATATAATCAGATCTGATATTATATCTGTTTATATCTAGATAGATATCGCCTGATGTGAGGTCATATCTAACTAGATATATTTTAACATAGTCAAATCTGATATTATACCTTTCTATATCTAATTTGATATTGTCAGATATGAAGTCAGATATAATCATTTTGTTAACAGATTTAATCATACATAATATCAGATCAAACTATATCTAATAAAAAAATAATTTATTTATAATATATATAAATAATATAGTTTGGACTTTTTCAAATTTCAAAAATTTTTATTTTTTTATTAGATATAGTTTGATCTGATATTATGTATGATTAAATCTGTTAACAAAATGATTATATCTGACTTCATATCTGACAATATCTAATTAGATATAGAAAGGTATAATATCAGATTTGACTATGTTAAAATATATCTAGATAGATATGACCTCACATCAGGCGATATCTATCTAGATATAAACAGATATAATATCAGATCTGATTATATCTAAATATATATAAGCAGATATATGTTTAAATAACTGATTATATCTGATTATATCTGAATAGATCAAATCATATATCATTAGATCTGAAATATATCTGATTATATCTACAATATATCTGATGATATCTGAAATATATCTGATTATATCTAAACCCTTTTTCCCGGGGATATAATCTACTTTTTATTTTATTAGTAATTTGCCGATTTCATTGAAATTTAATAAAAAATTCAATATAGTGCATTAAAATTTTGTTATTTGTTATAAGTTTTAAAATAATTTTAACTATATTAGTATATAAAGTTATAGAAAAATGACTTTGTTATTTGAAATACATATACAATTGCTATTGCATTTCAATCTCTATTTCATATAGTTAAAAAAATTATAGAGGTACGGAACCCTTCGACTTGGTACGAGTATAACTCGTACTTGCCCGATTTTTTTATTTATAATTGAGCCTGAACTAAATTTAATTACAAATTTTATTTACTTTATAATGTAAATTTTTATTATTTACATAGACAAAAAGAAATATATTGTATTTATAAATACATGTACATCTTCTGCTTTGATTTGCTCAACTTTAGGCAGAAGCTCGTTAGCTTTGCTTGTGGAATGAGACATGAGTACCACCTTTCATCTTCACGAAACAGGCAACGTTGATTAGCAAGATGGTACACTACTCATGATTAGACAGTCTCCGAGTACAATACCATTATCCAGTTTTCCTTCAGAAAAGCAAGTACTTGAAAACTATAGAAACTTTCCAACATTAAGCTCAACTTTAATATTCTGATTCAACTTCAGATCTTGAGGAAAATAATTCAATTATTTTTCTATCTATTTCACCTGGAAAATATCACGTTAAATTGTGAGATTATTTGTTAACTGGGTTGAAAAGTGTGAATAGCTCTTCACTCGATGTAAAACTGAATTAAACTGAAATAACAGAAAATGGTAAAATACTCACTAACTGGAAAAAATATAAGAATTTTAATTTACATATGAAACTGTCAGAAATTTGATTTTAATGAAAAAATCGTTGGTGTATTCACTGGAGTGGTTTTTGAAAATTTAATTTCAATGTAAAAACTGGATTTAGTAATTTTTTTAAAAAAATTTTATACATATTTTTAAATTTTTTTTAAATGCATGTTTAAGTTTATGAAGAGAAATAAAATAAATGAATGATAATTTACATTTATTGGTTTTGAGCTTTTAAAGCTCCACAGATTTACCTCTAAATTTTTGTATTACTCGTGCAAAAAGTTATCTTAAATGGACATTTACATTGCACTTGACGGCAGTATAGTTTTCTCTATTCCAATGTTTGTTTCTCCTTTATTTTCCCAAAATCGACGAAAATGAAACGTCAACTGCAGTTTGAATTTCACTTGTTTGTATTAAACTTTCAAAGCAATTTGTTCGCATCTACATCTCTAAATTTCTATTTAAATCTTTCTAAATGCTCACCGGGATTTTCATCAATTCACTTAATCAATTTTAATTCAAAAAAAGTCTCAAATTTCATTACTGCACTTCCATGTTCTATTTGAATTTTCTAAAAATACAAATTGTTAAAAAAATAACAATTCTATATTCATTAACAAAAAATTAAATGAATTAATTATCTTTTACAATTATTATATTTATTTTATTTTTCAAATTTACAGTTTACAGTAATAACAACCTTCTAACTACGAGAAAACAATATTAATTTAATAATGGTAACCTAATTAATTCCAGTTCATGAATAACACACTGAAGGTCTCTTTTAATATTCCATTCGACGTCTTTTACACGTTTATTAATTATTCACATGTTTTAACCCTTTGAGCACTGTCGTATGTATCGACCGGAATTAAAATTTTTTAACCTACTAATTACAATGTTGAGTTATAATTAGAGATTGAAAATGCAAGTAAATGTACAATTTTGCAAAATAAGTGTTAGGATTAAAAAGCACTTGATTTTCCGTACACGGTTAATTGACAGATGAAGTATAGATTTAAAAATTGGCTGGTAATATAAATTCTTTCACACTTCGTGGCAAGCAATATTGACTTGGTTGCGGTGTTAATTAGGAACTCGACGTAAGTAGTTTCCTGCTGCATAACCATTCGCTGTGGTTGCGACCGAACCCTTGTAATTGTGGCTTGCTTTCTCTGTCGCCTAATCTCAAAACGGGTAACTTGGCTTTTCCCAGGAAACTAAGGATGGTGTCCCTAAAACATATTTATTGTTATACGAAAATCCTCGGAGAGTGGAATTTATTAATGGTATAAAGATAATCACAATTTTTCAAAAGATATACCCTCATAGCGTATAAAAGCATTATTTTTACAACAATAAGTGCTTATATTAACTTAACTTTTACTAATTCAAACAAAATTTTATTCAAATCATATAATTAATTCTAGTTTAAAGACATTGAAAATTCTTTCGTATCTATATAATTTTAGTTAATTTTATTGTCATTGGATTTACAAATTTCAATTATAGTTACATTTTCAGTAAATCGATATTTTAGTTATGATTCTCAAAGTGTAACTGATCCCAGGGGAGGCGATTTTAAATTTTTGCACACTTAATGTTGACCCGGCGGAGGGGGGGGGGGGGAGAAATAAAACCAAAACAAAAATTAAAGAGTTTCTTAATTAGCGTAATTATTTTAACGCAAAAGTTGTCAATCTTATTTGAATTCGAGTAATAAATTCAATTGTAATTATTTATAACTAGATTTATTTAATTTATTTATTTCAATTTAATTTAATTTATAAATTTTTAATTTATACAACGCGTGCGATAAGTTTCTGCAGCTTGTGTTATCAACAATTATAAATATTTAAAATATAATATACTTAAAGATACATAAAACAAGATTTATTTATAAAATTTATATAATTTTGGAACTGAAAAGAATTTTAAAAAATAATTATAAACAATACAGAATATATGTAAAGTAAAAGTACCTAATTACAAAATGATTTCAAGAATTTTAAATTGAGGAAAATAATTCAAACATTATAGAAATAATCAAAAATTGAAGATAATAATAAAAATTTGAGATAAATAATTAAAATTTTCGGAATTAATCAACAAATAATCAAAATAGTATAAAATTTGTGAAAATCATTGCAAATTAAGCAAAAAATCAAAAATTAACGAACATATATAATTGAAATTTGGGAGTTATAATTGAAGAATGATTAAAACAAACAAAAAAATAAAATTTAAAAAATAAAATAAAAAATAAATAAAAATAAATGAAAATTAAAAAAATTAATTGAAAAATAATTAAATGTATTTAATTAAGAGGCAGAGAAAATAATTGCGAAAAGACCAAAGAAAATGAAAATTGAAAAAAATAATTGAAAATTTAGCAATATAATTAAGGAATAGGAAAAATAATTAAAAATTGAAGAAATTGATTGCACAATGATAACAATAATAATTTGAAAATTAAAGAAAAGTATTAAAATTGGAGAAAAATATTTTAAAGTCCAGGAAATTAATTAAAAAATAATAAAAATAATAAAAATTTCGAGGAATTATTTGCAAAGTAATAAAAATAATTAAAAATTGAAGAAAATAACTTTAATTTGTGAAAAGTAGATGAAAAAATTACAACATATATTTGTAGTATAAGAACATAATTGCAGAATGATAAAAATAATTGTAAATTGAAAAAATAATTGGAATTTGAGATAAGTAATGAAAAATTTAGAAAATAATTTTAAAATTAACTGAAAATGACAAAAAGTTATTGAAAAATGGTAGAAATAATTGAATAATGAAGAAGGTAATAAAAATTGGTAAAAAATAATTTAAAAAAATTACAGAATACATTTGAGATAAACAAGACTACTTGAAAAATGATAAAAATAATTGAAAATTAAAGATAATTATGAAAATTTAAGAAAAAAAATTGAAAAGATTTCAGAATCTTTTTGATATAAAAGAAAGTGATTGAAAATTGAAAACAACATTTAAATACTTGAAAAATACAACTGAAATTAAAAAACAATTAATAAAAATTTAATAATTTAGTTTTTTTAATATAAATTGATGAAGTATGAAACAGGTTTTTTAATATTGAAAAATGTTTGGAAAATGATTATGGAAAATGAAACTGATAATTAACTTAACAAATTTGATGAGTTATGTCCTTCCATTATTTAATTGACATTACAAGTGATATTAATAATTCGATATTAAAGAAATTAATTGTAATTTAAAGAAAAAATTTAAATTTAAAAAACAAAAATCGTATTTTGTAAAAATAATTGAAAAATGACGAAAGAAGTTGATAATTAATTAAATAAATTATAAAACTAATTTTTTATTGAAGGAAATAATTAAAACAGAAAGTTTTAATTGAAAAAATGAAAGAAAATAATTGAAATTTGCTGATTAAATTTAAAATTTAGGGAAAAATTAAAAATAAATGGAAATAATTAGAAATTAAATAAATTTTTTGAAAAATGATAAAAATAATTGAAAATTGCAGCAAATAGTTAAAATCATAATAATAGAAAAGAATTGTGAAAAATTGAAGAAATTTTTAAATAATTTCAAATTTACTATTCTCAAAGCGTGGAATAATTTAATTTTTAATCAATGGAATTTCAAGTTAATTGAAGTTTGTAGAAATTAAAATTGTTATAAGTTATAAGCTTGACAAAATTTTACGTAAGTGGTAAATGATTTTTTAGTGAATCCAAATTTTGTTGTTGTTCAGAAACTTAAATAAAAAAAAATTGTACTGTTTAGATCTTAATTGGTGAAAAGTCGTTTACAAATTCATATTAGTGAAAATTTCCATTAATTTTTAGTAAAATTTGAATAAGTATTCACAAAACTTATAAAGATTATTATATTGTTCAACCTCTTAGGTAAATGTTATTTTATACAATTGCTAAAGTATTAAATGACTTTTAGGTTAAATTATTAAATATTTGATTTTTATGAATTAATTGAAGTGCTCATTAATTGTTTAATTGATTGATATTAAAATTTTTAATTTTAGGTGTTGTACAAAATAACAAATTTCAAAGTAAATTTTGTTTCAAAATGATATTGATTCTAAAATTGTACTATTTAAATTCGTAGATTTTGAAATTTTTACAAATTTTTTAGTGAAAAATAACTAAGAATTAGTAGACATAATTTGAATTTATGAACTACTTTTTAATAATTCAGATTTAGAAGGAAGGAGAGGTAGTGAATTATAAAAAATTCATAATAAAAATTAACTACAGTAAAAAATAAAATGTACAAAGGTAATGAGAAAAAATTAATGTCCTTTTGATTTTAAATTAAGTTCAACCGTAAACTTATTGACAAAAGAATTTCTGCTACAGGGGTTTCTTTGTGAAACTTGCCAGTTAACCGACTTTCCATAAACTTCGAATGTCAATAGAGCTTGGAATTCACTTGACACGATTATTTGTCTTTGAAATAAGCAAACTCGATTTTACTTTCAGTTTTCCATTTCTATTTTATTTTGTCGTTTCTTATTTCATAAAACGAAGCGCAGCTGTCTTTAAAATTCAACAAAATGTAAGTTTACTCAATTTGAATAAGATTTTTAAAACGCATAAAATTTCATGTTTTATCAGTTGGAATATATGTATAGATTTAATGATAATTTTTATATGAAGATTTGTACATGTACTTTTAAATTCGACTCGTATTTTCGTTTAGCGTTGAAATGCGATTAGTACCAAGTAACATTAATACATTTCAAACTATTAAGCTGATTAATTAGTAATTATTCGATCGAAGAGTCAGCCTCGTGGGACAGAAACTGTTCCGTGTGGACTAATTGAAATGGCACTAGGCTTAATTAATGGAAGCTCTAAAATACGGAAGTTATACTATTGTCTGATGCATTTATTATGTTAATTCGCATATTTTCTGTTTTGGAAATTATTTTTCCGTTATATCTTAAATAATAATAATAACGATACTGCTGAATATAGTTACATTCGTTTATAAAAAAAAAGTTAATTAAAATATAATTTATTAAATTATGTTCTATCTTTTTACGTAAATTGATTAAAATAGTAAAATATTTTTTAATTATAAGAAGAAACGATGTTATCGAATCGTTTAATAGAATCATGAATTAATTAACTTTTAGTTACATTCTAGTGAACTTTTTTTTCTGAGAAGCAAATGAAGAGTAAGAAATTGAAAGGAACAGATCCTAAATGTGCAAAAGACTTTCAGACTTGTTGTGCAAAGCTACTGAAATGGGAAAAAGAATTATAAAAGAAAAAATTCTTAGAGAGAAATTAATTAAACGCCATCTGTCTTTATAAGAGTTGAAAACTCACAGAAACAGCTACAGCACCGTACAGTTAAAATTTAATTAAATAGATTCAGAACTTCTCATTATCTACATCCTGAAAATCAAATTTACAACGTATAAATCCTTTGCCGCTGGTCTGGAGAATTTTCAGTAAAAGTTTATTATTAATATTGTTATTATTATTATTGTTTAGAACACAAGGAAACTTTTCAACAAATGCTAATTATAAATTCTATATACATATATGTACTGTTAATGTTTGGTAGAAAAGCATATGCTTGTTTTCTGGTTAATTATATTTTTGATTCAAGTTAACCGAATTGCAAACATTTCGGAATTTAATTAAATTAAATTTTGAAATTTTTTAATTACTTACAATTTTAAATTGATCATAATTTCAATTTAAACAAATTTCGCAACTAATATGAGTTTCAATTAATTTTTCAATTATCTTGCTTTTGTCAAAGTTAAATGTATTTTCTTTTTAAACGTTCTAAATTATAATATATTAAAATGAAAGTTGATTCAAAATTTAATAGACAATTGTCAATTCAAATTTTAATAATTATAGAGAAGTAAGAAGTACACCTTTCCATTGTTAATATTAGAAGAAGATATAAACAATCTTTGAAAGGAAATTTAAATAAAACTTCAAATTTTAATTTTGTCAAAAAATGCTATGTCTTCTGCTTATTTTAATTATTATAATTAATCCAACTTACAATCTATACCAATTTCTGTTGACTACAAACTTAAAATCATTCAAATTTCAATAGGTATAAATTTTATTTATTTTAAAATTGAATTGGTCCAAATTTTAAAATCTACCTAGATCTAATTTTTTTAAAATCCATTAGTTCTTTATCAATTCAAATGTTATTCAAATTTCAACTTACTTTCATTTTAGTTGTTTGAAATATTAATCGATTCAATTTACGATTAATTTGTATCTCATTTTAAAATAGTTTCTCTTCAATTTCCTTATTCACTTTTAGTTATTCATGCGCTATTTTGTGATTTTTATTAATTTTTCAGAAAATTTTCAATAAATTCCTGTAAAGTTTAAAAAATCACCTTTAATTTTTTTTACTTTCTGCTTCTTTGTTAACTTTATAGTATTTTTTCAATATTTTGAAATATTTTTTTTTATATATTAAAGGTAAATTAATCTGTTGAAGTTATATTTTTTACATTTTCTGTTATTTTCTTTAAATTTCTGGTTATCACTTTTTATTTTTTTCTTAATTTTTTAGAAACTTTTAAAACTTTCAGTTATTTTCCAATAATTTCTAGTTAATTCCTTAACTTTCTACTTATATTTAATTATCACTTTCAAAAAAATTTTCTTAATCATTTTTCATCTATTTCTTTCATTTTCTAGTTATTTAAAAATATTTTAATATTTTATCTTCAGGTTCTGGTTCCTCTTTTTTAATATCAACATTTTTTTTCTTCATATAGGAAACATTGTGATCGTTTGGATTTTTGATTTTTTAGGAACAGATTTATAACTCGATATGAAGAAAAGTACCCAAGAAGGAAAAATGTTAGATTATGTTCAGTGATAGTTTTACCTTGATTAAAAGTTCCTTTTTAATTATGTAAAATCAAAACCAGGTCTTGTTGAATATTTTGGATGGAATGATTTTAGATTTCTTAAAAAATATATTTTCAATATTTATTTGGAAGTTCTAGTATAGATATTGAGCAACAAATTGTAAAATTCAAAGCATTCATTAAATGTTTACTGTCAAAAAAAAATCTTATTTTAAGGCAGAAGAGCTGTCTTATTTTAAGACGCAACATTTTTAAGACAGCTTTTGCTTATTTTACAGATTTTTCTTTAGCTTGAAACTGTGCCAATAAAAATTAAAAACTTGAAATTTGCATGAAAACGTGAAGTACTAATCAATCTAAAAAGGTAAATTTGTAATTATTGTAAATTTATCTTGATTAAGACTGTATTTTTTACATAAACATTTATTTAGCAGGACTTTCTGAATTTAAGACACGTCTTAAATTAAGATTTTATTTTACAGTGTTATTTTAATAATACCTAATTAAATTTAGTAATTAATTTTATTATTAGTCATTTTTATCACTCAATAATTAAGATTATGTTTGCTAACTCTAACTTATTTGATTTTTAATTATGTAACTCTTGTTACAAATACCCAAAAAAACGTGAGTTGGCAGCTGCTTCTCTAAAAATTTAGTTGATCATTTTTTACGTATCTAAATATTTTTTATATAACCCAAAAAATTCTTCTTCTTAGGTTCCTTTCTTTATATCGCGTTCACATTTAATGAATTGATTTTCATCTAAAATGCATAAATATTACTTTCTTAACCAAATGCCCGAATGTATCTATGTCTGCTTGCGAGTGTGAAAAGTAGAATAGACTGAGTCAATCCTAAATAAAAAAAATTAAAAACCTCAGTATTTTTAATTTGATTAATGCCAAAATTAGTTTTAATACAATAATAATTTTCTTTGTGTTAATTTTAATTAATACCATCTCTATCGTTTTATTATTAAATAATCCACTCTTTCAGTACCTCAACAATATGAAAGCCCAATTTTTAGTGTTGACTTTTTTATTACTCTTGTTTCTGGGAGTGAAGAGATTCTTTTGAAAAATTAGGCCGTTACTGCAGAGCACTGCGGAAAACACAAGGTATGCAGGAGCGTCGAGGTGCACTTGTTCTCCTCGTACGTGTGAATTATGTGCTGATGTAATAAAAAGTTCAGAAGTCGAGACGAATAGGCAATAATAATATCTGGTACATATACGTACATCCCAGAAAGTGTGTTTCCCTTTAGTGCGGGTGTAGGTTTGCAGTGTCGGCAACAGCCATTATCTGAGGAGTCAGAAAATTTACGGGCGTTCTTCTAATTGTTTTCATGAATTTTTTCCCTTTGTCATAGTTTTTCGTGCCACATCTCAGATAAATGACCGCAATTCCGTGTGGAAACGGTGAATAAGAGGCGTGCTCAGTTTTTTTATCATTCATAGTAGCATTAAAACTTAGTAATAAACGCGCTATACGCCACAGAAAGATACAATTAATCTAAAGTATTTCTTTCCGCCAACAAGGAAAATTATTTTTAATTTACTTCCCTTCTTGGTTTTCGATTTATTAATACCGTCTTTAGAAACGAAAAGTTTCTCTTATCTTTGAAATTTATGGCTTATAAAATTGATTCTTTTACTTTATAGCACAAGTGACTATTAACAAATAGACGTACAAAAAAAAGCTGGGATCGTTTTAGAACTTTTTTTTTTTAGAAAATGAAATTTGAGTTTGAGATTATAGCAAGGGGTTAAACCTTCTTTAATACCCTATTGGTATGACTGTCAGAGAAACGCGAAGTCAATATTATTGCAGCTAGTTATACCTGTGATGATAAAATGATTTACTGAAACTGTCATAACAAAGACTCAATTTTGAATTCATTTATACTATAATAATAAAAGCCTGTTAGTTCGAGAACAGAGCAATTCAATTTCCTTTCCCGAAATTTCTAGCTTCTCGAAATTAAATTCTATGATTTATGTGTTATTTATCTTTTCAATTATAATATATATATGTATATTTAATTTCTTCGTCTTATTCGATTTGAATAATATTAATATCAGAATTGAATTTTCTTATTCATATTTATATAAATTTGGATGAAATGCCACATGTTCCCTAATCCGTCTATATTTATAATACTTGATGTAATTTTCTAAGAGTCCCAATCAATTCGATCGATAAGACTAATTTATAATATTACTAAAACTTTTTATATAGGTATATAGAAGAAGATTAATCAAAATAAACTTGTGTCTGCAATTTCACTAATTTCTTTTCTTTTTTTGTTGAGAGTTTCAAGAGGAAATATTTTTTCAAGTGCAGAAAATGTAGGTGCGTTTTTCTTTAATTAATTTCTTTGTTTATACTTACTTTCCACAATTAATTAATTTTTGATCTCATTTCGTGTATTACCACTTTTCAAGTTTTTAAAAATTATACCACACTGAGAAAAAAGATTTGCTATGATAGCAAACTGAATTGTTAATATAGCGCCTTGAACTTTTTTTGTTATTATAACAAAAAATTTGCTAAGACAGCAAATAGATTGTTAAACCTGCAAAACAAATTAATTGAACTGCTAAATAGTTCAATAGTAAACTTTTATTATTTTAAATTATTGAAATGGCAATTGTAGTTTCTGAATTTTTTTCAATGATTTTCTTTGATTTTCAATTTATGTTTCTTCTATTTAATTAATTAATTACACAAGTCCACAAAAATTTATGCCAAACATATACTGTCAGGATTTATTAAATTTTGTTTCTCTTGAAATGTCAAATGTACTTCCTACATCTGTAAATTTGAATAAGTGGATATTCACTGATTTGTATGTCAAAATGTCTTCCACTTTTTCAACAAGTGCATATAAACTTACAAATAATTTATTTCGACCTTAAAAACCTTTAAAAGGTCAATAATTTTTTTTCAAAAGTCGCTAATGGCCGTTGGTCACTCTGAATTTGGTTAAATTAAAATTTAAATAAATTAAATTTATGATAAATTGAAACTTTGATAAATAACTGTAGATAAATTAATTGGAGTTTTAATTAACTAAAAGTAAGATTTATCGGCATTATTAATCTATTGAATTTAAGGTTAATTATAAAATTGAGGTTAATTGGAAATACAGAATGTGTTAAAAATATGTGTGCATTGGATTTTTAATAAATCAAATTTAGAATTCGCTGAGATATTCACCAATAAAGATTTAATAAAAAATGAGAACTTATTGGTAAAATTAAAATTTTATATTAATAAAAAATTGAATAAATAATGTAATAATTGTTGTGAAAGTAACTTTTTGATTTAGTCTAAAAATAATGATGTACCTGAAGTTCCGGACGTCCGAACGGACGAAATTAAAAAAATATATTTTTCAAATTTTGCCAAAGCAATTTCTTTTAAAATACTTTAAAAATATTTTTTAAGTCTAAAATATAATGAATTTTTTATTTCTAAAGGATGAAATCAGGGTGTCTACTCACAGGGAATTCCGGGAAAACCGGGAATTTGCCGGGAATTTAGTTCGACCGGGAAAAACCCGGGAAATTGACGGGAAAAAAAATTATATCCGGGAATTTCTAAAAATTTCAGCTAATTCATTTTCATATAATTCTTCAAATTCACTTGAAACTTATTACTCGTTTTCGAGGTCTCTGATTGTGAAAACGATATCAGATTTACCAATTTTTCAAAATTCAAAATGGCGGATCCAATATGGCAGACATATTTTGCAAAATTGCTCAAATTCACTTCAAACTTGTTACTCGGTGGTAATCCATGTTCCTGGTTACTAATCTAAAGTTAGATTTTCAAAATAGTAAAAGTGTAACACTTTTTAAACGAATTTGAGCATTTTCAGGGCTGCCAGTGACTTTCTTTTCTCATTATTATTCAATTTTTTTAAAATCACTCACTATTACTCATTTTAAAAAAAATCACTTTTCTCACTTTCTTAGTAAAATAATAATTATCTATTATTATTATATACAGTTATGTTCTTCGAATTTCAATAAATTTTGACATTGTTTAATTAGTTTCCTCTAATTTTAATTATTTTTTCAAGTTTTTAATTAATGTCTACAAATTTTTAATTTTTAAACCAGTATTGTCAATTACTTTCGTCGTCTTTCAATTTTTCCATCAAATTTCAATTATTTTTATCATTTTTTAATTATTTGCTGCATATTTCTATTAGTTTTAACATTTAAAAATTATTTTTATCAAATTTCAATAATTATTTTCAATCTTTTTTTATGGTCATCAATATCTCAATTTATTACACAGTTTTCAATTTTTTTCTTCAAATTTTAGCAATTTTCTTCAATAATTTTATTATTATGTATCAATAATTTTTAAAACTTTACATCAACTGACAATTTTTTTTTCAAATTTCAACTTTTTTTTCAATTTCACATTCTTTTTATTATTTACACCAGTTATCAATCATTCATGTCATTATTCAATTATTTATCTCAAATTTTTATAATTTTTGTTATTTTTCATGTATTATCTTCAAATTTCAATTTTTTGTAATTTCTCAATTTATTTTCTTCAAATTTCAATTATTTTTGTCATTTCTCGACTATTTTTTCCTATTTTCAATTATTATTTTTGTCATTTTTTAATTGTTTTTTAAAAATTTTCAATTAATTTAGTAATTTCTCAATTATTGTCAATATTTTCGACGTTGTTTTATTACTTTCTCCAAATTTTGTATTTATTTTCTTATATCTTTAAATTATTGTCATGAATTTTTTGATTTCTTACTTCAATTTTCATTTATTTTTGTCAATTCTCAATTTCTTTTTAAATTTTAATTTTTTTTATCACTTTTCAAGTTTTTTTTTCAAATTTTTTATTTTTTAATTAATTTTTAAGTAGTTTTGTCACTTTTAAATAATTCGTCTCAAATTTTTATTATGTTTGTTATTTTTCACATATTACCTTCAAATTAAAATTTTTTGTGATTTCTCAATTATTTTCTTCAAATTTCTGTTCTTTTTGTTATTTCTCCATTATTTTTTTCCATTATAATTATTTTTCTCATTTTTTAATTGCTTTTAAAATTTTCAAATAATTTAGTCATTTCTCAAGTATTATAAATATTTTCGAAATTTTTTTATTACCTACTTTCTCCAAATTTAACTTCTTTTCTTATATTTTTAAATTATTGTCATGGATTCTTTAATTTCTTACTTTCATTTATATTAAATTTTTCAATTTTTTTTTTTTTTTTTTATTTAAGTATTTACTTCAAATTTCAAATTTTTTGGGATTTTGCAATTATTTTGTCACTATTTAATTATTTTCTTTAAACGTCAATTTTTATCTTCAATTTTTCAATTATTTATGTCATTTTTTACGTCTTTTTTTTTCAAACCATAAATTTTTTACATAATTTTAAATTAGTTTTATCATCTTTCATTTTTTTTTCAAGGTTCAATTATTTTTGTCATTTCTCGACTATTTGTTCCATTTTTTGATTATTTTTGTAATTTTCAATTATTTTTGTCATTTCTCAATTATTTGTTTTTAATTTTAATTATTTTTATCATTTTTCAAGAATTTTTATCAAATTTCTATCAATTTTATGATTTTTCAATTATTTAATTATTTTCTTTCATGGTCAATTTTTTCTCTAATTTTTTAATTATGTATTGACATCAAATTTTTATATTGTTTTTCCATTTTTTAATTATTTTTGTCATTTTCCAAGTCTTTTCTTCAAATTTTTAATTATTTACCTAATTTTTAATTAGTTTTGTCATCTTTCATTTTGTTTCTTCAAATTTCAATTATTTTTGTCATTTTCCAATTATTTTCTTCAAATTTCTATTATTTTTGCTATTTTGGAATTATTTTCTTCAAAGATCAATTTTACCTTAAAAACTTATATATTACGCACTTAATTTTTTCACTATTTTAATATTATAGCTATTTATCATACATAAAAGAAATCCGGGAAAAATTGGTTTTAAATCCGGGAAAACCGGGAATTTGAAAATCATGTTTCGGTAGACACCCTGAATGAAAGTACTTCTCGAAAAATAATTTTTAAAAATAAATATCTTTTAATTTCGTCCTTGCCGACGTCCGGAACTTCGGATACATAAAATAATAAACTCCCTTTCCTTCATTCACAAGAATTAATCACTCCTCGTTTTATACTATATCTTCTTTAATCTTTTTTTCTTTTTATTATTTTTCATCTTTTTTTTAATATTCAATTTCCGGTAACCGTGCTGAGGGAAATTCATAGGATCGAATAAATTTCTAAGGCATCAGTTGCACGTGGAGGTTTAATATTCCTTGCAATAGTAAGGATTCATGGAGGGTGGTTTGTTTTAATGAATTTTGATGTTAATTTTGAGGCTATTAGTTATAAAAATCCTTGGCAAGCAAGGGGTCTCCAGCGGAAGTGGCCAGCAAGAGGATATTGGCTATATTACATTGGACTATGGCCAGATGAAACGCGTAGATAGGATATCCCAATATCGTACTAACGATAACCTTTGTACGGATTTTGTACGAGAACACAATTTTGATCGATCGAATTGAGGACATCGCACAAGTTTACTATAGAGATATGCACGGCCTACGGCTTGCCTGTACTCGTGTAAGTAGTACATGTATGTCACCGACACGCGATTACATTCTGCGGTTGGATTGAACGTGTTTCATGAAAACGAGATGATATCAAATTTGCTAGAAATAACTTCATGGAAATGGTTTTTGTCGACATATAACGTGGTATATTTATTTTTTATTTTTACGTCGCATATATATGACAACATTACTAAAAAAGTGCCTCTTGTGAAAAAGAGTCTAGTGCAGTTTTCACCATAAGGGACATTTCACATCAAATAACACCTTTATTAAAAAAACAAACATTTGGTATCCTCCTTTTTTTTTCTTCCTAAAATTACTATTAGGAAAAAGCAGTTTTAAAAAAAAATTGTAAAAGTTGTTTGCTGGTGAATATTTCTCTAATAAGAAATTTGATGGAAAATTGGATGAAGGGTCTTAATTGAAAAGATTAGGTAACGAAAGAACGAAAAATGTCGGCAATTTTTTGCAAGAATCACTAAAAGAAAAGATTCATTCTTTACACCTTCTTATTTGAAATATTCATGAAGCCATTGTTCAAGCTTTACAAGACTGCTTTCATTGTGTACAAAAACAGGAGGAAAACGTTAGGCAAGAATAATACTCTGTTTCAGGCAGATTTTAATATTCGTGTTTCGTGATAAATGTCTTTTTACACATGCATTTGATTAAGAAATATATTTATACAATAAGGATGTTATTTTTCAATATAAAAAAGAATTTTTCACAGGTATTTGAATATTATTAATAAATTCAATAAATTATTAAAAATAAATAATTGGAGATTTGTCACATTATCAAGTTTATTTCTGATAAAATTTTATTAATTAAAATTTAAAAGCTTTTGAATTTAAAGGGCTATCACTCTTGATATCTGACTACAATAGCAGGTTGTTAGACGAAGTGAAATTCGAGCTTCGCCTGCCAAAGGGTTAACACTGATTGCTTGGTCAACAAACCAATAATGGGGGAAATTCTAAACTTGTTGCCACGTTAATTTGAATGCTAATTAAGGAATACTTTCTTAACAAAAGTACATTAAAATTTATTACTTTTTATTCATTTTATGTTTATGATAATTATTATTATTTACGAAAAAGATTGACACCTACGTTCATAACTCTGTAAATCTGAATTAGTGGTACATATTTATAAATAAAATACTTTTTATCGTTCAAGTTTATAATTTAGGTACTAATATCAGAAAAACTCTTTTAAAATTTGGACTACGAAGTGCTTGGTCCTGAAAGTCAATTATAGTATATAATTTATTTATCTTTATTTATAAACTTTTTAAAGTACCTTAAAAGTACCCTATTTTTATGCATTTAGTACCCTATTTCCCTTAAAATATTCTTTATTGTCACTGAGAAGCCTGCTTTCTAAATCTGAATTAGTAGTTTTTTACTATCAATTAGTAGCTTTCTACTATGAATTAGTGAAAAGTGAACCAAGAATTTTACTAATTTTTTAGTAGAAAACTACTAATTGACATAGTAAAAGTTTACTTTTAAAATCAGTAGATTTTTTTTACTAATTAAATTAGTAGTTTTCTACTAAAAAACTAATATCTTAGTAAAATTCTGCTTACTAATTCAATTAGTCAATTTTTAACTTTTTTTTTAGTTACTTTTTTACTAACAATTAGTTATTTTTCCCTAATTGCTGAAACAAAAACTCAGCCACGACTTTACTAATAATTAGTTGTTTTTAAATAATTCAGATTTAGAAAAATTCTTACTATTTAATAGTAGCTCACTTTTTGCTAATTTATTAGTAAGAAACCACTAATTCAGAGTTAGAGAGAATGCTTCATGTGTTGTATAAAAAAAAAAAATGAAATACACTAGTAAAAAACAATTACGGTGAATAGAAACTAATAAACTGTTTTTGTCTGTTTCAGGTGAGTAACATCAACAATGTATTTAGTTTTAAGAAGACTTGTGGGTTATTCTAGTCGGTGATAAAAATTTGGTGAGTTTTATAAAAAGTATTTATTCACTCTTGTGTACAGAGAAAAGTACTTATCTCGTGATGTGCCATTAATGTCCATCAATTATATCATGTCACTTCTGTAGTGGACATCAGTGGACAAAGTTTGTTTAGAGAAAAATTTTTGAAAATGCTGCCAAGAGTTGGACCACTTTCGCAAGAGATTCTCTTAACGCTGTCATGAACAATGTAGCAAAAAGAAGTTTTCATAGCGCAAAGTCTGCGTACTTGGAGCGAGAAAATTGCAGGGTAAAAGCTTTTCCAGTGGCTTTTTCTCCGGGATATAGAAGTAACTGTAAGTGATCTCGATATGGTTACTATATTGATTTTCTCCCTTAATGTGCGGTCCTTGCCTATCAAATTTTCTCGTCATAAGAAGAGAGCTCGATCTTTTCCCGTAAAAGCTAGGCTCTTCATAATTTTAACGTTTGCGCTCCTCCTCGTAAACATAAAATGACATTTTCGATCCTGCGAGCCTGTCTCACCTATATAGAGACTAAGCTTCCAAATGTGTCATTACTGTGTCGTTTGTTCTGCCGTTTCGATTCGCATACCGTCTATATTCGAGTCTTAAAGATTCCATTTTATAGTTAAATCACATTGTTTAGGTTCGCAGTTTACGAGGCAAACCTCGTTGCTGATCCCATTAAATACGTTAATCGAGAAAGCAGAGATTCTGAATTTTAAACTCGCTTTCAATTTTATGGGGGAATGTCTCTATGAGTGGACCATCTTTTTATTGCACACTCAGGACCGGATCAAGGCTGTCACAGGCCCTGAAGCACAAAAAAACTTTCAGGGCCCCCCTAAAAAAAATTCTACATTTTTATCTTATCAGAGTGCCTAGCGAATAATCATTTAAACAATGGAGAAAATCTTCAAAGAAACTTAACAAAATGTAAAAATTAAACTTTACAAAAATTACAAAATTTTATGAAAACCAGTATTATAAACGAACAGTTAAGAAAGATAAGGATAATTAACATTGAAATGGGAAAATTAAAGCAAAAAGATATGTAAAAAATGTAATAATTGAAAAACCAGCGAAAAAGAAATAAATACTTCAGAAATAAAAAAGTTAAAGATCATTGAAGGAAAAAAAAAAAGAAAATTAAGAAACATGGTAATAATGTTATGGAATATAAAACAGTTTAAGAAAGATTGCTTAAATTGATTTTTTAAAATTAAAATACTACGCGATAAACAGTAAAAGTTTTTGAAACAAAAAATTGAAACTACAAAAGAGAGGAAAAACTGATTTTCAAAGAGTTAAAATATTTGCGGATATGCTTTTTTAAATTAAGAAAATAAATAAAATAATCAGCGAAAAATGGAAAAATGTTACTAAAGATAAAAAAAATACTTTAAAAACTTGTTTTAAAAATTAAGCAATAAACAATAATTTTTTTTAAATGAAGAATTAAATAAAGAGAATTAAACAATTTTAAGAAAAAAACCAATATTTCTAAGGAATAGAGAAATTATGATCAAATGAGAAAATTTACAAAAAATTAAATAAAAGAAGAAAAGTCTTTAAAAATTATAATAATTAATAAGTTATGACAAATGACAAAAAACCAAATAAATATTTTTAAAATCATAAAATCAATCACTGGGAAAGTAAAGTTTTTTTTCTAACTATTGCAAAAATAAAACTATATAAAATTAATTAAAGTAATTTTTTTAAAAAGAATAAAATTAATAAAAAATCTAAAGCAAAAAAGAGTATTATTAAACGCATGAAAAAAAGAAAATTTTTTAAAAAGAAATTAAAGTTACCTAAATTAAAGTTTCCTACCTTCTAAAAATACAAAAAAGGAATATATAAAACAAAATACTCACAAAATTTTTGAATAAGAAAAAATTTCAAGAATGAAAAAATAAATATATCAAGAAAGTGATATATTTCTTTCAATTATCAATTATTTTCTAAATTCAATTCCATTTTACATTATTCAATTAATTTTATTCAATATTTCAAAAAACTTTACCTTTTTCAATTATTAACTATTTTTGCAAATTACGATTTATTTCTTTAATTTTTTATTATTTTCTTCAAATTTCAATTATTTTTTTTGATTTTTAATTCAGTTGTTCAATTAGCCATTATTTCCAACAATTATTTCCATAATTTTTTTAATTTTCAATTATTTAGTTTAAATTAAATATTTATAGTTCAATTTTTTAAATTATTTTTTCCAGTTTTTTATTAATCTAGCCATTTTTAAAATTTTTTTTCAATCGTCAATTATTTTCCTTATTCCTCAATTATTTTTTAAAATATTTAATTATTCTCGTAATTTTGTACTTTTTCTTTTAATTATCAATTATTTTTTTTAAATTTAAAGTTTTTGCTAAATTTTAACAATTTTTTTTCAGTTATCTATTGATCTAGTCATTTTTCAATTATTTCTTTTAATTATTAATTATTTTTCGCAATTTGAAATTATTTCCTCCAATTTTTTCAATTTTCAATTCGTCTCTTAAAATTTTATAACTATTTTTTAAGTTTTTCAATTATTTTTTTTGTGTGAATTAATCTACCCATTTTTCGAATTTTGTTTTCAATTGTCAATTATTTTCGCGTTTTGTATTTTTTTTTCATTATTATCCTTTTTATTTTCAAAATTTATTCTAATTTTTAAATTTTAAATTTATTTCTTCAATTTTTTATTATTTTCTAAAGTTTTCAATTATTTTCCTCAATTTCAACTATTTTTTTTTATTTTTAATCCAGTTCTTAAATTTGCCATTGTTTTCAGCATTTATTCCTATAATTTTCTTAATTTTTCAATTTTTTTGTTTAAATTGAATGTTTTTTGTTTAATTTTTTAGATTATTTTTTACAATTGTGTTTTTGTCTAGCCATTTTTTGAATTTTGTTTTCAATTTTTAGTTATTTTCGTCATTTTTCATATATTCTTTTCCATTTTGTAATTAGAATTCTTGTAATTTGAATTATTTGCATTTCCAATAATTTATAGTTTTAAATGACGAACAACAATGTAAAGTTTCTGATTAATGTTGCTGTTAATTAATATTTTACTACATGTAATAATTGAAATTTTGAATAATTGAAACTTATGAGTTTGAAAAAATTAAAGTTTGAGTTAATTGACGTTTGGGATTTATATAAATAATAATGTCTTGGAATTATTACAGTTTAATATAGTTATTACGACTTTCTTTCTATCAAAATTTTTTAGATTGAATTCCGATAATTTTAAATTCAATTTTTCATATTATTATTAAAGAATGCAGGATCGAAATTGAAGTTTTTAGGATTTATCTACCTACCAGTGATCTTTTTCGAATTACTCGAGTTTTAATACATTTGTTTTACAATTTTGACAAATAGAACAAAAAACAGTTTTGAAAAAAGTTGAATGACGATTTAAGTCTAATTTAAGATTTGTATTTGTTTTATTTCTCATACTTGCATGTTTTATTTCATATACACAAAAATTCAAAATACTCGTTTACTTCAATGGACAATTTTCTGGCCAAGTTTTACATTTTATTTTAAAAATTATATGGCATAGCGAGAAATTCTTATTTGTTTTATTTCCACACAAGTTCAACGTTAATTTTTCTTATATTTTTTTGAACAGATTATTGTCATTAATTTAATATTTAATTAACAGAGTGGTCTTTAATTAAAAGCTCAACAATTCTGTCACATTATTTATTCTCGTCCGAATGACAATTCCAGAAATTCAGAGATATTATGGAAGTTAATTTAAACTGTGTAAATTACAAGAAAAAGGGATGAGAACTGGTGTATATTTAGACTGGAAATGAATAATATGAAACATTTATTCAGTTTCTTTATTTTTTAAAAAATATTTTTAATTTTACAATTTCAATAAAAGTAGAGATTTCGTTCCAGTTTAGTCTTTTAAAACTATAAAAAACATTAAACCATTTTGAATTTCCAGTTTACTTTTTGTCCTGTTTTAAAAATCCAATTACTTATGCATAAACACTTTAAAAGCAATATTTTATGAATTTTTTATAACACTTTCCAAGATTTGCATTTTTTAGATCCGCTGAATGTTTTAAGAAACAATTTATATTGTAAAGTTGTTCAACACGTTCGAGTCCTTATTCTTATTTCTTGAGGGATTTTCATTGGTATAGAAATTTAATGTATTGTTTAATTAAAAAGCCATCCATTTTAGAACCCCCTTTTCGTAGTGGAGAATGCTAACCCCAATGGAAATCCCGACATTTCTCTCGTGTTGAATCTAAAATAATATATCTTCACTGCTTTCATCACGGTTCTACAATTAGAAACTTTTTAATCCTCTTCAATTTCACACACTATCCGTTTAATATCCTAAATGTTCTGTCATTAATTTGACATCTATTTTTTCTTAATTTTTCAAAAGCAAACGAATATAATAAAATTTTTTCAATTATTTCAAGCTTCTAAGTTAATACTTATTTAGTAAGTTTCGATTATCATTTAATTTATTTTTTAACTATTTATCACAATAAATCCTCAATTATTTTAATAACAAAAATTAATATAGAGAGACAACAAATTAAGCAATCTTCAATTTTTTGTCCAAAAAGTAATTTACGAACGAGAATTCTTTTTAGGATCACTCGTTTTATGCGTTTCGCCAATAATGTTCTTTTCGTTTAAAAAAAGTGAAAAAATTCAGGGAAATTTCAGTGAAACGCTTTTCGCGGAGGCATCTTCAATTTGTTCACTTTCTCACTTCTGGCATCAGAGGTCGTTAATATCTTAGATAAAGTGAGAGGAAGCGGAAGTTGAAATAAAAGAAAAAAATCTTGAGTGAAATAAAAAATATTTCATTTGCAGTAGGGATCAAAATTATTTCGCTGGTTAATATTATTTTTTAATGCTTACGTTATTTTCACTACCTATGCTGACATTTTTTTATAATTATGTTATGAGGTCAAGACCATTATGGGGGATCGTGCCTTTTAATGACTAGGGTTAATTCATATTCATACAAATGAAAAGCAAAAGCCATATTCCATTGTTGAAAATTTAATAAGATTATGCAACAATAATTATTTACATTTTCAAAAGTACATTAAGAATTTTATTGAAACATTTCATTAAATTTTAGTACTAATTTAATTATACTGAATATTAATAATCCAAATTCTAAAACAAATGAAAAGACATAAAATGCATATTTGGGTCAATCTTAGCCATTTAATAGTATTTTTATTAATTTAGTAGCGAAAATTGTTTGTTTATTTTAAAATTATATTCCATGTGTTGGTACTAATAATATATAGATAGGAATAAAACCTAAAGCAAAAAAAAAATATAATAAATATTTTTTTCAAATGACAATTTATTTATCTGAAAGTTTACATGCATTCTTCTCAACAGCACAATTATAACTTTGTGCATTTTATAAAAAAAGAAATGTCCACTCATTCCAAATGAAAAAGCATATTTTATAAAAGTTTGTTAAAATTCCACTTTGCAGTGAATTAAAATACTTTTTAGTTATCAGAAAATAGCGGAAGTTATGGAGATTTTTTTATATATTTGTCTTGAAATTGCTGTTTCGCGTGACATCAAATAACTTCCCCATGTCAGACACGAAATTTTATGAAATTTTTGTTTAAGCTAAAGGAAATTAGTAAACAGTTTGTTTGCGGTTCCCGCTTTTTATTATATCAAATAAGAAACTTAAAAAAAGAACAAAATTATCTCAGTATTAATATTGTCAACATGGTTGCAATTAGGCATTAAAAATCTAATTGCACCTATTTCGATTGGTTTTAAAATTTTAATTTAAAATCCTTGTTTTCTATCAATTTTAAACTCAATTCATTTAAATTTCAATTTATCAAAATTTTAATTGGTTTAAACCAAATTAGTTTTAGAAAATGAGAATAATAGTTAACAATCGAGGAAAATAGTTGAAAAATAATGATAAAATTAATTCAAAATTAAAAAAATTATTGAAATATACTAAAAATTATTTAAGATTGAGAAAAATAATAAAAATTTATGTTGAAAATAACTTAAATATGAAAGATTGAAAACAGTAAACAAAATTTGAGATAAATAATTGAAAAAATCATAGAAATGTTTTAAAAATAAACAAATTAATTTTAATTTGACAAAATTACTTGAAACTGTTAAAAATAAATTGAAAAAAATTGAATAATGAAAAATTAGGGAAAGTAATTGAAGATTGAAAAAAAATGATTGCAAATTGAGATAAATAATACAAAATTAAAAAAAATTATTAAAATTTGAGAAAATAATTGAAAAATAAACATAATATAATATTTTAAATAAAGGAAAGTTAAAGAACATCTTAGAAAAATACTTAAAACTTTCAGAAGTTCATTGAAAAAAAAAAAAAAAAAATGAAAATTAGAAAAACTAAATGAAAAAGATAAACATAATTTTTTTTAAATAAAAAAAAAAATAAAATTTGAGAAAAATACATGAAGATCTTAGAAATCAATTAAAGAAAATGAGAATAAAAAAAAATTATTGGAGAAGAGAATTAAAGAAAGGTAAAAATAAATGAAATTGAAGATAATTAATAAAATAATTTGGAAATTATCAAAACAAATGAAAATAATTAAAAACTGTAGAAAATAATTTTAGAAATTGAGAATAATAATTAACAATCGAGGAAAATAATTGGAAAATAATAAAATTAATCTAAAATTGAAAAAAATAATTAAAGTATGCTGAAAATAATTTAAGATTAAGAAAAATATTTGAAATTTATAATAAAAATAATTTAAATATGAAAGATTGAAAACAGTAAATAAAATTTAAGATAAATAATTGAAAAAATCAAAAAATATATTTTTAAAAAAAGAAAATAATAACAAAATTACTTAAAAATGTTAATTATAGAGAATAATTAAAAAATCGCATAAATAATCGAAAAATGATGAAAATAATAATTGAAATTTAATATAAATAATTGAAATTTTTGAAAATTATGCGAAATGAATGAAAATAATTAAAAATCGGAGAAAATAATATAAAATTATAGAATTTGTATTTAAGCAGAAGAAAAGAATTGAAAAATCGTTAAAAAAATTGAAAATTGAAGACAATAGTCTAAATTTGAGATAGTAACTGAAAATTGAGGATTTTAATTGAAAAATAATAAAAATATTAAAAAATGGAGAAAATAATTGCAAAATAATAAAAAGAAATGAAAATTGAAAAAAAAATTGAGATATATATTTGAAAATTCAGTAAATTGATTCGAAAATTACGAAAATGATTAAGGGCATGTGATGAAAAATGAAGTCACTAATAAAGGCAAAATTTGTCCGTAAACTTTCTCTTAAAATAATAAATATTTTGACACCAAACTTTGTAGAATTACTTAAAATATTATTAAAAAGGTCTCTCTGACCCAAGTTTGTTTAAATTTTGCGTTAAAATGATTTTTTTTTTATTTTCCGAAAATCAGTTAATTTTTTTAAAATTTAACTTTAAGTCAAAATTTAAACAAATTTGGGTCAGAGAGACCTTCTTGATAGTATTTTAAGTAATTCTATAAAGTTTGGTGTTAAAATATTTCATATTTTAAGAGAAAAGTTACGGAAAGAATTTGCCTATACCAATGACGTCATACTCCATCACATGCCCTTAAAAATGGATAATAGTAATTGCAAAATGACAAAAATAATGGTAAATTAAATAAATTATTTCAAATTTGCGATGCATAATATAAAATTAAGAAATAAATAATTAAATGGATTTAATGACAGTTAAAAAATAATTAAAATTTGAGGAACGTAAATTTAAGATTTACGGAAACAAATTAAAAACAATTTAAATAATTAAGAATTGTAGAAAATAGTTGAAAAATGATGAAAATAGTATAAAATTGTATTTCAAGTAATTAAAATCATAGTAGAAAAGAATTATTAAAAATTAAAGAAAATTTTAAATTATTCCAAATTTAGTATTTTTGAAAGGTGGATTAATTGAACTTTTAATCAATGCATGTTCACATTAACTGAAATTTAAAGAAATTAAAATTGCTATAAATTTGAAATTTGAGAACATTTTAGAATGGTGAATATGATTTAAAATTTTAAAAGAAAAAAACATCTAGTGACAAATCTCAGGCGTGGACAGAATGAATAAATGAATTAATCAAACTTGTAAATTTAGTATATGTGACCTGGACAGTGAAAAGGGGGCTTACGTGTCAAAAAAAAATTTTTTTTTGGTTAACACCACGTGAAAGAGCGTCAAAAAATCTATCAGAATCTGCAAAAAAATGAAAAACGATTTTTTGACACGTAAGCCCCCTTTTCACTGTCCAAGTCACATATATAATTGGGGCCCCATTTTCCTTTGTGCCCCAGGGCCCTTGCTCTCCCAGTTACGCCACTGATTTGTGTTATCCACAAATTGGATTTGTGGACTCTACAGAACCATTTTTTTCCGTGTTGCTTCCACTGTGTATTGAATATGAGAATTTTGACATCAATTTTTACTTTTAAACCCTCAATTTGATATAATCAAAGAATAATTCAATTTGGTCAATTCTTTCGAAAGATTTACTTCTTTGGTATTTCTCGCCGAAAAATGTTAAAAATTATAATTTCATGGTATTGTGTTTAAGGAAAAATGACGGATAGTGTGGAGTTAAGGTAAAAGTCAACGTGAAGACTTTTGAAGAGACTGATGGTGCGTAAAAGTTGGAGGAAGTGAAGAACTACCCCTAACATTTAAGCCGGGTTGAGAAAGTTGAAGGATGACGCGTTCATCCATAAATCAGTGGCTTGAAAATTGAGCACGGAAACAGCTGTCTTGTGGCACAGTACCTTATACTTTGTACTTTATATCGTCTTGGTGCAAACTTCTTTTGCTAAGTTACATATAAGTGCTCTGTTCCTTTTCTCCTAAATCACATTCAAACTAGAGTGAGAAAAAGTCTGTCAGAAATTGAGAGAGAGAGAGAGACAGAGTTTCTGTCAAGCTCAAGGTTTGCTATTTGCTTTTCTAGATGTTGCCACTATTTTTCACTCACTTCTTCACTACTCGATCAATTTTTCAAAGGGTTCTTCGATTCTTTCTTTTTTGAGCAAAGTTTCGATTGCTAATAGAATAAGTATACGAGTATTGGGTTCTTTCTGTCACTGAAAGAAACTCGTCTGCACTTAAGCGCCAATTTTCTGTTAAAATATCAAGAATCGAAAAACAACGGTTACAGTTAAAGTAAAAGTTAAAAAGTTGTACATTAAATAGTGATCAGGTTTTAAAAGTTTGAAAAAACTAATGCTAAAGTTTTGTAAGTTAATATTAAAGTTGTAAATTGATGTTTATGTTTAAAAAGTTTGAAATGAAGTTAAAAGTTTATGGTTACGGTTCAAAGATTATAACATTTGGTATTTAGGTTAAAAATTGTTTATTTCGTAATTTAAAACAGAATAGTTGGATATTTCGTTTTATTTTGTTAAACTTTTTACTATTTTCTAGAAACACGATTCTTGTTATTCTTCACGTAGAGAAATTTTATTCGCACGAGGAAAAGAGATTGTTATACACGCAGACACTTTTTTTGCTGAGCTTTAATAGGCACAAGCTTATTTTCACTTTTCTGAGATGAAATAGCGTCTCTTGATATTAAATTCTATCCCGGGCACTCCTCTGAAAAATTACCATGACAGGGTGGTTACACATGCGAAATTAATTTACCAAGTAATTTATCGTCGGAAGTATCACCTTTACAAAATATGCGCCTGTCTGTGGTGAAGGTAAATAAATTATGAAAATCGATACTATATTTTCGAGCTTTTAGACTTTGTAACACTTCGAGCTGGGGAATGAATGAATAATGAAAGTAAATAGCGTACTCGTTTCTAAAACATAAAACGAGATTTTAGAGTTACGAATCGTTTCGAAAGTTCTAAACTGCTGTATCTTTACTTTCTTTATTATCTTTAGGTAAAATATTAACCATTAAGTCGTAATATCTGTGAAGCATGTTATTATCTTCGTAATACTAATATTATTTATATATTCTATAAAAAATAACGTTTTTTTTTAATGACACGTACTATCCACCAAATAGCATATTTCATAGGATTTACTTTATAAAATATACATTATATCATATTCATTTTTATTAAGATCAACATACTTACAAATTTTAAGATGTAGATTCTAAAATGGAACCGGGAACTTTATTATTCTTTTTTATTATGTGTGCTACTATACAGAGCTTTCAAGATTTTAAAACTACTTTTTTGCCCTTTTTTATTTTAAAACAGTACTTTACGTTTAAATTGTATCGTGGTTTCGCAGACTACTTTGCATAATAAACTAGTGTGTTACCTTTCTTTCCATATTTTTTCACAGTTACTCAACATTTCTTGAAAAACTGAATTGTTAAGGCACTTGCTGATATGTAAATTTAAAACCATAAGTCGTAATCAGCAGTTTAAAAACAGGTAAGAAGTAAATGTGGTAAAATAAATGTAATTGACGTAAATTTACGTAAATTTGATAATGTTAGAGTCTATTTACCTCACAGCGTATTACTTTTGTTTTGGCGCCTATTTAAGAATGAAGTAGTCTCATTTACAGAATATAATATTCTTAAATTAAGAATATTTTCTTAACAATTTGAAGGGTATATATTCTTGAATTAAGAATATGCTTTCAAAAATTTTAAGAATATTTATTCTTAAATAGGCGCCAAGATTATTAACTTTTTAATAAAATTTAATTAGTGTTGTATTTTGCCATTCGAGTTGTTTCATCAGAAATAATTACAATGTCTCGATTCAAATTTAGAGCTCCATACAATAAATTCTAACATTTGCATAAAGTAAATTAATCACGTAATTTAATGCTCTACATTATGTAGAAACATAATTTGATAACGTGATAATTAAACTAAGTGCATAATTTAATAATTAAATTAAACAAAAAGAGCTTAATAATGTATCTATTGAAAAGTCTAGGAAATTTGGAATAAACATTTCTCTTCTCTATCCGGTGCACTTTCCTTAAATCGAATTGAACCAACAAAATGTGAAGTTCCCGACACTTAAGATGTTATTATTCATCATCTTGGAAAATAGTTTTAGCCAAAACTTGTGAGAGGTTTATCGATGTTCAACGATGTATGGCCCAAGAACCACTCGCTTCTTCTGCAGGAAATTTAGGGCCAAAATACCGCCAAACTAGCATTCTCCTTTGGTGCGTTAAAGTTGAAGCAAGTATCTCGAGGAGAGTAAACTGCAAATAACTATCTTAGCGAGCAATCTTCCTAATGAGTCAAAAATCGAGATTTTGGTGTCTGTCTAATATTAAAATTCTTATGCTTTCGTACCTCGAAACAGTTGCGTTTAAAGTTTCAAACATTCTTGTCCACTTCAGCCTCAGTAAAATGAACACTTTGCATAAATTCTTTCTCTACGTACAGTAATTTGAAATAAGTGCAGGAATCATAAACTGTCACCTTTTCACTTTTATTTCACATTTATAAAATTTCTGCACATTTTTCGTATGATAATTTTATAAAATTAATTATTTAGAAGGTTTTTTTTTTCATAGAGTTTTATTAGGAAGAATTTTCTTTTAGTCCAAATTTCACATTTTCGAATATGTTTTCAATCGAACATAAATTAATCCGAATTTTGACCTAACAGAAGTTTTAGGTAACCAAATTTATATTTAACAGAATTTTCATTTTACAGAAATCCTTTTAACCAACTTTTCATTTAAAAGAATTTAAATTTAAACGAATTTTAATTTAGAATTTTTATTTTACAGAATTTTATGTTAATCAAAATTTTAAATACCAGAATATTCATTTTACAGAATATTCATTTGTCCGAAATTGTATTAGTATGAATTGGCATTTGATAGAAAACTTAAAATGCGGAATATTCGTTTGTTAGAAATTGCAAATGACCGAAAAAGTATTCGACAGAAATATTTTGGCGAGAATTTTGAAATTGACCAATTAGAAACAATGAAGCCTGATACTTTTTCAGCCATTTGCAATTTCGGACAAATGAATATTCTGGTATTTAAAAATACGATTAACCTAAAATTCAGTAAAATAAAAATTCTTCTAAATTAAAATTCGTTTAAATTGAATTCTTTTAAATAAAAAGTTGGTTGAAAGGATTTCTGTAAAATGAAAATTCTGATAAATATGAATTCAGTGACCTAAAAATTCTATTAGGTCAAAATTCGGGTTAATTTATGTTTGATTAAAAACATATTCGAAAATGTGAAATTTCGACTGAAAGAAGATTCTTCCTAATAAATTATTTCATGGAATAAATATTCTGAATAATTAATTTTAGAACTGAATCATACGTACCATTTAGTTTTGGCACCTATCTCAATCTCACTTATTTTGTTAGTTTGTCACCTACTTTACTTTTTAAATAATGTTTCAGTTTTTTAATTTCAAAATTTAATTCTTGAAAGTTTTAATTAATCTAGATTTCAATAAAACTTGATTTTAATTCATCAAAATATTTGTTAATTAGAATTTTAATCAACTCCATAAATTAAATTCATTCAAACTCTAAACGCTAATAATTAATTTTATTCAAAGTTTTAACCGTTCTAAATGTCAGTTTATTCTGCTTTTTATTAATCTGAAATTCAATCGATTCAAATTTCAATTTATTAAGATTTTGATCGATTTTAAGTTTCATTTAATCCTAATGTCGATTAATCCAAATTTCAGTAAATTTTAATCAGATTCTATTCTAAATTTATTATAAATTTAATCAGACCCAAATTTTAATCGTTTCTACATTAAGATGATTAAAATTCTATTCATTTCTATAACTTTAGTTTAACCAGATTTTAAATTATCGAAATTTCGAAATAAATTTTATTTTCAAGAAACGATCTTATTTCTGTTTATTGTATTTTTAATCAATCGTAATCGATTCAAATTTCAATTTATCCATATTTTAAATAATTTATATTTGAATTTATCCAAATTACAGTTAATTCAAATTTTTGTTCGTGAAAATTTCAATTGATTTTAAAGTTAATTCATCTAAATTTTAATTAGTTTGCAATTTCAATTCTGTATAAATTTAATCCGACCCAAGTTTTAATTGTTTCTACATTTTACATTTCGATGATTAAAATTTTATTTATAACAAACTTTAATTTAACTAGATGTTAAAAGGCCGAAATTAATTCCATTTAAAAAGACGGTTTAAATTTCAGTGTATTTTATTTTCAATCAATCTGAAGTTTAATCGATTCAAATTTTAATAAATTTATATTTTAATTACTCCAAAGTGAATCAATCAAAATAATTGACAATTGTAATCTCTAGATGTAATTGTAAAAATTGCAATCGATACTATAAGTTAAATTAAATTTATTCAATCTAATTCTTACAAATTTCAATTAATTTATAAAAACTGTTATTTTTCAATTTATTTTATGTCATCTATTTTCGAAAAATTATTATTCTTTTTATCTATTTTATAAAAAAAGGTCTTGTGATATCTGTAAATAGCTTCGCATGCATAATAGGTAAATTGTCTGTATTTTATTAAAGAATAAATAAGACAAAATCTGAAAAAGTCAAGATAATACTGTTTTTGCATAATTTATCAAAATTGATCAGACACTGAAAAAGTTTAGTCATATAAGTCAGCTCTTGCTTATTTTGTAGATTTTTCTTCTGCTTTAAACTGTTCCAAAAAAAATTAGAAACTTAAAATTAGCATATAAATGAGAAGTACTAATCAATTTAAGAAGGTAAATTTGTAATTATTGTAGATTCAGCTTAATTAAGATAGTGTTTTTCACATACCTAAACATTTATATAGCAGGGTTTGCTGAATTTAAGACACGTTTTAAATTAAGATTTTTTAACAGTGTACCTGCATATCAATTTTTAAGAAAAATCGGTCAAAAATTGTGCGAGGAAAGTTACCGGCCAGTTTGAAAAATGTAGTTTTTATTGTTTCTCATTTTTAAGCCACTAATAAGGCTCCTTTGTACACTGAAAAAAAAGATAAAGTAACTTTTACTATTTTAAAGTAGTTGGGGTAATTCGGGACAAGGGGTAATTCGGGACAAACGATATTTAAGCTAAATTTGCAGACTTTTAAATAAGTACAATATAAATATTTCAACCTCAGATCACCTACAAGAAGTTCTGAATATTTGCCAATTTTTCAATTGTCAATTGTCAGCAAGGTATAGGAAGATAATTCATAATCGATAAAAAGTTGACAATCGAAGAAAAACCGTTTCAGTAGTTCTTCTCGTATTTGAAAAAAAACAATCCTAAAAATTTAACAAAAATTTTTTCTTATGTGTTATTAATACTGTAATTGAAATTCACTTGGGCTTTTGTTCTTGGTTAATTTATATAATAATAATCTGTCCCTCATTACCCCGAGAATTCGACAAAACTGGGATAATTCGGGACAGAATTTTAAATGAATTTTTTTTAATAACAGCTGAACAAACTTGCATCTTATTAGCCACTACACTATTTTTGCAGTGTAAAATTACAAAAATAAATGTTTATTATACTTTTCTTGAGTTTAAGTATAATATTTAGGCATAATATAATATTTCACAGTGCAAAATAGATAGTTCTTACTGCAAATACGTAAAGGATACATACAAAACGAGCTACAGGTAAATGAATTTAAGAGAAAAAGTTAGTGATTGAATGAGAAAGAGCAAAAGAGAAAAAAAGAGAAAAAGACACAGAGAAAAAAAATTAGCAGCCAAAGCTAAGACTTAGCTACCTTAGCTAACCTTAATTGCTATTATATGGATAGCCAATTTTTTAGCTAATACAACTATTAATTAGCTTTCACAGCTAATTTTGTTTGCTGAAACAGCTAAATATTAGCTACCACAGCTAAAAATTAGCTATCCATATAGTAGCTAACTCATTTTTCTCAGTGGAGAGCGAAAGAAAGACTTCAAATTCGTATTAGATAACCTTCAAGTGTCAAAATTGAAGCAAACCCTTACGATAGATTTTTATAGAAAACAAATGATAAGCTTAAAATATTTTTTCTATAATAGGTTTTGTATAATATTTTCGCGACTGTAGGAAAGTTATTATAAGAAAAACTATAAGGTTGTCATTTTATAAGAGCATAATTATAAGCAGTCATTGTAAAAATAAAATTATAAGAATATTTTCATGATAACAACATTACAAAACATTTATTACAATAAAATAATTATAAGATTCGTATTATTACTAGTAAAAAATAGAAACGTTCACGACTTCACTTCGTAACCATAAATCTAATACTTTTTTTAAACATTATTGAAAAGATATTATCGATTTTTTTAAACATGTTATAATTTTAAACCGATTTAATACAATATGTATCAAAACTTATTAGAAATATAAATCATTTTATTCTAAATGTAGAAAAGGTGGATTTATTATAAAGTTTCATTATTTTAAGATAATACTTTAATTTGAAAAATTTCACTACTTTTTGGAGCTTCTATCTTTTTTGTATGGAACCTCCTAATATCTTGAGGTTTTGAATATTATTTTATATGAATAATTATATAATCTACTTGCCTTTAAAGTTTGAAAAACGTGTTTTGCTTCGTTAAGGGAATATTAGATTTTAAAATTGTCTACTCAAAAAGGTTAATTTTTAAAATTAATGTAAACACAGCAAGTTCACATGGCTCCATTTAAATTATATTTGTATTAAAATAATGACACTATATTAAACATGGTATGCTAACTTCAAGTTTCAAAATTAACTTTTTTGAGTAAGAAATTTTAAAACGTAATATTCTCTAAACGAAGCAAAATACGTTAGTTAAACTTTAAAGGCAAGTAGATTTTATTAATATTACATTATATTCCAAACCTCAAAATTATAGGAGGTTCTACAAAAAAAAGTTAGAAGCTCCTAAAAACAGTGAAACTTTTTACAAATATAAATTTTTCAAATTAGAGTATTATCTTAAAATAATGAAATTTTATAATAAATCTGTCTTTGCCAGGTTTAGAATAAAATGATTTATATTTCTAATAAATTTTTATATTCTCGATAATTATATTCGTAAAATTAATATATTAAATACGTAATTGTATGCTTATAATTAGTTTATTGTAATAAATATTTTGTAATGTTATCATAAAAATATACTTATAATTTTATTTTTACAATGACTGCTTATAATTATGCTCTTATAATGTCATCCTTATAGTTCTTATAATAACTTTCCTATACTCGCGAAAATATTATACAAAACCTAATGTATAAAAAATATTTCAAGCTTTTGTTTCCTATAAAAATCTTTCGTAAGGGTAATTAGATCAATTTTTACGAATTTTTTCAGAATTGTCCGTCCTATTAAATTCGCCATTTTTAATTTTAAATATCTGATTTCAGATTAATTTTCAGCGACTCCAAAAATCTTGTTTTATCAAGTTTAAGATAAATCCCTTGAAATGTGTGCAAGTTATTTAATTTTTCACATTGTTACTTACGGTATGGTTGATTTTTGAACATATATGATACATTATCATTCATATGATTAAAGTATCATATATCTATTATAAATTTTTTTCAAGCTATTTCATCCCTTAATACTGTAGTATACTTTAGATAACTTTTTTCGTAGTCTTTTCTTAGAAAAAATTCTGTCCCGAATTACCCCTAAATTTTGCCATTTTGACAAAATCGTCAGGGTAATGCGGGACAGCAGTTTTTCGCGATTCAGGGTTATCTATAAAATCTACTAACCCATAGAATTATTCTAGGGAAGTGACGTAACAAGTTAATTATGCAAAAGAAAACCTAAAGTATTGCCTATTAAAATAAAAAACTTACGTTATTAGTGAAAATTAAGAATTCTGTCCCGAATTACCCCAACTGACCCTAAAACTTTTTAATTTAAATTTAATTACTTTACTAGAAGTTACTTCAGAAATACATAGTAAAATTTACTCCGGAAATAGTAAAAATTGCCTGACATGCGCAGAAATTCCAGTCAGTTTAGGTTTTACTTTAAAATAGTAAAAGTTACTTTATATAAGAATTTCGTTTTCTCAGTGTACCTATATAAAAACATTTTTCGATTTTTTTTTAAGTTCACAGTGGTCTAACCCCTTAAATTAAATTGAGGAATTGCACAGGGTATAGTTGAGAAATAGTTAAATCTATTAAGGATTTTTCTGTGTGTATTCTTATATCTTATACACATGTCTTGTAAGAATAAAATGTTTGTATGTAAAATATGCTTAATATTCTTAACTAAGATGTTTAGAAGAATGTTTCTATTATTAAAAGAAAAAATTCTTTGATCAATTATTATTTATGACCATTTGTATGTTTGGTGATTTCAATTCAGGAATAGGCATATTCCTCAGAGCCATCAAGGGATTAATGAGATTCACATTGTTGGCAATTCATCTGAATAGAGAGTGGATAATCATTAACTTGTCTTGGGAAAGTGAATGAGATTCGGGTGTGATATTTGGTGAGGTGTGGCAACTAGTATTGTGGTGTGGTGTGCTTTGCACTACAATCAGTTTGGAGCTACTACGGTACTCGAGGCCAAATGGCAAGCTAGACGCAGGGCAATCAATATTAACGTCAGACAACACGTCCCAGAGATTTACCAGACCTCCTGACTCAGTCGCGTCCGAATCTTGCGAGACTTTAGATAACAATCCTGCCTACAGCAATGTCGAGAGAAAAGCTCAAACTAAGCGCCTCTCAGTGTTCAATTTTACCCAATGGTCTTTTTAAACAATGATAAAAAGTGGTAAAAACACTTTTACCCGTAGCACAAAGTTTATACCTTTTTTTTCGTTTCTGCACTAAAAAAAAAAATTATTTGACTCAATTAATTCAAATTATTTGATAAATATTTACTTCGTTCAAATATTTTTTAGTTGGATCTAAAAAATATGTATTTAATTCAAATAACTTGAATTATTTGAATCACGTTTATTTAAACCAAATAAATCTTCGTTGGATCAAGTAAATAATTAATTTAATCTAATAAACGAATATATTTAATACAAATGCTAAATTATTTGAAACTATTCATTTATTTATTTCACTCAAGTATTTGGGTTTTTGGACACAAATAAAAATTATTTGACACAATTAATTTATTTTATGAAATAAAGCAAACCGAATTATTTAATATAAATAATGTATTATTTAATGCTAATATATTATTTTATAAAAACAAATAAATAGTATTTCAGTCAAATAAATAATTTATTGAAACGAAATTTGTAAGTTATTTAAAACTATTCATTTAATTATTTCACTCAAGTATTTGGGTTTTTGAGACAAATAAAAATTATTAAAAACAATTAATTTCTTTTATGGATTAAAGTAAACCAAATTATTTAATATAAATAATATATTATTTAATGCTAATATATTATTTTATAAAAACAAATAAAAAGTATTTCAGTCAAATAAATAATTTATTGTAACGAAATTTGTGAGTTATTTAAAACTATTCATTTATTTATTTCACTCAAATATTTGAGTTTTTAACGTTAATAAAAATTATTTAACACAATTAAATTATGTTATGAGTCATAGTAAATCAAATTATTTAATGTTAATATTTTCTTTTTTAAAAACAAATAAAATTTATTTGGATCAAGTCAATAATTTATTGTAACTAATGTGTGAGGCTAAATAGGTGTTTTTGTAATTTTGAAGTCAAGTCAGCGTGGCTTCGTGGGTAGCGTAGGAGTCTCGTATAGCGTGCGTCGCGGGCTCAATCCCACCATCCGTGCGAAATTTTATTTCATAGTTTATATGTTAGGTTATAATAAGTGTTAACTAAATATAAGTAAGTAAGTGTAAAATAATCAGTATTTAAATAATAAGAATGTTATGAATGAAAATTACCATACTTATAATAACATTAAATTAGAGTAAACTCAAAAACAAAAGAGGGGTTACATTTTATTCATACAAACTAATATTTATTTGCTTTAAAAATATAAATGAAATAATTTTTTTAATTGATTTAAATTATCAGTTATTAGCTCCAAATATTTAATTTATTCGACACAAATTACTGTTTATTTAATGCGATAAAATAAAATACTCAGGTCGAATAAAACATTATTTGAATGGAATAATTTTCATAATTGATTTAAAACATTAGTTACTAGCTCCAAATATTTAATTTATTTGACACAAATTACTGTTTATTTAATGCGATAAAATAAAATACTCAGGTTGAATAAAATATTATTTGAATGAAATAATTTTCATAATTGATTCAAAACATTGTGGACTAGCTCCAATTATTCCATTTATTTGACTCAAGTAATTTATATTTGATACAAATTAGTCTTTACTTAATACAATCAAATAAAATACTTAGGTCTAATAAATAGTTATTTGGTTCAAATACAGGTTTATTGGATAATAGACAAGTAAATAATTTAATTGGATCAAATAATTTTTTTTTCAGTGTGTTAAAAATGATGAATTTTCTTTTTTTATCATTGAGAAAACATTTTTGTCGCTTTTAATATAGTAATATTTAATACGGCAATCGATTACACTGTGTTATGAAATAAAAAAATTTTTAAAAGAACTTCTTATTTTAGATCTAGTTGTGGAGGGGTTAGAATTTTTCAAAGAAAAAAAACGTTACGTAATCTATGTACGTTCCCGTAAAGCTGTATAAGATTTTCTTTATTATTATTTACATTCATGAAGATATAAGACCAAAAATCTTAAAAAAAATCATTTTTCCATTGATTTTTCAACTTTGAGGCTATTTTAAATCTCTTATCTTAAGATTATATTTTTTCTCAATGTCAAAAGCTTAGTCCATTTGGCTGCAAATGATCCTAGATTGAATAAAATTGGATTAAAATTGACAAAGCTATTCCACTTTTAACTTTGTAGTGACATCATTAAATTTTGACTTGATGAACAGTTTCCCATTATTTTTTCCTTTGCATTGCTTATTTTCACTGTTTTTTTAAGTTTTATGTATTTTTGCATAAGAAACAGTTTTTAGAGTTTAAAAATCGTCTAATAAATGTATATATGTATCATTGTTTAATAAAATTAATATTAGATACTATTGGGTAATTCTTGAATCCCAAAAAGTGTTTCTTATCATTGAAAAAATACATAAAACTGGAAAAAATAGTCAAAATAAGTAATGCGAAGAAGAAAATAGAGAAAAACCATTCATCAAGTCAAAATTTAATGATGTAACTACAAAGCTAAAAGTGGAATAGCTTTGCCAATTTTAATCCAATTTTGTTCAATCTGGGGTCATTTGAAGCTAAATTGACTTAGCTTTTGATGTGCATTGAGAAGAAATATAATTTTAATAAGATAAGAGATTTAAATTAGACATAAGGGGTTATTATATCTGTTTGAACTCTAAAAAAAGTGTATTTTTCAAGATTTTTCTGTGAATACAGTTTTAAATTATATTCTGCAGCCAATATATCATAGAATTAGGCAACTCTTAAGGAGTAAGAAAAAATTTTAATATTAATTTTTTTCCACAGAATGTCTGCTGTAGGACCGTATAAGTAGTGCAAGGTTTTTTTCAAGGTTCTCAGCAGCGAGCAGTAAAAGAGTCCTGGATTACCTCTTGGAAACATAAAATAAAATATATAAAATAAAATAATTATATAAAATATTTTTTTAATAAATTTGATGAAATTATCTATAGTAAAGTACACACGATTATAATTTTAGAGTTTTTTTTTGTAAATTTACGAGACTTAGAAAAAAAATCTAATTGCTTACCCAAAAAAGCGACTTTTATAATTTATAAAAAAAAATCCTGTTCATCAATTATAAAAATTGTGTGTACTTCACTAGATAATCTAATAAAGAAGTTACAGTTCAATTTTCAATTTAATCGGATAAAAACTCTTAGAGTTTTACTGCTCGCCGATTTACAAAACATGGTTTCGAGAAAAACGCGTTTGAAGTTAAAATTTTCTACTGCTTTTTCACTTTGAAATTGCTTCAGAAAAATTAATTTTAAGGACATTTTAAAGTTTTTTTCATGAATGAACCTTATTGGTTATCAATCTAGGGTTGGTAGAGTGTATTTTAAGCCAATAAAAAAATGGAAAAAAATCCAAACATACAATATCCCTTGAAAGTTGAAAAATCAATGGAATTTATTTAATTTAAGGGGTAACACCACTGTAAAATTTTAAAAATCTATTTTTGTTTTATTGGCTTAAAAGGTGCTTTAGACCTTCTAGAACACGGAGAAAAAAGTTTGGTACTTGTTTTTGTTTTAGATTAAACTTTTCGACAGCTATTCTGGGTGCTACGAAGCGCCTTATGCAAAACATGCTTTGAGAGAATGTCTCCAACGCCGCCATTTTGAAATATTTTTCAATAAAAAATATTAATTTTGTTCACTTTGAGACATATCTAATAACATCCTATAATATAATTATTCTCTTATTTTTCCTTCCAATAAAAAAAAAATCGAAAAAAGAGCTTAATTTTATCCGTCTACACAATGGTATAACGCCAACATTTTAAAGTGAAATACTTAGGGGATTTTTGGTAAATTAATTTGAACAATTGTTATAATCAATTACGTGTCGTTTTTTTTGTCGAAAAATGAGTTTTTTCAAATGCTTGCCAATCACACAAAAATAATTATTTTTCAAATCCCTACGTGTTTCTTCAAGAAAACATGCATTACACGGAAAAAAATTATTTGGATCAAATAAAAATTATTTGATCCAATTAAATTATTTACTTGTCTATTATCCAATAAACCTGTTTTTGAACCAAATAACTATTTATTAGACCTAAGTATTTTATTTGACTGTATTAAGTAAAGACTAATTTGTATCAAATACAAATTACTTGAGTCAAATAAATGGAATAATTGGAGCTAGTACATAATGTTTTGAATCAATTATGAAAATTATTTCATTCAAATATCATTTTATTCAACCTGAGTATTTTATTTTATCGCATTAAATAAACAGTAATTAGTGTCAAATAAATTAAATATTTGGAGCTGGTAACTAATGTTTTAAATCAATTATGAACATTATTCCATTTAAATAATATTTTATTCGACCTGAGTATTTTATTTTATCGCATTAAATAAACAGTATTGTGTGTCAAATAAATTAAACATTTGGAGCTAATAATTGATAATTTAAATCAATTAAAAAAATTATTTCATTTATATTTTTAAAGCAAATAAATATTAGTTTGCATGAATAAAATGTAACCCCTATTTTGTTTTTGAGTTTACTCTTATTTAATGTTATTATAAGTATGGTGATTTCCATTCATAACATTCTTATTATTTATTATTTATTTAAATACTGATTATTTTACACTTATTTACTTATCTTTAGTTAACACTTATTATAACCTAACATATAAACTATGAAATAAAATTTCGCACGGATGGTGGGATTGAGCCCGCGACGCACGCAATACGAGACTTTTACGCTACCCACGAAGCCACGCTGACTTGACTTCAAAATTACAAAAACACCTATTTAGCCTCACACATTAGTTACAATAAATTATTTACTTGATCCAAATACTTTTTATTTGTTTTTAAAAAAGAAAATATTAGCATTAAATAATTTGATTTACAATTACTCATAACATAATTTAATTGTGTTAAATAATTTTTATTAACGTTAAAAACTCAAATATTTGAGTGAAATAAATAAATGAATAGTTTTAAATAACTCACAAATTTCGTTACAATAAATTATTTATTTGACTGAAATACTTTTTATTTGTTTTTATAAAATAATATATTAGCATTAAATAATATATTATTTATATTAAATAATTTGGTTTACTTTAATCCATAAAATAAATCAATTGTTTTAAATAATTTTTATTTGTCTCAAAAACCCAAATACTTGAGTGAAATAATTAAATGAATAGTTTTAAATAACTCACAAATTTCGTTTCAATAAATTATTTATTTGACGGAAATACTTTTTATTTGTTTTTATAAAATAATATATTAGCATTAAATAATACATTATTTATATTAAATAATTTGGTTTGCTTTAATCCATAAAATAAATTAATTGTGTCAAATAATTTTTATTTGTGTCCAAAAACCCAAATACTTGAGTGAAATAAATAAATGAATAGTTTCAAATAATTTAGCATTTGTATTAAATATATTCGTTTATTAGATTAAATTAATTATTTACTTGATCCAAAGAAGATTTATTTGGTTTAAATAAACGTGATTCAAATAATTCAAGTTATTTGAATCAAATACATAATTTTTAGATCCAACTAAAAAATATTTGAACGAAGGAACTATTTATCAAATAATTTGAATTAATTGAGTCAAATAATTTTTTTTTTCAGTGTACAGAAATGGCTCCAGTGCTGCCATTTTAAAATATTTTTTATCGAAAATTTGTTATTAAGGTAACGGTACCTATACTCGATGAGTACCTATAGTCGATCAGTGATGATTTAATTGGATAAAATTAATTAATAGTTTAATAATATTGATTCCAAATACTACTTCGAATATTACAAGACTTATTTTTACCAATGTAATAAAACTATTAATTAATTTTGTCTAATTAAGTCATTACTGACCGACTATAGGTACAGATCAAGTATGGGTACCGTTACCTTAGCTACTTTAATATATATGAGTACGTCCGCATAAAAAGGACCCACTTTGTCGATTTTATTTTCCGAGATATTCTCATTTTTCTTAAGTAGGTTCAGATTTTCAAAATTTGTTTTATTGCTGAAAAAAAAACTATGTAATGTCTCACGTCAAATCACGCGTTTTTCAGAACTTTATCGAAATTAAAAACACAAAATAATCTTATTTTAAATTTTTAAAATGCATGGATGCTATAATTGGTCATCTTGAACTTTAAAATCGTTTTTCTCAAAACCAGGGTTTTGACACATCTAACTTTGAATGCTTGTAACCTTGTGAATTTTTCAACTAAAAGAGTTCAAGACCTCTCAAAATGTTCGAAATTTAATGAAGAATATGGTCATATGGATAAGTCCAATAGTGACAAAGTGGCCTTTTTCATGCGGATGTACATAAATAATAAGTTCCCAAAACATTATAATTACATTCCCTTACCTTCGATTTAAAAAAATTCTTAAAGAAACGTATTTTTTTGCGTTTACAGTGGTGTTAAATGATAATAAAAAAGTCTGATATAGATTTAAAGGGTTTATTGTAAGCCTTAAAATAAAAAAAACCTTTCTGATTCAGATAAAAAATGTTGAAGTATCGAGGTATTATGTACACGAATCTATACCTGAAACGGTTTTTTGGTTCTAAAACAGGATTTTGAGGGTGAATCAGAGATTTAATATATATTTATTGGTTTTTTATTACCTGCAATCCCCACTAGGTCCGATAAGAAGTTTTTTTTCTCTATCACACACTGTTTCCCTCCTAATACTGATGCATCGAAAGAATTTAATGTTATAATAACACACCATTTCCCTTAAAAACCAACAAAACGTTACATTTTGATAAATTTACCACTTCTCGAAAGGTGTCACTATGATTTATTTATTCTCATGTACATTTATAAATATGGTTAGAACACTTTTTTTTTTAAGAATGGACCTCATTTTTTTCAAGGTACCACTTTAGGACGTAAATTATTCAACGATCAAGCAAACAATGTCGAGAGGGAGCAGGGTTTTTCCACTTCTTGTCTAGAGCAGTGTGTAGGTTCCGAAACATTAAAGTGTCTAATTTTCGTAATCTGTAGGCGGAACATATTTCACTCGCCTTAACGAGACGGTTTTCTTTGTTGTATATAGGTGTAGAACTTCTCTTCCGGCCGGAACGAGTTCAAGAGCTCCACCCTTTTTCTACCCTCTGCCATCCTCAAACCACCTTCCACTCTCTTATCCAACGGTACCACATAAATGCACCGACCGCTTAACCCTCCACGCAATAAATTTAATAAATTAAATTATAGAAGGTTCTAGCCAATACGTAATAGCCAGTGTGCTCCAATTATTAGCATAATGTGAGGTTAGGTTTTATTTATTACCTCGTATGTATTCCAATTTTTTTTTCTTTCCTTAAATTGTGTACATTTACACAATGCAATTTGCATATTAAACGTCAGTTTCAAAATTATCATTAAGTTTAACGCTTGTAGAAGCAACCTAAAACAGGAAATTTCCTCCAGAGATGAAGAGCTTTCTTCCTTGGGAAAAGCGTTTTTTCTCGCAGGAAAACTTTTTTCTTGTGTAAACTGTTTTTACGTAGGAAAACTTTTTTTCTTGGATAAACTGTTTTTACCTAGAAAGAATTTTTTTCTTTAGAAACATGTCTTTTTTTTTTGAGGGGAAGATGTTTCAATTTATAAGAAGCTTGAGGAGATAATCTTTTGTAAAGATACATTCATTAAAGGCTGATTTCAGTTTTTAATTTGAAACTTGGTTATATAAAATTTTTGATGTTGCTGTTATTAAATTAACTTTTTACAATAATGAAAAAATTTCTTGCATAAAAGTAAAACTGGACCATTTTAACGATTAGTATTTTTCAACTAATGAAATTTCAAGTATGCAGTTGAATTAGCTCTTATACAAACAATAACAAAGTTCTTATCTTTATTATTAGACTTTTTACATGACTGTTCTTAAAGCAGAGCACATTCAAAATTTATTATTTTGCGGAAAAGAAATATAAATTTTAATGCTCCATAAAAGCGGTAATCATCGACCTAAGGTGCATCAAAGACCTCTCTGATAATTTCTCATGGGGAATGTTTAAAAGGGAAAATGTATTTTCTTACCAACTTTAACATAGATTTATTTGCTTTAAATGTAACTTTATTCACCTTTAACTTAAGTTTCAAAGCCAAAGCTTCAAACCAGAACTTAAATTATTCCTAGTAGAATACACGCAGTAAAATGAAAAATTTGCTGAATTTTCATGACAGTATCACTAAAAAAATATTTTTTTTACGCTTATATCGTAAAATGTTATTTTCTCTGCACTTAAAATAATTAAATGAAAAACTTGTTTTAAAATAAAATAAGTTTATTAAAGTGAAAATACAGACTATGGGAGTTTTTCATTTAAATTTATATCCGCATATTTTTTGGTTTTTCATTAAGATTTTACATTTTATAAATTCCATATCCTATTTTCTGGTTATACAATCAAATCTAGATATTTCTATATATGAACAGGTTGCTAAGCTTTTAGTAAAAATGATTTATTTACATGTGCAATTTGTGTTTTACATTTTCAAACATTAATATCTAAAAATTAATATCTTTTTTAACAAATTCTAAGGATTGATGTTTTAAGATATTAATATTTCAAATTTTTAAGAGCAAAATTATACATGCAATTTAAATTTTCCTACACAAATCTTAATATATAATTTTAAAACTTGAGAAACTTTCTTTCAAAATCGTTCATTACATTTTAACTAGAAACATAAACGTGCGCACAAGCACGCGACAAACTTTGCATTGATGTTGGTAATTTAAAACTCGTAATTTTTGCAAATTTAAATCATGAAAATTACGAAATTGTAGAATATTTCGAAGAATGTTTCTAAAAAATAACGAAAATAATTGACAGTTGAAAACAAACTTCAGAAAATGGCTACATAATTACACAATTGTAAAAAGTAGTTTAAAAAATGAAACAATGAAAATATTAAATTTAAACAAAACAGTTGAAAAAATATAGGAATAATTGTTGTAAATAATTGCAAATTGAACAACTAGATTAAAAAAAAATGAAATTGAAGAAAATAATAAAAAAAGTTGAGGAAATGAATTGAAAAATTAAGAAGTAAATTGAAAATTTAAATCAAATCAAATTGTAGAAAATAATTTAAAATTGTGTGAAATAATTAATAATTGGAAGAAAAAGTTGAAAAATAAAGAGAATAATTGAAAAATTGAAGAAAGTAGGTATGTGAAAAATGACGAAAATAATTGTCAATTGGAAACAAAATTCAAAAAATGACTAAATTAATAGAGAACTAAACAAAATAATTGTAAAAGTTAAACAAGAAATATTAAATTTAAAGAAAATAATTGCAAATTGAAAAATTAAGAAAATTATAGGAATAATTGTTTGAAATAATTGCACATTTAACAACTGGATTGAAAAAAAAATTAATATAAATTAAACATAAAAATTGAAGAAAGGAATTGAAATTTATGAAATATACTTAAAAATTGAATGAAAGTAGTTGAAAAAAGCCGAGAGTTAATGAATATAATAGAAGAAAAGAATTGAAAACTGAAGAATGGAAATAAAAATTAAAGAATGGAATTAAAAATTAAAGAAAATTAATGAAACTTAATGATAGTAAAAAAAGGCAATAATTTTTTTATATTATTGAAAATAATCAAAAATTTAAATTTAAATTTGAAGAAAATAACTGAGAATTAAAGATGATTAGTTCTAGAATTGAATAATTGAAATGGAATTTTAAAATAATTTTTATGAGTAAAAAAAATAATTGAAAAAATGCGACAATTATTTAATATTGAAGAATTAATTGGAAATTAAAGAAAATATTTGAGAATTGAAGAAAAGAATTAAAAAGAAAATTAAAGAATTAAATAGGAATTTTAAGAAAATAATTAGTAATGATTGAATGTGAAATTACAATATGACGAAAATAATTGAATATTCACGAAAATAATTAACAATTAAAAAAAAATTAAAAAATGACTAGATTATTACACAACCAAACAATAAAATGTAAAAAATTTAAGAATAATTATAAAATTTAAAGATAATAATTAAAATTTGAATAAATTGTAGGAAAAAATTGAAAATTGGGGAAAATAATTAATAATTGAAGGAAATAGTTGAAAAATGAGGAGAATAATTGAAAAATTGAAGAAAATATGTGAAAAATGACGAACTTAATTGTCAATTGAAAATTAAATTCGAAAAATAGACAATTACAGAAAAATGTAAAACTTAAACAAGAAATATTAAATTTAAAGAAAATAATTGCAAAATGGAAAATTAAGAAAATTATAGGAATAATTGTTGGAAATAATTGTGCATTAAACAACTAGATTAAAAATAAAAAAAATTAAAATTGAAAAAATAATTGAAAATTGAAGAAAGCAATTACAAATTGAAGAATGGAATTGGAATTTAAGGAATTTACTTAAAAATTGAGAAATAGTCATTCTCGGTTCTTTTTATTTAATTTTATTAAATAAATATGTTCTGAAGACAAATGAAAAAAAAATTGAAGAATGGAAACAAAAATTGAAGAATAGAATTGAAAATTAAAAAACATAATTAAACAATATGGTATTTAAAATTAAAGAAACTTAATGATAATAGAAAAAATGAATAGAATAAAGGCGATAATTTTTTAATATTAGAGAAAATAATGGAACATTGAAATGTGGAATTTAAATTTGACAAAAATAAATGAAAATTGAAGAGAATAGTTCTAGAATTGAATAATTGAATCGAAATTTTAAAACCATTTTTATGACTGAAGAGAATAATTGAAAAAATCAAAAAATTATTGAATATTGAGGAATTAAATGAAAATTGATAAAAATAATTGAAAATTAAAGAAAATATCTGAGAATGGAAGAAAATAATTAAAAATTGAAGAAGTAAATTGGAAACTAAAGAATTAAATAGAAATTCCAAGAAAATAATTGATTATTAAAATAAAAATTACAAAATGACTAAAGTAATAAAACATTGAAGAAAATACTTAAGAAATAAGGAAAATATTTGAACAATTGGAAGAAAAATTCAAAAACTGGCGAGAATAATCGACAACAGAACAAAATAATTTAAAAAAATTAAAGAATAATTATAGATTTTAAAGAGAATAATTGTATATTGAAAACTGTTGAAAATTATAGAAAAAAATTATAGATTTATTTAATAATGAAATTTAATTTTTTGGAAATGTGATTTATAAATTTAAATTTTAATCAATTTGAATGCTTTTTTTTTAAGTATTTGATTTAAAACAAAAAATATATATGTGCCAAACTTCAGGTGTGGACAGAATGAAAGAATGAATGAATGAATCTTGTGGATTATTATTATAGATTTTAACTTTATTTTAATTAAATTAAATGTTCAATTTTAAAACCATATTCTCCAATAAATGCTTTTTCTCTTTTCTCTCAATTTTAATAAATAATATAAAAAGACGTAAAAGAATTTGATATAAAATGTTCATTAAAAATTTATATTGAAAGAAAATCCTCAAATTACTGAAACTGATAAATAATTAATTAAATTATTGCCTCAGGCACATTTACTTTCGCTAATCTTTTTCCTCGAAATTTTAACGGGAGTAAAATTTTCACTGATTCGAAAGAGAGTTTATTAATTAATGAATATTGAATAATTTGGATTATTTTGAAAAAAGACAGGAAAGCACTTTTTTTGTGACAGAATATGGAAAACGTTGATGTGGGTGAAAAATGAATTTTAATGCCTCTGGGTATAAACTGGAATATTACGCAAATAATTTTGAAATAAATAGCCTGTTCGTTTACATATATATATAATGTATACTTGCAATACTCATGCTCTTCTCGTTATTACCGACTGCAATTGTTTCATTACTGTAAACTCAACCTATAAATAATTCGGGGAGCTTTACGTGTTCGGGATTATTGGGCAGATTATGCAGAGAAGTGGTTTTGCTCTTTCCCCTTTCCTCTCATCCTCATATTAAAACTTGAGTGGCGTTAGATCAGCAAATATTATCCTCGCTAAACAAGATTTGCACATTAACTATGTGATACATAAATTTATTTTCGTTGTCATGTAAATTACAATTGTTTTTCTATCGTGCTGGCACAAAATATAATGAAGAAGTACGTGATGAATAATTATCAAGTTTTGCATTCGTTTATGATAAAAGTTTATCTTTGGAGAATTTATATAGACACGGTTCTATAAGAGAGAGAGAGAGAGAGAGTTTCGTAACTTCATCTTTATAACTTATTTCATAAAGAGTTTTAAAATATACCGACTTCTTTCTCATTTGTGCATTTCAAAATTCAAATGGCTCTTTAAAATTCAACAATTGCCTTTTAAATGTACGTGACTAAGTATTTTTCCGTCTGCTCGAGTAATTTTCTCCTTTTAAAATGTTTATAAGAATTGATAGTTAATGTACTTGAATGGAAAATATCGGATAAATTATAATAAATGAATATACTGTATTACACATTATTTAAATTGAAATTTGCTTTTGGTTAGAAATATTTTTTGCGAAATTTTTAGTTACACTAGCAACATTAAAACGCGCGCGACAAACATTGCATTGTTGTTGGTCATTTAAAACTATAAATTTTTGCAAATTCAAATAATGGAAATTATTAAATTGAAGAATATATCTGAAAAATGACGAAAATAATTTACAGTTGAAAATAAATTTGAAAATTGACTTCCTAATTACACAATTGGAAGGAATAGTTTAAAAAATTAAACAATGAATATTAAATTTAAACAAAATAGTTGAAAAATAATAGGAATAACTGTTCGAAATAATTGCAAATTGAACAATTGGATTGGAAATTGAAAAAAATAATTGAAATTAAAAAAATAAAATAAAAAGTTTAGGAAATAAATTAAAAATTTAAGAATTAAATTAAAATTTGAAAAAATAATTGATAACTGGAACAAAAATTACTAAATGACGAAAATATTCGCCAATTGAAAGCAAAATTAAAAAAATGTCTAGATTAATACACAACCGACCACAATAATTTAACTAAACAAAGAATAATTATAAAATTTTAAGATAATAATTGAACATTGAAAAGCTTGTAGAAAATAATTGAAAATTGCGGAAAATAATAAATAATTGAAATATAGTTGAAAAATGACGAGAACAATTAAAAAATTGATCAAAATTTGTGAAAAATAACGAAAATAACTGTCAATTGGAAACAAAATTCGAAAAAAAGAAATATTAAATTTAAAGAAAATATTTGCGAATTGAAAAATTAAGAAAATTGAAAGAATAATTGTTGGAAATAATTGCACCTTTAACAACTGGATTGAAAATCAAAAAAAATTATTAAAATTGGCAAAAATAATTAAAAATTGAAGAAAGCAAATAAAAATTGAAGAATTGAATTTAAATTTTTGGAATATACTTAAAAATTGAAGAATGGAATTAAAAATTAAAGAAAATAAATAAAAAATTAAATTTAAAATTAAAGAAACTTAATGATAATCGAAATAATCATAAAAAATAGTTGATAATAATAATAATAACAATTTAATTGAATTTTTAAAACAATTTTGATGAGACAAAAAGACAGACTGAAAGAATAAATGACGGAATGAATTAATCTTGCCGATTATTATTATAGATTTTCTATTTTGCAAACATTATTTTTTCTTATTCATATTGTTAATTGTAGATACTAGAGCTTATCTCGTCGCGTTTCAATTAATAATTAGTAACCGCGCTATTACTTGATTTATAATTCGATAACTATAATGTAAAATGTAAATTTCAGATATGGTAATTAGAGAGACACAATACATAAACAGCCTTCACATTCTGTATTGATTGCAGAAAATTGTGATAAATTGAGTTGGAGAATTTTTATTTCCTCTTTTACAGATCGATCATTCAAATTTATACACGAGTGCATTGTACATACATTGTGTTTATTTTTCATTTTGATATACAGCTTTTCGTTCATGATCAATAATAAAATAGAATTCTTCGTAGAAATTCCTAATACTATTGTACATTAAATTTATAATTAAATCTACAATATTACTTCAAACAAATGTTTTGCTTTGTTATAACAAAATAGTTAGAAATTCCGCTTCTACAGTCGCGGTTCTAGTAACAAACATAAATTCTTGTGCAATGTATATAAGGGCAGCTTAAAGTTAGCGGTACCTCCCGTATTTGTTTTGCATTTGTTTTCAGTCACTTTAGTCCGTAAACTTGAACGTGTTCCTGACAGCTTTTGCGGTTATGACTTTCGACCAGAGGCTTCAGTTTCCCACAAATGTCTGACTGATTTCAAACAAACTGCACCTGTGAATCTCAATTTAGATACACACCTATGTATATATTCCGTTCCTTTATTGAAATTCAGTTAATCGAAATGCTTTCCTTTATCAAAATATTTACATATTGCCCACAAATAAAAATTTATTGAGGTTATTATTGGGAAACAATTGGAAAACAAATGAAAAAAAATAAAGTAGGTAACGCGTATTTGTTAATCTGAGTGGATTCAGCTGTAAATTGAATTTTTTCTATTGAACAAATTTTCAGGTCACAGTATCAATATTTTTTATTTGGAAAATATAAATAACTATTTGGTATTTTCGATTATAATTTGTTCAAATAAAGTATTAAAAATACGAAAGGAGCATTCTATTTCAAACAATTCCATCTACAAAGTTTACCTAAGCTTACTTTAACTAAGATTTAAGTAAATTAGATTTAAATTTAGGTAAATTCAGATTTTTCAAAAATACATATTTTCTAACATTTTTATCTATAAATTCTCTTAAATCTGTAATAATAATCCGCAAGATTTATTCATTCTGTCCACACCTGAAGTTTGGCACATTTTTAAAAAATGCATTTAAATTGATTAAAATTAAAATTGATAAATATCAGTTCCAATAATTTTAATTTCATGAATAAATAAATCTATAATTTTTTCTATAATTTTCAACAGTTTTCAATATACAATTATTCTCTTTAAATTTTATAACTATTCTTTAATTTTTCTTTCAATTATTTATCAACTATTTTCTTAACATTTCAATTTAAATCATTAATCTTTCATTTAATTCTTTAATCTTCAATTTATTTCTTTAATTTTTAATTATTTTCTCCAATTTACAATTGCATTCTTCGTTTTTCAATTATTTTATTCAAAATTAAATGATTCTCGCATTTTCTCAATTATCAAATATTTTCTCGGAATTCTTCAATTCTTCAACTCTCCAAATTTTTTTTTTAATTTCCAATTATTATTATCGATTTTCAATTAATTCTTTGATATTAATTAATTCTCGCATTTTCTCAATTACATATCAATTATTTTCTTTTGATACAATGTTTTAATTTCCAATTGATTTCTTTAAATTTCATTTATTTTCTACAATTTCTTCCATAATTTTTATCAGTTTTCAATTGTCAATTTATTATTCTCCTTGAATTTTATGAATATTCATTAATTACAAAATTTTTTTTGTAAGAATGCCGATTATTTTAGTACTATTGTAGTTTTTTTTTTATTATTCTATTATTTTCTTGAAATTTAATTTTTTGAATTTATTAAACTTACAATTTATTTCCTCAAATTTTAATTATTTTCTTCAATTTTCAAAATTTTTCTTTAATTTTCAATTATTATTTATCGATTTTCAACTAATTCCTTAATATTATTTAATTCTCCCATTTTCTCAATTATCAATTATTTTCTTTCAATACTTTCTTCAATTTCAATTTTATGAATATCCATTAATTATAAATTTTTTTTTTACAAATGTCGATTATTCTCATCATTTTGCGAATTCTTTTTTCAATTGTTAATTGTTTATTTTTAATAGTCAATTATATTCAGCATATTGTAATTTTCCGTTTGATTATCAATTATTTTTTTTGGAAATTAATCTTTTGAATTTATTTAATTTCAAATTTATTTCTTCAATTTTCAATTATTTTCTTCCTATTTTAATTCCACTTTTTAATTATTTTCTTTAATGTTAAAAAATTATCGCCCTGTTTCTATTATTTTTTTCGATTATCATTAAGTTTCTTTAATCATAAATACCATTTTTCAACTATTTTCTTTAATTTTTATTTCTATTCTTTAATTTTTATTTCCATTCTTTAGTTTTTAATTATTTTCTTCTATATTCATTAATTTTCGGCTTTTTCAATTACTTTTTTTCAATTTTTTAAGTGTATTCCATAAATTTCAATTTTAGTTGTTAAATGTGCAATTATTTCCAACAACTATTTCCTATAATTTTCTTAGTGTTTTAATTTGCAATTATTTTCTTTAAACTTAATATTTCTTGTTTTATTTTTACAATAATTTTTTTATTTGTCTATTAATCAAGTCATTTTTCGAATTTTGTTTTCAATTGACAATAATTTTCGTAATTTTTCACATATTTTCTTCAATGTTTTAAGTATTCCTTCAATTATTAATTATTTTCCGTAATTTTTAATTAATTCCTACAATTTTTTAAAATTTTAATTATTATCTTAAAATTTTATAATTATTCTTTAATTTTTTCTATTATTTTGTTTGGTTGCGAATTAAACTGGCCATTTTTTAATTTTTGTTTTCAACTGTCAATTGTTTTCGGCATTTTGTATTTTTTTTAAATTAATAATTATTTTTTAAATTATAATTTAATTCTTAAGTTTTCAATTTATTTTCTCAATTTTTTATTATTGTTTTCAATTTTAATTATTTTTTTCGATTTTCAATCCAGTTGTTTAGTTTGCAATTATTTGTAACAGTTATTCCTGTAATTTTTCAACTATTTTGTTTAAATTTAATATTTATTTTTTTTAAACTATTCTTTTCAATTGTGTAATTATGTATAAACATTTTTCTGTCAATTATTTTCGTCATTTCTTAGATTTATTGTTCAATTTCCTAATTTTCATTATTTAAATTTGCAAAAAATTATAGTTTTAAATGACAATCAATAATGCAAAGTTGCTAATGTCAATGTTGCTAATGGTCATAATAAATTCAAAGGAGTTTAAAACTATACAAAACCTTAGATTTCTTTTCACATATACGTTACAAGAAAATTTTAGAAAGGGTCCTTTGAGGTATCAAGAGTTTTAAATTTTAAATAGGAATTTTATTGTAAAATTGAGAAAAATGTATAAAAAATTTAAGTTTAATCGGAAGAGCATTAAATTCTCTTTGAAAATTGTGCATAAAATATTATGAATTATATACAGACTGGCAGATTGACAGAGAGACAGGAAAGGATATTTTAAAAATTAAAGTTGTTATTTTTTTATGTAAATAAAATCATTATTCTAGTGTTTTATTTTTTACGAAAATGAGTGATATTAAATTATTAAAATTCGATTTAGGTTTGATGTAATTTAGGATTTTATTTATATCAGGGCTGTTATTGATTTAAATCATTGTACAATTTGCATTTAAATCATGATTTAAATCAAAAAAACTTAAAAATTCTTCGGATGTCTAATACTGCATGTAAAACATCAGAAACCATAAACAAAACCCAAAAATTTGTGGATTAATCTTGAAAATTTCAACTGCAATATTTTAATCTTCATGAAATTTAAAAAATTGTGCTAATACAGATGATCAGAATACCTACGATTTACAAATTTTTTATACGAAAATAGCAAAAAATAGTATTATATTTCTTTAAGTTATTATAATTATATAAATTCCAAACGTCAATTAAGTCAAATTCCAATTTGTTTATTTTTAATTTCAATTAATTCAAATTTAAATGCATATTAATTAATGCAAAATAATTTAATAATATTAATTATTTTCTATATTCACAATAATCCTTTTTTTTAATATTCTTACAAGATTTCTAAGAGATTTAATTTGTCGAAACTATTTAATTTTTATCTTATTTCTTATTTTTACAAAATTTAAAGTTTTTTTCTACTTTTACTTTTGATATTTTTTCTTCTTTTTTTTATTTGTCCTTCTACTGTAGGATTCTCTTTAATTTTCCTCTTTTTATGCAAATTATTTATTGAATATTAATTTACACAATTTCGTTATTATAACATTCACTAAACTTTTTATTTCGTTGGTTTTCATATAATTATTTCCATATTTTTAAAAATAAATACTCTCATTTTTTTTGTAAGTTTATTTAATTTTTTCAAACCTTGTCTATTTTTTGCGAACTTACTTATTCTTCCATAAAGTTATTAGATTTTCTTTACTTTCCTAAATTTATTGTTGGAGTTATTTTAAGTGTAATATTATAAAAATGTGCTTGGTTTAATTTGCTTCAACTTTTTTATTTTCAAAGGATTTTTTAGGTAAAAAACATTCTCTATTTTCTTTCTATTTTAAATTTTAAATTTTATTCCTTTTTTTTTTAAATTTCTCTATTTTCTACTTTTTTGAAAGATTTTATTCGTTTATTTTATATTATGTTAATTTAATCTTCTACTAAATATTTTCATTTGAACATCGCACTTGTATTCCATAGAATTTCTTTTCTTTTAAAATTTCTTCAAAATTTTACAAAATTATATTAATTCTTTTTTTAATCAATTTGTAAAATAATTTTCTAATTTTTCTAATTTTAAAATGTTGTTCTCTTTAGTAATGTATTTCAACGTTTTGTTAATTATCATCTTATTTATTATTTTAATTGAAAATATATATATATTAAATAGTTTAGTTTTTTGAAAAGAGTTTCTACTGTTTTATATATTTTTATGTCACTGTTTCATTTTTTGTGATGTTTTTTTAATCTTTTCATTATTTCTTTAATAAACTACTTACAAATAAACATTTAGAGGTTTTATATGCTGATAATATTTAAAAAAAAAATCAATTTTTGGTTTTTTTAAAAAAATCATGATTTTTAACAACCCTGATTTATATTTATATGTTTAATGCGATCGTTGCAAAATGTGAAATTATATTTTATATTATTTGACTGCTCATTCAGTTTTTGAATCCTCTGTTTTGTTATTGTATTCCCAAGTCGTATGAGTGTGCACTTGTAAAATAAATGCTTTGCATAGAGAACATTCGTAATGTTGGCGACTGTCCCCATGTTTCTGTCGCAGGTGTCGCGTTTACATAATACACAAACGCAACTCTGGTCGCGGGGGTGTTAGCCTAAGCATAAAGTTAGCATATTCACATATTTTTCGCTCGAACATGCAGCCTTGTTTGCATACGCTTGTCTCGATAAGCATACACACACTAATATTGAAACAAGCACTTATATTTTGCAAAGTATCAAGATAATTTAATTTTTTCATTAAATCACATTTTTCTGTGATAAATCAACTTTGTTACTACAAAAATGTTTTCAAACTGCATTAGATATTTTGAAAGGTTTTCCAGATTTTACTAAACGAAAAAAACTTCCTCTCAATCTGAATTAGTTAAAAATAACTAAATTATTAGTTAAATTCATTTTTAGTAATAATATTCCCCTTTTTGTTTGTGGTTGTTTTTCAAATTTTTGTAAAAAAATTGATTTCAGCACGGTATTTTCTTTCAATATAATTGTAGACACTGCAAGAATCGAATGCATTAATTCAATGAACGATAATCCTGATTGAACTGTTTGGATTTGAATTTAACTTTGAGATGTGGGTTAAAGCCGGAAATACTGTTGTTTGAGTCTTTCGAGACTTGACTCTCAGTCTCGGAGGAATTAATATTAGTCGGTAAACTAGGGCACCAGAAATTTCAAATTACCATTAAATTGAGATCGAATGCTTCCGTTAATCACCTAATGTGTCGTGAAAAATAGTCCTTTATGTAAAAATTTTAATTAAACCATATTTTACACTTCATACGTTTCTTTTTTAAAATTCTTAAATTAACTACTTTTATACTTTAAAATTAAAAATTAGTTGATTCTCTTTTCTTTCTGCTTTAAATACTCTACTTCAAATTAATATACTTGTAGCAATATTCAGGAAATGGGTAATTGGAGAAATAGGTTTTAGATTAATGCGCTAATTTGCGTCTGCGGTTCAAGGAGCAATTTTCATAGGGTCATTTATAGAAAATTGGATGCTCAGTAGACGACAGTCTTGGGAACATCGTATTATTTTCAGATAATATACGGTTTTCAGAATTTTAATAAGAAAATTTAAAGGGGAATTAATAAAAGGTTACATTAAAAAGTTTTAGTAATTTTAAAAGTAAAATTCAATAACTACATAATAATTGGAAAATACATTTTTATCGATATTGTTATACTTTTTTTATAAACAATAATTAATTTCTTTTTGAAAAATTCTAAGTTTTTCCGGAAAAGATGATTTTTTACTGGAATAGTCAATGTTTGCTTTAAAAAAACGTTTTCTTTTGAAAAATCAAATTTTCTTCTGCAATTTCAATTTTTTTGTCTGAAAAATCGAATTTTCTCATGTAAATCAAAAATTTGTTCTGAATAATTTTTTTCAAAATCAAGTATGTTTATGAAATATCGAATTTTCCTAAAAAAATCTAATTTTCTTCTATAAGTAATCAAATTTTCTTCAGAAATTTAAATAACCTTTTAAATATTAAATGATTTTCTGAAACAACGATTTTCCCCCCTAAATATCCATCTTCCTTCTTAATCATAGAATTTTTTCCTGAAATTCACCAAGAAAAAAATTCTTCTACTAAGAATTCTACCAAGAATAACAATATCAGGGATCACAGTTTCTCCCCTTTTTCACCTAATCCACTTTTTTTTTCCCCTTTTCCCCTTATTTTCCCCTTTTTTTAGAAAAATCACCTAAAACACCTAAAATCAACATTTTTCGCTTCTTTAACCTTCTTTTTTCAAAAAGTTTCTATTTTTCCATTTTTGGAAATGCAAAAGTTTATCCTTTTTTAGGGTGTCTGTTCAATGATGAGAAATTAGATATTGAATTTAAATGTTAAAAAAAAAATTTAACTTCAAATGGTTTTTTATTATTATTTATTGAATTTATTTAGATTTTAAACAGGAAACATGAAAAAAAACATAATTAAAATGAAATTATTTTAAAAAGTTATATAATTTTTTTATTACCATGTATTCTTAATTAATTAAAGCAAATTAATTTATTGGATAAAAAAATTTTTTATTAAATATTTTTTACTCGTTTTAAACAAATATTACTAGTTTTGCATCATAAAATAAAACCATGTATTCTTGCTGAAATACATCAAATGTATTTTATTAGATGAAAAAAAATTGTTTATAAAATATATTTACTTATTTCAAACAAAAATTCATTGCTTTGAATTAGAAAATATAACAATACAATAAAAGAAATAAATAAAAATAATTTGAATTGATTTTGTCATATTTCGAAAAAGATTTTTAATTTAATTTCTTTAACATTATATCAGAACATTTTACATCACAGATTTTTATGTTTCCTGTTTAAAATCTAATTCTTAAATAAATAATTTAAAAAACCATTTGAAGTTAAAAATTATTTAATTGAAACAACCATCTTCTCGTCATTAAACAGACAACCTATTAAAAGATAAATTTTTGTATTTCCGAAAGTACTCTTTCTTTTAAAACTTTCATAAACAAATTGAACAAAAAAAGACTAAATTAATTAAAAAAACTGTTTTGAAGAAAAAGAAACAATAAAATTTTGTAAAAGAAAACTTAAATTATTAATATAACCCTTTTTTCTTAATTTACAAAATCCCCTTTTTATTAAAGAAAATCCCCTTTTTTGAAAATCAAAATCCCCTTTTTCACCTAAAATTGAACGAAGAAACCACTGTGATCCCTGCAATATACTTGGACTATATACTTGGTCAAGAATAATTATTTTTTGATTAAAGATAATTATTCTTGGATCAAGAATAAATTATACTTAGTTCAAGAATAATTATCTTTAATCCTACACATTCTTGATCGAAGAATCCATACTTGGGCCAATAATAAGTTATTTTTTATCCAAGAATAATTATACTAGGTCCTATTTATAATAAATTTGCATTTGATCCAAACCCAATGCAAAAATGCATTGACACAAGGAAAAATTTCTCTCATTGTTGTAAAAAAATGCTTCTAAATAAAGCAATTTCCTTTGAAATATCTTTCTTTGAAAAAATGACTTTTATTAGGAAACTTAAATTTAAATAGTTATTTAATATTTGCTGGACAAGCATTTTCATAATTTGCAGAGGCGTAGTAAACGTAACTTGATTATTCGTTTAGTATATTATACAGAATTGCAGATAGTTGCCGATTGTAAAATCAGAGCTTCATATCAGAGGTCTCTCGATAATCAAAGCCATACCGCTATATTGCAGAAAATAATCTAGCACGGTAATTTGTCAGTTGCAGCTAATTTCAAATTATCTGTGGCATTTCCTGCTTCTGGCAACGCCATGCTTGATAATTATGCTAATGAGTATAAGGAAAATCCGTTGTCGCATTATATTTGAAAGATAATTTCGGGGAGAGTTGCTGGATTAATTTTTCTTTTTTTCCAAAATACGCGGAAAAATTATCTGCTTAATTTCATATGGTTATTAGTATTTTTCTCTCTAAAAAAAAACGTAATATTAAAGTTTAAAAAATACGCATAAACTGGAAATAAAATTTTTGTTACAGCTAAATTGGTAGATTTATGAATTATGGATATTTTTACGATTAAAATATTTTGTAATATGAAAAAGAAAAAGTGTCAAAAAATGATTATTTAATTTGTTTTCTTAATCCTCTTCAGTGTTTATAAAATCTCTTTTTATTTTTATCCTAGATCTAATTAACTAACTTTGTTTAGTTTCGGGGTAATTTTCCTTGAAATAAATACAAATTATTATTTGCATATTGTGAGAAAGTTCTTTGTTTTGAAAGTTATTTGTTTGTGGCAAAGAGTGCAATTAGTGTGCGAAGAGGAGGTAATTAATCCTCTTGTTAAAAAGTAACAGAAAAGAAAATGAAAGCTCATGGAGCATTAGCGTCGAGAGTGCCAAGCCGTAAGGGAGAGATGAATCTAGGTTAGATGTGATGTTGCGAAATGTCTTCATTGTGGGTAAATGTGTGCATACACAGCTTCGTGTCGTTACAAAGACGCACTTTTATCACTGTGCTTTTACCAACTTCCGTCAAAGCAAGAATAACTTTAGATAACAAAAAAATTATAGGTAATAAAACTGAAAAAAAAAACAAGAATTTATTTGAGAACTATTCTTGGCGCCTATTTAAGAATAAAATATTCTTCTATTAAAATATAATATTCATTTTTTAAAATTCCAAAAACCTTACTTAGTGATTTAAAATTTGACTTAATTAAACAACGATTAAATCCCTTACAATTTAAAAGAAACATATTTTTTAATTAAAAAGCATATTCTTAAATTAAGAATATTTTCTTATGGCTTAGAATATGTTTCTCAATTTAAGGATATGCTTCTTATTTTAAGAATTTTTTTTCAGAATATTATGTCCTTAAATAGGCGCCAAGAATAATTCTCAAATAAAGTTCTGTTTTTCAGTGAAGTACTTATATAGGTTTAAAAAAATAAAACGGTTTTAAACAAATTATATCTGCCATATTGGATTCGACATTTTGATTTTCAACTTATCTCACACAAAATAGGTATCTTTTACTATAACTTATTTACGAAAATTTACCGTGAAAAATTTTTTTTAATTGAAATCTGCAGAGGGTTCAGTTAACATATGAAATGACTCATAAAGAGCGATATGACCAGCTAATTCTCGCCCCATTTTGCCAATGCAAACTTTCTTTATACTTTGAACAAAGAATTTCTGACCTCTTTTAGTTAATCAGCCTATCTTCACCAAACAAAGTTATACTAAACTTATACAAAGGAAATATTATTATTTCGAAATTCCTTTAACATTTTATGCAAATTAAGTTCATAGGCAGATTATTCCAAGTACTTTATATATATATATATATATATATATATATATATATATATTTGCTGTGCTTTGATGTTCTTTTTTACTCACAATGTGAGAAGAGAGTTGGAGAAAAGTAGAGCACAAATTTATCAACGCGCTTTAATCATGGGAAAAGTAATTTTGTTAAATTATGTGGACCTTCTGTCGCTGAAGTAATCATCGTAAATTACGTGTACTTTATGTCTCACGTGTCAAGAATCTTGATGGAGAATTAAAAAAAGGCTATTTTCTTTTGTTTCATTGTAATTTTCTGATCCTTCATTCGTTAGGATACAATTTTTGTAGTTTTTTTTTGTTACACTTGCAAAAGTTGGAAGAGTAATTCCTAAATGATGATAAATTATGTAATTTCCAGAATTATTTAAATGATAAATTATAATTTTTATCAGTTCTTGTTTGAAAATTTGGTCTTTCTTATCTTCAAAAGTCATAAACAGATATTTAGGTATCGACACTAAAAAACAAACGAATAATGAATTAATTATATTTTATATTAATGATTTTTCATTTTTATTTTCCCTATAGCTAAAAATTTCAAAATTCTCATTATTTTCAAGTTTAGAATACTTTAAAACTTTTACCAATTTCAAGACTTGCTCACTTTTGAAATATTTTCACACTCGAGGGATTTTCAAGCAATATTAAATATTTCCAAGATAATAATTCTCGCCGAGTTGAAAATGTTTCTAATTTTTTCCCTGACTGTTAAATCTTGCAAGTAATTTCCTGTTGTGACTCTTGCCTTACAAAAAAAAAACTTGATAATTTATTTGTGAACGAGAGTCTTGGCTTTGAAGATACAGAATTTGTTTACTTTTTAATCTAATTAAAATTGTTTACTCTTCAATTTAAATATTGTACTTTTTACTTTAATTTTTTACGTTTTTATATAAAAATGTATATTACAATTTTGTTGTTTACCTTTTTTGTTTTGTTTTTAATTTTAAAGAAAGAGAGAAGTTTTAATGAGCATTGTAATGAAATTTAAAAGGAAAGTTTTGGGGAAATTAGGTAAGACAATTATCATGGCAGAGAGAGAAAATTGTGAGGAGAGTTTTCCCTTTAGTTTCTTCTCAGCATCACCTTTAAGAAGGCAAGTTTGTGGAGCACTCTAGCTACCCAATGCTTAGAGTCGAGTGGACCGAGTATTTCAAACGCGACTTCTGTTCTAACACGACTTACTGCACCCTTAAGTGGCGTAGCGTGCACTTTTCAATCGTCATTTACAATCAAGTTGTGCCACTCTTGAACAATTCAATTCTCTCCTTTTGAATGAGCACAGCTCCATTTTTCATTTCAAGACACATACAATGGTTTCGACAACTTCAAATAATTTAAATACCGAGAATTTTAACAATCATGTAAGTATCTAGTCCATAAGGTCCACAGTTGGAGTTTTTTCATTATTTTTTGTCAAAACCTAATATCTCTCGATACAATTGACCAAAATGAGTCATCCTTGGACCAATTTAAAGCTAGATAAATACAGAGACCAAATTCATTTCAAATCAGGCAGGTTGGACATGGTCGGAACTGAAAATCAATTTTATCCCCAAAAACCCGTGAGGAAAAAATTTCTGGCAAGCCTGAATCCAGAAGTGGGCCTGATCTGGATAGCTAGAATAGAAATTTGGAAACCTTTGGATTGACCTGATATGGAAGGCCGAATTTAGCCCAGCTCTGGCCCTGATCAGATTTGCCAAAATAAAAATTCGGAAACCCTTGGAATGATCTGATCTGGAAGGCCTAGTCTGGACCAGCTTTGGCCCTGATCAGGTAGACCAGAAATAATTTTCTTTTAAGAAAATCTTTTTTAAAAGTGTTTAAAAAATACTAATTTAAATTTTTTAAGATAAATATAGTTTTCCCAGAAATACAACAAGATAAAACATATAGACTGGACATATAGTAAAAACAATCTTTTTAAAATATGTATGTAGAAAAAATAATTTTGAACATAAAGTTATTTGAAAAGAAATGTCGAATTTTCCCTAGGTTGAAGTAATCTAAATAAAAATTTAAATTAAGTCTTCAAAAGTTTTTAATGATTTTAACTCAAAAGTTATAATGGGTCATCTGAATTAGAATGATTTATGTTAATCAGTCTTAAATAATTTTTAAGAAAATAAAAATTGCATTTTTTTTAGTTCAAAATCGTGAAAACTTTATGTTTGTTTAATATCTAATAGCAAACATTAATTTACAAAATTATTAATTAATGTTTATAAAAAAAAAAAAACTTTTTTTGGGTTTTTTTTTAATGTAATGCCGAGAAAACGACTTTTTTGTACCTTAAAGTCGATCCGATTCTAAGGGTTATCCAAAAAACTTTGAAATGTTTTTATTTTCATAACATAACAAATTCTAGAAAATTTAGGCAATTTTCAGGAAAAAAACATTAGAATTCTAATTTGGGCCAAGCCTGGTGTAGCCAGAAATAAAATTAGTCAAACTAGTCTGGGCCAGGCCTGGCCCAGTTCAGGAAAATTTGTTGATTCTATGGAAAAAACGTTACACTACTGGTCTGGGCCAAGACTAGTTTTGCCAAAACTAGTCTCAGGAAAACTGGTCAGGGCCAGGTCTGGGCCATGTTCAATTTTCCTCACGGGAAGTTGTTTTTCAAAGAATTTTAGACAACAGGTATTTTTTGGTTTAGCTGAAAAAAGTTTTTTCATGGAGTTATAAAGATTTTAATTATTGAAGTTGAAACTCTCGTTTCTTAAAATTTTAAGGAAAAAAATCTTATAAGTGTAATAGCTTTTTCAGTAACAGGGATATCTTATTCTCTTCTTACTGCCTGAAAGAGTTGATACTCCTATTTGAAAATCCATTGACAATTTTTAAAAATGTTAAATTAACAAAATGGCGACCGTTTTACTAAAAAAATTTTGAATTGCAATTACTCAAAAACCCCAACGTTTTTTTGATTGAAATTTTTCTTGAAAATTGTCTTTATACCTAGTAAAGGTTATATTTTCCATAAGAATTTAACTTATGCCCGATTTTGGTAGAAAAGAAAAAAATATTTTTTATTTTATTTGAAAAAATCGATTTTCTTGGGATTTTATTTAAATTGTCAGAGAACGTTATTTTTATATGTGCCTTCTATCTGGTTAAAATTTCAGAGCCCCTTACTTTGCTAAAAATTGAGAAAATTTCAATTTTACATGGAAAATGATACAAAATTGAATATTTGAACTTGAATATCTCAATTTTTAGCAAGGTAAGGGGGACTGAAATTTTAACTAGATTGAAGCCACATATAAAACAGTGTTTTCTCATAATTTAAATAAAATCTTAAGAAAATCAATTTTTTCAAGTATAACCAGCCGGAGAAATATCTTAAAGGAAATTTTCATTTTTATCCAAAAATAAACTAAATATAAAAAAATATTCTAAATAAAAGTTGTTCCTATTTAAAAAAATATATATAAAAAATGTTTCTCTTGTTATTTTTCTCTATTTCTCATTTTTTCCATAAATTTCGTCAAAATTCGATAAAAACCTAATTTTTAGAAAACTTTGCAGTGTTTTTGGATGCAAGTATGCAAATAATTGTCAGAAAACGTGTAATTTATCAAAAGCGTTTATATTTCAAATATCACATTTTATATTTAATTGAATTTTTTAAATATATTTTTAAAATCTTTTCATTGCAAAATTCAAATTAAGAAATAGTTTTTTAGGTTAACAAGGAAATTATTATAAAGTTAATTTTATCAAAATTTGAAATAACAAGTTTCATATATTTCAGAAAAAATTAGATTGGGTCAAAATTTGTTGTCAAATAATAATTATTTAAAATTTTATATCTTTTACTTTTATCTAGTAGAAATATTTAATTTTTATCCAATCTTGACAAATAAACGCTAATTTTTCTTTTTAAAACATTATTTACAATTTTATTTGTTGGATTTTGTTAAATAACAAAAAAACTGCGAAGTTTTCTAAAAATTAAAAATTAGCTTTTAATCAAATTTTGACGAAATTTGTTAAAAACACGAGAAATAGAGAAAAATATTAAGAGAAACTTTTTTTTATGCTTTTTGAATAATTTTTGATATCTACTTTATTTTATGAGAAAAATGAAATTTTCCTTTAAAAAAATAAAAAATAATTTTTTTCTCCTCTACCAAAATCGGGCACAAGTTAAATTCTTATGGAAAATAATCTTTACTATAACGACAATTTCCAAAAAAAAATTTAACCAAAAAAATAGTGGAGTTTTTGAGTGATTGCAATTCAAAATTTTTTAGTAAAACGGCCGCCATTTTGTTAATTTACAACATTTTAAAAAATTTTCCATGGATTTTGAAAGAGAAACAACAACTCTTTCAGACGGTAAAAAAAGAATAAGGTATCCCTATTACTTAGAAAATTATAACATTTATAAGGTTTTTTCCTTAAATTTAAATAAACGAGAGTTCGACTAAAAATTAAAATCTTTATAACTTCATGAAAATTTTTTTTCAGCTAAACAAAAAAATACGTGTTGTCTAAAATTCTTTGAAAAACAACTTTTAGGAGGTAGCCAGCCTGCTTGAATTGAAATGGTTCTAGATACATCTACAGATGTTAGGTTTAAACAAAAAAAAGTACAAAAATTCCCACTATGCGGAATTTTCGATAATATTAGTTTTCTTATCGTCTATTAATACACAGAAAAAACTAACATTTAAATTGTATAGTTAATATGATATTTATGCATAAACCATCTCTGAAAACAAAAGTAAGGTGTAATTCATTCTTTAAAATAATTCTTCTTTATATCTGATTAAAATATTGGTAATATGAAGAATACATATTCTTATGCCTCAAAACGATATTAGAAATATCCAATTCTGTGATGTATGAAAAATATCACTATTATGATAAACTATTTTTTCAATTCCTTCGTGAAAACTTTTAATATTATTAAAATAAGAAATAAAAGTATTTTAATGTTATACAATGTATAATTAGTCATTTTATAATAGCTCATTATATAAATAACATTTAATTTATTATTGAAATTTAAAACAAACAGCTTACTTATAATTATGTATTTTGACATTTAAAAGAAATGGTAAATATGAAATTATTTTTTGGAAGAAAATTTATTAATGTAAAAAAATCAATTTAAATTTAGTCAAATCTTCTTTATATTCCACAAAATAAACATTCTTGAATATTATATTTCCGAATAATAAAATACATTTTAGCAGAACCTTTTTATAGGTTTATAGTTTTTCAGATATCTCTAAATTAAATCAAGACTTCATAAAAATGGAATTTTTAGATATAAAGTTTTACAAAATGAAGCATAACTCATTATAAAAAGTTTGATTATAATATTTAAATTGAATATATGGGTGATTCTCCAGAAATATTCCTTTTTGTGCAACGGAAATGAAAATTTATTAAATACATTTTAGGACCTCTAAAATTTATAAACATGTTAAGCAATTAAAGATTTAACACCTTCATAACTTAACCATGCTAATTTGTAGAATTTAAAAAAGATTTTTAATATTAAAATTTATAGATAAATCTAAAGGTTAAAATGTAGAACAGGTGTTTTTTTTAAAGTAAAACAACAACTTCATGTCATTTGAATTTATTTCAAACAATATTTTTTTTAGTCAGAAAGCTATTTAATATAATTAATTTATTATTAATTATAATTTTAAAAAATTGTAGATTTTAAAATACTTACCAAAATATGAAATCTTTTGACCACCAATAATTATTTGTCAAGATTTGAAGGTTTATTTTTCGTTGACAGTTCAAAAACAATTGATATTCATATTAATTTTTAATATGAGCCAGAGGAATGACGAGCCAGAGGAATGATGATTTCAACATTTTTTTACATTTTATTTAAAATTAAGCAATTTTTCTTAAATTTAAAATAGTTTAGCATGTTCGTATAAGTTAACTTTATTGTAGAAAAATTGCAAAAATATTTTATCTACTGTCATTCTATTTTTAATTTGAGCCAGAGGAATGACGCTTCAGGTTGTGAATCGCTGTAAAAGCTTCAATTTATATATTTTTAACTTTAGATAATGATTTTTTTTACAAAACCCACTTGACAAATTATTATTAGGGATGTCAATGTATTTAATAAGTATGAAAACAAATAAATAACTCAACTAATATAAAAAATATTGAATAATATACAACAAGCCAGAGGAATGATGCTAAACCAGAGGACAAAATTCATTTTCCATTTATGAAAAATCTATAAGATCTATTTTATTTATACTTTGCACAAATATTCTACAATCCCTTAGCTTCTAGAAAATATCTGTAAAGTATTGTTTTTCAAATATTAAATAGTTGTTTTACGTTTTGAAAGAATGAAGAATTGACATAGGACAGGTTAAAAGGCTCACTTTTAGTAGTTAAAATTACCAAAAAAAGTACTTTAAAGTTATAAAATAAATTAATTCTTTTGCAGGATTTTTAGAAAAAGTGGTAAACTATTGACGTATAGAGAGAAATTATCATAAATTATTATTATTATTGACAAAATCTTGAGGACATACAAAAGTAATATTTCGGGAGAATCACCCATATTTTTAATTCTCTGCAATTAAGAATTAAACTTATTTTAAATTTTGAGATTAATTTTTTTCCGCGTATACTGCTTAATGTCAAATAGAAATTTAATTCCTCTTATTAGTGAAAGTAATCTCTTTTTCCTGTATATCTAATTTAGTCAATTTATTGTAATTTATACATTTCCATTTGTTGCCTACTTGAATATTTATTTGAATTAACTTTTATAATTTTGTACATTCTGTGTGCTTATTTTTAATGGTGAAAATTTGGAAAAACAATGAGAATTATGTGAAAAAATGGTAAAAAAGTAATCAACTTTCTAGTAGTAAGAAGAGCGTCATAATCAATGACTTCCTGAGCTCTAAACGTTCAATCAAGGTGACATTGTGCTCAATAAAAGCGTGTCATTCGTGGCGTGGTACAAATTTGTAGGTTGTGTTATGTTTATCTTTGACAGATTGACTGAATCAAAATGCAAATTTAATGAATTATTCAGCACCACTTCGAACAATATTGCTCTGTATACGCTAATGAATGGCCGCACTCTTTTTTTTTCTTTTTTTGTTTGTTAATAAATTGCTGCGGAAAATTTGGTTGATTGCTTTAATCATAAATAAGCTTATCGATTTAATATAATTTTTGGATTATCTGCACGACCCTCAAACTTGACGGGAAATCATTGTTGGAATAATAAATTGCCGAGAAATAATTAGGTTTAATGGAATGAAAAATAAGAGAAAAAACAAAATAGAGACAAAAGTGACTTATGAAAAGCATTTATTTGCAAATGTTTTAACAATTTGAAGAACATGAAGTTGCACTTGCCTTTTACAAAAGCCGAAATTGGATTTTAAATGACCGCCCTTTGGAGAACTTGAAAACAGTCTGCTGAAAATGTCCATTAAAATTAGGAAACTCGTTAGTTCTGTTGTAATTAAGATTTTGGCTTAACGCACAATAAAACAAATTTGTCGAGTATTTAAAGGATTTTTAAAAGCTTGGGGTACACAGAAAAGTTCGTTTCAAGTGATTAACGCCCGCAAAATGCAAACTGGTAATTATTCGAGAAAATTGACTTTCAAACAAATGAGATTATCATTTAATGCACGGTTTTCCGTTATTCCGTCCTAATTACCATCTACCCCTTGTTTACGTCATACCTAGTTTACTCGGATATTTTCCCTTTGAAAGGCAAATTTTTAATTTTTCAATCAACTGTTAATTATTGGTATTTTTTACAACTGGTTATGAGTTTTTAAAGTTTCATTATTTAAAAAAATTTATTTTTTGGGTAATTTTCCTTCAATGTTTCTTTATTTAAATGTCCCGTAATTTTTGGTAAAAAAAAAAAAGAGAACTCATTGGCGAAAAATTTTTGCTTGGTAATCTTAAATAATAAACTTGAAGTGCTTTGAAGGACAGACGACACGAGAATAGATATCTACCCAAGAGGAAATTAAGCATCGGCTGAGTACTGCGCCAATACTGGCAATGTCGGCGCGGTACTGGCAGCGAGGTCTGGCGCGGTACTGGCATAATACTGGGATGATAACAAGGTCCTGTACTGTCTGACGGTACTAAGGCTGTACCGACTGCCAATGCTGGCATAATATTGGCTGCATAGAAAATCTGAATTGTGCCGAAGTCAATTTTTTTTTTGCGATATCCTGTGTGGCTGACAAATCTACCGACACAAGCTATAGAAACAAGCTTTACGAACATTGATTGATATAATACTATTTATAATAATAGTAATATAATAATAACAAGTTATAATAAGTTTTAAAAAAATTTGAATAAAGAATATTAATAATAATAATAATATAATAATAATATTTCATAACTGTAATTTTTCCGTACGATTGTATGGAAAAAAACAATCCTGTTTTCAGATTGTTATTTTTATAACTTAATATTAATTGTTCATTTAAACACTTAATTATTGTAGACCTAAGACTAATTAACAATTATAATACATATAAACACTTAACCTATAAATTAAAATTTCGCACGCTCAAGGGGGGATCGAACCCACGGCCCTATAGACGAATTCGCTCGCGGTAATCGCACGCTAATACCACTCGGCTACGACGGGTAGTTGAGAGTCGAGAGAAACAACTTTGGGAGGTTCAGACCTGGATTATATGCTATTTACGTTTTAATAGTTCTGGAAAATATTCATTATCAAAAATAAATAAATAAATAGAATAGAATTTATTTATCCTTTGTATATACTGATATACAGTTTATATAATCCAATTTCCTAACTTTCCTAAATAAATATTCTTAAACAATATTTGCAAAATATGTAAACAAAAATAAATAATAATTATTAATTATTATTTATAACTTTAATTTAATATTATTATTTAAAAATAAAATATTATTTAAATAATTAATTTCAATAATATTTAATACAAAAGTAAATTGTACAAATTATTTACATAATTATAATGTATTGAAAGGCATTTTGGTTTAAGTAATAGAATTTATTCAATTTATATAATTAAAGTTTTTTAGAAATAAATGATTTTACAAAATTACGCAATCTTTAAACAATTCTTTATAATATTAAACGTCATAGAACTCAATTAACGATAAGAAAGAAAGAAATAAATACATAAAATGTTAACAGAATATTAAATATCTTTAAAAAAATAAACAATAATTCAAGAATTTTTTTTAGATATTAAACTTTAATTATATTTAACAATATTAATTTAATTATATTTACATAATATTAGAAATATTGTATAAATGAATAAAAAGTTTTAATTTTTTAATTTATAAGATTTATTTTTCCAGACTTAAAAATAATTAAAACTTATTAAATTAAATTAATTAAAAATTAAATAAAATTAAACGAGTTAGAGAGAACCCGACAACAGATAAGAAACAAATAATTAAAAAATTAATATTTTAGTGAAATAATAAATATAGAAATGAAAATAAAAAATTAATTGATAACTTTTTGAATAAAATTTAATTTAATACGAACATCATTACAAGCTTTTTAAAAGAATTTATTGTTTAAAATATTAAATATTAAATAAAAAAACTTATAGGGTAAATGATTTATAAAATTAGTAAATTAATAACTGAAATTATCCATGTTGAAATAATTTATGTTTATAAAATAATTTCTCTTACTTAAAATTATTGGTATTTTATATACTCGCGGGTAATATTATATATATCGCTGGTGTAGCTCTTGTTCTACGCGCATGCGCTACTCTTGCTCACAGAAAAAATCAATAATCAGTTATTCAATAAAATAGATCGAATTTCCGGGCTTCCGCGTCGATAACAACTGCGTTTTAAAAAAAAAACGCAGAGTGTACATTGAAATGCCAATCTAGGCAAATTTTGTATTTCTATTAATTTTACGAGTTTTAGGTGACTGTGAAGTGGTGAGCAAAAAGTGCCAGGATCAAGTTATTCACTCGAGAAGTAATTTGGGGAAGCGATTTAAAATAATGATTGATTATGTAGGCCATGTATATAGTTTATTTATTATTTACGTCATACGAGTGAAGATCCTTAAATGTTTTGGCTGTTAAATAATCTTTCGTAAACATAACCAACAAAAGAAACTTGTCAGTCTTTACCAAGTCTAGACGGTCTTAGAAGTGATCGGTGCGACGAAACCATTAACTAATTTCTTCAAAATATTACAAAAAAAATAAATATTTTTTTTTAAATTAAAAAATTATTTTTTTTATTAGTATCGACATAAGACTGAATTGAAGATGCTTTCAGTACCGAGCCAGCATTAACTTGCCAGAGTTTGGCTGAATAATGGCATGAACCCTAGATCTGTACCGCGCCGATAGTAAGCATCGGCATTACATAGGCATTTCCCATTGGGTAGCCTGCAGCAGAATGGTATCCGTGGATATAAAAAAAGTCATAATCTTATAAAAATGAAGCGTAGCGTCGCCTTAAAATGTCAGAGATAAACATTATGGAGACTGTTGAGGAAAAGAGTAGAAAAAGAACTTTCCAACAAGACGTACATATATTGCACATTTTTCATCGAGTGGCCCATTCAGAAGGAGCAATCTTAGCATTTTTGTCGCGACGTTACACTTAAATGTATACTCGCGAGTTCCGAAAGTGACTCTAACTAATGAAAGACAAGTTTCTGTAAAAAGAGGACATAAAAAATAAGAGTACCCTAACTGTAAATGACTTCTTGTATTTTATAGATTTTTTTTTATAAAATCGTCTTCAAATTTTACGTTGCATTTTGTTGTTCATATGTTATAGTTTGTGAGTTGTTAAGAAAAATTTTATCAAAGTCGAAATTATGCCAAAATTAATGTGTCGGAATAAGCTTGGAAAATAGTTAACGATCTTTTACTTTGAGGGATTTCATTCCTCCAGGGTTCTCTGGAAAACTAGTAATCCGCAGATGTAAGGAAACTCGGAATCTGGTGAGATGGGGGGTGTCTATTCGACGTTGCTGAACAAAACGGAAGCTCGTAGTTCATGCTTCTTGGAAAATAGCCAGTGTCGAGTGAGATTTTTCCCTTTCTCGGTTATACACTGTAGTCCGCTGAGGAATCTTGTTTTTAAAAGAGTTTATTCAACTCACCTTCAACATTTGTTAAAAAGAACATTTATACTCTCTCATACATCAATTTTATTCTTGTTGCTAATTTTTTCTAATTTCAAGCATAATTTTTAACAAACCAATCAATTTTAAGTTGGATAGCACTTTTGCGGACATTTTCGACTCCTCCTCGACTCTTAAAATGTCGAAAAAATGACGACTCAATTATTCAACCGATGATTTTATACTACTATTAGCAAAATATAACAGGGATTAGTTTTCCCTGCATTTTAGAAATTAAACTATAATAATAAATAAAATAAATCGATGAATAATATTTATCCAATAAGCAGGGCTGTCTGCGGACTTGCAGATTGAAAATAGTGAAAAAAAATGACTTTTCAATTTACAAGACTGAGTAAACAATTAGTTTTTAATTGAAAAAAGTACGTGAATAAGCAATAATGAGTTTGATATTACTGATATTAAATTGGGGGGCGCCAGCAGGAAAAGCTATTCAAATTTGAAAAAAATAATTCGAAAATCTCAAAAACAATTATTTAAATATGAAGAAAATAACACAGGCCGACAAAATTAAACTTAACTTCAGAACCAAGAACCGGACTATGATTTTCCGAAGGTTTTTGACGCGCTGAATTCGAATCTGACCTCAGAATAGCCCCATCACCTCAGGTTTTGGAGATATCTTAACCTAAAAGTGAAAAAATCACGTTTTTTTGCTAGATTGAAGGTCTTATAACATCGAGAGAAATTTTTTTTTTAAAAGGATAGTAATTGTTTCTAAAAGTACTACTCTTGACCTTTAAAATGCACTTTGGAAACTTAAAAATATCTTAATTCGTCTCTGAGTAAAAGGCCTGTTGAATTTTACTGAGTTTGGCAAATTTCACAACATTGAGTAAACTAAGTATTATAAAAGAGTAAATTTCAAAAAATAGAGAAGAATATGAATACATACACTTGAATTTTCAACGGCTTATTAGGATTTTTAGGTGTGGGGGATTACGTACTTGAAAATAGAATTGCAGAATTCAAAATGGCGGATCTAACATGGCGGGTGTTATATATGGGATCCTATATGGGATCCCATATGGAATCCTAAATGGAATCCTGTGTAGGAATTCTGCATGGGATCCCACATAGAAATTTTCAATAGGGAAGTGCGTTTGACACACTGCTTATTAGTGTGCACAATATATTTTGATACGATTATGATGTTAAGTTCACTTTTTGCAACCCAAAAAAACCCCCAAAATAACCATTTTTTTAGCAAATATTCGATTTGACATTTTGAATTTTGTAATGTTTGTGATAGTGTAGTTTCAGAATCGTTTTCAGCGTTTTTGAATTTACTCTTTATAATACTTAGTTACTCAATGTTGTGAAAATTTGCCAAACTCAGTAAATTCAACAGGCCCTTTACTCAGAGGACGAATTAAGATATTTTAAGTTTCCAAAGTGCATTTTAAAGGTCAAGAGTAGTACTTTTAGAAACAATTTACTATCCTTTTAAAAAAAAAAAATTTCTCTCGATGTTATAAGACCTTCAATCTAGCAAAAAAAAACGTAATTTTTTTCACTTTTAGGTTAAGATATCTCTAAAACCTGAGGTGATGGGGGCTATTCTTGAGGTCAGATTCGAATTCAGCGCGTCAAAAAACCTTCGGAAAATCATAGTCCGGTTTCTTGGTTCAAAAATTTTGTCGGCCTGTGTAATTGAATAATGACAAAACATAATTTAATTTAAAAAAAAAAGTTGTAAATGACAAAAAACTAATTGAAAAATTGATTAAAAATAAAAAAAATTATGATAAAGATTGAAACGAAATAATTGGAATTTGAAGTAAATAATTGAAAAGTTTTAAAAAATAATTGAAGTTACAAGAAAAATAATTGAAGAATAACAAAAATAATTAAAATTTGAAAACAAAAGCTTGAGACTGGTCTAAAGAATTAAAATTTTGCGCACAATAATTGAGATATTGACGAAATAATTAAAAATGTAAAGAAACTAATTGGATAATGACATCAATAATTAAAAGCTGGCGTAAAAAATTATACTTTTTAGACAATAGTTGAAAAATTGGAAAAAAAATAATAGAATTTTCAAGAAAATATTTAAAACTTGAAAAAAAAATATTTTAAAAAATATCAAAAAAATGTTTATGTGTAGAAAAACAGTTAAAAAAAATGAAAAAAAATATTAATAGAAAAATGATAAATATATTCAAAAATGGAGTAAAAAAATAAAAATCTTAATACATTAATATTGAAAAAATTGTATAAAAAATAATACAAAATTTAATCATATAATTAAAAATATGAAGAAACTAATTAAACAATGACATGAACACTGAAAAAAAATTTTTGTTAATTTAACATATGATTTTGGGTGAAAAATTTCATTGCAGCAGAAAGTCAACCATATTTGTAAATTTAACATCAAAATAAAGAGACATTTAACAATGATCTAAGAGTTAATCTTAAGAATTCCATTCACCTGAAAATCACATGCAGCAAAAATCGCAGATAGTTTTTTCTATGAATAATTGAAAACTAGTCTTCAAAAATTAATAAATTCCTGACAATAATAAAAAGATTGAAGAAAATTACATTCAAAGAAAATAATTCTAAAATGTCCAAAATATTTGAATATTGACAGAAATAATGGTTATTTGAAAAAATAATTGATAATTGGTTTAAAGAATTAAAAATTTGAAGACAGTAACTTGAAAACTTGACGAAACAATTTAAATATTAAGAAAATAATAAAATAATGACCTAAAATAATTGAAAAACTGGTGTAAAAATAAAAAAAATTTTAGACAATAATTGAAAAGTTGATAAAAATTTTAGAAGTTTGAGGAAAATAATTGAAAATTTGAAAGAGAATAATTCAAAAATGTCAAAAAAAATTTGAAAATGAAAAAAATTAACTAAAGTTTTTGAAGAAAATAATTGAAAAAGGCGTAAGAAAATTAATTAATTCGTGACAATAATAAAAATAATGATGAAAAATAATTAAAAACAGATGTAAGAAATTTAAAAATTCATGACAATAAAAAAAAAATTGAATAAAATAATTAAAATTTATAAAAAATAATTTTAAAATGGCAAAAAATAACAAAAAATTTGAAGAAAATAATTGGAAAATGATAAAAGTAATTGAAAGTTGAAGAAAATAATTGAAAACATAATAAAAATGAATTGAAACTTGTTTTGAAAATTTGGATATTCCTGACAATAATTTGAAGACTGAAGAACATAACTGAAATGTTAAAAAAAATAATTGAAAAGTTTCAAAAATAATTGATATTACAAGAATATAATTGAACATTAACAAAAATAATTGTATTTTAAAAAAAAATAATTGATAACTGGTGTATAAAATTAAAATCTTGAAGACAATACACAGAAAAAAACTAACTGCGATTTTTGCTGCATGTGATTTTTCAAGTGAATGAAATTCTTAAGATTAACTCTAGATCACTGCTAAATGTCTCTTTATTTTGATGTTAAATTTACATATATGGGTGACTTTCTGCTGCATTGAAATTTTCACCCAAATCATATATTAAATTAACAAAATTTTTTTTTCAGTGTACTTAAAAAAATTGATCAAAACAATTAAAATTTCAATAAACTATTTTAAATAATGACATATATAGTTGAATTAAAAACAACAGGTTTCACCTTATATATAAGTCGTGAATTAATATTTAGGTTATAATAATAAAAAATTGTTTTTTATATTTTTGTATTTTGTATTTTTTGTTGTATAGGCCAAAACAGAGGTCAAATAATTTTTTATTATTTTAACCTTAATATAAATAATTGAAAGCTGGGTAATAAAATAAAATATTTATAGAGAATAATTAAAAGTTTGAAGAAAATAATTGAACTTTGTTAAAAATAATTGAAAAAGATGTACAAAATTAATAAAACTTATGATAATAACAAAAAAATAATGAAAAAAAATGATTAAAATTTGTAGAAAATAATTTAAAAAACTACTACCTATAATAAAATTTAAAAAATTCATGGTAATAAAAAAAAAATTGAATTTATATTAATGTATTAATTTATTTATGGTTGAAAGCTTATTACAGTATAAAATTTAAAAATTTATTTCAAGTAACAATAAAAATTAAAATTTAATACAACAAGAATAAAGTAATATATTAATAATTAATAGGTTGCATTCAATAATTTTGAATAAAAATAATAATTTAAATTCGTGGGAAAATTATTCTACAATGGCAAAAAATAATTGAAATATGAAGAAAAAATAATCGTAGTAATTTCGGTAAAATTTTCGGGGACTGTCAATTTTGACGCTTTTTATAGTGAACAGAACAGGAATTTTTTACTACGAATTTTTTCTCAGTGTACGTTACAAAAAATAATTGAAAGCATAGAAGTTGTATCGATTCAAATTTAAATAAACCCTAATCTTTAATTAATTAAAGTTTTTAATATGATTAAAGTTTTTAAGATTTATGTTTTCATTTTTAATTGATGTACCTGAAGTTCCGGGACGTCCCACTCGGACGAAATTTTAAAAAATATATTTTTTCAACTTTTGTCGTAGACGCAATTTCTTTTAAAATGTTTAAAAAAATATGTTTTAAGTATAAAAATATTATTAATTTTTGTATTTCTAGAGGATGAAAAGCACCTCCGGAAAAATAATTTAAAGAATATTTTTTTAAATTACGTCCCGTGTGGGACGTCCCGGAACTTCAGATACATGATTTTCAGTCTAAGGTAAACACTAAGACGCGACAAAAAACTTGACTTTTATACTGGGTATTATTAAAAGATTCATTTTTAAAAATAATTTATTGAGGTTCATGAACTACATATTTTCTCGAATTGAGAAATGGAAAAAAATTATCGTTGAGAAGGATTATTTTTAATTAAGCTAAAGCTAGCCTCTACTTTCAAGCTGCTCCTTTTTTAAAATTTCTTGAAATGTTTAAAATATTTAATGTTTTCAACACAAGTTTTCGAATCTAAATAAAAAAATAATTAACATAAAATGAATATTTCACAAATGAAAAAATATTTAACTATTTTTTAAATAATTAATTGATAAACAGGGTGTCTACTTACCGGGAAATAGTCCCAGAAGTGAAAAAAAGACCGGAAAAATGAATTATAATTTTTCAACTTATTACATTTTGTTGCTGAAATTAATAAGAACAAAACAATTTTTTTTGTTTTTTGTAAATTTTAAAAAATCATTATTGTTTTATTTCTTATTATTATTAGTTATTATCATTATTAGTTATTATTATTGTTGATAAATTAATTATATAAATAATGAAAAGGGTCGGATTTGTTATTTCATTTATTTACAATAAGAGATTTAATATTTAAAAGCCTGGAAATGATAGGAATCTTAGAAAAACAAATTTAGTAGACCAAACTTATAAAGTACGGACTAGAAAGTAACGGCTTGAGCTTAATTTATTTTCCACACTTATATAATAAATTATTTAATAATAAAACTTTTAAACATGGAACTTTGTAAAAAACATTTTTGAGTTAATATATTTTACCTAAAAAAAAATCAATAAAAAATATTTTACACACAACAAGATTTAC